>CM052546.1:5649677-5686527 GCA_028533065.1 Trachops cirrhosus | reverse complement strand
CTCCGATAAACAGAAGCCTTGGCTATGTCCTTAGTAAGCAGTGGGGCCAGGCCTGACCCCAAATGTATTTGTGCCATTTGGTAAATAGACCCCAAAAACTTCATAGCAAAGTCAGCAGCGTTAGAGCAGACCTCAGAATTCTGCGATTATAAAACGTGGTTGGCGGTGAGGAAGACACTTTCAGTGACCTACGAACCCCCGTCATGATCGCCTCTCCGCTGTCTGGATGGGACACCAACAGGCCAGGTCCCATTCCCACGCCTGTGACCGGAGCGGGCGCAGCCGCCACGCTGGCCGGGAGAAGACAAGGTCTCTGCAAATGGCAGTCGCACCCACACGCCCGGTGAAGCATCTCCCTCCTCCTTCCCGGGCCAGACCCCCATTTTCCTCAGAGGGACCTGGGACTTTACATCCAACCTAAGGAGCCTGAACATCCCTCCAGCCACAGCAGCAAATGAGCCACGGCTGCCCGGAGAGGCCCAGGATTTCCGGTTCCCGTGCGAAGCTGCCGCTGGGAAGGTTGCTGGGGCGTCCACCCCCAATGACCAGCTCAAGCAACAGGATGCTCACCTTGGCACAGGTGGCTTCTTCGCTGGCAGGGGGCTGCTTCTGTCATATCTCTCCGTGGTGGGCGGTAACGGAGGCTTTGGTATCCTGGGTAAATGCTCCCCGAGCGGCCTGCAGGGTTGAGAGAAAGGACTCGTGCGATACAAACCCACATTCCCCAGGGAGACCTCGGTCCCTCCCGCTGACACCACATGGCTCTTACCTGCCTGGGGTGGAGGGCTGCAAGACAGGAGGGAAGAAGTGTGAGTGGCCCATTGTTTGTCAAAGGATAAAGACACAAGACACAACCAAAACGAAAACCAACGACGAAACAGGAAACAGCTTACCTTGTCAGAAAGTCCTGGTTTCTTTCCTGTAAACGACAAAATGGCAGACAGCCTTGAGTTCTGGGCTGGGTCAGCTAAGCATAAGGTGTTAAACACAGTTTGATGAAACCACGAACCGAGCCCTGTGAGGGTGCCGACTGGGTCTGCGCCATGAACAACCACAGACTTCGGACCTGACTTCTATGAGCTCAGAGAAACTAAGTCACTCGCCCAAGGTCACACAGCATTGTGTGCATGCAGTGTTCTGGGTTCTGTGCTGCTTTCCTGCAATACTTGAAAAAGGACTGAATGTCTTTTGATTTTTTTAAAAATCTCTTTCATTGGTCAAGAGGTTCTTTTGTGAAGCCTAAGTTTACCTTTGTATCTGGGGGGAAAAAAGCTGTTTGCCACGAGGGATTGATTTTCTTCTAATCCTTTGGCACATTTGACTTTATATAAAGTACTGTACTTAGTTTTTGGAAAAATTTTTAACTTGGGGAAGAGGGTTTCAGAAGGCCCTGCCAGTAGGCTGCAGATCATTTCGTCTTGGCTTTCACTGGCTGGTCTTCTCCCTTCCTTCCTCCCCGCCTCCCGTCCCTCCTTCCTTGCACTTTTCCCGTGGAGCGGATCACACGCAGGCTCCCTGAAGAAGTGCTGGGTGCACCCGAGAACTCTGCACGGCAGTCGTTCAAAGCAGTGTACTCTTCATCCTGTCCGAAGCCCTCCAGAGTATGTGCCCTGTGTTTCCAGTTAATACAACCATCACTTCACTGGATTCAAGCTAGTCTAGAAGCGAATCTTGAGCAAGTTGTTTAATTGAGTCGCAGTTTCCTTGCCTGTCACATGGGGCTTGTGGATTAAAACTGCATAGGTTTCGTTAAGAGTCAGGTGACGCTTTATACGCAGGGTCCGGCACTTGATTCGCATTAGATAGCTCCTCTTGCTTCCCCTCCCCCCTGGTCCCTTCTGCACAGCAGCCACCCTAAGGTGAAGGAAGATTCGATCCCCCTGGCGTTGCATTTTTACAACATGATTTACTTTCTAAACATGGAGCCCACACCAGGCCCGTGATAGAGCCCAAGAATCTTGTCCCACCATGAAGAAAGAATTCACTGCCTAGTGGGAGAGAGTTTGGGTAGCATTGAAAAAAGTTTATGATTCATAAAACTTTGATTTGGGGTGAAAACCCTACTTTAAAAGGATAACCAGAACATTTAGATTTATGTCTTTAGGCCTGAATAGATTTTCTTTGAAAAAAATCTTCTGATTTATACATATTTTCTGGGCATATAAGGAGTCTCCTATTGAGAGTCTGAGCTTTGGCCCTGGCTGGTGTCGCTCAGTGGACTGAGTGCCACCCTGTGAACCAAAGGGTCGCTGGTTCGATTCCCAGTCAGGGCACAGGCCTGGGTTGTGGGCAAGGTCCCCAGTAGGGGGCACGTGAGAGGCACCCACACACTGATCTTTCCCTCTCTTTCTCTCTCCCTTCCCCTCTCTCTAAAAATGAATAAATAAAATCTTTTAAAACAATTAAAAAAAAATTTTAAAGCCTGAGCTTTGTAAGAGGTTAGTTCTCCCAAAACATCATGGACAATGAAGTAAATTCAAGGGTAGAGCTGGCGTTGTTCAGAAAGGGTCACTTCCAAAAGGAAAAAAATCTTGAGAGGTTAGATTCTGCTCAGAAGGCGACCGAAGGATTTGATGTCAACGCTCCACGTTTTTGAAGCTTTGGATCACAGCAGAGAGCGGGGCTAGAGTCCGAAGTCGACCCTCCCTGTCTCCGTGTTCACACTATGGGCACAGCCCTCTGCAGTGGACCGTTCTAAACCGAACCGGCAAAGCTTTGTGTGAGTCAGCAGAGCTGCGAGGCCCTTTCGGGAAAAGAGCAGCAAGCTGCAGCCTCGAATCCAAGAACCGGCTGTCATTTTGCCACCAGCAGAGGAGACTGAGGCCACAGAGGCGAAGGCCTTGCTCAGAGTGCAGCTAAGGAATGGCTGAGGGTGGGGCTGGGGTTCCAGGCTCCTTATCCCTCTGGGATGGGGCCTCCCTCCCCAGAACTCTGGTCTACCACACAAGGAAAATCCACGGTCCTCAATGGCAGGAGGATGTAGCGGAAAAGAGCACCCAACTTTGAAGTCAGAAAGACAAGGGTTCAAATCCGGTACCTAGTTGTACAAAGTTGGGGAAGTCACTCAACCTCTCTGAGCCTCGGTTTCCTCGTCTGCACTGTGGGGATAATAATACACCCCATGGTCAGGCTGGCATGAGGATTAGCAATGATGTCGGTAATTATGTTAGGTAACCCACTGGCCCCATAGTAGTGCTCGGTAAATGGTAGCCACGTTTTAGAATTGAATGGAATATAACTTCACAGGGAGGTGGGTGCAATCCGAGAATGCTGTGGGTCAATTCTGGGGAAAAAGGGTTGTTGGATACCCACCGTTTGGTCGACTGCACACGTACAACAAAAAAGTAACCCCGCCATTTGAATAGCATGCTAGAGTTTTACAAAGTATTTTTCTCTTACAGAATACCCACCTTACACATAAGGGGAGAGCTCTGAAAAAGTAAGGTCCCTCTGGCCAGAGAGCTGCTAAATACAACCAAGGTGGCTGATGACAGGTCTCCCAGACCTATTGTCTCTCAGCCCGGTCCCCCCCTCTGTGCCAGGACGCCACCTGCATCACCTTTGGGGGGGACACTGAGATGAGTGCGCACAGCATGGAGAAGAAGGCCCAGCACACAGCCAAGGTCAGGCTGCTCTGGGCGTGGGTCTCTACTGGGTAGCTGAGTGATCGTGGGACGTTACCTCTGTGTTACCTCTGTTACCTCTGCCTCAGCCTCCGCTTCCTCATCTGTAAAATGAGGATGTTTCTAACAGCCCCCCCTTCACAGTGCTGTGGGGTTGGTTCAATGAGATGCCACGTGTGAGAAGCATGCTGTAAGCGCTCTATAAATGTTGGCTGTTACTATCATGTACCACCTGTGAATGGTACCCACCTAGCGGGAAGGGCTCTCTGTCAAAAGGCGCTAATGAACGATCGAGGGGAGGCTTCTTGCTTCTGTCCACGGAAGGAGCAGGGACTGGAAGGGAAAAGACTGAAGTCAGTTCCAAGAAGAATGGGGTTGGCCGGGGGTGGGGCACCGTGGGCAAGGGAGAGCGGTACTTACTCTTGGCGGTTTTGTGGGCTCTGCTTCTGCTAGGCTCTTCGTGGTTGGGCTGGGGTGCGGGGAGGGGCTGCTTGGAGAAAAAAATCCAAGTGTTAGGAAGTGTTTCCAACACATCAGCAGGTCCTGGTGGCTTTATCTCCCCAAATATGTCTGAGTCCGTGCACTTTTCCCCATGTCCACATTCCACCCACAGATGGACACCTTCAGTTCCTGCCTGAACAGCCCCTGCTCTGCCCTGTCTCCCCCGAGGTGACTTCTGTGTGTCAGCAGAGTGAGCGTGCCGCTCCCCGGACAAGCCCCTTCGCGGCTCCCGTCACACTGGGGACACAGTAGAAACTCACCGTGGCCCACTGGGCCCTGCCTGAGCTGGCGCCTATCCCTCCAACCCCTTCTGTTCTGTACTCGCCTCTCCAGCGCCCACGGGGCTCCCCGTCAGTGTCTTCTCGCTCACACTTATGTCCCCTTGGGCATCTCTGCACGTGTTTTCCTCTGCCTGGAGCGTTCTTTCCAGCTCTTGGCACAACCAGCTCATTCTGTCCAGCACAGTGTCCCCTCCCCACCTGTCACCACATTCCTGGGTCTTCTGCCTCCCTGACCTCACCGTACCACTCAGATGATCTCATTTATACATCTGTTCACTTGTTTATAATCAGTATCCTCCCCTCCCCGATCCAACCAAAACTTCATGAGAGCAGGGAGCACATTTGTGTTTTCACTCCCTACTCCCAGCAGCTAGGACACCGCTGGGCGCACAGTAGCTGCTCAGTAAATGTCTGCTGACTGAGCAAGTGAATTCTGCATCCCAATAGCGGAGATTACGGCCCTGACCGGTGTGGCTCAGTGGACTGGGCATCATCCTGCAAAGGGAAGGGCTGCCAGTTCCCCTTCCGGTCAGGGCTCATGCCTGGGTTGTGGGCCAGGTCTCCACCTGGAGGCGTAAGAGAGGCAACCGATTGATGTTTTTCTCATGCGTTGGTGTTTCTCTCCCTCTCTGTCTCCTTCCCTTCCCCTCTCTCTAAAAATAAATAAAATCTCTAAAAAAATAGCAGAAATTACGACCATCGGATTTCAAAAGCAAAATGCATTTGTAGATAAGTTCAGCTCTGGTGAGACCCCTTGGCAAGAAAACTGCACGAGCAGGAAGGAGGCAGCCAACCGTTCTTAGATGGGAGGTCCTGACTGGGGCGTGGTCTAGATTTTGAGCTTTGGGGACAACACATCCTCTCCCTCCTTCTGGCCCTGGCATCTTGGCAGTTGCACAGCTGTCAGAGTGCCAGACCCCCCCGTGAAGAGAACACATTTCCAGGCATTGAGTCCTTATCCCGAACTTCTCAGATCTCTCTGGGTAATTTATTAGAACCCTAGGACCAGGGACTGTAAGCTTGGAGAGAGAGGACAAGGGGTTGCTGCCTCTCTCTTCCGGGGTTCACTGCGTCGTAAACCTGGTCGCCTCCTAGGCATTTGCCCGCGGAATTTCCGGCATTGGCCTGCAGGTGGCGCAAGACGTTCTTTTGCAGAGAGAGAAGGTGACTTGGAATCCTTGAAACACCCTAGGCGCCATTGACTTAGTTCTCTTCGAGTATATTTTACAGTTTTCACTTATTTCAAAAGTGGGCGACAATAGCACAATATATATGATAAGGAGACTTTTTATCATCCAATTAGTTTATATTGTTTATGGTAAAAAGATATCGATAAGCGTTATGACGTGAATAAAAATCACCAGTATTTCATTCCCCACCCAAAAAACCCCCACGACACTGTGAGTACTTGGTGTGCATTTTCCTGGCCTTACTGGTTAGAATGAGAGGAAAGTGTGTATCGTCTTCTCTGTCTCTCTGGCGGAGAAATCGTTGGAGGGGACACGAAGTGCGGGGGGAGAGCGAGGGGGCCTACCGTGTGGCTCCGGCTGGCCGGCGGGGGCGGGAGCGCAGCCATCGGTCTCTGGGGCGGCACGGGCGGCTGCTGTGGGCCTTTCCCGGAGAGGGGCCGGTCTGTGAAACGCAAGCACGTTACCGGTGAGGGTGGGCCACGCTCAAGCTTTTCCAGGTATAGGCCCTGCACCCAGTGCTGCGTGTCTCAGGCCTCCGGGGCCCTGGGCCCCGCAGACTCCCGCCAGCTCCAACACAAGCGCCAGCGGCAAGGATTTGTCTGCGCCTGGGTTACAGTGGTGGGCGGTCAGAGACACGTGCACACCTGGGCACACCCAGGCACACCCAGCTGCCCGGGCAGGGTGAAGTTGGCACTCAGGGCTCACAGAGACCCTGCTGGGCGGGGGGCCCTTCCTTCCCCTCACCAATGCTCTGCGGGCCCTGCTTCCTCCTACTTCCTCCTTTGCTCCAAGTCCTGTTACCAAATCACAGACTCCGAATCGGTTCGCTACGCCTTGCCCCGGACAGCCACTCCCATTTTTCTGGTCGTCCGGAAGTATCCCTGCGCCAGGTTTACAAGCTGACAATGTCCCCACCCCTCCGACAGGGAAAGGCCAGGACTGCGAGTGCCGAGCGCCGGCCTCCTTACATTTTTGTGCCCTGGTTGCCTCTCTTAGTCCCTTACCCTAGTCCCTGTCCTAGAGGCGCATTACCTGTCCCTGGAGAATGGAGCTTAGAGCTAGGGCGAGCCAGGTCCAATCTCACCCCACTCCACCCCCCACACTGGCTGTCTTTCCAGTCTTCTGACACGCCACGCCCCTGCGATCCTCAGGACCTTTACACGGCCATTCCTCCTGCTTAGAATGCGCTCCTTTCCCCCCAGCTATCCTCACTCAGCCGCGCTCCTACTCATCCTTTAACTTTGAGCTCAAATGTCACATCCTCAGGGAAGCAAACCCAGACTAGGCACACGCCCCAGCCTCTTCTCCCACACCCCTCTTCCTGAGTATGTATCATGTTTTAATGAGACCATTTTGTGACTCATTCGTTTGATGTTGCCTCACCCACTGGACTATGGATTCTTTACGGTGAGGAGTGTCTTATTCACTCTGTATATTTGTAACTGACACATACGAGGTACTCAATAACTTATTCTCTGGGCCTCAGTTTCCTTATATGTGAAAAAGGCCTTGATAATTGTTGCCCTTGTCACATAGAGTGCTTAAAAAACACAAAATAAAATGTCTACATGGAGTTTATAGAAGGGCTGTACAATGGCCAAGAGTTGTATAGCTATAGGATGGGTGGTATTAATTTTTTTGTGATATTGACCACCACCTTCCTAGCGTACCCCCGATATTCTATTATGCAAGTGCATGTGGCTATTGTCTCTCACCACCCCACTAGAATGTAAGCCTTGTGAGGCCAGGTCTGTATCTTTCCCGATAATTTCAACTCTTGGCACTTAGAATGATGTAAGTGTTCCCCACCTTTATCCTCACTGGCTCCTAGTCGGAGATCAGTGAGTTTTGGTGAACAAATGACTGAATGAATGAATGAATGAATGAGGGAGAAATGGATTGACAGAAACAGAGAGACAGTGAAGATCTTCAATAATGTTTGAAGTGATTTAAAGTTGTGGTCAAACCCCACTCAGTATGGTCACATTTATTCCGACAGTCTGTGGGTGGCCGTGCTACCTATGAGTTGAGCAAACAATGGGGAGGAACAGGAAAGCAGTCTTGAGTATCTGAGTGACACAGAACGAGTTATTACCGCCAGACAACCTCTAGTGCAGTTCAGTGCTGATATCAGCCATCATGGGCTGCAATATTAATAGCCCTCACAGCAGCCCTGGCTGGTGTGGCTCAGTGGATTGAGCACCGGCCTGTGCACCAAAGGGTCACCAGTTTGATTCCCAGTCAGGGCACATGCCTGGGGGTTATGCAAGAAGCAACCACACATTGATGTTTCTCTCCCTCTCTTTCTCCCTCCTTTCCCCTCTGTCTAAAAATAAATGAAATAAAAATAATAATAATAGTCTTCACAGCAAACCTATGTGGTCTGCATTATTATTATCATCATCCTATTTCACAGATTAGGAAATTGAGGCCCAGAGAGGTAGAGTCACTTGCCCAAAGCTGGCATCAGCACGTAGGGCTTTCTGCTACGTGGACACCGACCTCCTGTGCATCCGTGGGGGCTGGGGTTGGGGGGCGGGGCTGCCAGGGCCCTTACCGATGTACATGGAGTTGGAGTTGGAGAACGGCTTGGCAGGCAGGATGGAGTTCTGCAGAGCTTCCTCATCATTGGAGGGAGGGGGCTCGTAATCAGCGTCGTCTTCCATGGGCGCCTCTTCCTCCTCGTTGGGGGACTCATAGTCACCATCGTCCTCCGCATCCTCATCCTCATTGGGACTCTCATAGTCATCTTCTTCCTGCCAACACAGTGTCAGGGACAGTGCAGTTTGTGGAGAGGCTCCTCAGCACGCAGCGTGCCTATGTCTACTCTGTCTCTGCCAAGCTTCCCAGGGGTACTCGCGTGGGGACGGGCAGCACCGGGACAGTTACACCATTTTACAGATGGGCACACTGAGGTCAGGGAGCACAGTGTCACAGGGCCAGCAAGTCGTGGACTTGGGACCTCCATCAAGGTCTTCAGGCCACGAGGCCAGTGCATTTTCCTCTGCACCACTTGGCACAACTGAGAAAAGCCGAAGAAAGAGGAGGACCCTGGACTAGAGGTGCGGGGGACCTGGCTCCATGATGAGCAAACACGTTTTCTACCCCAGGCATCACCAAGAGGAAGACTTAAATACCTGGAGCATCTGCGATGCCCCAAGTTCATCGCCGGTTCTGCCCTTAGTGTGCCTGCGCTCAAAAAACGTCTTTCCATGACAACCCAGTGCAGCACCGAAGGCTAAGCCAATGGGAGAGCAGAAAACGGCAGGCGGAGCTGCGTCTGCGGGGACAGTCAGGCTGCGCCCGCCTGTCTGGCTGAGGGTGTAGAAACAACAGCTCATTTTTCACGGCCTCTGACGCTGAGTTTGAAGCCGCTCCCTTGGAAAGATGCTCTTCCTACATTTTAAATTTTTTATTGTACTTAATGTGCACTTCTCAGCATCTCTCAGGCAAGCCAGCCCCGAGGGCCGGGTGTCTGCCACTGAAGCAGCCCAGGAGAGTGGACAGTCACGGGAATGATGGCCCATCTGCCGCCTAGTGGCTTCTCACTTCCATGCCAAACTCAAAGGCAGTAGAGGAGCCCAGGGCGTTTCTCTGCAGCTGAGGGCGGTGTGCAAAGCAGCAGTGGGAGCTTGCAACTTGATAAAGAGAGATAATCTAGAAATCCTGACAGCCCTCCTAGGTGGCTCAAGGAAAACTCAGTTGTTCAAGGGAAAGATTCCTGTGTGAAGTTTTGACGTGAGGAGCATTTAAAAATATACATTGGAAGGCAAAGTGGGGGTGGAGCGTCTTCCTGAACTCAGAAGAAGGCCTGCCCCATCATCTATAGCTTAAGGGTGGGGGGCATGGAAACTGACAGGCAGGACTTTAGCCCAATGGCGTCAGGCCCCCACTCCCAGCCCTGGCTGACCGCCCCTAGACTGATGGGGTACCCCGAGCTGCTCTCAGCCCACTCCAGGACCCACTCCAGGCCCGTGGCTCCTGGCTTCCCAGCAGGCTCTTATCCCATAACCTTTTCCAGCAGCGGACCTTTCTTTTTCTCTTCTAGAACAATTATGCAGGAGCCAGCGATTTGGCCCCTAAATTTGTACGCATGTTTTTGTCCCTAATCCCATTCTGCCGTGTGTCTGTGTCACCCGTGCTGCAAAATGCTCACACGGTGGGTTCTTTATCTCCACCCCGCGCCCCAGAGCCCCGGTGCTGTGCCGGGCAGCCGTGGAGGCCCCGAGTTTTATGCTCAGCAGCTCATGGAGACCTTCTGTGTGGAGAGAGCCTTGGAGAGACCAGCCACAGGCTGAGCCCGGCCCAGGAGGGACTTGGTGGCAGGCAATGGCAAAAATGCAGCTTCTGTGCAAATGTGTAAACGTTTCAGGGGGAGCTCCGGTCTGTTTTCCCTTTTGTACAAAATACATCTGTCCTGTTTCTTTGTGTTCAGACAGAAAGCACAGACGTAGCTGGCATGTTTGTCCGATGCAGTGCTTTCTTTGCCAGAACCCCAATGGGACAAGGAACGTGGAGGGCCTGGTCCCAAAGGCACCAGAGGCAGCCACTTACCAGAAAGACCGTTGGCCTGAGGGTCGGGCCACCTGGCTGTAGGCCAGTCTCTAACTAGCTGAGTGGCTCTGATAAGGCAGGCTCTCCAGTGGGCTCAGCTGCTTCAGCTGGGAAATCCACAGATGGACTCCGATCCCCCGCAGGGCCTTAGCCTGCGTCTAGCTTCCTATGCAGTGACTGTGTGTGGGGGCTAGGGGGGCGAGGGTGTGCAGAGCGCATTAGAATCTCCCAGGGATCCCCGGGACCCCTCAGACGTAAACCTCCACTGGAGGAGGTTTCCGCTGGGGTCATTTCAGAGCCAAAGCTTGATTCCGAAATCCCTTCCCACTCTGTCACCAGTGGGGACTCAGGTGCATGAGGAAAGCCACTATAAAACTGCTTTAATGTAGGGAGGGCTTGAGGGAAAGCCCTGCTGGTAATGGTGGCTTTCGGTGTGGTCTGCACACTTCGGCCTGTGGGCCACGTGCGGCCCAGCCTCCGTGTTTGCGAGAGAAGGCTGCTCGGCACACAGCCAGTCCCGTGCCCTCGGGCCCCCTCCACGGCCGCGTTTGTGCGACCAGGGCAGAGGTGAGTAGGTGGGGCTGTGACCACATGGATGGCGAAGCCGAGAATGTGTACGATGTGGCCTTCGCAGACTCATTTCCTGACTGCGGGCAGGTCCACTGGCGTCTCGTTTGAGGCCCAGCTCCCTCCTGCAAAGTCACTTGCTGCCGAGGCCCAGCCATACTCACGAAAGAGGACCAGCCCCCGTTGTCTTCCTCGTGGCTTTCTGTGGAGGAAGACAGCAGCGCCGTTAGCACCAAGGAAGCCACTGGAAAGAAAGCGAAAGCAGCCCTCTCCCACCTGGTGCCCTCCCACATCGCTTCTCTGTCTGAGCCTCCATCCTTCCTGCACACACCTGAGTATCAGCCCTGGAATGCTTACCCGAGGGGCTGACGCTACCAGAGGGCACTGGGGGGAGGGGGCACTTAACCTTTCCTGTGTATAAAATGCACTAAGAGCGCTTTAAGTGCTGTGCAATATGACAGTTGAAAACCTGCTTTAAAGACTCAGAAGCCGGGGGCTGGCTCCAGCCAAGGCACTCATCCAGAGCCTGGGTTTTTCCACACCAACCCCTCAACCCCCACCCCACCAGAGTGCTCACTGTGTCCCTGCAGAAGGTCCCGGATGGGCAGGGGCCACAAACCAATGGCCCTGCTTAGTGACACCTCTCCTCCCCTGACTCTGGACCCAAACGTTTTTCTGGGTAAGAACGAGCTGACAAGCAAATGAATAAGGTCACCTGCATGCCACCCAAGAAGCCCTAGAAACCAGCAGACAAACTGAAGTGTCTGTCACCTGCTAAAGCCACCACTGCCCTCTACCCCCAGACCTTTACCTATTTCTTCAGGAAACCGGTGGACTTGGGGTCTGCAAAGACAAATAGCATCGCATTAATGTCCTTCCCGCTCTGGGGGAACTCCTCTTTCCTCCATCCAGCCCTGCAGGAGGGGCCCCCAGTGGAGAGTACGTCTCCCCATGCAGGACTGGTGTCCTTGTTGCTTGGCAACCAGGGCCAGACTGCCCCCAAATTCTAGGAACCACCAAAGCCACAGCGGTGGTGCCACTGGCAGCTCGTGACTGCCTGACTGTTTAGGGGAAGTTCCCCTGATGTCCTAGACTTGGGGGCAGGGGGCAGGGTAAGGAGAGGGAACACTCTCCCCTCTCCGGACTGAAGGAACACACGAAAAATGGGCCAAACCGGTTCTGCGCCTCCCACAGAAGGCCCGACTCGGGTCCGCACATTCCCCACAGGTCCCGTCCGCACCCTGGGCCCACTCACTTGCGCGGAGCGAAAATGCTCCTCCTCTCTTCGTTCTTGTTGATTTCTTGACTTAACTTACTGAGAATCCTACGAGATAAAGGGACAGAGGAGGTGACAAAACAGACCCCAGGCTTCCCACTGAGACCTGGTGCTCCTTGACCTGTTTGCCCTCAGGCACCTCCTCCAGGCTCCTCCCGTCCGGCCCCTCGGCCGGTGCTCTCGGTGGGTCCTCTGCTCCCCGCTTCCTCCCAGAGCCTGTCGCCGTCATCCTGCTGCCAGCCCTTGGAAGGCCTCTGTGTCTGGCTCCACCTGCCCAGCCTGGCCTGGAGCCCCCCTTAAAGACTTGTGGGCTCCCCCTTCTCTGCAGCCCTGCAGCCCTGAGATCTGGGGATTTATCACGTTAGAGTTCCCAGGGCTGAGGCGCCCCCAGTCTTGGTTTGGTGCCCCTGGGGTGATGTCTGTCTTCTGGGAATCCTCCTATCATCTCCAAGAATCAGCTGCTCTTCCTGTCACTCTTGACAAGAGCTCCAGAGGCTGTTCATTAGCCTGTATCTCCTTCCATTGTCCCCTCCCTCCTCGGTGATATGGATTCTTATAGAAAATTGGAGACGTATTCCCAATCAAGGAACAGCCTACAGAATGGGAGACTCCGTCCATCACCCATGCCCTGAGGCCCACCTCGGCCAGGACTCTAGGAGATACTCTTAAGTCCCGAGAGCTGAGAACTAGCAAATCCCCAAAGGCCAGGGCCGGGAGGGCCTCCCGCAGCAGGACTGTACCACAGGCTGGCCCTAGCAGGAGGCGCCCGGTCCCTGGCGTCTCTGGAACGTTCAGGACACGAGAGCCCAGCCTCCCTTAGTGCCCACTGCTGAGACCAAGGAGGTAAACAGCCGGGAGGAGCCTGGAAGAAGATCTGGTCTAATGTCCTGTTACAGATGGCCCAGACAAAAGAAGGGACAGGCCCATCTGTGGGTTCGTGACAAAGGCCACCCATCTCCCCACAACACAGAAGCCAGGCTCCCCGGTGTCCAGAGTCCGGGACAGCACGCTTTTACCGTGTGTTCTCGCCCTTGAGCAGTGGACCCTATAGAGCCTGCGGCCCATCTGAGAATGATACTCCATTCCTTCTGCCGAGGGACAGTCTCAAGGTGACAAGTTTAGCCTCAGACAGAATTGCTACGTTAGCAAAGGCAGTCCTTGGCACCCGCCACCTCTCTCCTTCACAATCATGGCCCACCTGCCTCTGCACCTGCTTCTTCTGCTCTAAGCCCTCCCCCCTCGTTACAGTGACAGCTACCCAAGGGGGGACTTGGAGGACAGAGGAGAAAGGGGGCATTTAATCCTGTCAGTGTCACTGTTGGGTTTCACACCTCACTGACTGCCCCTCCCACCCAGGGAAGGTGCTTTAAAGCAGCTGGGGCTTCCCAGGGCCCTTCTGACAAGTGTCACCTGTGACAGGGTCCTTTTGTTTCCTGTAAGTGATTGTGCTGGGAAACCAGGGGAGTCCCTCTCCTCCCTCCTCCTCCAGCGTGGGGGACGGAAGGATTCCTACAGAGACAGCAGGGGACCCCTGCTGGTGTCCTGCGCACTGGCCAGGTCAGGAGGTGGCAGCTGATGCCACTCCCTTCCACTCCCCCTTCATTCAACAAAGTGCAGTCCCTGCTAAGGCGCCTCCCAACACAAAACCAAGATCCCTGCTCTCAAGAAGCTTACCCACTAGTTCAGAGAGAGACAATAAACAATGCGCATTTAAGGAAGTGAAATTCTAGATAAGAACCGTGTATATAAACACGCAGTGGGAGTGGTGGGGGCTGGGTGGGGGGGACCCAGTGCAGGGGAGGGGTGCGGTTGCAATTAAAAATTAGCTGGCCCCCCTGCTGTGACTTGCCAAAGATGGGGCTGGGCAACACCTCACACCCACACCCGCAGGCCCGGTTGGGCTCAGCCGACCGGCTCACGAAGCTGCTTTGATCCTGGAAGGACCTCCTGCTCTCCACAGAGTCACTTCTCACCAGCAGTATCTTTAGCAGCCAGGCTGGAGGCTAAGGAAGGAAACGCTCGACCGCAGCCCCAGCAGAGGAGAAGCAGGGGGCTGAGAGAGCGGAGCAGGGCCTGCCACTGCGGCTCAGGGCAGTGATCGGGCTCTTAGGGCCCTCCTCTCCCGTGGGCCTCGGAGGGCGCCTTCCCAGCCAGCTGGGACCTGGCTGGGGAGCAAGTGGACCAGGTGGCCAGACTGGAGGACAGGGCAGGAAGGCAGTGGCCACCTCTGTGTGCCAAGTTGTCCCCCACTCCCACACCCTGGAGGACCAAGTGACAGTGAGTGGCCGGAGGTGACTCATTCCTCCTCCTCCCCACAAACCTCAGGCCTCACTCAGAACTAGGGAGAGGGGTGGAGGGGGATGGGCAGCTGGTAGACATAGGTTTCTGCTTTGCCTTGTTTTGGGGATAAACGGGTTCAGGAAGAGGGGCCGAACCCTCCGGCAGGCAGTTGGGCCATTGCCACCAGGGGGAACCCTGCCAGGAACCATGACCTGGGTCCCCGCCAGGCTGCCTCCCCAGCTTGCTACACGGTGGGGCCAGCCTGACTTCCCAGGTGAAGGCCTCCCCTGGTGATGTTAGAAACACAGAGGCCAGGTCTGCGCCCAGGGTCTGGCTGCAGCGTCCTGCCCCCGGGCAGAACCCACTCTGTGACCTCAGGCTAGGCATCGGCCCTCCGTATGCTTTTACATATGAAACTTATAATACGGTTTTTACAAAAATAACCTCCCAGTGGGTGTCGGCAGACTCGAACATGTTCTCGACAGGTATACTCAGCTCCTGCTCAGCTGTGCATTGGCCTTGAGCTGCGCCCCCTCCAAGGGGGCTCCATTTCCCTATTTAAAAGAATTCGGGGTGTCTCTGGCAGACTGACCACCTCTGTGGACAGCGACAGCCCTTCTCACCAGGATCCGCATTCTGACAAAACCTGCTCAATACTGATTTTTTTTTATCGTGGGGGAAGGAAGTAGAGAGATTCAGAGGAGTGTGATCTTGTTTCGGTCGGCTGCACATAAATACAATTTCCGCTCCTTAGCCCTTTCGGGTAATGATCATAGAAAATGCACCTACATACAAGGGACTGGAATGAGTAAGTATTGACTATTGATACACGTCAAGGATGGTACCAGGTAACTTGTGTGGGCTGCCTCCTTGAAAGTCCCCGAGAGTTCATCCTTTTCCCCGGCATAGAGGAGGAAGCCGAGGCCCAGAGAGTGGCAGTGACTGCCCCGACATGCCACCGCTGGTAGGAGGCAGAGTCGGCTTTCGAACTTGGAACTCCCTCGCTCCAAAGCCTGTGCCTTTGTATTCTTTCATCCTCCCCCTTTATCAGGAGAGAATAATTAGTCAAAATGTGATGTTGCGCTCACTGGGATTTTGCATAAAATAATAAGAATAGCTCACCCTTTTCCCGTGCATTTTATTGCTTCCCCATCATCTCCTCTAACTTTCCTACCGACCCTTCGAGGTAGGTTTTCTCCGCACACTTTTCTCTCCTCTGGACTTTAATTCCGCATGTATTAGGAAGTCGCAATTCCACTGCCGGAAGTTCCCTACAGTCCCCTGATGCTCCCTTCATTGTCTTATTTTAGCTGTCCTGTGCGTTTCATGTTGGATGGTTTCCACGGCTGTGCCTTCACACTTATGAGTACTTTCTTCTGCAATGTCTAATCTGCTGTTAATCCCGGGCAGTGCACTTTTTATTCCCGACGGGATAGTTTTTATCTCTAGACGTCCTCTTTGGGCCCTTTCGTATTTTTCATGCTTCAGCTTCACTTTTTGAACACAGGGACTGCAGTGATGTGACTCTCGCCTGCTGCTTCTCCTGCCTGCGTCATCGTGGCTCACTTCGATGCCTTGGTTTTCCTCCCTGTTGTAGGTCCTGCTTGTCTGCTCATCTGCATACCTTTCCATCTCTGATTAGATGCTTGATACTGTGCACTGTACTTGGTCGGGTGATGGGTGGTTTTGTATTCCTATAAATATTTCTGAGCTTTGTTTTAGAATGCAGTTCCGTTACTTGGAGGCAGTTTAATTTTTTTTTTCAGTCTTGCTCTTAAGATTTGCTAGGTAGGGACAGACAGTATTTAAGACTAAGGCTAATTTTTACCCACTGCTAAGGCTAGGTCTTTCTGTGCCGTCTACTCGGTGACTATGAATCTGAAGTTTTTCCAGTCTGCCTGGGAAAAACAGGCACCATTTCCAGCCCAGTGGCTAGACACCATCTCCTCTAACGCTGGGTGGTCCTTTCAGAGGGTCTCCTTACCTTCCTGCTCCGATCGCAACTCTGCCGAACGGGACCCCTTGCAGTTCTCTGGGACATTCTCTCAGTGCAGCTCCCTCTTCTCCTCAATCAAGTTCACCAGACTCCACCTGGGCCCCCTGCCTTCTGGGCCGTGGCCTGGAGACCCTCTCAGAGTGGCAAGCAGTCATGAAAATGGGCACATTGTCTTCCTTCTCTCATTATCTGATGCCCAATGTCTTGAAAACCGCTGCTTTGTATATTCTGTCTGGTTATATGGTGATTTCAGGCGGGAGGGTAAATCTGGTCTCGTTACGTCTTGTTGGGCAGAAAGCCAAAGTCTCCATGCATGTGACAGAAATGGTTAAAGCGGGTAGGGAGTGGCGGGTACCACGGACCCCATCCAGACAGAGCAGTGGACACTCGGGCTCACCCGACCGTGTCCCCACAGCATACTACGAGCCTGGATCGCACACTCTCCCATTTGCATCTACAGAAGCTGGGTTCGTGAAACAGTCTCTGGTTTCGAAACACCGTGTGGGTCAAACCTAACGTGTCTGCAGGCAGGCTTGCGCCCACCAGCCCGGGCTGACCCCGATGTGTTAAGTCCTCCTCTTTAGACAGAGCTGTGGTACTTCTCTCCTAGAGCACCCCATTTCTGCAAGCAAAGAAATGTTCCATGTCTGCACCCTCCAGTGTGGTAGGCACCCGTTCTACGTGGCCATCAGCTTTGGAAATGTGGCTCGTATCTGAAGTTTTCACGTAATTTATTTTGTTTGTTTTTCTTTATTTCATTTTATTTTGTTTTATTGTTGTTCAAGTACAGTTGTCTGCATCCCCCCCACCACCACCACACCACCACTAGAATTTTTCACTTAATTTCAATTTTTGTAGCCATATGCAGTCAGCGAAAACCCTCAGGAAGAACAGGCGTTCTTTAACAACAATTGCCCCTGGAAGTAGGCACACCAAAAGCAAATCTTTATCCTTTTTATCCCTGTTCACCCTTTCAGATGAGGAAAGCCCGAGAGTCCTATCTTCCCTAGTTTTCTCCTTTATTGGCCCTGCATACTCAGAGACCTCCCGGCCTCCTACTGCATTGCCCTGCTTCGCTTTCATTATCAGGAGCTCCGAGGCCCTTGGAGCAGGAGAAAGGACCTCAGAGAATGTCCAGAGCACAGGTCTCAAGCTGGGGTACCCCAGACAAAATCTAGCCATAGATGTACTCACGTGGGCTCCTACAGTATCTAACAACATCTGAACCAACATTTAAAAGTTGAGGTACGTCACATAAAACCAAAGTATCTAGCTCCTTTTGGTAAAGTCAGAGGCGGAGCATCCTTGGGGCCACATGGATGAGCTGAGTAGCTGCTGCTCTCTGTGGGTGGAGACTGGAATTCTGATTTGCCCCAGTCTCCATCGCGCCCTATTATTCATCGGCAGGAAGGCTTCGTGTTGGACACCTCCTCAATCACCCTCATTGTGCTATTATTTTTCTTACAGTGGAGAAATATTTCTCCATACCCATGTTTTAGTCCAAGGTGGTCAAATGAAAGAAAAAAAAAAATCAGCAGGGCTTCGTATTTTTCACCCTGGCCCATTTTGCACACTTGTATCACCTGCCTGGCTCCCGGAAGCGTTTGAGGATGCGGGACCTTCACTAGAGGGTGGGAAAGAGAGGGCATGCTAGGCACGCCGAACTTCCCGTTCAGCACCCACACCGGACTCCGGTGACGGGTCAGGCCCCCGGCAGCCGCTGCCAAGCAGTCCGTGTTGGCGGACACTGCGGGGTGCCTTGCCGTCCTTCACATGTCCGACTCCCTCATTTCACTGAGCTCGAAACTTAAGCAATCTCCGAGTCAGCGATGACACCACAGTGAAACCTCGGGTTGCTTGACTCTGGAGGTATTGTCAGAGGCCCCAGCCACCCCACCGGGGAAGGAGGAAGTGAGAACGTGGTTCGAAGCCGGGCCCGTCTTTGGCCAGAGCAGTGGGCACGCCAGCAGCGCTGGGTCTGTGACTTCCTTTCCCCAACTCATCATGAAACTTCTTCCCCACACACTGCACTTGACTTCACTCTTCCTGCTCACTTTCCTGTTTCAAACCAGCACTGATAGATCACTGACTCAGCTCCCCATCCCAACCTCCGTTCCCCAAACCACCGGAGGAGTCAAGGGGAGTACTTACGGCACCCGGAGCTTAGGGAACTTCTGGATGTCGTTTTCCGTCAGGTTCTGAAAGGAAGATGCCAGCAGGTTACGAACCACAGGCAGGGCTCTGGGCCAGGGGAGTAGAGTCAGGTGTGAGACAATAGGGCATGGCGGGGACTGCAGCACGCTGCAGAGCACACCCGGCCCACTCACGCAAAGCGGGCAGCTTCTAGATGTTGTATGAAAGCCTGCAGGCCTGCTATTGCCAGATCTACTTTTTCAAAGGGAATACCAACATGTGGATTTCAGGTGAAATTTCCTGAGTTCTAGATTATCGACAAATAATTTTAACTTAAACACTATGAGAGATAAATTGTAGGACCAAACAGAATTTGTTTTGTGGGCTAACTCCGGCATGTTATGACCTCTTCCCATCAGAGGCTCTTATCACAGACCCCAGAGCCCCTCAGTCTCTGTCTGAGCTGAGCAGCTATGGGCAGCCAGCGGGGGGAGGGGGCCTGTACCCTGAATCCACCATCACAGCCCGAAGCCTCTTTTACCAGGCTTACCGATAGAATTTTCTAGATTTGGAGATGCAATAACGAGCCTCTCCTGAAGGAACTGAGAAGGAAAAGAAGGAAATAATATTTGTGAAGAATTGACGCTGGGCGTCTGCCTTACAGCACCTCGATTAATCTTCACACCAACCCGGAGATGTAGGAACTACCAGCGCTCCCATTTTATAGATGTGAAAGCTGAGGCTTGCTTGGGGTGTGAAGGGAATTTCAGCTCAGAGGTGTCAGAGCTGGGGTTGGAACCCTGCTCTACAGCACCTGCGGTCAATTTTCTTCCTGTCGGCTTCCTTCCTCCCGTGTCCGAGCCCTTTGAGGGTCCGGGAATTGGAGAGGAAGGGGGGCAAGAGGAGAAGACGGCGGCAAGGGCACAGGAGGGGCGGGGGTGCTGAAGTTGGAAGCAGAAGAGAAGAGGGCGGGCTCCCTTGCTGTAGAACCAACGCCGAGCTGAAGAAGGGGCCCCATTCATGTTCTAACAGGAGCTCGGGAGTCAGACAGGCTGGGTTTGAATCTTGCTTCACTCACTTAGCAGGTATCTGATTGGGGGCACACGCTCAGTATCTCTGAGCCTCAGTTACCTTATCTGTAAAATGGGAATCATTTCAGTAATAGTGGCCACCTTTCAGGGGTCGTGAGGACTGAATGAGATGATATATATATTATGTGTTTGACACCATGTTGCACACACCACATGTAAGTGTGAAAAATGGGGGAGTTAGATGAGTAATTCTACCCCCGGAGGAGGGAGCAGCTGGGGTCTGGCTGGCTCTCTGAGGTTAGTGTCTGCTTTCTCTCCCCCTGGGCTGAAAGACACCTGGAGGGGTTTTTGCTGCCCCGGAAAGGGCTGCGTGCTGCCCTCTGAGCCCCGCTGGCACTGGAGCAGGGGCATTGTAGCAATGTGCGCGGCAGACTCGGCTGCTCCAGCTCTTAGGAGCAGCGACCGACTCGGTCCTCAGACCACGCAGCAGGGTTGGGGCGCACGCCTGCCAAGAGTCCTGAGAAAATCAGACTTTGGGTCAAGCTTCTAAACTTCCTTTTCTTTTTTTAAACATCGCTGAACAGTGGCGTCTTCTCCTTCCCAAACCACCCCCTCTCCGGGACTCTCTGAGACTCCTGTCCGGAGCATGGCAGGGTGAGCGGAGGGCTTCCTGGGAGCTGCCAGAGGGACGAGAGCTGAGCAGAGGGCCACCGGCCACCACCTTCGGTTTTGCTGAGTCGGGGACATCGATGAGGGAATTGCAGGCAGAGAGTGAAGGAGAAGGTGGCCGTGACCATGGCTGCAGGCCCAGAGCAGCAGGAGTTTAGGGAAGAGCAAGCCCTTTAGATCAGGGACAGGAACTGGGAGGAAAGATGAGAGACGTTTAATGGGGAGTCTGCTATGTGATGTAACCCCCTCCTCCACCTCCGTTAAAAACCTCCCGCAAACTCTGAGCTACCTGCGCGGTGACCTGGAGTTAGACCTGTGGCTCTGCGGGGACATGATTCTGTGCTGCGTGTGTCCTCCAGAGGGGCACGGGAGCCGGGAAAGCTGCAAACCGGCCCCACAGGGAAGGGCGATGTGGCTGAAGCGAAGCTGCTGTCTGAACACCCAGTAGCCGTTCTCTCTTCCTTCCTTGCTGACAGGACTTGCATTTTGCTCAGAGCAGCAAAGGTGCCCCGTTCAGAACATGTAATACCCTTCCAGGGGCGTCCCACCCTCGGTCTGCGGCCGCGTGCAGCCCAGAATGGCTATGAATGTGGCCCAACACAAAAGTGTAAATTTACTTAAATCCTTTTTTTTGCTCATCGGTTTTCATTAGTGTTTGTGTCCTTAACGTGTGGCCCAAGACAACTCTTCTTCTTCCAGTGTAGCCTGGAGATGCCAAAAAGTTGGACACCCCTGCTAGACTTTCTCACAGAGGGTTGAGGTCACAGGACTCAGTGTGACCAGGGAGATACAATGGAGTTCTAGTGGACAGAGCTTCTGGAGGTTACTGCTTTCCTGAAAACAAGGGAAGGCGAGGTATTCCCCAAGCACTTGCACGCCTTTTACTTTTTGCCCTTCTCCCCTTCCTCCTGCCTGGAATGCAGATGTGATGCCGGTGTAGCCATCCCGCAGCCACTAGGACACAAGGAAGCCACCGGCTTTTTCCATAAGCTGGATGGTGCCTAGGTTCTCAGCGACTTCCTTCGGCAGCTCACCAGCCACAAGCCCCCGCCTCTAGATTTCTTATCACTTGAGAAAGATAAACCCCAATGTGGTTAGGTTTCTGTCGCACCATACGCCTTCCTAAGCACATTTCTTCAACCTTCTGGAAGCATAGCACCCCCGTTTCCCATAAGAGAAGGTCTCACCCTTCTTACTAGAAAACAAAATGGTAGCGAAACAAATTCAAGGGGCCCGCTAGCTCCCGTGCTGCCGAAGAAGGAAGGAAGCGAGAGGGAGGGAGGCGGGGAGGGAGGGGAAAAGACCAGGGCCTTCCACTTTTGCTTTTAACAGCAGAACGGTCCTGGCTGTTATACAGCTAGAAGGAATGGTGGACAGGAGGTTAGAGCTCAGATCAGAGCTCACAATGTATCCAGGGCACCTGCGGTCGAGGGTGGGTTTCAGCAGAAGCCGGGCAGGCGCTGGGCTCTGCTCCCCGCTCCCCTGGCTCTGAGGCCTCTCTTTCTACTTCCCCGTTTACACCATGATGAGGATATGCAGCGTGTCTGCCAGGCCCCAGATATTGGGGCAGAGGAGCCAAAGGGGCTCAGATACCATTTCTCAACCTAGAAAACCACCCTGCCCTAACAGGCCTGAACTCACATGGGACGGGCCAGGGGGACCCACGGGCCTGGGAGGGAGGACAGCCCAGTTTAGTGCGCTCAGCTAACAGAGGAGGGAGCTGGGGAGGCTCGGAGAGGGCAAGCGCTTATTCCAGATGAGGCAGGGCATCAGGGCTATCACCAGGACCATCCTCAAAGATGTCTCCCCGCTTCCCGCTTGCCCCGACAAGTCTTTGCTCTCAGTGCTACAGGCGCCAGAAGGAAACATTCAGATTTGGCAGTCATTTGCAAGAACAACACCACAATGAAACTCCAGGAATTCTATCGGCGCGAAGCTCAGGATGAAGAAGTGGCATTGTTAAAAACTCACGCAGTGCTAGATTATATTAAACGTGTGCTTGGGTCCAATTACTAGGTGTGTGACTTAGAACAAGTCACATTATGCTATTCCTCAGATGCAAATGAGGTGGCTGGAGCCCAAAGGGCCCTTTATGCCCTAACATAAGCTTCTGGGAGGCAGAAAGCACATCTTAATCATCTCTATGTTGCAAGCACAGGGAATGGCATGGTGTTGTGTAAAAGGAAGTCAAGAAAATGCTTGTCAAGGGAATGGATGGGTCCACGAATGACTGATGTACATGGTACCACAAATAAACTTGTCCAATTGGCACATGAAAGCAAACTAGCATAATGCAGACCCATAGGGACACAGGTTTGGTCTCAGCATGAGACTCGAGAGACGCCCAGCAAGGGGCAGATGACTGTAGATGGTAGTGAGCTTACCATCACTGAAGGGATTCAAGTAGATGTTGGTAGCAGGGATGCAACACAGGAAATGGGTTGGTGTGCCGGGTAGAAAGCTAGCGTGCATGACTTCTCTGGCCCCTTCCAACCCTGGAGTCTCATGGCCCAATTGACTAGACCTTGCAGGGAAGCACAGGTTAGCTTACCCTCCTCATTCCCAATCCAAATCAGAAACATCTACTCCATGAGTCCTTTGAAGTCTTATTTGAAGGGTGCAGACGTGTGCCCGGAAGAGACAGATTTTTGTGTGGTCAGGGTCAGTCTCTTTCCCGTGGGCAAAGGTGTCATTTCAGGGGAAATGCCCAGACCACATCCCCAGCCAGCGGCTAATGCCTCTGTCGCCCCCATTAGAGCTGCATACCTTCCATCCAGTGGCTAGTCCTGAACAGACAGCTGTATCTTACTTAGTCTACACTTGAAACGGTTTGCAACGTAACGGAGTGGAAAGAGCCATATTGCAAGTGTTTAATTGGCACAGAACTAACTATGTGAATTTAGTAGCAAGAAACAGAAATGCAATTGGAATAATGAGGGTGAGTCCACTCTGCATTCCACTCCGTGGACATGTACCCCAGAATAAGAGATAGAAAAAGAGAATCTTCTGTCCTCCTAGGTGGTCTTTTTTCAAACCCTTGGACTTCTCCAAGTGTGAGTGCATTGTGAATAGATTTTCAAGGGGTGTGTGGGGGCGAGGGGTGGTTTTAACTGCACTGGGATTTCTTCTTTATACTCGGACTTTGGAATGTGCCTTGATACCGGCACTTTTCTGGCAGGTGTTCTACGTAGAAGGATCGTGAGAGGTGAGGAGAGACGGTTCCTATGAAACCTCCAAAGGATGCAAAGGGCGGTGTTTAGATCCTGCGGACAGGCGTTGACCCTGGGCATCCTCGGGGACAGGGCAGACCAGCTGACCCTGCAGCCACTGGTTAAAGGACAGAACAGCTTCGGTCTCCGTGCGTTGGACTGGCGGCACTTACCAAAAAACGCGGTCCATCAATGTGATGCTTCTTCACGGCCTTCTCGCAGTCCTTGTAGTTCAACTGCAACGAGGAGAGGAAGGCGCTGTGAGTACCAGCAGGCCCATGCCATTGGTTCCCCTCCCTCGCCTGCCCCCGAAGGTAGCAATCTGTGGTACTTGTGGCTAGCCAGACTCCCCGGTCCCTCCCCTGTATAACGGAGGGGCCGGCCCCTCCCTCGACCCTGCTTTCACTAATCCCTTGGGACTCTCTGAAATGGAGAACTTGTCTCGGTCCACGGCTTCGGGGCCAACCCCGACAGAAAGAGAGGGCCTCTGAAGGCTGTGCCCCTCAGGCCAGTACAGAGGAGCAGAAAGAAGAAACTAAGTAGCACCCATTGCCTCGCCTCCCAAAGGCAGCCTCGGCGAGCAGGGCGGTGTGCTTCCCTCAATGGTTTTACTCAAAGCATGTTGCTAAATATTATTGAGGTTATCATTGACACTCGACCTTGTTAGCCTGACTTTGTCTCTGAAGATTACCTTGAAGGGATCATCTAAGCACCACCTCCTGTTCTTGCAAACTTACTTTACATAGGAGTTTAACTGTTTCCTTATTACTAGACATTCAGGTGGTTCACCAAACTGCCGCTCCAATGATGAGAATGGCAACCGCTGAAAACGACCGGATGCTCGCTCCCGGGCAGGCGCCACTCTGACCAGTCAAACCAACCTAACTCATTTAATCCTGACATTTTCAGAGGGAGAGGCAAAGGCTCGGGGAGTCGAGGAAATGGCATGAGGTTCCGTGGGTGGTAGGTGACGGAGATGACAACCGGGTTTCGGCCAGAGGCTTTCACGTCCCTGTCAGGAGCGACCCCTTGTGTGTTCATGACGTCAGGGCTGACATGCAGTGGGTGCAGGGAAACGAGGTGGGTGCAGCTTATTGCCCCATCCAGATCAAAACTCGGGACCCCACAGACATTCTTCCACATCCAGTTTTCTTTGCTTCTGCTTGACATCAGTTGTTTAAGTTACATTCTCGGGACGGAGTTATAGGATTGACAAGGGTCATCATTTTGAGGGTCTCGGTTGCTTTCCTAAAGAGTCGCATCAGTTGACGATCCTATCAGGTGTCTTCGACAGCATTCGAATTTGCATTGGAAATGTCTCTCATTTGAAGTTGGAGGACGGAGTATTTGAGGTTCAATATTTGTCCCTGAGAATCCTAGGTCCTCCTCACTGGTGTTGAGTCTCACAGCCTGTGGCAGCCTCCTTCGGGTACAAATTTAAAATCAGGGCCTTTTCTTATGGCCAACAGGACTACAGAGTAAGCACAACCATTGTAACCCCTTGGCTGGAAAGGGCGGGATGAGTGTTGGCTCAGAAAGAGCTGACTTAGAGGTCAAGGTGGGAAACAAGCAGCATCCGAGCCACCCTGAGCATCCTCTTATCTACATACTCTGGGCTGCCTGTGGTTCTTGGAAGAGTCAACTGCCTTTAATGAGTCATTTTCACAGTCATTGTCATCAGACGAAGCTCTGGTTGTGCAGAGTGCTGGCTTCAACTCTAGACAGACAGGCAGCCCTGAAGACTGGGGCCTGCCCAGAAGTCTGACTCTGATCCAACAGTATCTGGGCTTAGCCACCCCGCTCGGTTGGCACTGGTCTAGAGCAGGCGCCTGGTGTTGCGGATAGGACAGCCGAGGCCCCGAGAGGCCCGAACCCCGAGGCCTGCGGTCACACAGTGAGTTGGGAACACAGTTGGGATTAGAATTTTTGGCTCTGAGCAGAGCCCTCTGCACTGCACGGCCCAGAGATGCTCTCCTGCCAGGTCAAAAGGCACTGGAGGGGTTCAAGAAAAACAAAACACGACCGAGACCTCCTGGGGCTTCCATTCCGGATGGAGGGTGAGCTCTGCGGAGCCGAGGCAGCGGGACCCAAAGACCTGCCGACCTGCCGGAGGCCGGTGACTCGAGCAGGAAGGATGGAAGCTCGCACAGAAATTGCCCCTCCCTCTGCTGAATGCATCACGCACGTTCCTTCCGTTAATACCCCCCACCATCCCACAAGTTTCGGTACTGTTAGTATCCCTGTTTTACCGATGAAGCACAGAGAGGTCAAGCAACTGAGGCAACCTCACCAAGCTAGCAGGTGGCACAGCCAGGATTCAAACTGGAGCGTGTCTGATCCCAGTGCTGGCTGGGGAGGTATTTCCAAGGAGGGCCGACATCACTGCTTCGTTAGACATTGTACCTGCTGATCAATCTTTTAATAGGAGATTCGACAGCTAAAATCCACCCCCAGACAACTCCGTGGTAATAATGCACTTGGTAATTTCTCTCTGGAGGACTGCGGTGCTCAGGATTTGAAGGGTGTTTATCTGAGTCTCTGGGGGGGCTCTTCCAGATCACAGATGCATCTCAGTCTCCTTGTTTCCACCTTTGGTCCTTTTGTGCCGGTCCTTTTGGTCCCTCTGTTCGGGTGCTGAGGACTTGCCCCAGGGTGCGGGATTTCCAAGAAGAAAGTTCTCCCTTTCCTCAGCTCAGGCAGAGACCCTTCCCCCTGAACCATCCCTGACCTGTAGCCCATCTCCCTGTGCTAAGGGAGCGTGGCCCATGGATTCTCTGTCACTGGGCTGGGTCGTGCATTACCCTTCTCACATTGCTGCTGGAGCCTGTCTGGGCCTCCCAGCCCGTCCCCTGGTTTCCCTCCCTCATTCTCTATTCTTCTCCCCTTTCTGTAGGGAGCTAACATGCTACTTGATAGCATCTTGACAAATTTCACTGGTTGCCCCAGTTCATTTGGTCTACATGTAAGAAAAGTGGTTGGAAATGCCCTTGGAGAGTCAGGCGTCCCAGCCACCTTCACGCCCGCAACGCAGAGACCGGAGTTTACTCTGACCTTTCAGGGGGAAAAGGAATGGAAACGAGATGCACGCACATCGACGCGTAACAGGGTCTCTGGGCTCTGCCTCCATCCTGCCACACCCAGTCCAACATTTTCATACTTTTCTTCTTTATGTTGGGGAAGGACAGCGGTGACAGTCAATGCCTTGGTCCCCCAAAGACCCCGGGTGTGGCTCTGTGCCCCAGGGGGCCTGTTCTACCCCAGGAAAGGCAGAATGTTGAGCTTGGATGGTCTCTAAGGCCTTGACTTTAAACTCTCATCTGTATGATGGTCTGCAGTATCAATGAAATAGGATGCCAGCCTCCTCAGATGGGTCAAATGTCCCCCACAAGATACCGTACCCCTTGCACAGGGACAGGGGGGTCCCTAACTCAGTCACATGGCTTGAGACCTGCCCAAGCAGATATGTGACCTGGGGTCCCCCCAGCAGACGACCAAGCATGGGGATCTCTGAGCATCCCAAGGCTGGAAGGGTAGGACACCAACATTCCGGTCTCAGCTCTGCTGTAGCTCGGCCGCGGACCCTGCCTGGCTCAGGCTCATCCTCTCTAGGAGACAGCTTCCCCAGCTATGATCTGGGCTCATTCCAGTTTTCAGACCTGGCTCTCAACTCTCTCATAAAGTTCCAAGGAGACTCTGCCCCACGTAAGGGCTTGAGGAACCCTCTTTCCAGGTCACCAGCAATGATGGCCCAGGCGCTACCTCAAGCATCGCTCATCATAGCCTTCTCCACCCTCCCACCCTGCCTTTCCTTTGCCCCACACCCAGGACCCCATTTCTCCCTTTCTAATAAATAGCCTTGATCTCAGTTACAGCAGTTCCACATCTCTGAGCATGGACTTTGACACCAGACAGGTGACTGGAATCCCGCCTCCGTCACATGTAGTCCCCGGGGCTTTGGACCATGTAACCTCCCTGAGCTTGTTTTGCAGCCGAGCCAAGGGGGCAGACAGTGTTAAACGGACCGGTGCCTGGAGAGCACCACGCAGGCCCTGGCTCGTAGCGGGCGCCTCCCTTCTCCCCCGATCGCACTGCGGGAACACTCAGTGGTGCAGATGGATCTGCAGGGCCCTCGCTCAGCGGGTGAGGTTGCCGCGAGGGTGGACGGTCACTGCCATCTTTTCCACCTCTCATGTCTGCCTGGACTCCGCCTTCAAGCCTCTGTCCAGCCCGCCGAGGGCACTGCCAGCCCCACCACCAACGAAGAGCAAGGCTCACCTTCCTGAAATACTCTGCGAGGCTGTCGGGGTCCCAGGTCAGGACCTCAGAGCGGAAGGGCACGTTTCTCAATGCCATGGCTGCTCTCCTGGGAGGGAACTCACAAGCTGAGAGTGGGCGTAGCAGCACCCATGGACAGAGAGCCCCAGATCCGGAGCGTGGAGGTGTCCTTGGCTCTTCCAACTCCCGGCCACCCTCTGGAACGGCCTCGTCGGAGCCAACGTCCTCTCTGCTGTAGCCAGATCCCAGAAAGCAACGCTTCCTCTACGAGCAAATATGGTCTCTTCTCAGAAAACGACTCAGCAAGTTTCCTTTACCACTTCCTCTGCTGGGCTCTAAATAAGTAAACAAGGAAGCCCAGCTCCAGTGACGGGAGAGCCAGAGAGAGCGACCGGGTTGGTAATTCCCCACTGGTCCCGGCCACTCCGGCGCAGTGGGAGTGGCGTCCAAGGGGAGCCGGACTCCAGTGCGAGTCCAAGCGCGTTTCCCTTGAAAGTTCTGGCACCCGCATGTCTGCACCGCATCCCCGATTGGCTGGGTCTTTGCAGGTTAAAATCTATTTTGACAGTTGACCTAAAATGCAGACAATCTCCCACATCAGTGAATTGCCGGGGGAAGGAGCAGGGCCTGTGTGTGTTCTCCAACCACCCCTCCGGCTCGCTCTAAAGGACAACGCTGAGATTCTTTCAGCTGCCTCCTTGGAGTTATTACCAGAGGATTCTCCGTCAGTCAGGCACCCAGGGCCCAGAAAAGGGATTCGCCGGGCGGAGCAGGCTTAATTTCTCGTAGGATAGTTCCCATACCAGGGGACACTGGCGAGGCCTGAAGAGCTAGGAAGCTCAGCTTCCACATCTGCAAAGCAGGAAAAAACAGCGGGCTTGCTTCCTGGGCCCCTACAACTTAGGTGCATTTAACTAGACACACTTGAAGGAAAAAAATTCAAAGAAAACAAATGATCGGGATGGATGCCACCTCATATTCAGTTTCCTACGTAATTCCTCCATATATTCTACCCTGAGGGCACATTCCCGGGAGTGGCCCCGAGACAGGGGTGGGGACCTGCTGCTTCCGTAGTCGGCCTCAGACCCTGTGCCCTCCTCGTAGTCTGAGCGACAGGGGTGGGGACCTGCTGTTTCCGTAGTCGGCCTCAGACCCTGTGCCCTCCTCGTAGTCTGAGCGCTTTGTCAGCAGATGTATCTGTGCTGCACTGCAGCCTCTCAACACAAGTTCACGGCTTCATCCAGTGATCTACGTGCACACACACACACAGCAGTGGGCCACACACAGCAGTGGGCTCCGATGCTTCAGGAACGGACCCAGCTCTGCTGTGCTTTCTTCTTCTTCTTCTTTTTTTTTAAGATTTTATTTATTCTTAGAGAGAAGCAGAGGGAGGGAGAAAGAAAGGGAGAGAAACATGAGCGTGTGGTTGTCTCATCCACACCCCTCACTGGGGACCTGGCCCGCAACTCAGGCATGTGCCCTGACTGGGAATCGAGCTGGCGATGCTTTGGTTTGCAGGCCGGGACTCAATCCACTGAGCCACACCAGCCAGGGCTCTGCTGCACTTTCTGAGGGATGCTACGTTGCCCCTGAGGTGGTGCCGTCCCCAGGTTTTTCCAAGGCAGGCTTTGGCCACGCACCGTCCCCACTGTCACCGTCAGACAGCAGCCTTGCCAGGTGGTCAGATCGTGTGCAGCTTCAGTGAGATCTGCATTTTGCCCCAGGCCGGCACCTTCATGGAAGTGGTCCATACACCTGAGACGGCGGCGTCCTCCCCGCACGGGGTGCTGGGGCGTCGGTGGAGGCAGCCCGGGCTGGGCGCTGCCCACTCTCGGGGACTGACTGTGCTCTCCCAGAGCCCCGCCCCTGGTGGGAGAGGTCGCTTCACTTTTCACACCACCAGAAGAGCAGCTAATGATTGAAATATAATAATAATAAAGAAGAAGAAGCTATTTGAAAAGAGAAGGAGAGAGAGAAATCACTTCCAAGTGATTGAAGTGATCGAAGCCGTAGCTGGGAGTTGAGCAGGGCCTTGGAAGATGGTGCAGAGGGAGGCATCCTGGGTGTGTGTGTGTGTGTGTTGGGGTGTACTTTGTGAGCAAATAACACATTTCATACCTGTGGAAAAAGGTACATTCACGATCATCCCTAAAAACAGAAGCACTTTTTAAAATGATGTTCACTCCCCACTCAGGAGAGTCAAAATCTACAGAAGTTGGAGTTAAGGTATAGATAGCTAAATACTAGGCATTGGGGGGAGATTATTTAATAAATGTGGCCAAGATGGATGACCCATGGGACCCATTTAGAAGAGGGACGCGGCAATCAGGAAACCTGGTGACACTGAGAATGACGATAAGAATCCTCACAGACATAACACACGGCGTCCTCCCTATGTGCGGGGGGCGGGAGGGTGCGGGCTCCGAGCTGGTTATCTTGTTTGGTTGTTGGCGCCATTGTGGTTCCTTTGCAGAAGGGAGAACTGAGGCTCAGAGAGGCAGAGCTACTTGCCACAGACTCACTCGGAGCCCAGCGTCCTTTCTGTGCCGCCTGGGCTCTGAGATGTTACACGAATTGCCCAAGCTGGAGGAGGGGTCAAACCCAACTCTGTCTCTGGGGCCTGTGTGGTTTCCACTCTGTCCGCCTGCCCTCCATGGAGAGCAAGTGAGGTGGTCAGTATGGACAAGTTACGGAAGGCCCTTTCCTAGTGCGGGCAGGTGACCCCAGGGGAAGCTGGTTACTTCAGGTGCCGAGCCTTTCCTCTTCCTGTCCTTGGGGTTTTCCCAGTGCTCATGGGTTTCACATCTCCCGTCTCTGGCCAGAGGCTTCCAGGAGCTGCAGAGGCAGGGCTAGTTAACCCTGATGAAGAGAGGACCAGGGTGACCCTGTGCAGGCTGGCTCACTGGCCCAGCCTCGGGCTGCATTCCCGTAAAATGGGCAGTGACAATAACAGCCTCTGGGTAGAGATGGGATGCTGCAGCGTGAAGGCCAGGCCAACTCACACCGTTCCTCTGAAGAGCACCGCTCTTGACCTTGAGCATGAAGCAGAGCTGAGTGGGGAGCAGCTAAGCACAGTGATGTCAAGTCAGGGCCTGGGTGGGACCCTCCTGGGGCGACCCTCCCCCACCTTTCTATCTCCCAGCCAGACGAAGAAACCCAGAACTCGTAAAGGAGCCCATTGGGAGGTTAGCAGAGGCCTTCTCGGGCTTCATCATCTGCAGTTCAGGGTTGGGATGAGGTCAACTGGTCCCTGAGCACAGCAAGAAGAGCATCGTTTGAGGAGACCAGCATGGGGCTCACGGGCTGGGAGTCTTAAAAGTGCATCACAGCCTGTGGACAAAAAAGCAGTACCTGCAGGGAGTGCTAAGTTGGATTTTTCAATATTAAGGATACAAATAGGTGTAAGAGCAGCAAGCACACTGCAGCCCAGAGAGGGATCACCCCAGTATCCTCCCTGCCCCACTACCCCTCCCCATCCAGACCTGAGGGTCCCTCTGTTTCCTGCTAACCCACGGCAGATTCGGGTGGGCAGAGGAGAGAACCGCCTGCTACACAGCTAACGTTAGAGGTGAGAGGAATAAGGCATTAGAAGAGATTCAGGAGCCTCAGCTTCTGTGTGTGTGGGCAGGGGAAGGAGGGAATCTATCACTCAGGGACCAGGAGGGAAAGGAGAAGAGGGACTTCGGAGGGGAGAGTAGGTCGACCTTCTTAGCAGAGGCACCTACGGAGTCAGGAGGTAGGTAGGAGGATGCGCTACTTTGGATTTAATTTGAAAGAGGGTGTTGGCTGGAGGACAGAGGAAAAGGTGGAGGCGTGTGGCCCACAGAGGGTGCCGCCTTGGGGCGCTGCAGAGAATGCCCCCGCATTGCATCGCCCCGGCCTCCCCTCCACCAACATTTTATGCTGAGGTGCATTGCCATTGGACCTTTCCCTGGGCCTGGGTGGGTTTGCCTGTTGAGTGAAAAAGAACTACCACCTTTGTGGGGCGGGAGGACAGATCCCCCCCACCCATTCTCTGAGGCTGGTGGTGGAAGCACCCACCATCTGTGTGGAACCTTCTGGATGTCAAAGGGCCCTGCCCACTCGGGGGGACAGCCAGGAGGGTCCTGACTGCTCCCCTGCCCAGGGCAGCTGCACACACCAGCAGCCATACACTAAGGCACAGGATTCCGTGGTGCTGCCTCAGAACGGGTACACCGGGAGGGACAGGCCTGCGGTGCAGCATCCCTGTCCTAACTAACTAGCGCTCCTGGAAGCTGTGGCCGGTGAAGTGGGGAAGGGGCTTGTGCAAGCCACCTTGCACTGTCTTCTTGTCCCAGCCCAGCCTGGGCATTACTCACCTCCCCCAACCTGGGGCATGCATGACAAAATCATGAACCAGCTGCCCCATGCGAGGCTACGAGGAGCAATATTTTCCACTTCCTCAGAGCTGACAATTTCATTTTTTTCAAAAAAAAAAAAGGTATGTTTTTCATCCTCTCTCTTTGTGTCTTTTTCTCTGCTGTTTTAGCTGAGGTACCTCACAAGTTCAACGGTGGGTGGAAGGAAGTACTTATTTGGACTTCCTGTCAAACCTCCCTTCCTTGTCTGCCCTATTTTTGACTGGGGCAGCCTATCCCCAGATAGCTCTGCTCGAAGGGAAACTCCCCAAGTGCCCGCAAGGGTGGGTGGGATGTGGGCAGGGGTCAGGAGCGGGGAAGGCAGGCTTCTCAGCTTGACAGGAGAGGAAAAACCTTGCCCCCTCCTCCTCCCGGCAAGCTGGAGAAGCACCGAGAGAGAGGTGAGGGCAGGATAGGTGCAGAAAAGCAAAAACAATTTTACCTGCAGCCCAACTGCATCTCCGAGGAAGAGCGGTGGGCCCAGGAAGCATATATGTCCCCCTGAGATGAAGCTGAGATTTGACCAACAAGCCCAGCCGCCCAGCACGGGTCCAGCCCTTTCTGTCTCTTAGCACAACCGACCCTCACAACAGCCTTGCGAGTAGACAGCAACGCTCCAGTGTTCCAGATGCCGAGAGACTGTGATTCCCTCGCTCAGGCCCCCCCAGCGAGGGGACAGGGAGCAGGCAGGCTAGCGCAGGGCCCGGTGGCTTTCCATGGGTTTCTGTCTGGGCATGCCGCTCGGCTGATGGTTGTTGGTCTGGACTTCCTGCCTCACCGGTGGCCTTGGTGCTGGCGGCCTCCTCACTCTTTATCTGTGGAGGTCCTGAGGTCGACTGCATGACCTGCCTTGAAAATATCAGTGCCCTGCCCCACCCGGTTCTTATCTGGCTTTCTGGACCTTTGACTCAGACTGTGTGCGCCTCCGAACACAGTCCTGGGAGGGTCTTATCGTTCCTCCCCCTGCAGAGGCGTCAGAGCCTTCCTGGGGGTGTGTGGCCGGCAGAAAGAGTGGGGGAGGGTTCGGGGAGAAGATGCATCCAGAAACACGTCATTTGTCTACCCAGCCCTTCCAGGGGGGCCCCTAGGGTTTGGGGCAAATAAACGCTAGATTGGTGCACCGATTAATTTTTATCCTGTGATCCTTCTCACCACTCTTTGTGAAAGGGGATAGAGGTGTGCATACCCATTTTACAGATGACAGGGAAAAGCTTGGGGCAGGGGGGAAGTGCTTGTCCAGCGCCTCACAGAGAGTCAGGGGTAGAACGTGCAAATTGACACCAGGCCTGTCGGACGCCAAGGCTCCTCTGAAAGACGAGGTTTCCGAGGGCGGACACCAGTATGTAGGTGAGTAACCAGCATGTACCTAGGGCAGGTTGTGCCGTATTCACTGGGCTATAAACGAAAGGATATTTTTGCCTTCGGGTTTTCCTTAAATAATGATTCTTGGTTTTCGTGTATTTTTCTCTTAATTTTAGAAAACACCAGGTTTGGCAATTCTAATGCTGGGTTAGTGGTGCAGGCTCGTGGGTTGGATCCCTGGAACGCACCCCGGAAGTGGGCAGACACCCACTCTGAGCGATGGCTCAGCTAGGCCAGTCAGCTGAGTGGGGTGGGAGGGGTGGGTGGGTAAGAAGAGGCAGGTGAGAGAGGAAAGGAGCCCACCCTCATTCCCTCCAGTCTGGGACCCTGTGTCACTCTGCCATGGAGACCCGTACAGTAGTTGCCTGGCTTCTTTGGGGTCAAGTTCTTACAAGAATAATCCCTTGGGACATGGGAATGCCCCTATATCCTTCTAACGAGCTACCTTATGACTCGGTTTGCAGGGCTCAGTTCTGTAGCTTCAACGTGAGTCTGTTTGGGCTGCCATAACAAGAAATACCGCCGACTGGGGAGCTGGTACACTATAGACATTTATTTTTCTCGGTTCTGGAACCTGGAAGTCCTAGATCAAGTGGCCAGCATGGTCGTTTCCTGGTGATCGTCCGTGTCACCAGGGAAAGTGGAAGAGGCCCTGTGAATGGCGCATCAGGACCGCAGACACAGTCCAGGGCCATCGTGGGCGAGCGGGGACTCACAGGCACCCCGACCCCAGCGCTCACGCAGTTACACTGGCGCCTCGGCCAGCCTTCTCCTGCGAGGTCTCGCCTGTCCCAGTTAAGCAGAATCCCCCGCCCCCCCTCCTTACTTGCCTTGGCATGTGGCGACTCTCTTTGCTTTTAGCAAGAAGCCGGAATCCCATTTGCCACAGGCAGGAGCCCCAGGTGGAACTCAGGAGGGGGCATGTTGGAGCCTGCGGCCATGAGCCTGGCGGCTATTCGATGAGCTTCCTCGGAGCATCGCCTTATCCAGCCCTTACGAGAATGGGGTGGGGGGTGCTGCTTTATCTTGGCCCGGGGAGGTTAGCAGGGTCACAGCCCTACATGTAAGGTCTGAAAAGCCCACAGAAAGTGCCAGGTTCTCACCCCTACCATTGTTCCTCATTACCTATTAGAGAGTTTCAGTCCCTCTAGCAAACCTTTATACCCTCAGACTGCCAAGGTCATGATTTAGGAAGTCTCACCCAGGCAACATCAAGGCCAGAATTCCCCTGAGCTGTACATTCTCTGCAAGCGGGCCTTCCTTCCTGTTTCATGGCTTCCCGTGTGAACCTGGGAACTCAGAGGGACTCAAGTCCAACCCGGAGACCAGCTGGAATGATCCTCCTGGACCAGCTTTTCTGCCCAAGTCCAATCCCTCAAAAGTCGACCACAGACAAATCTCTCTTTCCAAAGACAGAAGCTGCGGGAGGCAAGGCTCAGACTCTGGAGTCAGAACCCATGCCCGAATCCCACCTCTGCCACACTCCAGCTGTGTGACCGTGGGCAGTCCAGTCAACGTCCCTGTTTCAGTTTCCAGAGGGTGAAGAGGAAGGTCAGATAGAGCACCAACCTCACCGCGTGGTTGGGAGGATTCAGTGAAACAAAATTACGAGCACGAAGGCACACCATAGAGGGGACCCTTGCTGGCAGTTTTCACTGCTGTGAGCATATCTGACTCCTTCGTTCTTCCCCGGGACCAGCCAAAGGAGCAAGTAGATCTCCCACTGCTGCAGGTTCCCCGGGTTGCATGTAACACAGAGCTCCCCTCTCCCGTACATCACACGTGGCTGGGAATCAATTGCATATACTACTTTGTAACGTTTCTGATGTAGACAGACAGCAAAGGTGGTGGAGTTGAGCTTCCCTAAAAATTAAGAAAAGGAGCTGTGAGCTCATAGGCTGATAAGTCCAGGGAGAAATGCAAATGAGAGAAGCCAGCCTGCCAGGAAGAACAGTTAATGCCATGGGATGGCAGATGGCCTCAGTCAGCAGGATGGTAAGGATGGGTGGGGACAGGGGCAAGCAGGGAGCGGCTCGGTTCCAGTCCATTGTTGCCGTAGTGTAACGAGGGCTGCTAGTGCAAGAGTGGGGCCCAGTGGGGCCAGATCTTTGCATACGAGTAGCTAGAAAGCTAGATTTTATGTTTTTAAAAAAGGAGGAGAATGCCACCAACATCATAACCTAGAATCTGAATATGTTCGGTTACATGGCAAAGGGGAATTGAGGTTCCTAATATTCTGGCCTTAAAATATGAAGACTATCCTGGAGTATCTGAGTGGGCCCATTATAATCACAAGGGCCCTTAAAAATGGAGCGGGGGCAGAAAGGTCAACAGGAGATGCGAAAATGGAAGAAAAGCTCGGGGAGATGCCACGTTGCTGGTTTCAGGAAGGGGGCTGCAAGCCCAGGAATGTGAGCGCCCTCACGCCGCGGGGAAAGGCAAGGCAGGGAAGAGGGCTCTCTCCCGGACCCATCAGGAAGGAGGGCAGCCCTCTCTTGGAGCGCAGTGAGGGGAGATTTCCAGCCTCCAGAAGTGGGACAGAATGGATTGTGGTGTCAACAGTCCCTTAGTTAGTGGTAATTTGTTACAGCAGCAATGGAAGACTAGTGTGTCCACTAACAAAAAAAGAAAAAAAGAGCCAGGGGAGCCAAACAAACCACCTGTTGGCTGTGGAGTACCTGTGAGCCACTTCTGATTTAGAATCACTGAAGGACATAATTTTTTTCTCTTTTAATTCTCACCCAAGGACGTGCTCACTGATTTAGAAAGAAAGGGGAAGGGAAGAGTAGAGAGAGGGAGACAAACATCCATATGAGAGGGAAACATGGGTCGGTTACCTCTCCCACCTCCAGTACGTAACACAGAACCTGCAGCCTGGGCATGTGCCCTGACCAGGGGTTGAACCCACAACCTTTCAGTCTGTAGGATGATGATACAACTAACTGGACCACACTGGCCGGGGCAAATGACACAGTTTTTCAATTTGGAGGGACACCCCTGACCAAATCGGTGGCTGGGTGGTGACCACAGTCACATAGTTGTGACTCACACGAGGGACTCCCTTCCTCGGAACAGGACTCAGGCCGCTGTCTGTGCTTTCGCAGAAGGCAAAGGCAGGTGAACTAAAGTTGGGAAGTCCCCGCCAGTCACGTCACAGGCCCCTGTGCCTTACGTAAGCACAACGGCACAGGGCCCGGAGGAGAGAAAGAGCAATGTAAGTGAGAATCCGGGGCCATGTTGCCTACTGTTCTATTCAAGAAAAAAAAAAAAAAATGAATGTCCCAGGGGAAGCCTGAGAAGGCCCACTACAGGTGTCATCTTCAGCAGTCAAACCTCGTCCAAGGAAAACTTCCTTCTAGACACAGAGGCCTTTCTCTGCCACAGCTGCCCACTCGGCTGGCCACTTCCCAGACTGATGTTCCTGTTTCTCAAGCCGGCCACATTTTATTTCCCCATTTTCTTTTTATTCATTTAAGATCCGCCCAGAGGGAAACCATGACCAAACACGCCCGCATTCAGCACCG
>CM052546.1:5609698-5649177 GCA_028533065.1 Trachops cirrhosus | reverse complement strand
TGGCCATCTGACCTCTCATCTCTCCCTCTAGCTGGGGTCTCCTTGAGGGCAGGTCAATGCAGGGTCTCTAGAAGTGACAGGTGCCTGGCACAGAGGGATGAATGACCCTCCTGAGCCCACCTGGCCCAAGTACTAGGCTTCTGCAGCCCCTGATGTCTGGACCACGGGGCACCCGTGCACACGCTCATTTCCCTTTCTGTCCAGCTCGTGGGAATCCTCCCAGATGTGGTGACTCTTCGGCTTCCCCTCTGGGTTCTCCTAAAAAGCACTGCCGGGGACCTGTAGGCTCAGCCAGGGCCGGAGGGCCCAAAGCACGGACGTTAAGAGCACTTCTGATTGCAAGCAGAGGCACCCGGCTTCCTGTGAAATAAGCAAAACAGCACGTGAGGATGAGGACTTTCGCATCTTCAGGGAGACTCTGAGCCTCCCCTGCTTAGAATGCAGTGGCCCCCGGCACTGTCTGGGGACAGACCGGAGGACAGCCAGAGGACGGCTTCACACACACGCACCACCCAGACCTTCTCGAGTTATCGGTCACCCTTCGCTTTTATTTTGTTTGAACCAAGTTATATATATTTTTTCTGTCTGCAAAGGTCAACACAGTGGTTATGGAAACATCAACAAAATACAAGCAAGAGATAGCAATAATAGAAGTAAAACACAACATTTTATTTATTCTTTTTAAAAAAATCTTTATCACTGTCAAAATGGGATCACACTCTTCACACAATTCTTTTTTAAAGTCCTTTTTCTTCTTTTTTTTAAGATTTTATTTATTTCTAGAGAGAGTGGAAAGGAGAGAGAAAGAGAGGGAGGGAAATATCGATGAAAGAGAGAAACATCGATTGGTTGCCTCTCATATACGCCCTGACCTGGAACTGAACTCGCAACCCAGGCATGTGCCCCAACCGGGAATGGAACCAGCGACCTTTCGCTTTGTGGGACAAACACCCAACCAGCTGAGCCACACCCACGGGTCAGGGCACAGAGCAGCTTTTTGAAATGCCATTATGTATCCTGTGCTATGAAGGTGCTAGAATTTATTTCGGTAATTCCCTACATTTGAATACTTGGTTGTAAACAACTCAGAAATGAGCAGTCTTCTAGCTAAACTGATGATTTCTTTAAGATAACTTGCTGGATGTAGACTTGCTAGGTCAAGGAGATGAACTTCAGTAATTTTGCTACATTTTATCCCACTGCCCTCTACCAAGGAAGCCTTAACTGTGCCCCTGCCAGAGGGTCTAGCCCTGCGTGTTGTTATTCCGTGACGTTTCCTGCTGCCAAGGCCGTCTCTGGTGTCCCCGTAGCCTGTTTCTTTGGGATGCGGGCGGTGGCGGGGTGGGGGGGGGGGCGCGTGGCGGGCCACACGGTTGGCTCCAGTACCCATTCAGGAAAAGCTCCAGAGATACCTCAATAAATTGGGCTTATGCCAGTATTCACACTTGGAACAATAAATGATTAAAGAAATGCTACAAAGAGCCCATCAAACACACCACGGAGGTTACTAACTCCGGGCTCACAAAGGCTTGAGTTTGGATCCTGACCTTGACTTGGGAAAGGCCTTGCTGAGCCTCAGTGTTCTCAGCTGTGAAATGGAATCATAATATCACATCCTGATGGGGTTTATTGGGAATTACATGTGATCAGGTGTGTAAAACCCACAGCAGGAGTACCAAGGGGGCCTTCGCACACAGTATCTAGGATTGTTACAAAATAGGCACAATGATTCCAGTCACTGTGACAAGTTGTTTGTTTAGCTGAGGTTCTTAAGAGATCTGTTAAACTGCTGAGAATGGTTCCTAACATCTCTTCTCCTGGGAGGAGATGCTCATATGAGTTCATTTCCTTAAATATTTACTAAATTTTATGTTTCCTAATTCCGTGTTTCTTAGGAGTCCCTGTGAAATTTCATTCGGCTTCACAGGCCCTATTTTCACAAAGCTTCCCCCAGCAAGCCTTTTCCACTGCAAGGGAAAAGCAAACTCAGGCCCGGGCACCAGGTCAGAGGCTCCCCGGCTGGGGATCTTGAGGGAAATGCAGATGCTCAGATCTCCAGGTGGGTCCTGGGGAGCCGTCCCATTAGCAAACTCCCAGGTCATTCTCCTAGCGAGCTGGACCCTACACTGCAAACTGGCCTCAGAAATGCTAGAAGGTACCCATACCCTGGATATTCAGGGATTCCTGGAAAGAAAAAAAAAGATGCCACTTTATTTCCCATTCTGTTAAAAACACTAACCGAAGCAATATTTCTAGTCTGTCCAGAGGGAACATGGTCTGGGTCTTTTAACAAAGGTTAACCCTTCATTTTAAACCTGCTGTGCTGTTGTATTTTCCTTTGCATCCTACAACAGCCTGTGGGGTGGGGGGGTGCTGGTGAAGAGCGCCTTTTGGTTCAGAGTGTTGGCCAGGCAGCACAGCCCCCAGTTCCACTTCCTCCCCGAGGGCACAGTGACTCTGGGGGATGTGCTGTTTCCCAATCAGATGTCCTTCGGCCATAGAAGCGCTGCCCTGAAAGCAGGCCGTGGCGTTGGCTCCCTCCGCAGAAGCCGCTTCGCTCAGAGCTGGCGGCTTGGTCTGGAAAAGAGGGAGCGTTTTAAGTGTAGTTCCGGTCCTTTCAGTCCTCGCGGGAAAGATACCTGCTAGTTCATTCATTTCATTCCATTTTAAGTTCGAGTTCCTATTTTTCCCTCTCCTTGAAGGTTTCCATATTTCCCCAGGCCGCAGAGTTAATTATTTGGGTACCAGGCAGTCTATCAAGGACTTTGTGTAAATTATTTCAAATTCTCAAAACCAGTTAGAAAGGTCAGGGCATGGGGCCGGGTGTCCCTTTCAGCTGTCCTGCATCACCACCCCTCTTCTCCTGGGGAGCGCTCCTCGGTGCAGCCCCAGCGGAAGGAGCAGGTGTGACACTGTACACCCAGAGGGGCTGATTCCCACCCCTCCCTCCCTGCTTCTCTCCACGTGGCCCATCATGCACTCCGTCCCAGCTCTGAACACGTGATGCAAAGGAAGGTGTGGGTTCCGCTGGATCCTCAGAGCCGTATGTGTGGGTCCTGCAGCCTGGCCCGCTGAGAGCCCACGGCTGCCGCCCACTTTCCAAGCCTGTTCACATCTCCGTCAATTCTTTTTGAGTCCCCAGAGCTATTCAATGCAGGTCCTTTGCTTTTTAATGTACAGTCCAGTTTCTGCTGCTTATAACCAAGAACCTAGTCTTATCTCCGGGATTATTAACCCCAGTTTACAGATAAAGAAGGTGAGCTCTGGGTTAGAGTTCTTAAACAAACAAACAAACAAACAAACAAACAAAAGCTCCCCTCCTACAGAATTCATGTATCAAGAAATACCAGCCCAGGTTGGGCAAAGCTGCACCTGGAGCTCTGGCATCCAAAAAAGGCACGTGGTCTTTGGTTTGGTTTCCTCCCGGAGGCCCGCACGCCTTTATTTCCCGAGCTGTGCATTTAACGCCGCCCAATCCAGGCCCGTGCAGCACGAGAGCTCGGCATTGTGCAGAGTTTCTCCGGCGTGGCGAACCTCAGTAACAGCACGAAGAATGCACTCTTTTAAAATGTGTAGGTGTTCTGTGCGTGCACAGTTAGCTCCTCTAATGCGCCTGAATTCATGTGATGTTGCTCAGAAAGAGGAAAGGACTTTCTGAAGTAAAAGAAATAATTTAATGAAAATAAAATAGTAAGCAAATAGAAGTAACCGTCTTTAATCTTAAGAAAGACAAAATAATGATGGTCTGAAATCCGAGACTCCAGCCAAGTGGGAGAGTCTGGGGCTGCAGGCTGGTGGTGGTCCCTGGTATGCCAACCCCAGGGGACGAATCTCCTTGGCACCACCTCCTTGGTCGAGATGGATGACTTTGAAGCTTCTGCGTGCCGTGGCCCATCTATCTTTTATCTGCCGGTATCAGCAAAACCGAGCCTGGGCGAGAGAGATAGGGTTCCCTGGGCCAGCGGAGAGTGAGCACGTGATAGAGTTAAGTTGTGGTTTTCCTGATTACATACAGGGAAGTTCTGGGAAGCCCATGAGTTAGAAAATCAAGCGTTCTGGCTGGTGCTGACCCAAAGGGCATGGGCAAAAGTGTGTTTCCAGGTGAAGCGTGTCCTCCAAGAAGTACGGCTTCCCACTCTTCACAGGGGGGCTGAGCAAAGCATTTGTTTTGATGAGTACCTGAGGAAAGGGAACAGAGAGAGTGGCTTTATGGTGGAGAAACCCGGCAAGTGCCACCTCAGCCAGGTGAAGACCGGCATCCACAGCGAACGTTGACAGTGCCCCTCGATGTCATGTGATATGGATGGCATTTTGCCTCTGCGGCCTTTTTTCCAAAACCCTATAGTCCCTGTCTGATCACAAGAAAATCGTCATGCTTACAGTAGACAAGATGTGGGCACACCCCCAACTCTCTATGGCTGAATGCATTAAGAAGATACACAATGGACTGTTATCCAGCCATAAAAAAAAAAGAAGGCAATCCTGTTATCTGTGTCAAAAGAATGGACTTCGAGGGCATTCTGCTGAACAATATGTCAGACAGAGAAAGCCAGATACTGTCTGATCTCACTTATATGTAGCATCTGACAACGCCCTGCTCACGGAGAGAGACCAGAACGGTGGCTGCCAGAGATGGGGGGACAGGGGGACAGTGAAATGGTGAAGGCGGTCTAAAGGTCAGCACTTCTGCTCATGAGGTGAATAAGTCCTGGGGAATCCGGTGTGCGGCGTGGTAATTACAGTTATAACCCAACCCGGTATTATACAACACCGAGTTGTAGACTTGCAAGTTGCTATGAGAGCAGATCTTAAATGTTCTCACCATTACAAAGCGACTGTTATTTGGGTGATGTTGGTGTCAACTGACACTACTCTGGTGACCACGTCACAGTGTGGAAGGAAGTGTATCAAACCATCACATTGTACACCGCTCATGCAATGTCATATGTTACTTAGACGTCATCAAAGGCTGGAGAAATTAACTAATTTTCAAAAGAAAAGAAAACCAGACAGATCTCAGTGAGGGACATGGCACGCCTTTCCATGATTCCTCAAAATGTCAACGGCATCAACAGCAAGGAAAGACCAAGAAATCGTCACAACCAAAGGAACCTGAGTGTGCACTGTAGCATTCCTCCAACTCTGTTTTATTTGACATAATTCATAATTAAAAAAATAAATTTGCAAGAATCTCGTTTCAACTGTGGGGTAGGAAGATCCTGAAATGCTTCAATAGCTTGCAAGCCAAGGATGGTAAATTAAAACGAACTGTGTAGTACTAATAAAGACGTGCAAATTGCCTCCAAGGTCGTCCTCACTTGGTAAGCTGTGTTCACCGCTTTGTGTTACTCATTATAAAATAATTTATAAGGATATTAATAACTTCACCATCAACTTTGGTTCCCGCAACGCTGGATTCCCCCTTGAGATTTTGTTTTGTAATCACAATTTCTCCTAAAAGCCCCACAGCGGGAGAGATGCCATATATTTACATATTTCCATAGAAGACCTATTATCCTACTTCACAGAAAAAAACAAATGAGGTTATCAGGCCTAACTCCCCCACTTCCTGTCCTCCTACCTACAGACGTATTTACAGCCTCCCCCCCTCGCCCCTTCCTTCCAGACCCAGATAGCAATTTGGGGTCGACTCCTCCCCTGCCCTTCACCTTCCCTTCTAAGTCTCCCAGGACCAGCATATTTTCCCACCAATTACTTTCTTGCCTCCCCACATCTTCTCCACCGATTCTTCTTCACAGCCTCCAAAGCCTGTGAGTTTTGTGTTTACATGGCCAACCATGTCCTCCAAGAGCGAGCCACGCCAGCTGCCGCACGGTCCTCTCTCTGCCTCTGTCCTCCTCTGTGTCCCGCGGTCAAAGTTCTCCGGAGGACAGTCTGCCCTTGTCCTCTGCATGCTCGTTTATACTCCTCATGCCCAGCTCTGCGTGGAGCCCCTCGACGAGCTCACTGGTGATTTCCCCAGGGTGCACACCAGCAGCCTTGACTTTGAGCGGCAGGTGACACTCATGACCAAGCGCCTGTTGGACACACTCCCCTCCTCTGGCTCCCAGGACACCCTCTCCTCCCCCATGTAGCCGATCCTCGTCAGCCTCTCTTGCTGGTTCCGCCTTCCCTGGTCACCCTAATAAATATCAGAGCTCTGTCGTTGACCTTCTTATCCTGCCCTAACACACACTTCCTGCATGATCCAACCCCTCCCGAGATGCCCGTCTTTCTGGGGATGCCCAGATCAGCACTTCCCCACAGAGTAGCAAGTGCTAGACATTGGGTGCTGTCTAAGCACTTTATATACATTCTCTCATCTGATCTTCACAACAACCCTGGGAAAGGGACACTTTTATTGTCATCCCATTTTACTGAGCACAGAGAGAGTTCAAACAGGTCCACGTTCACACAACTGGAAGCCAGGATTGAAACCCCGACCCTGCTCATCACCCTGTGCTCCTTGCAGATAGAATGCCTCCGTCTCAAGGTTCTTCATCCATCTTGAACTCAACTTTGAGTGCCCCAAATTAAACAACATTTTCCCCCAAATTTCCCCCTATATTTCCAGAAGAGGATCCAGGGTTGGTGAAGCCTGAAGCTCCTATAATTAGGCAGAAAGAGGCTCTTTAATAAAAATCAAAGAGGGATTACACAGTCAGGTTCAGGGTCTTAAAAGTGGCCCATGAAAGTGAGGAGTCCTGAGACGTAAATGCCGTTAACTTCGTGCTACCCACCTGTACCCCAACTTCCCACCCTCTGCATTGTGTATTCCAATGACCAGCATCTAGTAACTAGCTGGACACCCGGGAGCCTTCCTTTCCTCCCATTCCCTCCTTCCCTTTTTCATCCATGGGGAATCAAGGATGCCTCCTGTCTTCTCTTCCTCAAATCTCTGGGGTCCCTCCTATCAACCATCTTCACAGGGCTCAGGCCCTCAACACCCCTCACCCGAACCACTGCCATAGTCTCCCCCTTCCTGCTTCAGCCTGGACTTTCCCCACCACGCTGTCTGTGTCGCAGCCGGGTGACGGTCAGAAACACAGCTCAGCAACCCTTCCTTGAGTCCCCATTGTCCGCCGGCTGAGGTCTAAACTCCTTAGCCTGCCACTGCTTCACTCTGGTCACCCTGCCTGGCTTCCTTCCCACCGTGCTCCCCTTTTGTCCCCTTCCTCTACAAATAATTCTTGAGTAGCTAGATGCAAAACCCCAGAGCTGGAGCAGCAAAAACATAGGAACTTTCGTACCCCACGTCCTACCACATCAAACAGCTCACAGTTTCCAGGCTATGTGAGGCTGTGTTCAGCCTCTCTGCCTTTTCCTGGGCTCCAGGGAAGGCTCTTAAATTCATTGACCGCCTGACTAATCGTCATTTAACCTTCACAGCTCAAAATGTGACCTCCTTGTAGAACATCTGCAGATTATATCCACCAGCAAAAACAGATCCCTTCCTCCTTCCCACCCCAGATGTGCTTCTTTCTTCTCCTAGAACATGCGAGGTCTGTCTGGAAAAGGTCCAGCCTTTGTTAATATAATGAGAACAGTTTGTGCAGCATTGATGTGACCTGGTAACCAAGGGGAGTGGACTGGAATATGCATGTGTGAACAATGACAACTGCACTGTACTAGTCGGGGGGGACAGTAGACACCATTGAGTGAGCATGTGTATTGTGTGACTGTCGAATTCAAAATGACTGAGTGTGTAGAGCAATGAATCTGCATCATATTTTACCTTAAGCTTGAACATTCCTCCTTGGAAACCATGTGGATGATTCAGAAGGTCGTGGCTACAGGCACCTGGTGATTGGCAGCTTCACCACGACAATGCACCTGCTCCTGCGTCACATCTCATACAGAGTTTTTTGGCAAACCATCAAATCACCCAGGTGACTCAACCCTGCTACAGCCCAGATTTGGCACTCTGCACCTTCTGGCTTTTCCCAAAACTAAAACCACCTTTGAAAGGGAAGAGATTTCAGACCATCAATGAAACTCAGGAAAATACAACAGGGCAGCTGTTGGCAATTGGGAGAACTGTGTGAGGTCCCAAGGTACCTACTTCGAAGGGGACGGAGGTGTCATTGTCCTGTGTACAGTGTTTCTTGTGTCTTGTATCTTCTTCAATAAATGTTTCTATTTTTCACATTACATAGCTGGATGCCTTCTGAACAGACCGTATAATTTACCTAGCCACAGCCATCTGACTATGACAGGACCTCCCTTACTTCACAGTGAGCTCTTTGAGCAAAGAGACAGCTTTTTATTCATCTCTACATCTCCACTCGGACCTGGTACACAGTAGACACCATCATCCATCTGCACATCCATCCATCTATCCATCCATCCATCCAATGACTATTTCTGAATGCCCTCAGTGTGCCGGCCATTTTTCCAGGCTCCGTGGAGACAGAGGAGAACAAGACAGGTGTGGGCCCTATTCTCCCTCATGCTCTATCCTCGTTGGTGGTGGGGAGGGGAGCATAGAAAATGAAAATGAAACAAGCAAATGCACAAGCAAGATGAGTGAGACATACTATACAGTAAATTAACTAGAGTGACATCACAGAAGGTACCACTTTTGGAGGATTGGTCAGGTCACCTTACGAGAAGGTGGTGTTTGTGGTGAGAAAGGAACAGGCAAACGAAGAGGGGCAGAACCCCCTGGTGTGGGAATCAGCTGTGCGTGTTTAGGAACAAGCTAGCACAGCCAACTGGGGGAGGGGTGCAGAGGTCCTGGGGAGGTCCTCGGGGGAGGGGTTGTGCCGCCTCTTGCGGGCTGTGGAAAGGAGTCTTGCAGGCTGGCGAAATTCAAAGTGCATTGCAGGCCTACGTGACTGTCCGGGGCGTGAAGGGGTGAGCGAGTCCATAGACCCGATGTGCGTGCATTGTTTGGGCCTCAGTTTGCCTACGGCATGTCTCTGCGTGGAGCCCTCTGCACCACCCGTGCCCAGTCCTCTCCTCTGACCACCTGGTGTCAGGTGAGACAACCTTTGTTCTGAGCCTCCAGCGCATTGCTGTCAGACAAACCGAGGTCCCCACCATGGCTCCAGTCCCCGTCTCAGAATCAGGGCGAAGGGACAGACAGCAGCGTCGCCTGGAAACAGTCCAGGCTAGTTCTTATTTCCTCGGTCAGGACTGATTCTCTTGCAATCCCTCAGGCACCCTGGGTGAAGCGCAAGGTCAAAGGCAAGGGGTGAAGGTGAGAACCAGAGAGCCAGACCAGAGTCTGAATCCTTTCCCTAGCACTCACCTCTACATGTGTGACCTTAGACAAGTCACTTCACCTCTCAGCCTCAGTTTCCCCACTACGACACTTCGGCGCCAATACCAATGTCATTGAGTTTGAGGGGAAGATGACATAAGATGGTATGGCAGCAGAACAGGTTTCCACAGCCCTTCTTTGCACTCCTTTTCTCGCATTAAACACCCAAGGACCCATAGCCTAAAAGCTGACTTGTCCCATGGGAAAGAGCTGTGTGCTCCACTCCTGCTCTGCGCAGTGAGAAAAGGGAAGAAGTCACATGGTGAGTCTCAGTTCCCCTTTTCGTTGATGTCCAAGTTGATTGTTTTTCTGTCTGTGACAATAATAATAAAAAACAACAGAAACTCATTCACTTCTCAATTCCCTCCAGATCCAGCAACAATCCCAGCTGTAACCGCCACAGAACCGCATCTGACAACCAGCACGGGGGACTCGCCAAGGCCCTGGAAACCCGGGAGGGAGAGCTGCGAACCAGGGCACGGGCAGCGGACTCGGCCTCTCGGGGCCTCCTTGAACGCGCCTCACAGAGGACCCTTTCCTTTCCAGGCTTCCGGTGGGAGCAGATCACGGGGTTCACGTGGCGGTATTGTTTTCGGTTGTCGTTTCTTTCTGTTTTCTTCTTCTCCTTTAAAGAGTGTCCTCCCAGACTTTGGACCACACGGGACCATCCTCAGAGGGGGATGGGTAATTTGGGAGCAGATTTTCTGAAAGCTTTGGTCCGGGGAAAACTCAGTGCAGAAAGTCGTGTGTTTTACTAGGAAGCCAAGTGCGGGGTGTGCGCACACACATTCCCTGGCCCCAGCACTGAACCCCACTCCCAGCCCCCAAACCCAGGAAGTATTTACAGATTTCTCAACCAGCAGGGCCTGGTATGAGTCACAGAGAGTTATGTTTTGTTTTGGGGCATAAGACCTCCCTCTCACTCTTGGAACCTAAATGGGTTGCTGAGAAGATGTGGGCCTGGCCTCAAGGGAAATTCCCGCTTCTGTACCGCCCGTCCCTTGCCTGGGGAAGGGCGCAGTCAGCAATCTGGAGGGCCAGGATGCCCTTTTCCCTCTAAAGCCCCACGTTCCCCGGGAAGGGGAGAGGGCTAAAGTCTTCAGGGACTGGTGCCACAGGGCATGATGGCAGGGAGGGAGGGCTAATATGACCTGTATGGGCTCCTCAGAGCAGTTTAACCAGGATCCCACAGAATGTGTGTGTAGGGGACTGTGTGTGTGTGTGTACTCACAATTATGTGCAGAAGGAAGGGAAACTGAGGCCATTAATATTTGGCGCCACAGCTGGCTACTGGCACTTTCAAAGTCTCCCCCAGGGGCTGCTGCTTTGTGCAGAAAATAAAGGAGAACCCCATGGTACATGCCCCGACCCGCCTGCCAGCCCCTCCGCCTAGCCCTCTAGGACCCTGAGGGATGCTGGTGAGTCTGCTGCTCCCCCAGTGCTATCCTTTCCCCTCAGATCAGCTCGGACTAAGGGAAGAAGTGGGGAGGAGTCCCTCCCTCCAGAGAGCATCCTGGCTGCAGGGTGAGGGCCTGCTGGGCAGGGTACACCCCGGAACCGACCAGCGGTGTTCCCAAGGCTCATTGGAGGACGGGGAAGAGGAGTCTCCAAGAAGGCTGGGATCAGGCATCTTCTGTTCTCCTTCCTTTCTCAGTAGGAATGACACTCTCCCGTCCCTGTGACCCACCTGCAGGCCCCTGCCATCCTTGAAAGGACAGGGAGGAGAGAGGCAGACCAAGCACAGCCAAGGGATCTGAAAACAGCCACAGCGCTGATGGCGAGTACTGCCTTGGGGCAGCTCCGTTGATGACCCTTCCATTCCGGGACACGTGGAGGCTGCCACAGGGCCGCTCTGGTCAGCAGATGGGACTGTCCAGCACCCTAAGGTGCCCAGCACTTATCTCAAAGGGCTTCTGTCGGCTACTGGAGCCCCAGGGGGGCGGGTGGACGAGTATCCACCCCAACCAACAGATCGACGCGAAGGACAGTGGCCAGCCAAACCAGGAGAAAGTCAGATGATCATTCTGGAAACATCAGGCAGACGCCTGCCTGCACCTGACTTGCAGGAGGAAAGGGAACATAGCAAACAGGTACTCTTAGCAAAGGTCTACCAGAGCACAAAACGTGTATAGCATGCCTCCCGGGGTGGGCACAAGTCAGGGCCATTCTGACCCCAGAGACCCGGTCACTGGCTTCCCCAAACTCAGTGCCAGGAGGCCAGGATGGCCTCAGCTGTGCCTGCCGGGCTACGATGTCTCTGGGAGTTCCCTCCATGCCTGAGGCTTGGCGCTAACCAGGGTCTCTACTCAGAACCCGAAGCCCAAGAAACCTGAGACTCTGCTCCTGGGCCCTTGGCTTCACTGAGATTTGATGGTGCTTCCCCGGCAGAGGGCAGAGCAGCATCGCTCTCCTCCTTCTCCTTCCTGCCTCCAGGTCCACAGCTAGCGCAAATGCTCCTTAGCAAGAAAGTGGCTTTTCTCTGGAGGAGGCGAAGCCCAACGCCTGATTAGCTTCTGAGCCTTGGGTGGCTCAGGTGTTGTGAAGATCCTGGTGTTACTGCGTCGAGCGCCAGGGCTGCGGGCTGTTTCAGGAGATGCAGGCATTGTGCTCAGGGCTGGAGCCCCCTTCACCCGGGGTCCCCCGTCCCTCACACGGTGAGGCTGGAGAGAGGGTCCGAGGTTCTCCTACACCCGTAAGTGACACCACCCTTTCCTGCTGAGATTACTGCAACACGGTACAAGCTTCCCTCTTTTAGCAGAGCGGGGTCTGGGTGTTGTGCCCGGGGCGGATCCCCAAATGGAAAAGAACAAGGACTGAGGGATGGTGTTGACGCTCCAGGAGAGGTACTGTCTCTCTGGAACTCTGCAGAAGCCCCAGCGCACTTGCTGCACAAAGCCACATCAGCAGACAAGCCGGTTGGCACTCGGAGGCCAGGTCAGTTCCGTCCGCAGGAAGGAAGGCGATGTGGGATGTGGTTTTCCAGCTCCCGGGGCTCAGGGCGCTCCAAAACCTCTCTCCCTGCCCTCGCTGCCCTGTTGTTAACCGTGGGGAAAACTGCCCTCTCCAGGTGTTGTCACTGACTTTCTTGTGGCCTCAGTGTATCTGTCAGTACAATGGAAAACCGTATTTAAACTAGTTACCTACAGTAGGAGAGGGATGTGACTCTCGTGGGCCTTTCTGCAACCTCTCCTCCCTGCCCGTCACCTTCTCTCTCTCCCCCCGTCTGCCTTCTGCTTGTTCTGATTCTTTCCTCCCTCTCTCACTGTCCTCTGACCCCTTTCCTCTCTCTCCTCACTCCAGGAGGGAAGATGAAGAATGCACCTCTTTCTGGTTAAAAAGTTTTGCTTTGCAGAAACACAGCCAATTAATGATCCTGCCCTTCCCAGCTGGGAGCGCTGTTTATTTACACTTAGGAACACGTGGAGAAAGGCTTAGCCGTGCATCTCTGAGGCCGGGGAAATTACAGCGGTAGGTGCAGGGGCTGCCCCCCCCAAGGTGCGGAGCCGGTGCAGGGCCCAGGCTGCATGCAGGGACAAATGAAGGGGCTCTGGAGGGGAGGATGGGAAAGGAGAGGGTCTAAGGTTCCTCCTGACTTCTGAGATTCACCTACTCAGATGTGCCCAAGCCAAGAAACAGAGCCAGAAGCACAGAGGGAAACAGGGAGGCAGAAGAAGACACAGAGATAGAGACAGACTGGAGAGGAGAGAGACCCAAAATCTTAATGGTAAAGGGCAAGGAAGAAGTGGGACAGTTCTTAAATATTTTGCAAAATCACAAGTAAGATTTGAAGGGAGGGAAGAGAGCTTAAGATTTCTTCATTGCACATTGTAATTTTTGAGGAATTTTTCCGTATTTACTACTAAATAAAAAAGCCCCCGAAGGAGGGGACTGGCAACCAGGGGAGGTTCCATGAGAACCAGGGCCAGCTAAACAGCGGTCCCGGCCTTCGTTCTGGACCTGCAGGACATCTAGTACCTTCTGCATTTCCCTGCAGTGCCGGGCCAGCGAAAACTACAGTAGCCCGAACCCTGAATCTTGTCCTAGAGCCCCAGGGCATGGAGTGACCTGTCTGGGGTGCCGCATGTCCCCCTGTCCCCTGGATAACTGTCCTACTGCTGTCCCCAAGCTAGAAATGGCATGTTGGGGGTGGGGGGCAGTGAGGGCCCAGGATCACACAGCCCCGAATTGGAATCCTGCTTATGAGATGTCTAGCTGAACCAAGTTTCCTAATCTCTCAGAGCCTCGGTTTTCCCATCTGGCCAATGGGAGTATTAAAGTCTCACAGGGTGGTTATAAGAATTGTTAATGCTGTCAGTATACTATTAAACGGGGAAATGCATCACAGTTTCTGCTCATAACTGATCTGAATGGAGCATGGCCTTGGCCCATGTTTTACATCTATGATCCCAGCTGGTCCTCACATCACCTCTACCAGGTGAGGGCCACAGGCACCCACACTTTTTTTTTTTAAAGAGGACACTTAGAAAGGCAAAGCTGAAAGTCACTGCTGAGAGAGTGGCCCCAAAGCCCCTTCCTGTTAGCAGTCAACATATCATAAGTGACCAAGAAACTCGAACTTCCCTTCCTTCCCCGCCTGCGGATGTGTTGATCTTCTCTTTGGACTGCCCATTCCCTGCAGGTGGAAGGAACCCAGCCCTGTGACCCAGAGAAGCAGCTCGGTCCTGGTGGGGAGACGGGAAGGCACCTGAATCCGGCTCCATCAGCCAAGAGCTGGCTGAAGCATCTCGGGCAGTCATTTTGTCTCTCTGAGGCTTCTGATTGATTCCTTGTCTCTAACATGGAGGCGGAACTGACCCTATGGGTCCTCCTGCCCAGACCAGCTGCTTCGAGGAGAGCCGGTCTAGTTCGTTATCCAGAGAGACACCACAGCTCACAGGACGATCAGAATTTTGTTCCTGTCTCAGCCCCACCAGGAGCCAGGAGCCGCCCCTTGGCCTGTGGAGGGAAGGCAGGCCCAGGCCAGCCTGCGGCTGCCTGCAGACTTCTGTGGGGGAGGGATCAGGCCGCACAACCTGAACTTTTCTCAGGTTGGGGGCATAGGCCCCCACTCCACTGGGAAAGCAGTCACATTTCAGGATAAAATGCATAGGACGAAGGCTCAGACACATGGGGCGGTAAGTGCCTTTTCTGTCATTTACTGTGTGACCTTCTGCAAGCCGAGGTCCGTTTGAGGCCGACTGAGAGTCCGTTTCCCCATCTGTAACACCAGAATCAAACCAGGGTGGAGGTAATAAGATAAGACTTAGAAAGCCTCTGGCCCAGCCTGCAGGGCACAGCAGTTGATCCCTGCAGCTGCTGCTTCTGCACCTTTGCAGGAGAGCCCAGGGGCTGTGCTCTCGGGGCCCCACCGGATGGGGGCCTCACCTGCCACCTGGGCTCACAACCGAACGTGAGAGCCCGGGCAGGGTGCACGAAACAGCGTTTGAAATACGAGGGCTCTGTGCTGCTCCTGGATTTTCTATGTAAATGCGCTGATTCCCTAATTACAATCTCAGCAAGAAAGAAATGACTGAGGAGCAGCAGGGGTTGTCAAGGAGCAATTAGTTGGCGATTTTCTTTTTTCCAATGGAAGCAAAGGGGGGAGGAGGGAGGAGCCGGACACAGGAAGGATCTCAGATTCCCTACTCCTTCCCTTTATTGGGCTTAATGTTCCCTGCCCTGAACTGTTGGGTGGCTGCCTCAGAGGCGACTCAGCATGTCCCTTGGAGGGTGGCCACAGGATGGCACTGGAGGGGCGGTGGGGGCGGGGACACATCCATAGACGGACAACTCTTTGGCATTGCCCTCTTCCTTGAAAAGCCACATCAGCCTGCTCTCCCCTTCCCTTCCGGGTAACAGATAACTCTAGGGAACATAACGATTTGGAAGATCTTTTTTGTTTGTTTCCACAAATTTCCAAAAGTAGAAAGAACACTTGCATGGAATTACCCAGGGTGCTGGTCAAAGGTTCAGATACCACACCTCCCGGTAGACCTACAGAATCGGCCTCTTCTCCTGTGGGTGGCGCTAGCGGCCTGGAAGATTGGGGTGGAGCCGGGGGACAGAAGGCTGAGAGGCCCTGTGGGGGCGCTGTGAACTCCTCCAGCCCATCCTGTTTCCCCATGGCCACAAGATGCAAGGCTGGCCCCAGGTCCCACACTCGGGGATCGATCGTTGCATCTTTGAGCAACTCAGTTGTCATCGCACCAGTGCCAGTGGGTATAGGCTTTGGAAGTGAGTGTCAGATGCAAAAAATAAAAACGATTTCTGGAGATTTGCCTTGTCCTCTGCATTAAACGACCCAAGACAGTACACTGTTGTTTGCAGAGGGCCTCTGAGCAAGCAATTTCTGAGCTTTAAAAGCAAAGCAGTAGAAACGGAGTGGGCTTAAAAACCTGGTTCCTACCACCGCTTCCCAGCAAAACGACGTCGTTGGACGCAGGCGGCTCCTCTCTGTGCCTCACGGTTCTCAACGGTAAAAATAAGGTAATAACGGAGCTGTCCTCCTGCGAGGATAACCTGAGATTATGTGTAAACAAGTGCACGTACACGTAAGCACACGTACGCAGGTGCGAGCAGGGGAGCGGGGGCACACAATGCACGTACATTCACGCAAACGTACGCACGTGCGAGCACGCATGCTTACGATTGTGCGTATGCACATGTGGAGTATGCCGCCGAGTGCCGGGCACCTAGGAACTGCCAATTAGGTGCTATTGTTGAAAGCTTACTATCTACTAAGCACAGGGCCGAGAGCCATAGCTGGTTTCCCATTCAATCCTCACCACCACCCTGCGTGGTAAGTACGCTTTTGTCCCGTTTTGCGGAGGAGGGAACTGAGACCCAGGGATGAAGTACCTGGGGCAAGGTTAAAGAAACAGGAGGTTGGAGCCAATGGTTTATTCATAAAATATCGACCGCTGTCTGTGGGCCAGGCTCTATTCTAGGCATTGGGGACTTTGTGGTGCACGACACAGACAAGGCTCCTGGTCTCCCGGCAAACACGTCTCGCTGGGGGGGATTTGGAAACAAGATTGTCTGCCTCCGGAGCCCACAGGCCTCCTTGATAGGTAATGAATCTTACCATCACTGTCAAGGTCGCAGCCGGGCCTCTCCCAGCTCCTGTCCTTGTGTCTGGGTTCCTGGGATTCTGTGCTTGGTGAGACTGGCTGTGAAGAGCTCTGATGGGGGGTGGGGAGAGCAGGTTGAGGGTGGGGGTCGCAGGGTCTCCCAAACTATGAGTCGAAACAGTACTGCTTTTACAGTCGAATCTAGCCTTTGTAGCCTCTGATTCCTGAAAACATTTTCCAAAGTCCTTTGAACCATGCCCATCACTGTGGGGGAGGGCTGCCTCTCCCAGGCCCCCTGACCCACATCCTGTCTGGGGCAGAAGGGAGGCCCCACCTGCCCAGGTGGGAGGTAGGTGGGGAGTGGGAACTTGGGCTCCCTCTAGTGCAGGAGGGGGGCGGTGCAGAGAACACCTGCATCCTAGGCACAGAGCAGCCTCTGCAGGACTTCCCACACATCAGGAAGGAGGTAATGGGGTGGAGTGAGTCGTGGTCAAAAATGGCACCTGCTCACTCTTCCAAGGTCCTTGCCACTGCACCTGAACTTCCCCCAGCTGTGCACGTGCAGATCCATGGGGTCTGGCCCCACGTAGCCCCCTCAGCCTCTTCACCATCCTTTCTGTGTCACACCAACCACACACTGTTTCTCTTGCTGGGCCTGTTGGGTTGGGCTTGCCCCCCAGCCCTGCCTAGCTGGGGTTGTGGGGGGTCATGGCAGGGATTGGTCCTGAGCCCCATTTCCAGTCTCAGCTTCGCCTCCTGGGAGCCACCCCTTAGTAATTTTTGAGCCACTTCACATTCTTTCATTAGCCAACTATTGCTGCAAGATGCCTGGGCTCTGCTGAATCAGCAGAGGCCCCAGCAGCAGTGGGGAGCAGACCCTGGCCGGTGTGGCTTTGAATGAGTCGAGTGACTCAGAGTTGCAGTCTCCTGGTCTGCAAACTGAAACAAAATGCTGAGGATAAAAGGGACAAAAGATGGGAAAGCACTTGGGGAAGTATAGTGCGCGGGCTGGTATGGTATAGTATTTTTATTACATTTGAAACCCGGAAGGGAGCTGAGATGCCTTATCCTTTAAGACACTGAAGACATTTGCCAGAATGTCCCCTCACCCTGTAGTGGCCCCTCCCTCTCTCATCATTCTGCTGTTATGTAAGTGTTGAGGGGGAGGGGTATGGATAGGGCAGGGCTTTACCCAGTTACCTAGCCCTCTGAGCACCTGCTTGCACTAAATTGGGCCTTTAGGGACCTGCTTGGTTTCCCGTGTGCCTTGGTCCTATTCTCATCAAATCCATTTGAATTTGTATTCTAATCCCTTCTTTTAATTTTCATTATTTTAAAAATCTGACAAGTCTTGTGTGTCTCCAACTTCATGGGAGGGTAGAGGGGACAGGATTCGACTTCACAGCCATACAGACAGCCTCAGTGAATGTTAGGCATGCGTCTTCCTGCGTCCTTACGCTCTTTCCGATACCTTGGGGCCAGATGAGGAAACCGAGGCACAGACGGGATGGGTCTGCTCACCACTGCTTCGCCCACAGGAATGTAAGGGTGACGCCCACATAAGAGGGACTGCCACCCTGCAGCAGAGAGATAACCTGGGGAGGGGACACGGGCAGGGGTCCCCTGCCTTCCCTGTCATTGGCAAGCTTACAGGCTAGGTGGAGAAGAACGGCACAACCTACCCAAAAACGCCACAGGGTCCCCTCTGGCATGCCCAATGCCTCTCGCTCTTCCTGGCACAAGCCGGCTTGGCACCGGGCTTGACTTTCCTCTAAGAGTTGGGTTGGTTTCACCATCCGAGGCACTGGGCACAGTGACAAGGGCCAGTGTTCGCAGATCTGCAGTGAGCATTACACCAGAGCATGGGAAACAGCCCCCACTCGGCACCCCGCTGCGGGCTCAGTGCAGACACCCCACTGTCTCCCGCCTGCCCACCAGTCGCCCTGGCCTCCGCCAGCCCCTCCCGGCACTGACGTAATTACCAATGTGAGGATGAATATTTAAAGGGACTCTTATTTAACCAGTAAATGCTTCCTCTCCGAGTCCCCTCCACCACTGACACCGGATGGATTTCTAGAATCATTGTTCTGACTTAGACCCAGAGCTGCCTGTGGTTTGGCCTTGGTCTTGTGACCATTCTCACCCCACCTCCTTGTTCGTGGGTGGCCTTCAAGGTAGAGGTGACGGGTCAGTCTGTCTTGGCTGTGAACATCAGGATCAGCCCCCCTCCCCATCACCAGATGTTAGGGAACAGGACTCTGAATGGTGGATGAAGGAGAGGGAACCACAGAAGCAAAAGGGACTGGGCACCCTTGACTAATTACTCCTTTACTATTTCTGACAGCCGCCCGAAGCCACAGAGGATTTAGGGTCATTTGTGAAAGTGTGTGTAGTAAAATATAAAACGCAAATGACCCGAAATCCGAAGGCAGTATGGAATGTAGGTTAAAAATGCAGGCTTTCCGCTCTCGTTTCCATTGCTGTGGGAGAGGCAGGTGCTCTGGGCAGGGGCTCTGCGTGGGTGGTCCCCATAGAGGGACCCCGCATTGCTACGAGGTTAGCACTGAAAGTGGTCCTGGAGTCCCCTCCGTCTGGGGAAGCCAGAACAGTGGGTCACCTGCCTGCTTAATGCCAGCATTGATTGTGACAGTTAGGTGGGCTTATTCTCGTTTTAAAGATAAGGAAAGAGAGGCTCAGTGAGTTAAAAGTATCTGCTTTACATGCACAGTCCTAACAAGTGGTGCAAGTCCGTGGGCTCCAAAACCTTGGTCTCCCTTCCTCTGCGTGTCAGCATCACCCCAGGGTCAGGGGCCTCTCGTCCCGTCATCGAAATCCTCCACAAGCCCGCATGCCTGCTCCGCGCCGGGATCTGAGGCAGAGTGCAGTTCATTCGCTGTTCCGGGTACTCCGGGCTCAGGGACAGAAGAGTGGGCCAAAGAGAAGCCTTTCCAGTTCTGTTCTCTCAGGTACCTTGTATCCGGCGAGACAGGCCACTGTTAAACAGACAGACACACAACCGGGTCCCCACGTATATGCGAATCAGTACAGTGGTGTATCCTGTGTGAGAGGAGCCGGGAGGCGTAAACCGGGGTGGCGTCTCGAAGGGCCTCCAAGGCACTGCCGAGCAGCCTGGGCATTATCTGGAGGGCAGTGGGAAGTCCTTGGTGGACTGTGAATGAGGGCGAGACGAGGCAGATTTACTGTGAGAAACGGGTTGATCTGAGAGATACGAAGGAAGCAGATGTGACGGGAGCTGGTGATCACCTGGATAGAGGGGAACTTTGGCTGAATACAGAATGTGACCTTATTTGGAAATAGGGTCTTTGCAGACGGAATTAGAGGAAATTGAGCTGAGGCCGAGCTGGAGTAGAGTGGGCCCTGTTCCAGCGACTGTTGTCTTTACAAGAAGAGAAAAGGGAGACACAGAAGGGAAGAAGACCACGTGAAGATTAAGGCCAAGGTTGGGATGATGTGTGTACAAGCCAAGGCACGCAGGCAACCGAGGGAGGCTAGGAGACAGGCACGGGCCGGATTCTCCCCGAGCCGCCAGGAGAACCCTGTCAACACCGTGAGCCCAGACTTCCGCCTCCAGGACTGAGAGAGACTGAACTCTTGTGCCTTTAAGCCACCTGGTTTGAGGTTACAGCAGCCACAGGAAACTAATACGGAGGGGACGGGCATAAGGCAGGAGTCAGGGACGACTCCCAGTGTTGTGACCGGAGCGTCCTGGGAGGCTGAGGATGTGGTTTATTGAGCCAGAGAACTCGGGAGATGCTGGCTGGGCCATTTGCAAAGAGCGGGGCCCTGAGGAGCCGGGACACAGGACAGGTACCTTGTGATGGGAAAGTAGGAGGAAAAAAAGCACCTAGAGTCACTGGAATCTAAAAATCGGAGCAGCAGCCCTCACCGCTGCCCTTGGTGGGGCTATGTCCTACTTGCAGTGACTCTGGGAGGAAGAGAGGCAGCCAGCCACCAGACATGAATTAGTCTGTCCTATGGGGCCTTCTGGGGGTCAGCCAGCGTCCTACCTATGGCCTCTGGTGTCCGGTTTAAACTGGGTCTTCTCGTTCCATGATGACACAGTTAAGGGGACCCCATGGCGCTCCAGGACCAAGTCTGGCTCTGAGCACTGGGTGCATGGGGGCAGGAGAAGGTAATATGGGGCAGGACATGTCAGCGGGTAGCGGTGGGGAAGCCTGTGGGGGCATCAGATGGAGAAGGGGTGGCTTCAAGGACCAACTTGGCCTCTTTCCATTTCCCCCCTGGAGCCACCTGCAGCCGCACTCCCACCAGCCACTTGCCAGTTCTGTCGCACAACGGAATGGATCTTCCAGGCCCAGCCGAGACGGTGGACCCGCAGATGTGGTTGGGTGCAGGGGCACCGAGACCCCAGCATCAGGCGCCTGGCCCTCGACACAGGTGGGCCCGAGCCCCGGCAACCAGCAGTGCTGATGCATTTCTCTTGGCTCTGAGGCATCGTTTTCGCGTAGTTAGAGAGGGGAGAAGACAGAGCGCCCCACTACGAAAGAACTCGGGAGGCGTGCAGCCGGCGCGCCTCCAGAGCACGGCGAAACCTCCCTGCGGACCAGCCTGGAACGGGGTGGTTTTTTCCTAAGACTCAGAGAAAAGATAAAATCTGATTTAATTCCTAGGAAATTGCCTTTTTACCCACCTGTGTAAGCGTGTATTTAAATGCTAATATTTCTGGCCTGCTGGGATGCCACGTTTATTTTCTTCCTGAGCAGCTACAAAAATCATTTATTTATGAGAACTCTGGCTCCTGCCCTCTCTCCTGACTTCCTCGCTACCATCTCCGCCCACCAGCAGGCTGTTTCCCAGGGCGTCTCCCCAGGACGGAGGAAGTCTGTACCGGTCTCTGTCCCCAGACTTGACCCTCTGTATCCCTTTCCTGTGCTGCTTCTAGAGCTGCTGGTGGCTTTTGACTCCCTTCCCGCCCCTGGACTTCCTTCAAACCCGTCACCTGGCCCTTTGATCCGACTGCCGCCCCTGGGACGAGTCACCGAATCTGACCGAGCCTCCACGTCCTCGTCTGTAAAGTGGGTTTAATGAACAGTCGTAGCAACCCCGTGAGTTTGCTCTAAGAGCAGGCTAGTCCGCACCCAGCACCCAGCACAGCGTCTGGTAACGGTATTTAACACCTCACAGTCATCATTTTTATGGCAATCCTGACCCACCCCCAGCCCGTCATGGAATCTGCCCTTTTCCTCTTACTGGCGGTTCTGTTTTCAGCTGTTTGGTGAGCTCTGAGGGGGCGCTATCCTGCTGATTAGAAAACATCCACAGGACACGATTTGCTTCAGAGTAGCTTCATGCTCTGAAATCCTCTCCCTCGTGATCTGTGTGCTTGTTTGTGGCCTGTGCACCCCTCTCCGACTCCACCTCTAAAACGCAGTTTCCGCAAGAATGGGATTTTGTCTCATTTACTGGCCTGTCCCCAGTGCCTGGCACATAGTGGGATTCTGTCATTTCAGAAGGGGAGACACCTAGACTGGGCTGGTTGTTAGGCTGCTGACCCGCAGCTTTGAAGGTGCCCTTCCGCGCCCTGCTCGGTGATGCTGGGCCGGGACTCTGTGAGCCGAATTTCTGCCTTGCCAGCAGCCCCCAGACAGCCTGCCAGAGGAGAGAGGGGGGCGGCGGGGGGCAGGGGGGAGCAGGCCTTGTTCCAGGCAGCTTCCTGCTGGCGTCAGACCCCCACACTCTCTACCCCGCCGCTGGCAGGAGCTGCCTGCCTAGGCAATTGGTTCCGGTGTCTAGTATGAATTTTTAAACTCCCAGAATCAGCATCGTGGCTCCGCCTCACAGAGGACTGAGGCCAGCTCGAGCCAGCCAGCACTTCCTCCTCAGAGTCAGCCTCAAAGGGGGGTCCCCCTGCAGGATGGACGGTTCTGCCGGTCCCAGCTCTTTCCTTGGTCTCTTCCCCGCCCCCTCCCATACCCAAGCGCGGAGCTGCCCCTGCGGTCACCGCCTCTAGGTCATCAGCGCTCGTTTTGGCCCTTTTCGTCTTCCAGTACCTGCTGGACAAGGCTTTACACGTGATTCTCTGTTCAGTGGCCGGTGGGCTTGCGTCTCCTGGCTGTGGTGACCCAATCTGTGCCTGGCCATGCCCCTCCCCACCTCCCTCCCCGTGCACCGCCCTCCCATGGCCAGGGAGGGAGCGCCTGCCAGGACGAATGTCTCCATGCTCTCTCCACGACGCTTGTAGGGACAGGGAGGTTATGGCCATTACGTGCAGCTGCCTGTTTCTTGCACTTTGAAGCCAAACTCTTTCTCCCTCACGCTGCCAGCTGCTTGAATTTCGAACCCTGCGAGATACAAACTAAGTTCCCGTGATTTTAAAGTCAAATGTCAAATGGTCTTGGATTCAAATTCAGCCTCAGCTGTGTGGCCATCTGTAAGTCACTTTCTCTCTCTGGGCCTGTTTCCTCCTCTGTAGATGGGTAACGTAACAGTACCAGCCTCTTCAGGGTTAACATAAGGATTAGATACATGGAAAGTAGGTATTGTACTGAGACCTGCCCAGAGAAGGCACCCAGTGGGTCCTGCTGTGGTTGTTACCATTTCAAGGGCAGCCTTTGAACCTTCCGGAGGACAGCATGCCTGTCCTCTCCTAGCCTTGTACTCAGAGAGGCCATCTGGAGCCCCCACCTGCCTCTCCTTCCCCTGGATCTGGCAGCTAAAGATTCCGATAGATGGCTCCAGCTGGGAAGAGAACTCTGCCTTCCCAGGCCCCTTCGGCTGCTGCACATCTGTGACAGGGAGGCTAATTACAAACCTGCTAAGGGCCTGATCTCCCCGGTGCCACCTGACCGCTCCGTTAGCACGCGGCGACCTCTCTTGTTCTTCGTTTGCAGTCACCTGAGCCTTGAGCAGAGAACAGTTCTGCCCGGTGTTCCCCTAACGCGGATTTAACGCTGGCACAACTCGCCTTCCTTTGCTAAGAATGTCCTTGGCACACTAAACACCATGCCCACATTTCTGGGGATTTTACTCTGTGACGTTCTGGATGCTGCTGACCTTCTCTGGGCCTGAGTCGTTTATCTAAGACCGAGTGCAAACACTTGGTGCCTCACTGAGATCGGAGGGGAATGTGAAATGCTTCATGTCTGAGTTACTACTAAGGGAGATTAAACACTGGACCTTGGCGCCGTGATTTCCAGTGATGCCGAAGCTTTGTCCACACAGCCACTGCTTACTTGTGGAATTGTTGTAGGGGACAGAGGCAGGGGTGGCAGTGCCACTCACAGTGGCTGCAGGAGGCACAGTGGCTGCAGGAGGCTGCAGCGGTCATGACTTCCACCACCAATACTAAGCCCAGTGATTTCACTTAAACCTCCCCAAATCCTGTGAGGTAAGGATTATTATCCCCATTTTTCAGAAGAAGAAAGCTGAGGCTCCCTTGCTCACTCAACAGCTGCTAATTGCAGACCTTGGAATCCCAGGTCTGCCTTTGGCCTTGGTACTTGCTGTTCCCTCCACCCGAACAGTTATGACCCCTGAGAGCTGGGGGGCTGGTTTGGGGTCTCCGCTGAAGTGTCATTTGTACAGAGAGAAGCCTTCCTCGATGGCCCTGTGAAGTAGGGGCCCCGGTCACTCCCCATCACTTGGCTTTCTTTTCCTTCAAAGCACAGTCCTGCCCATGGACACAGTCATGGACATGACCGTGCTCCGATTGAAGTGAGCGCCACGAGCCCAGGGACGTTGCTTTGTCCGCCACCCCGTGCTCGGCGCCTGGTGTGTTTATACGCGTTTATTACACAGGTATAGGCTGAACAAGCGAGTGATTCAACACTTGGTGCAAAGGGGCCCTTCCAGCAACAGGTGCCACCGTTCCTCCCCCTGCAGCTCAGATGTTGGGATTCCGGACTCCGGAGCCGGAGCCCCAATGCAGATCCTGCCGACGTCTCCTGTCTGCCCCGCACGGGTGCTGCTGCTGCCTTCTGGGAGCCACTCCTCCAGCAGGACTCCTGGCCAGGTTTCCAGGCAGAAGACCCAGTTCGGGGTCAGCTAACGTCCCAGCCATCGTCTCTCCGGGCTTGTCGATGCTCAGCGTCCCTCTTTCTCACGTGAGATGGGAGAGAGACGCGGCTGAGCCTCGCCGAGAGTTCTCTCTGCGGATTCTCTCATTCAGAGAGCAGCCTCTCTTTGGCGGCACGGTCAGGTGAGACGACATCCTCTGCCTTTGCCAAACCTCCTCTCCCTCATCTTTCTCTTCCTCCTCGGCGTCGGGGCGGTGCTGCCCTTTGCCTGGTCCTAGCCTGCCAAGTGGTGTTCCGTGACCTAGTTCTTTCCTTCTGCTTCTGAACACCTGCCTGCCCACTAAGACTCTGCAAAGGGAACAGAGGTCATTGGATAAATGGAGCGGCCACAAGGGCTTAGTGTGGGATGATAAACCCACTCCGCTCTGCGTCCAAGAGGGCACCGAGCACATCTGTCTAGTTGGCCGCGTTTTCTCCATCCTGGCACTCGGCGCTTCCTGCACCCCGGCTGCTCCGCTCCTTCCTGTGGACTGGGAGCTTGGTAAATATCGGATGTGTGAGTGCCTGAACCAAAGGCTGTCGACCCTGAGGAAGAAGATACCTACCAGGAAGGGCTCCTGAGTGCCATACACAGCCCCAGATACCATGTGCATCTTAACGGGGGCCTCCGATGCTTCAAGACAAGGAGTGAGGCACGTGGCAGTTTCCACACCCAAGACCTTGAGCACGATGGGTATTTTCTGCCCGGGCTCCTTCCCTCTGTGTATGCTGTGTCGCATGCTGTGCTGGTACGTCAAGGAGCCCTGGCCACTGTGGGGCTGGGAGAAGGGCTCTGTGCTCGGAGCCTGTCTCCGGAGTCTCTTCTTGAAGCTGAAATTTGATGGTGACCACCCCAAGGGGAGGTTTATTTCAAGATGCGCTTCCTCCTGCCTCATGGAAGCTGGGGGGGAAACCAGGCATGGAGCACGAATTCCAGCTCCTCTGGTGTTTTATCAGTGGGCAGCCCCCATTCTCTGGCTCTTAAGCAACCCATCCTCTCAAGCAGCCCAGAGAAGCGGGTAACAGACAAGCTGACGGGGAGGAAGAGAAAGACCTTCCCAGGGCGTGTTTCGTCGCTGCTGTTCCCGTGTGGCCACAGTGTGTGGGCCCACGGTGCTCGGGGTGAGGGCCCATGAGGACCGTTCGGAGCCCCAGGGACAGCGGTGCCCCGGGCCGAGGAGGGATGAGATGTCCCCGGGGGTCCCTGGCAACCCTCGAAGTCTGTGGTGCCGAACGGCAGCCGGACTTTTTGGGAAGCCGTAACTGGGCTTTGCGTTTGCACAATGCCTTGTGTTTTTACTTTTAGGAGGACTGTTCCGTAGTCAGATCGTGTGAATGCTGGGCGTTCCGTTTTGCCTCCTGAGGACTCCTTCCTTCATCGAGAAGCGCCCTAACCACCCTCCCTCTCCCATCCTGGTGAGAGCGCACAGACTCCTGCCCGCTCCGCTGGGACCGCAGCTGAAGCGGAGCAGCTGCCTCTCAGTCGGAGCACCTGGAGCTGGAGCCCGAGACGGTCAGAGGCGGGAGAAAGCCCCCGCTGCGGGCGCTGCCCCCAGTCCGACCTCCCAGTGACGCGAGAACCAGGCCCCCCAGAGGCTGCCTGAAAACTTCCCACTGAGTGCCCAGCAGCAGCTTCCCGCTCTGCGGGGAGTTCCCCCAGATCCTGATAGAGGCACAGAAAATTGATCTGTTAGATTAACCGGCGAGGAAAGAGCAGGAGAGCCAGGCGGGGAAGCTGCGGAGCGGAGTGTTTTGCGTAGCAGTCCCCTCCCTTCTGACTGGAGTATTAATTGCTACATTACCACTGCCATGTAAGAAAGACAGTCAGCAAAGCCTGGGAGAGCGCCAGCTCCTCCCTCCCGCTCTGCTCCGCTTCACTCTCCTCCTCGGTGCCCTCGGCGCGCCCCGTGCAGGGCAGCGCTGCCTGAACCCTGGCACCCCGAGGTCCTCCTGTGGGTCGGACTTGAGTGGAGGAAAGGACGGAGGAACGGAGCCGACATTGTGCCCGGCAGACTCTCTGGATGCAGAAGCCAGACTCACTGCAGAGGCAGCTGTGCTGTTCCAGGAGATTCTGGGGTGCGTCCCTGTCTCAGGGTTCGCCCGGGCAGGCTGCAGGCTCCGGGGGCACGCAACCTGGAAGCCTTCCCTTCTGGGCACTGACAGCAGAGCCCGCCTTCCCTCTTCCACCACCATGAGCGGCTGCTCCAAAAGATGCAAGCTTGGGTTCGTGAAATTTGCCCAGACCATCTTTAAGCTCATCACCGGGACCCTCAGCAAAGGTAGGAAGCCTGGCCTTGACCTTCGTTTTCTGTCTCTCGATGTGATCTGGCTGCTCAGGGAGCCTCGGCGTGGCTAGCGTGGCCGTTCCCGTGTGCTTGGGTCTCGGAGGAGGCTGGGAGAAATCAGTGGCTGGGATTTGGGGTTGCTGACAACCTGGGTCCTGGCTCGGAGCAGGCGGGCAGCAGGCCAGGGAGCTCAGCTGGCTCTAATTGCCTGGAACTTCGGAAATGGGTTTGGTGGTGTGTGGCCGATTGGTTACAGGCGGGCAGGGAAGAGAGCCCTTCCCGGAGCGCTGCGTGCTGCTTAGCCGTGAGTAGAGTTTCAAGAAGTTATCCGCGGAGTGTTGTGTGTTGTTGATAAAAGGGATTCGGTGCAGAGGGCTGTGAGTAACTCTGCGGAACAGAGATGCTGGAGGGGCCAGCAGGAGGCGGCAAGGGGCCGTCGTCCTTCTTCGTGCCCTGGGGGACTCAGCTCCGTGGGCTCCGGGACTGACGTACCGGGAGCTCTCTCGCTGGTTCCGCGAGAGTGCTGCGTTTCTGGGGCTGCAGTCAAGCTTCTGCCTTCGTGGATCCCTGTCCCTCCGCGTCTCCTGCCTGTGCTGGTGTCTGCCTCCCCCACTTCTTCTCTAAGAACCAGGGTGGCAGGCAGTGTGTAGGGCTCACTGCCTGGTGGCCCCGAAGGGGTGGCTGTGGACTAAAGCTGGGACTGCGTGCCTGCTACTCGGCCCCAGGGAAGGGGGGAGGTTGCTCCTCAGGGGCTGTCGCTGCCTCTGCAGCCCCATCTTCCCCTCTGCCCAGGGAGGACGAGGTGCTCGGACACTCTGGCAAACTTTCTGGAGATCATGTTTAAAGGGGGGGGGGCAGCAGCAGTGATGTAGCTTCACTGGCTGAAGAAAATGTCTTTAAATATTCACGCCCTGGTTCAGGATGCAAGGCTGGGGGGAGAGGCACTGGGAGCAGCAGGCAGGGGATCAGGGAAGGGGGGAGGCCCGCAAAGCTTGGGCAGGACTTTAAAGCATAAAGGTGAGCAAGGAGGACAGGTTGTGTGTGGCCAGCTCTAATGATGTGGCCCAGGTCCCCGGCTGCCCCATGGGCCTGGCCTGCAGCGGATTGAAAGGCAGATGTGGGTGGTGGCAATGGTGAGATTTTGCTCATCGCCTGTCTCGGGCCCTTTTGTCACTCCTGTCCTGTCCCAGTGCACTTCTGAAATGGGGCACTCCTCCTCCAGGAAGCCCAGGCGGACTGAATGCCCAAGGCTGAGGGTCAGCTGCCGGGCAGAGTTATCGGAGGCGCCGAGCGTGATGGACTGAGGGGAGGAGCAGAGTTCGGAGGGCTTAGGAGACCGCACAAAGTCCTGCCATTCAGTCCTCCCAGACGAACTGAGGGTCCCCGTCCCATATCTCTGGTACCATGACCTCAGGATCTCCGGGGTGGGAGTGACGTGCAGCATCCTATGCTAGCCTCTGCTTCCCGGAAGTGCGACAGAAAGGGCTGGGGTCGGAGTTAGGAAACCTGGATCTCAACTCTGGTCTCGCTCCCTGAGCAAGCCGCTGCCTCCCTGTGCCTGCGTTTCCTCGTGTGTAAAATGTGTCCGTACCTCCTGCCTGTCTGCCCTCCAGCACTGCCGCCAGCGTCCAGGCAGCTGAGACGGGGGCCCCTTGGCAGAGTGTGCCGCAGTGACCAGATGCGAGGGAGTGGTCAGGGACTGAGAGGGGCCTGGGCCTAAAGAGGGTGCCCAGGCCGTCCCACCACAGGGCCGGGGCAGACACCCCTGGATTCAGCTGAGCGCAGGTGGTCTGTGCACCCCAGGCAGTGCCAGCGCGGGGAGAGAGCACAGGAGGACGTGACGCCACAGGAAGGGTGAGTGTGAGAAAGTGAGTCAGAGAGAGTGTGTGCAAAGGCGTGTGTGGGTGGGTGGGTGTGTGTATGAGAGAGGACGAGGGATTGAGAGGGGATAGACGGCTATCTGAATTCACGAGCGTGACGATGGTGTCTTCTGCGTATCTGTCTACAGTCACTGGCTCAGTGTCTGTTCATTACCTGCTCTGTCGCACACTCCTCACTGGACACACGGGCGAATAAGACACAAGTCCTCTGTCAAGACACGCGCATGTGGGTGGGGGCACAGACAGAGGACACAAATACCACCTGGACAGCACACTGCAGGGAGGCGTGGGGGCCGGAGGCCGGCGCAGGGCAGCTGGGAAGGTGGCACCTAAGCTGAGTGAGCAGGAGGGCGGGGCTGGGCAGGGGGAAGGGGTGCCGGCCCTGCAGAGAAACCAGCCGGCCGGGCGGGACAGCCCCCTCTCCTCGCAGAACCCCAGACGCTGAAGGCCACGTGACTCGGACAGTGCTTCATGGGAACCCGCACTGGGGACCCGGCCTTGCTCTGACCGGCTGCAGGCCTGAGCTGTCTGTAGCTGAGGCTCAGGGAGGTGGCCACGGCAGGTGGCAGGACGGGATCCTGTCCCCCGCCCCACAGAGGACACCAAGTGTTTACATAGCCCTGGCTGTGCGCCAGGCATGCGCTGGAAGCTGGTGTTCTGCCCAACCCAGGTGTTTGCTCAATATTTGCTAAATAAATGGCTGTGGGAGCCGGGCCAGGCCTGGAGCAGGGAGCGGAAAAGATCTTCCTAATGTATAGACCAGTCCTAGGTGGATTTAGATTAGGCTCTTGTGGACATATTACATTTGCTTAATGATGTCTGGTTTTAATTGTTTTCACTTATTCATTATTCATTGCACCAAGTCCTCCTTTTGCAGTAATCCAACCCTTAGATTTTCTTTGTCCCTTTTGGGATTGAGTAATGTAAAGATTCTATAGGACCGGCTACCTCCTGCTGGCCCTAGGGACCAGGTACTGTTTCTTACCTGCCTAGGGAACCCCTGGGGAGCAGGGCGGGCCCAGTACCACCACCCTGCCTTGCCTGTCCCTGGACCTTGGCTTTCCCCCCTTGAAGCCAGCCATCCCCTTTCCTGTTGGTCTAAGCTGCTGTGTGGCCGAGAATGCTCGTCGATGCCCTTTTCAGAGGTGAACTGATCAGGTTCTCCTGCTCACGAGTCCCCTTGACCTTGACCTTTTCTTCCATAGCCCTGACACCGCAAGGGATCCACGTTCCTCTAGGAACACGTTTGCCGACGGCTGTGGACTTGGGCTCTGTGTTGGTGGGGCCCGCGTGCGGCATTACACACCACTGTCACCTGCGCTCCTCGCCCAGCACCCAGCCCGGAGCGGGCGCTTCGCCGTCATGTTAAGTGTGCGGAGCAGACACCCACCGGGCCCGCGACGGGGCTGAAGTCGGAGCTTCGCTGGGCGCACCATGCAGGCCCGTCTGGCTGTGCAGCCCACAGGCTCCGAACTCTGTCCGTGCGCAGCCGAGCGTGAGCCTCCACACGGGCGGCTTGTGCAGAGCTGTGCCTGAGTGTCCTCCTGGCTCGGGAAGGCACTTACATTGTCCCGACTCGTGGGTGGAGCTCTGGCACCCCCACTCCCGCCCCTTCAGCTCCACTTTGATTTGCTTACATACTGGATTTCTCTAAACTGAAAGATCTTCTCTTGCTTAAAAAAAAGTCTGCAAACCTGTAAGGCAGTGGGAAAGGCAGTCAGTGCCAGACTGGGACACCCCGGGTCCTCGGCACAGTGGCGGGGATGCCTGGTGCTGGCCCTCACTTCTCTGGCCTCGGTTTCCTAAACTATCAGGTGAACCCGCACACCCACCTTGCGGCACTAATGTGAGCGTGCCTCTCCTGCACTTGCTTTGCTAAGGCCCCTCCCAGCGCTGAGATGGCTTGGAACCATTTCCCACACCTGATCCCTTATTCGGAGTTAGGAGCATGGCTCCCCGAGACAGGCCCTCCCAGCTCTTTAACTCAGCAGAAGCCCAGCTCCTGACTTAGAAGCCCAGCTAAACCAGGGGTCTGGGGGACCCGGCTCTTCCTGTGCGCCCAGCTGCCCCACACCTCATGAGCCCCCAGGGCGGCTGGTGCACGGCCTCCTTCTGGCCAGAGAGGTTTCAGCCCCTTTCCTTCCGCACTTGGGGAACCCATCTGTCACCCCAGGCTGAGACGGCACAGCCAGAGCAAGCGGGAGAATGGAATCCGATCCAGGAGAGCTTGTGGCATTGTCCCGGCCACCCACGTGGCTGCAGGGCGGGCAGGCGGTGTGGGGGCTGACCTTGTGAGATTTATGTCGGGACGAGGCCCCAGAGCCCCGACTCCCACCGCCCGCCCAGGCCCAGGCTGTTTCTCTCTGTGTGCGGCAGGACCTCAGCTGCAGGCCGTCAGAGACGTGCTGTTCCTCTTGCCTCCTCCCCAGCTGCCCTTCAGGGTCCTCAAGAAACTGCCTTTGAACCTGGGGATGGGTTCTTCCGTAAGGCAGGCTGGGCTCGAGTCCCGGCTCTTTCCGTCATCTACCGGCTGTGGGAGCTTGAGGGAGTCTTGCACCCTCCCCAAGCCAAGGCCCCTCACTTTTACTTGGGGACAATAACATTATCAACTGCACAAGGCTGTTTTTAATGTAGTGAGGACAGTGCCAGTAATAGGCTGGCGGCTATCAGGGTGACCTTGCACCTGCAAGTTGCGGAGGGCAAGGCCCTCCTTGAGCGTTGTGCCCTGGGCGCCTCTGTCCTCTCGCCTCCGTTCTGACGCTGGCAGCAGCGACTGTTATCTCCGTGCTCACAGATAAGGAGACTGAACTGTAGTTAAGCCAGGTGGCCCCGCTGGCAGAGCTGGAATTAGAACCAAGGCCCTGCTGTGGCCGAGACCAGGCGCGTGCCTCTCGCCTCCACGGGGCTGGAGAGGAGGGCCCTGCAGGCGTGCCCGCCACTTAGGTACCAGCAGAGACTGCCCCAGCTTCCCACCAATCTTATAGGCGAGTTCGTCAAGGGCTGTTGCATCAGCCAAGTCACTTCAGGGTAGACACCTGTCTTGCAAGGGGCTGGAACAAATTCCATAACGTGGCATGGTGTGGGTTTAAAAAAAAAGCTTTATGAGGAAGGGGGACATGCCACAGGCCACGGTCAGCAAGATAGCCACACGGTGCCTTTTGCTGAGGCACGCTGGGGCCAGGGCACCTGCTGGATGCTGCGTACCTTCTGCACCCACGAGGGACCCCCTCCCACAGCTCTCCCTTCTTGTGGGACACGTGTGAGATGTGGTTCTGTCAGTGGGGAGAGACAGGTTTGGGCGCCAGGAAGTCCGGAATTGCAGTACTGACTGTTTACTAGAATTCTCTGGGAAAGCAGTGGCCCTGACACGGGGGCCCGTGGGACCTGTGAGATGTGACAGTGCCCCCTGCTAAGGGAGGAAGCCACCTGTCCCGTGAGAAGTGTCCTCTTCCCTTTGCAGCGGGAGGCGAGAGTCTCCATCACGCCAGGTCCCAGCCCGCTCACTGTCCTGGCAGTGCAGGTGGGCACTGGGGTTGTCTCAGGACAGCTGCGCCCGGGAACCTTCGTGTGCTCCTGCCTGGTCACAGGCAGAAGCTTCCATCACTGAGGGCCTGGCCCCCGCCTGCCTCTCCATTCCAAGCCGGAGCCACTCAGGTGGGGTATGTGCTCACCTCGGCTCCCCCGGGGCCAAGTAGCCCCGACTCCAGACCCTGGGTCTCTCACCCTTGCCCCTCGGTAGCAGGCCCTCCACTCCCTTACCCATTTCACTGGCCAGCTGCTGTCTTGGGTCCCCACAGTCCCATGGCAGAGGGGAGAGAGGAAGGCGAGACCTCCCCGCACCTGCCAGGCCGTCCTCTCTGGGGCCGAGGGGCCGCTCTCCCAGGTGACCCGCACCAGGCAGGAGTAACTGGCTCGGGGCTGTTCATCCTCGCAGTGCTGCACAGACGTCCTAGTAACGTCAGGACCACGAGGGAGCGGCTAGTTGTTCCCAGTTAAAAGTGGCCGGCAGTGGGCCCGTCTGGCGGGCGGGAGGGCACTGTGGGCTGCAGCACCAAGGCACAGGGTGACGTGGACCGAGTCAGGTTTGATCAGCCTTCAGAGGACCTGGCCACGTCCATGTGACCCTCAGAACTCCTAGGGCAGCAGGAACTTCCAGGCCACAGGCCTTCCCTGGGCCCCCTGTCTCACCAGGTCCCGCGTGCCTGAGAGCTGCCGGTTCCCAAGTGTGGATGTGGTCGAGCCAGGCAGCCGTGGAAGGCAGCACGATGCCGGGACAGAAGGCACAGCTCTGCAGCCAGACAGCCCTCGTCCAGGCCTGCCCCGTGCCGACAGGACAGCCTTGGACAAGCCACTTCCCGCCTTGTGTCTCTGTCCTCTCGTGGAAAATGGGCCCGTCACTCCCACCACACGGGGCCTCCGGGAGACTGAGATGGTGCCTGTAACACTCACAGTTCCCAGCACGTAACAGCTGCCCCATAAAACTCAAGTTCCCACTCTTCTCCCCTTCTCATACTGTCAAACTTGGACTTGTCGCCAGGAGGAAGGAGGCAGAGCTGAGACAGAAACGGGCTCTGGGTCAAGTCTTCTCCCAGCCCTTCTGCCCCTCCCCCCCCACCCCCCACCCTCAGTCACTCTCAATTACAAATTCTGAAATCTAGCCTCGCCAGCAGCTGAAGTGGCCCTTCTTATTTAGGGTTCACATGTTTACGGGCCATCCCCCAACCCCAGGGCACATGAGCTCTGTGTGAGTGTGCGCGGTGTGGGGCTGGTTCCGGAGCTCCCTGCACCTGAGGGAGGCTGAATCAATGGCAGACGCTTCCACTGTCAGCGACTCCGGCCGTGCGCCTGGAGTCCCTCTGCGAGGCCTGCCCTCTGCCGGGCTAGTTTGGGGGCTCCCACTCCCCATTTCCCTGGCCTGAGTTTCTGCGCTGGGTTTGACAGAAGCGACTGGCCAGAACGACCTTGTTCAGATTGGGAGGTCAGTGCAAGCAAGACTAAGGGCCCGGTCCCCTTTCCCCTCCAGTTCTCACATGCTCTGTCGGCCTGTCCCCTGCAGCTGGCCAGTGTCCATCTGCACCCCAACCAGAAGGGCAGGAGGGCGGACCCAGAGAGCTGGGGAGAGGAAGCCAAGAAGGAGAGATCCCATGGCTTCCTGGGTCAGAAAGGGAAGCCAGGACTTCCAGAAAAGACGCGAGGGGAGGCGTCCTCCACCACTGTGCCCACCCTCCACCCCTCACAGGGCCCCGGGCTGGAGGCAGAAGGCAGCTTTCTTTCCACTGGGGGAAGGTGGAAGGGCCATGAACACAGAGCCAGCCCTGGTCCTCCCCGTCGAAGCCACTATATTTCCATTCCATGTTCTTCGAGCTACAAAAGCAGCAGCTTTGGAACCAGGCCCGGGTTCGAATCCAAATCCTCGCATTTGCTCACTGTGCAAGCAGCTTCCCTTCTCTCAATTTCTTCATCTCTGGAATGAGGGAGTTGCTGATTGCAAAGTCCCTTTCCGCTTTGCAGTTACGAGTTTCGGTGACAATCGTGGTGATACCGCCCACGGCACCTGCTCACTGCTCCAGCCGTTCGTCACGTGCCATTTACTTAACGGCACAAGGACCCTGGGAGGCAGAGAGCCCCGGTCAACCCCCTGACAGGCGGGAAGACACCTGGGCTTCAGACAGGGAAGCGCCTGGCTCCGGGTCACGCAGCCAGCCCGGGACAGAACCAGAGCCGGAGGCCGGGCTGTCGGGCCCCAGGTGCCCGCTTTCCCCTCCACATTACACTCGCTCCCTTTCCGAAACTCAGATCCAGGACAGCAAGCAGCGAAGACAGACCCGATTCCTTCCCAGGCTGGAAAAGAGACGACACGCTAATTTCAGACATCAAGGTTCCCAGGCCGCTGTGCTGACTGAAGTGGCAGGATGCGGGAGAATTCCCCTGAGACCTGAGCCCCCCAGTCTGCACCCCCAACCGTCACCCACAGGTCACCCTCACAGTCACGTGACACACCGGGTGGGACGACTGGCCCGACAGCCAGCGCTACAAGGAGCGAAGACAGGAAACCTCACCCCACAAGCGTTCCCGTGTTAATTCCAGTCTGGCCGACTTTCACTTCTCGCTAGAACTGGGGGGAGTCAGGGCGGAAGTTGCGAATCTGAGGCTTGAGTTAGCCCACCCCAACTTTCCGTCTGTAATCTTCTGATTAACCCGGGGCCAGTTCAGGTGGCGTTGTTCAAACCATCTGCACTTGGCAGGCAGAGCCCAGCCTCGGCTTGCTGCTCGCTATCTGCGAACGTCAGCTGGGAGCCTGCTGTCACTCGGAGCCCGAGGTTCCTGGGCTGCAAGGCATCGGGCTGCAGACCGTTCCCTGCGTCCTGGGCCGATTAATCCTGCCCGCGCCTCGGCAGCCCGGAGACAGCGGCCTGCTGCTTGGAAATGAATGGGCACCGCCGGAGGGACAGTAATCGTCGGCGCTCATTGATTCCCTGGGGCTTTACCGGGGTCCCTGTGTTCCGTGCTGCCGGAGCCCTGTGGGTTACGACTGTTATTATCCCGCCCTGGGGCTGGGGGAGGTTGAACAACCAGCTCCAGGTCCCAGAGCCGAGGAACACTGTCGTGGTCAAACCCCTCAGCACCCTCACCCCCTGTCATGCACTGAGTTCTGCTCCCCTGCACCCCAAACTCCCATGCTGAAGCCCCGATACTGGATATTTGGAGATTAGAACTTAAAACAGGATACTTAAGGGAAAGGGAGGTTGCAAGGGTGAGGCACTGACCCCATGGGACTGGCGTCCTTATAAGAAGAGGAAGGGACACCAGGAGACCACACACACACAGAGGAAAGGCCGCGTGAGGACACAGCAGGAGGAACACAGTGGCCGACTGGAACCCAGCTCTGCCAGCACCTTAACCCTGGACTTCCAGCCTTGGGAAACGTGGCCAGATAAATTTCTGTTGTTCGAGTCGCCCAGCCTGGGGTGTTTTGTTACGACGGCCCTAGGGGAGTAATGCACCCCAGGTGATGTACTCGAAGCAGATCACCTGAATGCACACACAGACAGACCTTCACTCAGGGGTGTTCGCCACGGAATCACGTTACAGCAGGTAGAACGGGACACGATCTTTAGACTCCAGTCCGAACACGGTGGGTGGAATGAACTTGGGTTCGTCTGTCTGGTGGGATAGTACTAAACCTTTGCAAAGGCTTCCGAGGGCCGCTCAGAGTAACACGCAGCAGTGCCATTGATAGGACGGTCGGTGGAAACGCAGGGAACGGAGGTGTTGGTGCAGTGAGGTTCCAACCTATGTGTCAGCGTGCGCGTGGAAAAAGCACAGTAGAAAAGAAAGAAACTGAAATGTTAGCCTGGGTCTTAGTCGAGGTTAAGGGTCATTTTTCAAAGGTCTTGATTCTTACCTGTACTGTCAACACGGACCCCAATAAGCATGTATTATTTAATCAGACTGTAAAGATATCCGTCACTGAACACACAGCCTCGGTGATTTTAATTCTTCTCCACACCTTCAGCACACGTGGTGCTCTCACTGTCGCTGTGTCGCTGCCTGTCCCGTCCGTGTCTGCGCGCACACACCCGGACGGCCCCGCCTGGCCCACACCCACGGCCTCAGCTCACCTCCTGCCCCGGTGCCCCCGCCTGACGCACAGTCTCCTCCCGCCAGACCGGTGCCCACGTGGTTTCTGAAGCCAGCCTCGTGTTTAAAGTCCCTGAACCTAGCTCTCAGACGGTTCAGACACACACGCGTGTGCATGCTCACAGGCATGCGTGCACACAGGCGGAGGCTCTGCTGCGAGATGGCCTCGGTTCAGATGCCATGTCTGCAGACTATCCACTGGGGGTTAATGGCCTTAGGCACGTTACTTACCTTCTAGGTCTCGGTTGTGTCATCCATACCGTGAGGACGATGAAGATCCTAGTGAATTTCTTCCCTGCAGCTCTCTGCAGGGTGGAGTGGATGTGTGTGAAGGGCGTGGGGAAAAGCCTGGTGCACCTGAGGTCGTTGTGATCTGTCAGTGCAGTTAGCGTTAAATAGAAAAGTCCAGTTCTTAGCCATGAAGGGGTTTATAATCCTCTCCACCCCCCACTAAGCTCCTCAACCCTGGGTGACTCACAGGGGTGTCCAACCCTCAGCCCACGGGCCGCATGCAGCCCAGGATGGCTGTGAACTCGGCCCAACACAGAATCGTAAATTTACTTAAAACATTATGAGATCTCTCTGTGACTACGTGTCACAATGTATTGAATGTGTGGCCCAGTGTGGCGCAGAGACGCCAAAAGGCTGGGCACCCCTGGAGAAAGGGACCTTTTGCTTGTGGAGCAGCGAGAGCGCAGCGCCCGGTCCGGCCGGTATCCGCGTCCCTGGGTCCTGGCCCAGAGCCTGGCCCAGAGAAGGCCACCAAGCAGCGCACGAAACCCGAAGTGAGAGACTCGAAGGGTTCCATTTGCTCTTTAAAGAAAGTGCTCATCAGACACAAGCTCGTAGTTTTGCTGATGCAGCCACTCCATTCCCGCAGGCTTCCTGGGGATGAGGCGTCCGCTTGATAAATTAGCTCTGGGTACAGGCCTCCTGCAGTTGGTGTTGAAATGCAATTTAATTTCCAATTAAGCCTGATTTCTGGGCCGAGGGACCCGCCGGCCTCGCACTGGGAGGATCATTCCAAGCAGCCCTATTGTTGTCAGTGACGGACGGCCCGCCTGTGAGGCGTGAGCTCGAGGAAGCGGGGCCTCAGAGCCCGGGGAGGTTCAACCGGGTAGGGAGGTGCCCCGTGGCTGGGAACCGCTTCCCCCCCCTCCCCCCCTCCCCGGAGCCAAGTTTATACAAGTAGATTCAAGAAAGTTAAAAACAAAGTGTATCCGTTTGCCTGTGGCAGGGATTTCTAACAAGGAATCCAGCTAGAAATGGATGGAGAGGGAGAGAGGCAAGGCAGCCAGTGATGCTCCCGAGAAGAGAGGCGGGGAGTTGCTAGTGAGAAGGAGCAGCGGGAGGAGGTCTCTGAGCTCCAGCAGAGAAGGGCCTGTCTGATCAGGGGGAGGACACATTTGCTCAGAAAGAACAAGCACTTGCAGAGTGTCTTCCACGCACCAGACCCCACATTCCCTTACGGTGTCCAATCATCTCAGAGGCCCTATAAAGCAAATGGCATTGCACCCATTTTCCAGCTGAGGAAACTGAGACTCGGAGAGGTGAAATAAACTGCCCACGGTCACTGACAAACCAGATTCCAACTCTTGGCTTTTCTGAGCTTTCCTCTCCGCAGGTTCCCAGTCCAGAGAAAATATGAAACATAGTGTAGGGCCAGAAAAATAAGGTCATACAAGGCGGAAACTTCCCTCCCCCAAAATGTGAGTAACAGGAGAGAAAGCCCTTGAAACATGTTCTGAGAGTGGCAGTAACTGATGGCTGGGTCAGCTTGGAGCAAATGATCCGATAAAGGGACCGACACGCCCCCTCTGTCGGACTTGCTCCCGCCTTCCCGCAGAGTAAGGCCTGAGAACTGGGCGTGGTGGTCCCCGCGGCTGAGTCTCCCTGGGGCTCGGGAGCTCCTTACAGAGCTCCGGCTGCCCCCGACCAGCGGGGTTCTGGCTTGTGGCTCAGGGAATTTCTACTCCAGGGGTCGGAAAGAACCAACGGAACATATGAAGCAGCATTAGAAGATACGCGTGCACATGTTTCTAGGAATAGGACTCTGTGGGCAGCAGAGTCAGAGGAAGGTCACTTAGAGACCGAGAAGGCGTCGCGTGGCCCAGTTTTGATTAACGGCAGTGAGAGGTTTTAAAGCTGCATGTAAATGGACATGTGCCAACTCCTGGACACATTCTAGCTCGGACTGTTAAACCAGCGGTTTGGGGGCATTTGGAAAAGAAAGCAGGGGTGACTGAGATGGGCGGGGCCCCTGAGAAAAGTCACGTCAGACCCACCTTTCCTCTGAGTAGAGTGGCCAGTTCGAGGGGGGGCTGTGGCCGTGGCTGGCCTGGGCTCCTGCAGGCGTTCGGCGGCCGGCGTTCGGCGGCCGGGGGGTTAAGGGAGCATGGAGTCGGGCTTGTTGCAGCTGACGCGGTGGCCTTGTCTCGGCAGTGGCCACATCAGAGTTTGCAGGGCTTTCTCGGACAGTCTGTCTGGGTCCCACCGAGGTCTGCTGACTCTTCAGAGGTGTGGCTCCAGGGAGCCCTCCCCCACTCCCGAGCCTGGGCTCCCTGGGAAGGTATGCGGAGGCCTTCCCCAGGCTCCCTGCACCAACCGTGCCCTGTCGGGCAGTTTGCATGGCGGATGGGGGGCAGAGACAAGGGGCAGGCACCCCCGGGCTTAGAGAGCAGCGTGGGAAGCTGTGGTCTCCGGGTATGGGTCCCCACTCTGCCCTCGACTGGCTTCTGCCTGCCGCAAGTTAAATCCCTCCCCTTCGCCTCTTGCCTCACCTTTGTAAGTGGAGATAGTAATAGCAACCAAAAGGGTGTTGTGCTGCCCACGGAAAAGCTTAGCCCAGATTCTGGCCTATCGGTGCTGAACAAATGTTAGCTCTTATTACTATCAGAGATGACAGATGATTGTACAGGGAGCGATTCGCTACACATGCCCCAGAATGGAAGTGGCCACCTCCCGGGCCGTGAGTCATTCATCCGAAGAGATGCTGATACAGAGTGTCACTGCAGGGGAACGCTGGAGGAAGGGTTCAAGCGCCAGATGAGATCTTTAAAGAACTACTGACTCGGGAGAATGTTAGTTTGTGTCTGAGTGTCAGGAGTCCAAGGGGAGTCGAGCAGCAGGGGCTCCGGAATCGACGGGGGAGGACTCGGCACTCCCGTCCCTTGGAGCGGGCAGGGAGAGAGGGCCTGCCTTCCCGCGGCCTGTGCCTAGCAAGCCCGTTTGCGTCGTTTTTCTTTGGTGTGTGCCAGGAACCGAGGAGCTTGGCGTGTGGTGATGGAGACTTCGGGAGATTC
>CM052546.1:5590036-5609198 GCA_028533065.1 Trachops cirrhosus | reverse complement strand
CTGTGGGGAGAGACAGTAAACAGCCTGCCTCCCTCCCCGCCCAGTGCCGTCAACCTGCCTGGCCACCCCCACCTTGGAGGCCGCCCTTGGGAGCCGGAGGGAGACAGGCCGAGCTCTGGGCTTGCATGTGATTCTGCCGTGATTGCACCCACCTGGACGGGCCGGGTTTTCTGCTCCAAGCGCACGTGGAGTGAGGAGCAAGGAGTTGCACGGAGTTCCAGGAGAGAGAGTCGCTCTCCCGCCTCTCTGAGTTGTGCTCTTCTTCACATGCACTTGTGCACGTGCCTGTGCCCAGCACGTGTGACCTCATTGAGCGAGGGGGACCGTGCACGTCGTCACTGCGGCTGAGGCAGTTCTGAGACTGGCGAGGGCGCGTTCGCCATCACGGGGGGCACAGGCTGGAGTGGACCACGGCTGGTGGCCGCCCCCCAGCCAGCCCTCCTGGCGTCCCTGCAAGAAGGCAGCACCTGTGTGCCCATTTAGGGGCAGGAAAACCGGGCTCAGGGCGGCTGGGTCACGGTGCAGAGTGAGTGTGTGTGTGTGGGGGGTCACAGTTCAAGCCCAGGTGGTCCTGTGCCAAAGCCCACGTGCCTTCCACTCCGCACGGGCCTTCCCTGGGGGTCGGGCCGACAGCCGGGCGCCCCTCCCCGCCTGCTTTGTTCCCCTTCTCTGGTCAACAGAAAAATTAGTAATGCCAGGTATGAGATTTAAAATGTTGTAGTAGCCACATTAAAAAGTAAGTGGAAACAGGTGAAATCAGTTTTAACAGCGTGTGTTATTTAAGCCAGTAAATCCAAAATCGGATTACTTAACACATAGTCAATAGAAAACAGTTATTCATGAGATATGGTGCATTTCTTCCTTGCTGTTAAGTCTTTAATAGGTGACTGTTGCACCCCCACAGCACACCCCAGCTCGGACTAGGCACACGACCAGCCTTCCGGACCCTGAGGGCAGCCGGGGCTGAGGGTCAGGCCCTGCGAGGTCCAGTCGCAGGCACACTGCCATCTAGTGGACGGAGGCTCCGGGGACAGCCTCCATCCAACAAAACTGGGCCCCTGGCAACAGCGAGGTCAGGTTCAGGGTTACTCCCCAAAGGGGAGAACTTGTTGGGAGGGGGTCGTGTTGCTGAGTTGGTCCCCACCAAGCAAAATCAAAACACTCTATTAGGAAACCCTGTTTCAGTCTCGTTTCCTAGTCACATGAAAGACTTAGCGGAAAATGACCTGATTTTCAGAACGCGTGTTTAAACCGTCCTTGGGAAAGGCAGAGCTCCCTCCTCTCAGCCCAGGGTTAGTTACGGTGTGGCGACCCTGTGGGGCTTCTCTCTGAAGCCTCGGTCAAAACCGGGTCTCCAGGGGTGCCTTTCTCACTCACACTGGGTGTGGTTATTCGAGGATCCCGTTCCCCGAGGCTTTTTCCAAAGTGAATCCCTGGCTGGGGGTCTGTAATGAGGGCTGATGGGAGTCTAGACTTCTGACTGGGGCGGGGCGGGGGGGAATGGAAACACTGTTTGTGTGAGTAAAAGGATGCACCTGCATCGCTCGGGGGATGGGGCTGAGATGGCTTGGCAGATGGGCGTGCGCCCCTGGAGCGTTGAGTCCGCCCTCCGCGCTGTGCTGTGTTTTGGGCCCACAGAGGCGTGGCTGCCGCCTCTAACAAGATGCAGCCTTCTCAGCGAGACGTGCAGGACAACCCTGGACAAACAGTAATAAGAAAAGCAGACAGCACCGTGAGAGTGTGCAAGGACATCCGTGCCTGTTGCAGCTCGGGGTAGAAAGCACAGGAGAGCTAAAGCAAAGGAGGGAGCGGGACAGGAAGTTGGTGCGGGTCTCAGCATGCCACCTCCGTGTGACCGCTGGCCCTGGCTTTATCACCGCATGCTAGGAAATGGAAAGTCTTCTACTGCGAGGGTGGGGAGCCAAGGAAAGGAGGAGCCAGACATCCAGGAATCCCAGTGATTGGCTCAGGAGGTTTCCCAACAGTGGGAGGGCCGCCCGCCACCCCCCCCCCAGCAGAAGATGGGGACTTAGAGCAGGGAGGGAGGGGGCTCAGCCAAAGAAAGAGGTGGGCTGGGATGTCTGCCTCCTCCCTGCCGGGGGAGGGCTAGAGACAGTACCGTTCAGAGGCAGGGAGGCGGCCTAACTTGTTGACTTAAAGGCTCTAGAATTCTTCGGGAAAATCCAGAATGACAGTTCTCGAAGACTGTTTTACAGACTGCTGGTGCTTCCTGATGGGGATGGATGCTTACAAAACAGACTTCTGTGCCGTGGGACCTTTCAGAACTTCTGATTTTCTATGATTTTCCCAGAGGGCAGAGAGCACACAGAATCCCCCAGACTTAATGCACTGTGGAAAACTTTATTTTAAAGGGACCTCACTTGGGAAGGGTTCCAGGGAACACGCTTTGAGAAACACTGCTATAATCCAACCCTGCTTTTTTTTTAACAGGAAAACTGAGGCCCACAAGAAGCGGGAGGCAAAGCCAAGGCTCACAAAGACAGTGACAGAGCCAAGACTGGGTTTTCAGTTTTTTGACACCTATGCTTCGCAAGTTTTCTTTACTTTTTCTATTCATGTTGTGCTATTGAAGACAGACAGAAAGATCTACAGAATTATACTCAATATCCATGCACCACCACCCAACTTAAGAAATAAAGCATTGCCCAGGCAGTAAAAGCCCCCAGTGTACCCCTCCCCATGGTCCCCCAGGGGAACCCCTATGCTGAATTTAATGGCATAATTTATGGAAGTTCTGATGGAACTTCCAATAAACCCCATCGTCTTAAGGGGATCCTCTTAGCATCATCCATGGTTTGTAGGTTGTGATGGTCTTAGAATTAAAACCAGAAGAAAAGTATCCATTAGGCACAGAGGAGCAAAGATTAAAAGCCCACCTCGAGGACCCTCAGGTAACCTCCGTACAGCTCCCGGTGGGTCGGAGAAATGGTAGGATTCGGTGAACTTCGTCATTCGCCAGCGGGTCCTTCACGTGATTTATTAATTCTGTCAGGTGTGGGGGCGTTTCTTCATTCCGTGTGAGACATTCATGGCATAAATTCACTGTACCTCCCCCCCATCCGCAGGCCAGATGGGGAGCCGGGTGTGTATAAATGTTTAATTGTGGAACAGTAAAAATATTTGCTTTCAGTAGCTGGAAGCCACCGAACGGAGGTAGGGCTGTCTACTAGAGTTGCCAGACTTCATTCTAATGAGAACGGAAATAAAGGCTGATTAAATCAAATTCCCCATAGTGTAGAACCACTTAAATAAATGTTTCATATTGTTTGCATGATGCTCTTAAAATGTAACAGCTGCTTATGTAACCATTACGCTGGACATAAATCATTCATTGCCATCACTGCTGTCAGAGCAACACTCGGCTCCTTTTCTCCTGCTGCTGACATTTTCATCACGAGGGGGCTTTTCGGACTGGATGTTTGGGTGTCCTCTTTTTACCCCCTTGCTGGGCAGGAGAAGTGGGGCGTGGAGGGAAAGGCAGGCAAGAAGGCAAAATCGATCTAGGGCTTGTGCTGGGTGTGTACCATTGCGCTGGTGTTTTCATGTTTCATCCTCACCACAAGGTGGCGATACTGTTTCCATTTTGTGGATGGGGTCCTGAGGCCTGCGGAAATGAGGCAACCTGGCCAGGGCTCTGAGTAGTAAGAACAGGGTCTGTGTGTGCACCCAGGTGTGTCTGAGCCTCAGCACATCACACGAGCAGTCTGAGAACGAGACTCCACACCCCACACGCCTCATGCCTGCTGCAGGGATGAGAGCAAGGCCGGGGCAGGACCCCGCACCTGGGAATCCTTCTGGCCGGGGCTGGGCATGATCGGAACTCCAGCTCCCGGGTCGGCAGCCTGGTCCAGGCCCTCGTCACCTCTCACCTGGCCACTGTGACAGCCTCCATCCTCGCCCCTCAGTCCATCATTCGCTCAGCAGCCTGAGTCATCTTTGAAACGTGTACATCAGCTCACACCATCCTCTTGTTTAAAAGCCTCCGATGGCTCCCACCACCCTTAGAAAAAAGCCCAACCTCCCTCCTCAGCCCACGAGGTCCTGTGTGGGTGACCTCTGCCGGCATCGGCTTGTCCCTCCCTCCCCCTCTCCTCTCTGGGGACACCTGGGCTTTTTTCCAGCTCAGATACTGAGCTCGCACCCACCTCAGGACCTTTGCATGTGCTAGAACCCTCCTCCCCCAGGCCTTCTCCTGGCTGACCCCAGCCTGACCTCAGCTCAGACTCACCTCCCCAGAAAGGCCCCCTGGGCCCTCCGGGGGCGCCCTTCATTGTATCACTCTGATTCCTGGGCCTGGCAGCTCTTGTCACCGCCCCCGTTTCTTAGCTGGAATGGAAGCACCATGACAGACACCCGGGCTGCTTCCCACTGCGTCCCCAGGCCTGGAATTATGCCTGTCACATAGCCCGCACCCACTAAATAGTAACTGAATCAATAAGTTAGCCTGGCACCTCCGTTCCCCCTGCCTCCAGACTGGGCTAGCCCTGACCTGGCTTTCGGAAAGTGAGAATTTAATTCTGAAAGTCACTTGCTAGCTCTGTTTTCCTCAGTGAAGAGGCTGAGAGGATCTGAATTGCTTCACATAAAAAAAAATGAAAAGCAGTAAATCTAGGAGTGCAAGGAGGCTGGAAGACGGGGCGGTGGAGCTGAGCTGGGGAGGAGGGCCGGACCGGTGCAGGGTTCCCCGCAGTGTGTGTGTGTGTGTGGTGGGGGGGGGGGGCTCGGCGTGCTCTCCAGGCTCCCCACCAACACCCACAGCAGAGTCCGCACCGTTCACCTGCGCTGCCCGAGCTGGGCCTGCGCTTGGTTCTGTCTTGCTTTTCACGGAAACAGTGTCCCCAACTGACTGACTTCAGCAGCAAGGGGCATCATATCTAACTTGAAATTGGCTTAAGCCCTGATGTTATTGCCTTATGGAGCAAGGGGCCGGGTGGAGACCGCTTCAGGGCCGTCGATCCCGCAACTTCATCACGTCAGGGCCCTGGGGCAGCTTCTAGGGCCCTGACCGCTGTCCCATCAGTAGTCACAGGGTGGCCTGCGTCCATCCCAGCCTGGTGGAGTAACACTGCCCGGACTCAGACTGCAGGGAGGTGTGGGTGTCCCTCAGCTCCCTCCTTTAAATGCAGAGCAGCACCTCCCCCTTCTGAGTGCCCCTCCTCCCCCATCAGTTTTGATTCCATTGCCTGCGGCGGGGAGGGGGGGGCAGGGGGGAGGGGGGCCCATAGGTCAAGGGGGTGGGGGTGGCTGTTGAGTGAGCAGCCTATCACAGGGCAGCCCCGGGGGATAACCATCTTCCCCCTCTGGTGATGAGGCAGGGGTGGGAGGCCAGTGTGGGGGTGGGGCGCTCCTCTACTGCATCCCAGCCAAGGAAATGGAGGAGGCCTCCCCTCTGCCTGGGTCCCTCCGCCGATGGGGGGCTTGTTACTTCTGGTCACTACCCTTTCCCATCCTGTAGCAGCCTGAATGTTAGGAAGCTCCTTGCACTGAGCCCAAGGCGATATGCTGTGACTCCCTTTCCTTGCTCCCGATTCTCCGCACACATCTTCCTCCAGCCTGGTCACGGGAGAGAATGTTTGAAAACCCAGGGATGCACTGGCTCTGTCACTCGGCTTCTAAAGGCCTTCAGTGAATCCCCCTGTCTGTGGGACAGAGATCCGACCTCACCGCATGGCATGGGAAGCGTCTCACTGCCCAGCCTCAGCCTCCCTCCCCTCTCTTCCTTTTCTCCGGCTTCTAACACATATATTCTTATGCCCGAGGCAACAGCATGTCGAAGTGCTTGTTATTGCCTCCCTGAAGTACTTTTATTCTCTTCCACTGACCCCAGTTGGCACACTCCTACACACCCTTCAAAGCCCAACTCATTTGTCCCCTCCAGGATAACTATTCCCCCTGAAGGAGATTACACTGTTAATTCCTTGGCTCCTACCACACCCTGTATGGCTCATGCAACACTTGTTATTGTCTGGTGTTTGGTGACTTTCCAAAACGCTCACCTCTGTCCGAGGGCTGGGAGGTCCTATAAGGCTAGCACCTTTGCAGCCCTGTGCTGGAGAGGCACTCTGTAAGTGCTTGCCTGCACCGAAGGCTCCCTGTCGGGAACCAGTGAGGGGCTGAGCCGGAAGAGAGTTGCCATGGGGACTGTGGGAGAGGACGTGCATCTTCCGGTTTATAGGGAGTGACCTGGCAGTGGTCGTGGTAGCTGTTACCATTCCCACCGGTGTTGTGTTACCATTGGATCTCGGCCCTTCCTTTAACCGACGTCTTCCCTGGTCCCAAGGGGAAGGCCCGGCCTGCCCCTGCATCCCAGGGTTTGCTCACATCCAGACAGAACCCCGTCCCACTTGTGGGAGGACAGGGAAGGGGCCCGTCCCTGCAGGTCCCTCTCCCCCTGCAGGGCAGCTTCCTGTCTCATTCCACCAGCAGATACTGGCAAAGCAGGTTGGGCCTCTGGCCTCCGAATTGGAGGAACGGATTCCAATTTGGGGACCTGCAGAAAGCGGCCTCATTCTACAGGCAGCTGGGCCATGCGTGAGCTGAAGAGAGCATTCACGTTTACCAGTGCGGCAGAAACCGGCGGCCTCGCTGCTCGGCCTCCCGGGCCGGCCGCTGCCGGTCACAGGGCCCTGCTGGCGCCTGGCGCCGGCTTTTCCGTGTATTCCACGGCTGTCTGTAGAGCGAGCGAGGAGCGTGACCCACTCCCACTCCCCGAGTTCGGTGGCGGAAGAGGAATCCACCCCTTGTTTGCTGTTCGTTCCGGGAACCAAGCACCAGGCTCTGGGTGGACGCAGAATCTCGTTTCTGATTACGTCCTTTCTCCCTGCTCTGGCTGAGACAGCAGGGACAGGGCTCCAGTGCAGTGGGCCTGCTCACAGCTGAGGGCTCTGCAGCCCAAGCCCCCAGGACCCTGGAAGCTCAAGGCTCTGTTATTTGGGGCCCATGGGGGCACCGAGTCTCTGCTGAAGCTGGGGTCCCCCGACTTGATTCATGGGGAGCCAGGCTCCCACTACTACTAGTATGGGTCTCAGGTCCAGAGAAGAGGAACCGATAAGAGATTTTATATTTGTGCGTGTGTGTGTGTGTGTAGAGAGAGAGAATGGTAGATAGAGGTGGATATGGCTCCACGTAAGAGGAGATTTATTAGAGGAACTGGCTCGCGTGATCAGGGAAGCCAAGGAGTCCCTCGATCGGCCACCTGCAGACGGGAGACCCAGGAGAGCGGCGCTGTAATTCAGTCCCAGTCCGAGACCTAAGAATCGGGGCCAGCGGCGTTTGTCACAGTAGGAGCCTGAACGCCCGAGAGCCAGGGGCACCAGGCGCGAGAGGAGGGCGTCTCGGCTCAGGCAGACAGAGCGAACTCGCCCTCTGTCTGCCTTCTTCTCCTCTCCCGGCCCGTAGCAGATGGGAGGTGCCCACTCTGTCCTCAGGGGGCCAGTGCAGATGCTAATCTCTCCCAGAAACACCCGGCAGACTCGCCAGGAAATGCCGTTCTTTCTGCCGCCCGGGCACCACCTAGCGGCCCGTGAATCGCACGTCACACCCACGTGGCTCTGCCCCGCACCCCGCAGGGCCCCGCGCTCGGCGTCTTTCCGGACTTCAGGGGCTCAGCCTCTGTTTTCTCCCTTTCCTCCCCTGCTCCCCGGCTCCCGGCCCTGCCTGCCCACGGGAATCTCAACCCCCTTCCCAGAGGCCAAGGCCCCCGAGGGGAGAGTCCATCTCTCAGTGGTTCTGTTTGGCCTCCACAGTGTTTTGTTTCCTTTTGTTCTTTTTCTTCAAATTAAGCCATTTTTTAAAAGCTGAGATTTTCATAGATAAATGCAGGCTGCTGGGTTCTTTTTGAAAGTAGGCCAACCCGGCCATTCTGGGCTTGTGTGGAAAGGACTGGAGGGAACTGAAGATCAGGGTTTTTCCATGAGACCTGAGCCTCCAGCAGCCGAAGGACCGCTCCTCCTGCCCGTCCCGCAAGCCCTCCCCACACTTATCTGTGTCTGCTCGGGAGCTGGCAAGCGTTCGTGTTAGGAAAGTGGACGGCAGGGGCCGCCCTAAGGCGCCCCTGGGGTCAGGCAGTGCGTCACCACTCACACGGCCCCCTGGAAGCCCACAAACCTCTTTACCTGCATTCACTCGTTAGGTCCTCACCACAGCCCTGCCAGGAAGGCGTCCATCTCCCCGCGTTGCAGACAGGAAAACCTCGCAGTGAAGGAGGCGGGCGTTACCAAAGCGGCCACACAAATAAGTATAGATGAGATGGATTCTCCCTAGATTTACGATGGTATAAATGAAGAAAACGGGGCTGGTCCGGAGAATCGGAGAATATTACCTTAAAAAGGTGACCTCTGCGCTGAGGTCTGAATAATAGTAAGTGTTAAATGGGAGAAGAGCAGGCAGGAGGGAAACTCTCCAGGCCCTTGTCTCAGACACACAGCTCGGGCCCCTCGGGGAGCCACAGAAGGAATGGTGAGACCCGGCACTGTGCCAGTCGGGCGAAACCCGCAGGACCCGGGTACCAGTGCTGTTACACGCTTCCTGGACGAACCGCTGAGCCTCAGGGAAAACGGTCCCGAGCTCGCACACTGGCCGGCAGCCACCAAGAGTAGTTCTGGGGTAAGCGTGGGTGCCCCGTGAGCAGGCGGGGTCAGCCGGTACCCTCGTCATGGCCGCCTCTGCCTCCTCCGGTGGCTCGGGAGCCGCGGTCCAGGTTCAAAGGGAAGTCGCCTCCGTTGAGGGCTTACTGTACCATAAACGCACCACATCATTGCACTTTGCGTTTAAAACCCGAGAGACGGGAATGTTGTTATTGTTTTACAGATGAGCAATCGGAGGCTCAGAGTCTCCCAGCTCATCCACTTCAGTCTTGGGACCCCCTTCCAGGACCACACTCTTCCCCAGCCTCTGCTTCTCCCTCCACTCAGAGGCGCCCCCTGCTGGCTTCAGCTCTCACTTCCCAGCCTGGACACCTTGCCTGGGGCTGTGTCACTTTGTCTGGACTCAGAAGGAGTTCTGAGCATGGTGCCCCCACCTTGCACAGGGTAGTGCGATGGCCAAGGGTCAGGAGTGAGGAACCAAAGCTTGGGTTCAAATCCCCCTCTACGGTTCACTGGCTGTGGGACCTCAAACTCTTGGTGGAATTTGAGTCTCAGTTTTTGTCTTCTGTAGCATGGGAATAATATTATACCTCCTTCCTCCTAAGCTTGCGGTGAGAACCAGATAACTGAGTGTATATGTACATATGTATATACTTAGAATGTATATATTCTAACATGTGTATCAGAGTAGTCAGTGTTCAGTTATCAGGTGCTATCAACATTATCCCAATGGTCCCCAATCACGAGGCACCCGGACAGGGTGCTGTCGTATCTAGCCCCTCCCCAGAGGACCAGGATGGGCCACTGTAGGAGGGCTCAGGAATTCCGGCCCAGGAAGGATGTGCACCAGGGGTGCTCGGGCAGGAAGCTGATGTTTTGGGTCAGCCTCTGTGGACAGAGGGGCAGCACCAGGGACCAGGACTGGCCAGGAGGGTGAAGGCTGTGCAGCCTCCTGGATGGAAGGGCATGTTCAGCTCCTGCCAGCTTTGGATGCCGCCGCCCGTGTGGGCATGTCTGAGCTGCAGTGCAAGTGGCCAGAGTCCTTCCTAGATAATTCCCCGGTGCCCTGGCCTGAGGCCCACAGGGCCCCGGAGCTGCGGCCAGTACCACCAGTGACCAGCAGAGGGCGGCCCAGGCCACAAGCTGGCTGGCTTCTGCCACCCGCTCTTTTTCCAAGGGAGGCTTTACTACAAAGTTCAGCCTCTTGGCCTCAGTGTCTCACTCATCTTCCCTGCAGGCTGGAAGCTTCTAGATGCTCCTCACGGGCAGGAGGCGCCCCACCTCCCTCATCTCAGCCCCCTAAGGCCCAGGTCTTTCTGGATTCCGTTAGCCGGTGCAGAGGTTTCACTGCGAACCAGAGCACGTGCTTGAACTCCTGTCCCAGAGCAGAGGGTCCCAGCGTCTGCGGGCCGGCAGCTCGCCCCACACAGTCCCAGCGTCCTCGCCTGTGACCGGGGCTGCTTGGTTCGGCTGGTTTTGCAGGCTCACTCGGCGCCAGGAGCTGAGCTCCGCCCTGGACGTTGTCTGTCAGGAGGAGGAAGTGCAGCGTGGTGCTGAAGGTCAGAGCCACACCACCCCTGTGACCCAGCCGCACCCCCTCCCCACCCTGGGATCCGGACGGGGCTTGGGAAAGAGCACTGTCCTTCCTGACATGTTCTGCGGAGACCCCCAGAGGGCGCTCCCTCAAGGACCAGGACCTGGCTGATCTCCCTCCCTTCCCTGCATCACCTTCCCATCTGCACCCTTCCCCCCAGGGAGCCCCTCACTACCTGAGCGCCTGCCCCCACCCCCGGTGCCTGCCGGCTACCGCCACCCCCCAGAGACCAACACCCTGTGCCTGCCCGCCCACCACACACCCCTTCAGTGGCCAAGGCCCCGCCTGCCTCGTCTCCCTTCTGTGTCAAGTGCCAGAGGGACTCCAGCTACACTGCACGGTTCTGGGCCACAGAGCGGGAGGGGTGGGGTGGACATCTGCGTTTCCACGCATTTCCACAGGCAGGCGGGCCATCCGAGGCCCACAGAGTTAAAGCCCCACCGCTCCAGACAACCAGGCTGGGAAATGGTATTCCAAAACAATTAATTAGGGCTCATGAAGGGGACAGGAGAGCCATTATGCAAACAGGCGGCCATTCAAGGCTGTTCATTTCCAGGAGAGAATTCGGGTGCAGGTAAAGAATGCAGCCTGTCAGCCCAGTCAGAAGGCCGCTCCCCATGGGGCCAATTCCTGCTCAGCCAGACCAACAGAAGGGTCGCAGCGGCCACCTCAGAGAGTGACAGGCCTCCCGCCGGGTGACAGGAACCAGCCCCTGGGCCTGAGGCCGGAACCTGGAAGGTCCCCACCTGTCTTGCTCCGTGGTTCTCAATCTTGAAGAGGCGCCAGAACCCCCCAGGGAGGTTCGTGGAAACCCAGATGGCTGGGCCTCAGCCACAGAGCCTCTGAGAGAATTCACCTTTCTGACAAGCTCCCGTGTGTGTGTGTGTGTGTGTGTGTGTGTGTGTGTGTGTGTGTGTTTTCTGCTTCCCGCTGGGTTCAGCTCAGACTTCCTGGTTGGGAATCAGCCCCCCGGCCCCCATTCTCCCCCATTCTCAGCCCCGGAGGCCAAGACTAGACCAAGCAGAGCAACTGCCGGCCCAGCTCCTTTGGATCCACAAACCCTTCCGAGGCCAACCTGTGGGGCTGGTGTAAAAAGGCCGCTGAGCACTTTCTGTCCACCAGCCACTGTCTTCACAACAGCCCCCCACCCGTGCGTGCCCCTTCCTGACAGATCCGAGCGGGTGAGTAAGCTGAGGAGTGACCCAGACGGGGCTGGGAAGTCGGCACAGGACAAGTGTCCTTTGCAAGCTCGGGAGCAGGTGTGGGGTGCCGAGCAGAACGGAGCCCTCCCCTTCAAGGGGCTGTGACCTGGAGCCTCGAGCGGCCCTTCTGGACAGGGTCCCCAGCAGGCAGGCACGCCCCCCTCGGGCCTGCCCTCACCTCTTCCCCCTGGTAGATAGAGCCACGGGCAGATCCAAAACCAGGTGGGGTTTCCTTCCCCCCCACCACCCCAGGGGCCTTCACAGTCTTCCAGCTAGGGGTGAGATCCTGCACCTTGTGGGGGCTGGGGGGGGCTTCAAAGGGTCCCTGCAGGATGATAAGAAGAGCAGATGTTTAATGAGTAAAACTCATCCTTGCCATATAGGTGGGTCAAAAGGTTTTCACTGATAACCTCTCAGGATGGGCAAGGCCCCTAATCCGAGCTCTCCTAATAGTTGCAGGGAGGGGCAGAAGTTCTCTGGAGCCTGAAGCTGAAACTGCCCTTCGTTCCCAGCAGCCTGCCTGCCACAGAGGCACGTCTCGGGGGGACTCGTTCTGGACCCCAGGGGCCCTCCACGAAGCCCGCATTGAACTCCCCGGCACCAGCCTCGGTGTTTCCAGAAACAGGCCCCCGGCAGGCTCACAGGACATCGCAGAAGCACGTGACCCTCCTGGTTCTGCTGGGTGGTCCCGAGCCCGGTGGCTCCCCCCGCCCTCCGTGGATGGTTTTCTTCTCCCTTCTTCCTCCCCTCCCCCCTCCCCTGGCCACCTGAGCTCTGCCTTCCAGCCCCTCAGGTCACGGAGGCAGGACTCTGTGCTCAAAGTCTGGGTCCACCTTTTGGCATCAGACCAAAGCGGCCCCCCACCCCGGCCACTCTGCAGCACAGGCAGCCCTCCCGAGGTCCCAGAGCCTCAGGCCCGAACCCACAGCCTCGCTCAATGTCTCACCCTCCACTTGCTTTTCTTCTCCTCCACTCTTTGCTGGGCTCTCCCGGAAGCACTTCCTTGACAAATCTCTGGCACAAAAATTCCCATCTCAGTCGCTGCTTCCAGAAACCTGGTCTGAGACAAAGAGGGCGTTGTGCCGTACCTGCCTCCGGCTGGGTGGCAGGATGGATGCAGGCAGGGGGCCAGCTGCGAGGCAAGGATGTAGTTGGAGTGGCTGCTGTCACTCCAGGCCACCTCCCACCGCCACCCCACTCCTCCCTGCAGCCTTTGCTCCTCAGCTGCCCTCCCTCACCTGCGTCCATCCCCGCCTCCCTGCATCCTGGGGAAGAACTTCCTGGTCCACAGATGCTCCCCGTCTGCAGAGTAGGTGGCCAGGAGGGTCTGGGCAAGTATCGGGAGGCCACTGGAGCCATCAGCACCTCCCCCTGCCCTTTCCATGGCTCCCTGCACCCTGCTGCCAGGTGCAAATAAGAGAGGGACATTTTAATTCCACAAATTGCAGCATTTATAAAGCTCGGCAGGGTAACTGGCAGGCAGGCGCAGGTGAGGGACCGGCGTGCAGGCTTGGCAGGGCGCCAGCGCCCCAGGCTGCCTTCCAGGAAGGCTCCTTGCCACCTGCACCGAGGCTCATTCCTGAAATGTGTCAGGAGCAGCATGATGGGAGGGCGGAGGAGGGGCTGAGCTTGGCATCTGTCCCCCTGTCACTTTCACAGCCTCTCGCCTCTCGATAGGGAGAGGCTTGCTGGGCAGGAGAGGGGCGGATGGAGTCCCTGCACTTTGCAGGGCCCTCCGGAGCTAGCCTGGGGAAAGATGGGTTAGCCCGGGGGAGCTTCCGCCTCAGTTCTTCCAGGCTGACACAGCGGGACCTTAAAGATTCTGGAACAGCCTTACGGGTCCAGCCCCCAGTGCAGTCAGGGACAGTCACGTGTGGCTCCTTTCCGTTCACTAATGGGGGTGGGCAGGGGGTGGCAGCTTCGGAGCTCCTGGGAGCAGACAGGCCTGCGGGCCCGAGAGGACTCCGAGCCCGAAGGAGCGGTCCACCCCTTCCTTCATACAGCCAGGGTTCTGCAGACTGGTTCTGCCAGGGCTGTGCCCGGGAGGCAAGAGGGGCTCAGATAGTTAAATAGAAAATGACAATAAAGCCCCGGCGACAAAAGCACAGGGCGCCCCTGGTGCCAGCGCAGGGGCTGTTATTTCAAAGTTGGGGAAGCAGAGGACCCTAAGGCAAGGGACCTGCGAGGTCACACAGCAATTAGAGGCAAAGAGGAACCAAAGCAAACACATTCTCGGTGAGGGCCTTCCCTCTCACCTTCCTGCAAGATCTCAAGAGGTTTCTGGGGACCTCAGGACGCTGAGAGGACAGGTAGAGGTTGTTTCCGTGAGGACTCTGTGTCGCTCACGTGACGGATGCCCCAGTTTAGATCAGCATAACTAATGTAGAGATGGAACGGTTCCCGTGGTCCGCGAGTTCCGGGCCGGGAAGACGCAGGCAGCGCTGGGTCCAGGGTCCAGCGGTGTGGGCAGGACCTGTTCCTCCCCGTCCCTGGCTCTGCGTTCCTGCACGGGCTTCTTTTACACAGGGTGGCCGCTGACGGTCTCCTTCCCCGCAGACGGCGAGCTGGCCTCTGAGCTCCAGCCTCACGTCCCCGCAGGGCTGAGTCCCCCGGGAAAGAGCCGGGGCCACGGGCAGGAGCTCTGGAGACCCTCCTGGGCTTCCCGCTGACGAAAGAGCATATGTTGTGAGTCTCACCCCTGAGCTAATTTCTGAGGTCGTGGTCGGGGCAGATGGGACACCCCAGTTGGCATTTGTCCCTAGTCAGAGCCCTGCACCCTCGCGTGTCTCGGTCCTTCCTTCTTCTCAGTGGTTCTTCCAAGAAAGTGGAGCCCCCCAATAAGCACTGTGTGGCTCCCCATCGCTGCCGCCACAGCGCACACTCAGTGGCTCCGAACAGCACAGACGCATCACCTTCCAGCTCTGGGGGTCAGAAGTCCGAAGTGTGTCTTCCTGGGCCAACGTGGGGGTGTCAGCAGGGTCAGGGTCTTTCTGGAAGCTTTAAAGAAGAATTCCTTCTCTTGCCTTTTTCATCTTCTAGAAATTGCCTGCTTCCTTGGCATGTGGCTGCCGTCAAAGCCACACAGAATCTGTAAATCTCTCTTTGAGTGTCACTGTCCTGGCTCCATCTTCCCCACTTAAAGGATCCCGTGGTTCTATTACGTCCACCCGGATAATCCAGAATAATCTTGTTGTAAAGTCAGCTGACCGATAGCCTTGACTCCTTCGGCGACCTCAATTTCTCCTCGCCATGTAGATAACAGTTCACGCACTCCAGGGCTCAGGTTGTGGGTGTGTTTGGGGCGGCTTTATTGCACTGACCACAAGCCCTGAGAGAATTCCAAGTGAGGAGGGACTTCCTTAACACCTTTCTCCTGTCCAGCACCAGAAGAACAGTGGAATTCATAAATACACAATAACGTAAACTATGTCTACCAAGAGAAAGGGAATGGGGAACTCAGCCATTCTAGGACCCAAAGAGACACAGATGCCCGCAGTGGTTCCATGTGCGAGATAGGGGCCCTGAAGGGGTTTGTGTGTCCAGTCCTGAGAACAGAAGTCCTGTCCAGAGAGAGAGGAGTCCAGATGCTTCCTTCCTGAAGTGGGGCCTCCGTCATAGCTTCTGGTTCTGCTGAGACATAAGGTTTGCCTCCTCAGTCTCCCTCAGCACTGTCTCCTCCTTAGGGGCTGACGACCTTCCAAATCTATGAGGACTTTGCAGGAGCCGTGCTCTGTCCATTAGGCTACAGCTTGAAAGATTTGAGGGGATTTTCTGGGGGAACTCATGTGTGAAATTGCAACCCAGCTGGTTGAGGTACCCCACATGTCATTGCGCGTGTGAAACAGAAGTTGCTTCTGGAAGAGTTAGATTGATGAAAACAGGTATTTGGAGGACAACCCCATATTTGGAGGGCCATTATGTTCTCCTGGCCCCACTGATTCAGACCTGGGGGACAGAATGGCTCAAGGTTGGCATCACTCATGGCGGATGTCAAAGTGGCTCCTGCCATATCTCAACCCTGGGGTTCCAGTTTGCAACCTTGGTGTTGACTCATTCTGTGTCTCGCCCGTCTTCAGCACTGCCCTGCTCCCTACACTGTCTCCATTCTCTTGTATTCTTCACGGAGACAGCTGCCACTTCCATCAGATTGAAGGCAATCGTCATGTCTTAACACCTGTATCCATGGGCCCGCTGATAACGTTTTCCTCATTAGTTCACTGCCATTGCGTATCACTCCACACTAGATTTGGAACCCCCCCACCACACCTATGAGGCAGAGCCCACCTCCCACTGTAAAGCTGGGAATGCCGAACACCCTTTGTCCCAGACTCCCTTGCAGCTATGGTCGACACAAGTGTCCTAGTCTCAGTTAGCCAAACCCTCCTGCCCTGAGGTTTGAAATGGAAGCTCTGAGTTGAAGAACAGGGAAACACACAGGACACATTTGAGAAGGGATGGATGGCAGGGGAGCCAGGACATTGAGTGTCCGGGGCAGCGTCTAGAATTCAGCCTCAAACATGCTGGCCACCACATCAGCTTTAACTCCCAGAGTGGGGCATCTTCACACGACCAATTCTTTAGTGTTATTTCAGTGCTTGCTCCTGCCTCGTAGCCTCCAAGTGGATTTTAGTGTCTCTCCGAGATCAAAGAGCCAACTCGTGTAACTCAGTCAACCCCCTTTCTTCTTGGAGGGGTCAGGCTTAGTGTTTGTTCTTACAAGTAAACGATGCCCTGGCAGAGACAGATGGTCCTGAGTTCCCAGCTGGAGGCATGCATGTCCCCTCTCTCCGTGAGGCTTTGCACACGCCACTTCCTCAACCCCGAGCAGTCGCCACAGCCCTGGCACTCCGGATGACTGGTGCTCGCGCCCTGCATGTCCCTCCTGGCAGCACTGAGCCTGCTGTGTTTTATTTCTTTCTGTGTCTCCCCCACCGCTCTGAGCCATACGCAACTAGAAGCTGCACCATTCCATTGCACGACAGCCTGGCCTGAAATGTCACTGAATGAGCGAGGGAGGGAGTGAGCATGTGCCACTGTCCCAGGCCAGAAGAGTCCCCAGTAGAGGCCCCACTGTCACTTCCTAGCAGCAGAGAGCCTCTCAGACTTGTGGGCTCAGGGGGTGCCCTGTTCCAGAAGCCCCCCGAGTGGTGCTGCCTCCTGGTACCTCCAGCAGCATTTGCTTTGCGCATCTACTGGGTACCAGGCCCCGGGCTACGAATGCCCCCACCACCCATCGTGCACACAGAAGCACTCACAGGGCCTCTGCCCAGTAGGAGAAGCCCCAGACACTTGGAAGGTGGGTCAGCTGCAAGCCTCTAGGGGGGAAAGTTGCCATAGTGATTCTTTGATGACCGGCATTGCTTGAGGGAACAATCACGACAGCAGCATCCATTTATTTAGCAGTTTTCAGGAATGGGCCAGCTGTAAAGCCACAAGTGAAAAGACGTTTGAAACAAATAATAGTGCGTGAGCTGGTCAGTTCCTCACTCCCCCACCCCCTCCCCTCTCTGAGGAACAAACCTGCGCCTCTCACCAGCCGCACCACCGCTGTAGAATGACTGGTCTCCGTGCTGTCACTGACACGGCGCCCATGACGTGCCCCATCCTCTAGAGGACACTGCAAATGTGCTTTCTAATCCTGGGAACGACCGTGCACAGCGAGTATCACTGTTCCCACCTCACAGATAAGGAAACCGAGGCCCACCGTGAGTAAGCGTCGGGTCCAGGGCTGCACGGCTGGGAAGTGCAGAGGCCGAGTTTCGGTTCCTGCTCGTAGATCAGGGCAGCGGACCCTCCTGTGCCGGTGACCGCGTCCCAGCCCCTCGGCGAGCTGGGAGCGGGCCCTCTCCTGTGGGTCCTCTGCCATGTTCTGCGGCGTTGCGTTTCGGGGGGGGGGGCGGTCAGTCGTTCTGGCCTTCATTCACTTCTCCATACATGGGCACAGAACCTTTCAAATTCAGCCCCACGGGGCAGGTGTAGAAATGGGGACACAGGCTCAGAGAAGTGGCGTAACGTGCCCCAGGTGACGGAGCTGATGGGAAGCCGCACCAAGACTGCAAGGAAACGCTCCCAACTTCTGAAAGTGCTTCTCAAGACGTAGGGCCCAAAGGCCCCTTCAGATCCTGCAGAAAGCAAACTGGAGCCAGGAACACGGTCCCCTCCCCATCCGGCAAGGGACGCTTGCACCTGCTCTTGGTGGGCAGCACAGTGCTGCCTACCTTCCCCAACCCCTCAGCACCGCCCCCTCATGGAAAGGCTCAGCAAATGCCATTCACGTCGAAACAGGGGCCACTTCTCCTACTGCAGTAACTTTGCTTTAAAGTGCAATGAAGAAGCTAAGTGACTGGCGACACAGTTTTAGTAGCCACTGAGCGTAAATGCTTCTGGAGAGCGAGTGCCCCTTCAGAAAACGATCACCTCTAATGTGCTCTCAGATTGTCACTTTGGAGGGTGGAACCGAGTGTGAGCAGAAGACCAGACTGACAAAGGATTTTGAGACCATCCAAGACATGGGCGGCACGCACGTGTAATTCAAGCTGCCAAAGTGCTAGCACATTTTTGACGCCAAACGTACTTAATCAGTAATAACCCCGTCCCTCCAGAAGGCTCCTAATTTGCTTTACTGCCTTTTCAGATTTGTCCCCTTTCATTTTCTGAAATATAATCATAGTTCAGCGACTCCATCTGTGAGCGATCCGGCGATGAATTCTGGGTGGTGATGATGTACAACCAGCGAATAACAATTCTTTAATCACGCCGTTTCCTCTATTGTCGCCTCATTTGAATTCATGGTTTTCAGGAAATTCAATTATATTTGCAATTTCATCCAGAAATTACTCAGATAAATAATGGGCAGAGGAACAGTTCACGTATTTGTCAGGAGCAAAGCGAACGGGAGAAGAAACGACAAAAGACAAATTCGATGGGAAGCGCCATAAAGAAGTTCTGCCTCCCCGAGAGGCGAAGGGCAGGGTGACAGTTTCACAGCTGCAGATGGCAGCTCGGCCTGTGCATGGGGTGTGACAGGCACCCCGTGTGGAACTTCCTCATAGATCAGGCCTGGCCTAATGTCCTCCCTGGAGCTGGCTCCTGCTGGCCAACAGCCGTGACGCCCTGGCCCTTATTCCAGGTAGAAATTTATGATGCGACATCCGTGACCCCATCGCCACATTTATCACTCCCGTTTCATATTGGATTTCTGCCGCCACCCACTCCGGGCGCTTTCTGGTTGCTGAGGAGGGGCCTCACCTCGCCTTGAATCTTGCCCGTCGAGATTCTCTGACTTTCTAAGAAGAAAATTAGTCTTCGCCCGGGAGGCAGGCTTACCTCTGTGGGCCTCCCGCCTCTGTTGGGATGATTCGCCCCTCGCCCACCTGCTGTCAAAGCTGCCCCGTCCCCCACCGCATGTCTCTGCTCTGCACTCAAAGCTCAGATCCGTTCTCTGTCCCACGTGCTACCAGCCAAGCATCTCTCTGCGTGTTTTCCTGGGAAGGAAGACTGGGACTGCACCACAACCCAGGTATGCGCCCGGGTATCGAACCCGCAACCTTTTGGTGTACGGAATGACGCCTCAACCAATTGAGCCACCTGGCTGGGGCTCACTAGCCATTTTTGACGCTAGCCTTGCAGACGGTTACCAACCTATGAGAGCCCCCAGTGCTGGCCCTACACCAGGGCAGCTGCTGGGACAGACACCTTGGCGCTCCTCTGGAAAATGTAACCTCTCGACAGTAACATCCTTTTTTTCCAAGGAATGTATC
>CM052546.1:5490314-5589536 GCA_028533065.1 Trachops cirrhosus | reverse complement strand
GCATCCCGGGTCTGGCTGGGTGCAAGAGCCCCCTCTCCAAACCCCACACTGCCTTTCTCTTCACGTCTTTCCACGGTCCCCACTGTGGCTAGAGATACTTGTTTCCAAAATATAAACCTAATCACGGCATCTCGTACCCCATTCCATCCCCTTCCCCGCAGTTCTTTGCCTGGAAACCCTTAGCGGCTTCCCGTCGAAAGTCTCTTTCCCACACCATCCTTTTTCTTTGGGCTTTTGCACGTTATTTTCAGAGTATAGATTTTTTTTAATGTTTTTGGACTCAAATTGGTCAATCTTTTGTGGCTTTGAGATTGGTGTTTTTCTTAGAATGATTTCATTAAAGCATTCATGTTTTCTTTCTCTATTTTGTAGTCTCTCTCTTTTTTTTTTTAACCTTTAGCTGTTTGATCGTGTTTGGAGGTGATTTGTGAAACTCCAGCTTGGTTTTACTCAAAATGCTCAGTCAACGCTCCGAAGGGTCCCCTGGCTGAGCCGTCTTTTCATCTCTGAATTGCGAAGCCACCCCGCCTGGCCCCGAGTTCCCCTTTGTGTCGCCGCTCATTTCTGGCCTTTCCATCCCATCCCATTGATCTCTCTTTCTGCGGGTACAAGTTTTCTGATGGCCTGACCTGGTTCAAGGATAAAAGCCAGACTCTTCCGGGGAACAAACGTCCTTAAATCAATCGCCGTAAATAACAGTTCCTTCGGCAGAGCTTTCTTCTTTCTTTCTTAGCACCAGATGGGGATCGCAGAGGTTCAGGCCTGTATCTTCAGGTGACGTCCAGAACGCCATTACCCTGGGCCATTGAGTGAGGGCGGAGTTGTCTGCCAGGCGCATGGCGGATTGAGAGCCCTGGGTGGGGACTGAGGCGTGTGCCCCCTCCCTCCTGACCAAGCTGCAGGTCTTTGCATTCTGAGCCCGTGTCTATGCACTGACCCTCCTCCCGGCGCTCCGGGGTGAATGTGGGGTGGAGATGTTCCTTGGTTTTCGGTACAGAAGCAATACACGCTTATTGTAGAAGATCCAGATCACAGAATTGCTCTGAGTAGCCCGTCCCGCAGCGCCAGTGCCCTTTCCAGAAGGAATCACAGTTTGCTGAGTGCCTTGATCAGTGTCTGAGGAAGACATGGCCGACTGTCCCACAGTGGACGGCTGCCCACTCCTCTTTAAAGACGAGAATAGTGTGTTCCTACTGCTCTTGTACGGCTCGGGGAGGGCGGGAGGCCCAGAGAGGCACACGGGCCCGGTCAGTCGTGGCCTGTCTGGGATTTGAAGTCTATTCCGACGAAGAAGCTCTGCTCCCCGTGCCACGCTGAGCCCACGCGCAGCCTGGGCAGAAATCGGGACGGCAGGAGGCAGCGGGCCTGGCCCCGCGCTGCTGCTCTGTCCCTGCCCCCCTCCCTCCGATCTCCTCCCCCGGACCCCACTCATTTATCACCTTCGATGAGCTCCGCCAGGCAAGCTGTGTCAGGAAATGTCTTGATGTTTATTTTAATAAAACTTAATTATTAAGACAGCCTCAGAAGTCGTAATACATTTACCGGCTCATTTTTCACTTCGCCGCTGGTGGCCTCCTGGCAGCCAGGTGGGAGGGGTAGAGGCTGCGGGGTGGAAGGTGTCAGAGCCCTTTCTGGGCTCCCCAGGCCTGGGCGGGGAGGGGGGGCGCAGGGAGGAAGCGAGGCCCTGACCTGTTCTCTGCCAGCCCACAGCCTTCACTTTTCACCCAAGGGGTGGGGCGGAAAGAGCATCAAATGGGGAGCCAGGAGGCCTGAGACTAAGTACCACCTCTGTCACCAACTGCCAGACAGGTGTTCGGAAAGGAGTAAGTCTCTCTGGTTCTCAGCTTTCTCATCTGCAACGTGGGAATAGTCTCGGTTTAAGCCTGATAGAGCCACGGTGAGAATGGGAAGCAAGGTCTCAGAATGAGAGGCCTGCCCAGCGGAGCGATGGGGGCAAAACTTCAGGTGTGGGAGCTGGCGTGCGGCACCTGCCCCCACTGGCTGGTGGGCCAGCTCGCCTGGGTCAGGGATGGGTGAAGCTGCGGGTCCCCACGGCCACAGTGACAGCTGACCCGTATTAAGTGCTCTGTGTATCCAGGCCCTGCACTGAAGTCTTCACGTGCAGAAGCTCGTTTAATTTCCACAAGCACCCTAATCGCCACCAGTATTATGAGGCCGGTCCCAGCGTTATCCCCGTTGTACAGACCAGAGAACGCAGGCCTAGGGAGGCTAGAGTCACAGGGCGAGTCCAGGGCGGAGCCAGGTTTGAGCTCCCGCCAGCCCCAGAGTCGTCCTGCTCGCCAGGCGGCCAGAGCCCTGGGAGAGGGCAGGGAGGGGCAGGCGCTTTTGTGATCTGGGCGACCCCTCCCTGAAGTTGAGAATGCAGGTGTAGCCGAGTGCCGTCCTGGCGGCTCGGGGTGGGGGTCGGTGGGCACACCTGTGCTGCTTACAGGTGACTCTCCGTTCCCTGGTGCCGCTTCATTCACAGATCCCACAAGGGCAGCCTGGTCCCAGCGTCTCCGCTGTTGGGCTGTCTGCGCCGAGCCCCACATCACGGGCTGACCGAGGAGACAGCCAACACAGGCTAGGACACGACACATTCATTCTGACAGTAATAACAGCACACGGGCCCAGAAGGCAAGAAGGCAGCTCCGTTTATTGAGCACTAAGAAGTGCCCGACTCTGTCCTCCTGCATGCTCGCCATACATCACGTCTGAGTCTCACAGACTCCTCTGGGGTCAGTGGTATTGCCTCCGTTTTGTTGGTGAAGAAACTGAGGCTCAAAGGGCATGAGTGACTTGCTCAAGGTCATACAGTCCGGAACGAACAGCAGTGCTGGCAGACGACCAGGTCTGACTGACCTCAAAACCCCTCCCCCACGCCCGGCTTCCCTCTGGGCCATACCCATTTCTTCAGTTGTTCCAGCCTCACATCGACCACCTACTGTGTGCCAGGCACTGGCCTAAGCGCTGTTTGGACCCATCAACCCAAGCCGGCCAGCTCACTTCCGATGGGAAGAAAGGCCGGGGCCTGCGGGGTGAGCCTGCCCGGTGGCCACCACAGCCCAGAGAAGCCATCTCCCACTCCGGTGTCCCAGGAATGCACCGATGGTGGCAGCTTTTCTTAGGGTTTCTAAGTTAAGGGTTCTCACTGCTGGTGAGACTGGGAAATGGAGGAGATAAAAATAACAAAACAAAAGGAGAAAATCACAAAGTTAGAAGAAGTCTCAAAATACCTTCCTGTTCTAGACACTTCCTAACACAACTGCGCCAAGGACACCTTTGGAGGGGGGTCCTGACCTGCAGGTTCACGGGCCCCCGAAAGAGTTCTGGGCGGAGAGATCACCTGCCCTGCTTCCCTTCACTCCCCTTCCCCTCCCCCCTCCCCTCCTTCCTGGCCAGCAGACCCAATTTTGTGTAGGAATCTACCCCCCAGGGAAGCTGCCTTGCACCCAGCTCAGCGAACCCCTGATTGATCCAGTTAGAAGTGGCGTCTGCTTTCTGGGGTCGCAGAGCTGATTTCACGATTATCGGCACGGTCTTGGTTTAAACTCGTTCCTAATTTGCGGTTCCAGATTCACAGACGTGTGTGTCTCTGATTGATTACAGTGACAGACGATGACAAATCGGAGCAGGGAGCTGCCCTCCCAGTTCCCCCAGGCGCCGACATGTCCTGAAATGCGGGCTCCTCTGCATTCCAACGGAACCGTCTCAGTTCTCTGCTCTTCCAGACCGGGGTTTTCTCCCCGTCTATGGCTGATTAGTTACACACTGAAGGCTGATGAACAGAAGGAAGGGGAGAGATAGGTTTAAAAGATAGTCACACCCTGATCTGTCTTGAACTTTGGCCTTTCAGTAATGGCTTGTTTCTAAGTTACAGCCTTGGGACAGTGATGAGACTCACAGAAACAGCGACTAGCCTGAAATTTTGGTTTAAAGCGAATCTCAGTAAATAAAAGAACCTGTTTCCGCTGACTTCTGCTTTGGAGATCCGTTCTTGGGGAAAAGGCATTGTTATCCCACTAGCTAACATATCACTCCCTACTCTGTAGCAAAGAGCCTCAAATTCCTCAGATTCAGGGAAAATGAAAACATTCTCCAGGTGTCCTGGCAGGAACGCACACTGTAAATTATGAAGCGTGAAGACAGTTTTGAAATGCAAAATATTTTATATCCCTTGGGCCCAGAGACGAAGACATTCCCTCTGCATTACCAGGCCCTGTAAATTCATGCTGGATTTTATACCTAGAAGAAAGCAAATATTTCTTCTTACAAGTCTAAGATATAATGACCTTCAGAAGATGTTTATTTCTTGGGTTGCCTCCTAACTAGTTAGTAGGTTGGTTTAGAGTCGTTAGAGGCTGTGGTCCACTGTTCACACGTGGAACAGACGTGTTTGGGTGGTGCAGTGTGTGGTCACTGGGGAGAAGAGGGCGGGGAGAGGAAGAGGTGAAGACGGGTCCCTCGTGGCCCTGTCCTCAGGGTCCACGTCTTCAGAGATACGTAGGGCACACAGTGCTCCTGGGGAGGCTCTGCTGTCCCCTCAGAGACCCGAGTCCCCTGGGCTGTGTGAGTGAGTCCGTAAGCGCTATAGCTTCCTGGCTAAACCAGCAGGCTTTCGCTCCCCAGTGGATTAAACTCCGTGTCTGGTGCCCTTTGCTCTCTCTCTTACCAATAACTAGTTAACTACCTACAGGAACAGTATCCCAGACCTAGCAAAAGATAGGGCTTCCCCTGATTTGACCCCTTTAGCAGTGTCAGGGACAGAACAGCACTCGTGGTGAACAGAAGGCTTCCCTGGCCTTCAAGTCCCACGAGGGCACCAGCTGCTGATGGCCGCCCCGATGCGGGTGTGGATCCCCGAGGCCTGTGGAGCGCTCCCTCGGCAGTTCTCGGGGGCTGTGCTTTCTGAAGACCACGGAGAGCCCGGTCTCAGGCCGGAGGGCTCACCTCGGGACCCTGCACCGCCAAGGTCACTCTCCCACGCTCCGTGTCTCAGGAGAACCGTCTCCCGGTCCATTCTGGTTTCCCATTTCCAGGACGACCGTCTGCGTGTCTGAGTTTCTGTGTGAGGGTTTTGGCATCTCGGATTCTTTTCTAAATAGGACACACTTGTAAGCTCGAAAGTGAAAAAGAAAAGGTTTTTGCAAGGTCTAGTGCCTTCCCGATCACCACTCAGTGGGAATTTCAAGGTGCTGGGAGTGCCCAGAAATGACACGGGTGGCGGGACGCTGTCTGCAGCGGAAACAGCAGTGTGGGCCTCGGTCTCCTGCGTGCCTCCCGAGGCACTGAGTGGAAAGGGGAGGGGAGGGGAGGGGAGGGGAGGGGAGGGTCAGCGGTATCTTCAGGGCATTTTGCCCCAAACGATTCAATCCTTTTTTCTTTGGAAAGTGGGATTGCAAGTAATGTGCCAAGGAGGCACCAGACCAGCGGAACCCCCGAGAGGCGTAGTGTGGCCGCAAGGATGCAGGCCTTCCGAGAGGACCCCTCTCCTTGGTTGCTAAGAGAACTGGGGGCTTGTCACCTGGGGGCATGCAGAAGTCCCCAGCTGGAGCCACGGAGCAGGACACCAATGGCCTGTGTTTCCTACGTGGTGAAACCCTGCTTTTCTGGGTTAATGAAATAATGAAGCGATCCCACGTGCTGTGAAGAGGAGCCAGCCCAGGCCTGGGTGCCGGCGAGGGCCGTGGAAACGCTCCATCTGATCAGTTCCTGGGGGACAGAGGATTTCTCCGTTTCTAAGAGCATCCACATTAAAATGCCAACAGCATATGGCATACCTCACGGGACAAATAACTGTCAGTCCCTTCTGCTCTTAGTACAGTTCTGTGAGGGTAACACCTTGTTTTCTGGCCAGTCCGGGGGCTCTGGAATTTGGGCTGTGATGCACCAATAGGTCCTTCAGTGCCCGTGGGACACTCGTCACCGGGAAGAACTCACATGCCTGTTTGTGCTTTGTTGAATTCAACTTGCCAGCCTTGCGAATTCATTAAACAACACTCCTCTTGACATTCAAACACTGTTTGCATAATTGATGAATCAAAACTTATTAAAAATTAAACCAATTAGAATTTCTCAAACTTATAAACATTAGTCACAATATTAACCACACTCTCCACTACTTTTAATTAAAACCATAAGTTTCATGTCTACTGAATGCTTCAAATACCTAAAAAGTCAGCCCAAATGTGCGTAAAACATCACAATGATTGAAAAGTATATTCTTACAATAACCCTCACCCTAGTTACAAAAGGATAGAGATCATGGATAAATATCAGAGTTCAGCATTTTCTTACTTATTCTTATATTTCCCCCAGAGTTACTTTCTTAGAATAAATATGATAGTTTCCTAGAATTAGGGTAAAAGGAAATGGCACGGTTTCTCTTAGAATTTCTCCCAGAACTAAAAGAAAAAAATAATATCTCAGGCCACCACTTTTGGGGGTCCTGATTCTTATTTGGGACCCCAGTACAGTGTCTTACAACAGCATGGCACTTGAGATGAACGTGACCTCGCCGAGGATGTGGGTGGGGGCCCACGTCTTTCACAGAGACCTTCCTCTCTGCACGCACAGGGTTTCCCGGAGCGATGCGTTCCACCTCCTGAGAAACCAGGAATCCACAATCAGCGGTTTGCTGTCCTCCTGGAGATTTTTGGCCAATGCAGTGTCTCCCGCCGCATTACCGGTTGGCTTCCTCTTCATTTGTTATTGTGCACGACTACTAATTTCAGGTTTGTCCCCAGAACTACTAGATGTATTTAAAGTACACTCTTCCCTCCTTACAAGGGTAGAGAGCAGTGCCCTTCTGTGCTTAATAAGCCAACATATTTAACAGAAGAAACATTACCCGCATACAATACAAGGCAGCTATTGGAGATAATATAACGTGCAATGCGGTGCTGTCCTGTTTGCCCTTACCGTGCAGCCTCTATCAGCCTCTCTCTCGGGAGCTTCATTGGGAACTTATGGCCCTTCACAGATTCCATTTGTCTTAATTAATTATAGTTATTAGTCTCATTTGATATTCAGATTGTCTGGGCTTAATGCAGCTTCCCGGTCCTTTCATAACTACCCTGTGACATTCTAGGGAACATCCCTGCATCTCACCGGAAAGGAACTTCCTTCCTGCGTAAAGCTGTCCTCCAAAGAACCGCCCGCTTCTTTCAGGAGAGACAGGTGTTAGGGACAAACTCTGGGCGTTAAGGGGTGCGTGAGCACGGGCGGTGGGACACGCTCGCTGCTGCGGCTGCTGCGGCTGCTGCGGCCACAGAGTAACAGACGTGGGAAAACACTTATTTTAAGTTGAGGGGTTCACATTAGCGTTTCCACTTTAAGTTGAGCATTGCTCCAATAGTGCATCTTGCCCTGATATCGGCATTTTAAAAGTACGTTCTGCATGACAGCGGTTCAAGCTCTCATCGGGGCGATCATCCACCTCATTTTCATCCTGTTTTTTGTTTATAAGTTATGCATACACATGCACAGCGCTGGCTGCTTCCCACTCATCTGCAGTCCGTTGGTTGAAGACTGTAGTCGCCAGGACACTTCTACTGCCCTAGCGAAGGGTTTACTTTCACGTCTCTCTGAAGGCAGTCGTCTGCTGGGGAATTATGGCGCGACAGAGAGCAGAGTTGGGAATAACCCACAGTGACAGCTGCTTAGACTGGGTTTGCGGTGGAGAGCAGGGCCCACCCCACGGCGGCTTCTTCCCCGGACGGTCCCCCTGACGGCATCTGAAGAGCAGTGGCCATTTCGTGTCCCTGGCCTCATATAATTACGCAGTCGCACTCACCGTTTATCTTCGCGGCAGAGTGACTCTCCGAGTCCCCGTCCTTTGTCAAGTGCTAGGGCGTCTGCCTCCCCCGGCCGTGCTCGGCAGAATGCTGGCAGGGGCTGAGGACGCTCTGCAGACCGTGTCCCCGGCCCAGCGCGATGCTTTGGCATTCCCCCCAGCGGCGGTGCGGCAGGCCAACGGGGAATACGGGAGATATTGATACTTTTAAAAGAGTTGTTAGCAGGAACAGACACTGTCTGCTTGGAGTCCGCTCTGAGAGAAGATCTGCTGTTTAGACAGCATCGTCACCTCCCGGGTAACCCCGGAACTCTCGCCCAGTGTTGTCCTGCCTGCCATACGTCTGCATGCTTCAGGCCAAGTCCACGTCCTTCCCCTGGGGTTCAAAAAGGGGAAGGCTCTTAGCCAGATTCGTCCATAATCGTTAGTAGGAATAACAACAATAATTATAACGATGGCCAATTTTTGAATTCCTACTGGGTGCCAGGTACCATATGAGGCTCTTGACAGCTATTCTGTCATAAAATTTGCACAGCGGTCCCATGAAATTTGTGCAGTTGCTTGCTTCATGTCACCTTTGAAGAAACAGAGACTCGGGTAACTGAAGTAACTTCTCAGGTACTGGCTGGTTGGTGGCAGAGCCGAGAGCCAGGCAGGTGGATGCTGGTGTTTTGAGGAGCCATGCCCCCTGCTAAAAGCCACGCATGGTGGCTGGACCTGCTTGCTCCGAAGTCCAGTCTGTCCAGCTGTAGGTTAGGGGAATCCGTGAATGGGGTCAGTGATGCACTATTGCTCCGCCCCCTGGGGGCGTGGCCACAGAGTGAAATAGATGTAGACTGTGGCTCTGTTGGAGGAAGGCTCCAGGTGAAGTCACGTGTTCACAGTGGGGTTTGGCTGGCAAACTCCCTTTGTCTTTCAAGACCCAGCTCTAGCACTGCCTCTCTTGAAAAACCTTGCAGGCTGCCTGTCCCACTGTTCTTTTCTCCCAGGTGAATTAGATGTCTCTTTTCTGAGCTGGCTGGCCTCTGAGCTGATCGCTGTAAGCCCATCCTCCATCTTCAAGTGGTTTATGCATCGCTGTGTCCCCACAGGACAGTGAGCTTCCTGAGGGTCGGGACCAAGCCCGCCTCACCTCTCTTTGCATCTCCGGTGCCATCATAGGACAGGTGGGGCAGAGCAGGGGCTGCGTGGATGCCAACGGACTTGGAGGGACTGGCTAGGAGCTCATACATTACAGGCTGCAGATTCTGGGTTGGGTAGTGTGGGAACCGGGTAAGGGGCCCTGGTTTTGTCTGCAGCCTGCCTCCGCCTCCTCCTGCTCACTAAACTCGCTCCCTAGCTCACTGCATCAAGCCCTCACCACAGAGCATCCACCCCAGCAGCCCTGAGCTGTGGGTGCCAATATTCATGCACCATGCAGATGCCAGCCCAGAGAACCAGAGCCCTGCACTGTCACTTAGCTCTCCCATCACCCGCTAGAGCGCCCAGCCCCCTCGCTGGGGGCCAGCCAGTGCAAGGAGGGAACACAGAACAGACATCATCTTGAAGTGCCGCTGCTGTCAAGGCAGTCTTGTGGCAGGCCAGTGGGGGAGCAGAGGAGAGGGCCAGCCTGACCTCTCAGGAGGGGGTGTCCCTGCTCTTGGAGGGGCTGTACCACTCTTCCCCCAGCCCTCCACCTGTGTGTGCGCCACCTGGGTCTGGTGTGCTCTAAGCCAAGACAAAGGCCTGTCACAGCCACATTCCTCTGACCCGCAGCACTCATCCCGGGAGTGGGGAGTGGAAGTCTCCCCCCACCCCAGCTGTTCTTCCTGGTGCTCCTCTGTTCCCCCCACTTCCTTCTCTGCCCTTCCCCACTCTCTCCCCTTTCTTCCCTTGCTGGGTAATGGCATGGGCCTTGACCACAGGCAGAATGGGCTTCAACTGCTGTCTCTGCAGCTCACTCCAGCTTCGTGGCCTTGGGCAAACCACCCCACCTTTCTGAACCCCAGAGGGCCGATTTGTAAACTGGGGAAGAGAGCAGTGCCTGCCAGAGCGGTAGTGTGAGCACAGTTTTATGAATAGCTAAGACCTTCAGGCAACTTCCACAGGTATGCCAGAAATGTTATTTTGCTCATTTCTTAAATTGCTAAACTTAGTTTCTATTCTTCTTGCTGGGTGGGGGATGGAACTGAAATCTCAGTCAACTCCAGGCTCCCCATCCCCCCCAGGGTTGCCTGACTCTTCCGGGGGCCTGGGAAGCACGCAGGTGTGGGGCGGGCTCCACCTGTGGTGTGCAGCCCATCACCTCTCCAGGCAGGCAGCCCCAAGACAGCCTGGCTCCTGCGCATTCTGCGGTCACCGGCCCAGCCAGGTCACAGCTGGGCCCGCCAGCCTCAGCCCAAAGTTTGCTGGCTCTCTGGAGCTTTCTGGGCTACACCCGACTTGGGTGCAGGGGCAAGATTCTCCTCCTTACCAGACTCGGTCAGGTAAGAGACCAGGAGAGAGGTCAGGGCTCCAAACCCCAGTCCTGGAAAACGTGCATGGGCTTGTGGAGTGACATTCCTGCCATGGAGAGGGCTGGGGGCTGGGACGGGGCCTCAGGGTCATTCCCACTCTCTCAGGCCTGACTTGGGAGAGGGGCAGGAGGCTCTCCTTGGCCCCCAGATTCCACCGCAGTCTGAACAGGGCCCGCCTGAGGGGGCTCCAGGACAAGCCCCCTTCCTGCCCTCTGACTGAGCCTCGTGTCTCACACGGGAGCCTCTGTAAGTCAGAACCCAAGAATTGGATTCCTGCCCCGTGTGTCTGTGTCCTCTGTGCCCCAGGAGAGGAATGCTGCAGGTCTCGAGTGAGGGGCAGAGTGTGTGGTCACAGGAAAAAAGCGAGGAAGCATCCACTGATCTCCTGTAGCTTTAAGTTGCTGCATTTCTGTGGGCACCCCCAGCCTCAGCCCTCAGCGTGATGGCTTCCCCCAGCTCCCCTTTCCCTTCCTACCTTCCCTGCCCCCCTTCTCTGGGTTCCCTCCCTCTTCAGGCTCCACTGCAGTGGCGGCAGTACAGGGCTTGGAGCCTGGGAGCCTGGCGGGCAGGCTCAGTGGGCTGGGCAGGGCAGGGGGGCACTCCTCCTGGCACCATCACCCACCATTGCTCAGCGTGGCGCTGCTCCCTCCTCCCCTCCCCGCTCACTTCTCCTGGGGCCTTCAGTCTGGAGAAGCCACAGAGGACAAACAGACCCTGTGTGCGTCCTGCAGGCGGGTGGGCATGGCCGAAGCCCCCGGGCACTATGGGAATGGGTGCGCACAGCTGCCAGGCTGTGTGTTCTCAGAATAAACATTATCCAGGACGCGGTGTGCCTGCCCTCTGCATCTCTCCCTCGGCCCCAAAAAGCGACACCATACCTATATGTCCCCAGTGAATTGCCACGTCCTCAGAGAAACTACTAGAAGAAGTCAGTTTCAACAGCAGCAGGAAGCCTTTGGGCCACACAGGGAGTGCGGGCTCTGGAGCCACAGCATCTGAATTCAAGGCCAACTCCACAACATGCTGTGTGACTTTGGGCTGGTCACTTTACCTCTCTGTGCTTTGGTCGCCTCATAATACATGGGGGATCTTGAAAGTACCTGCCTCAGGGGGTGCTGAAATGATTAAGTGGGACCGGGCACGTGACTAGCACATAGTAAGAACTCCAGGATGGCGGCTACCGTCGTCAACGTAAATATTGTACATTCTACACAGAACAAGGAGGGAAGGGAACACGACCGACTCCTGGACATCGGCCCAGGGAATTGTGGATCCACATTTTGTACTTATTAAAAAGACATGAGAGTCCCCCCCCCATGCTTTCTGTCCTCACCGCCCAGCCATTCCAAATGTGTCCACCCTGCCACGCCAGTGCGGCAGCTGTCCAGGGCCACCCCCACCCCGCCCCATCCCTCTCTGCCTGCTCTACGCTTGACTTCTCCGCCTTCCTCTACCCTGACCTTTGCCCTCCTGAGCTGACCTAAGGCCCTCCCGCCCCAGGCTTTGCCACGTCCAAACTTTGGTTTCTCCCCAGGACTTTGGGTGGGGCTGGCCAGAGCCAGGGGCAGAGCTAGAGGTCATCCCCAGGGTTTCTTGCCCTTTGCCCCTTAGACTGTGAGTTCCCCAAGCCAGTGAGCACAAACATCTCCAACCCCGAGCCCCACTCCGGGTGTGGTAAACAGGAGGCACTCACTGAATGAGTGAGTGGGTGACTGAGTGACTGAAGGTTCATGATGACGGTAGGATGACCCCCACCTTTCACTGATCCTGAGGGCCTGCCAGGCACTCCACCAATGCACTTGAATGCTTCTTCTCACTTATTAATTCTCACACCAGCCCTGAGAAAGAGACACCGTCCTTGCCCCCATTTTACAGATGTTGAAACTGAGGCCGGGAGGAGTTAAAGCCACCCCTCTGAGAAAGGACTGGATCGAGTCCATTACTCTGGTCTTTCCTCCTTAGGGCAGAGTTTTTTAACCAGGTGTCCATGGCCATGCCTCAGGGGGAACATGGTGAACACCGTGGAAGTTTGTGGAGAGTGTGAGTGCGTGTGCACACATGCACGCACGCACGCACGGTTCTTTCGGAGGAGGCGGTTCACAGGTTTCATCAGGTGCTGGAATGCTTGTTCGGACATATCGGAATCCATTTATCTCTCTGCCCTTCCTCCACCCGCCCATCCTCCCGTCCACTCCCAGAGGGCCGTCATTCAATTGCTCGAAGTTCTTACCTCGGGCCTGGCCTGCTACTGGTGGCACCCAGGACTTCTCTGGTCTCCCGACACATAGCGTGGCTTCAGATGACGACATCCGAGATGCTCCGCAGCGTCCTCCCTCTCCCGGGGTCTGGGTAACTCGGACGGGCCTCGCCGCTGCATCTGGGTGGCTGCACTGTCTGAGCTCCTCTCAGCCCCGCGGGGAGACTGCTCCAGCGCTGGAGCGTGACGGGGGAACCCTTGGGCAGTGTGGCCGGTGGGCCCTGAAAGACAGAGCCTGTGTCCCAGCTTCCCCCGCGTCCCCTGCGGCCTGCACTAGTCCTGCTCCCTGGAGGGGCACGACCAGCCTCGACAGAGGGGAGCGTGCTTGATGCATGAGGCTCTGGCTCAGGACAGGCATTTCCAAGCCCCTGTCCTGTTCCAGGGTCTTTTCTCCTCCTGGGGCCGTAAGGAAGAGGTGCTTGCAAAGGAGACGGGAAGGGGAAACCGAGGAATGTGGGGTTAGCGTTTTCTGAGCCAGGACTGTGTCAGCTGGGGAGACTCTGCCCCTGGCACGTTTGTGATCACTCAAATCTTCAGCCTCACCCTACAAACGACAGCAGTGGGATTCTTCTGCGTGTGGAAAGCGAAGCTTTCAAAGGTCAAATAACTTGCCAAAGGTCACAACCCCCTTCCACCCGTGCATCTGAAGCCTGATCTCCCTGACTTGAAAGCTGTACCCCCGACCCCGCCCTCTGAGGCCCTGTGTGTGCTTCGACATTGATTTGTAACTCTGTAATTTGCAAACGTTATCCTACTTGGTTTCTCTGAGTGTCTTCCCCCAAACGCCCCCTCCCCTTCTTTCTGTTTAGCCTGATGGCGGTTTGTCACAAGGGGCGGATTTGATTGTCTTTACTCCCACACCACCAGCTCTTGTGGTTCATTACGGGTCCATACACTTAGAACAGTGCCTGGCAGGTAGATGGTGCTTCACAAATATTTCGTTGAATGAAGGAATGAGTAACCAGGTGAGCCCCAGAGCAACCAGTAAGGAGGACATTTGCAGAGAGCTTCACAAAGAGACAAAGCACTTTGCCTTTCCTTTGTCCCGCCCGCCACCCTTTGAAGGGGTCCTGCTCTCCGCTCCCAGATGAAGCTGCCCTGGCCCAGGCATGCATTTAGTAAGAGACGTGGGATTCGATTGATCCCAGGGCTAAGCAGTGGTGGCCTTTCCCCTGCCCTAAAGATCATCTCAGCACGATCTTTCCCCACAGATCATCTCAGCGTGAGGATTTGTGGAGCACCGAGGAAAACCTGGGCCAGGTGGAGCTGCGGTATGGGGGGGGGCAGAGTATGGGGTGTGTGTGTGGGGGGGTGCCCGCTTTGCTTTCTAAACGCTCAGAGTCTGTTTGAGGAGGCCAGACTCGTGCATGGGGAACATTTGGGAAACGGCACGAGACAGCAGCCAGCACGGTGCTGAATCGCACATAATCAGGTGCCAGCCACATTCTCTTCCTTAACTGATCTGAGTCTTTTAATACCAGATGGGGACCCTGAGAATAGCTTCCCCATAAAGCAGATGAAGAGCAAAGCCGGAAGCCAAGGGGAGGCTGCAGCTCGCTCACGTCTACACCCCTCTCCCCGGCACGGTGCCTGGCCCGCAGCACCGGCGACAGTGGCAACCCCCTCCGTACCCGGCCACGCTGCGTGCCAGGCACCTGCTGAGGGCCTCGCAGGCATCACCTGGCCGCTGCTCACAGGGACGCCGTCCACCGAAGGTGAAGCTGGGGCTCAGAGAAGGTACTCAGCAGGCCCCAAGTCACACAGCCATTAAGGGGCAAAATCGGGATTTGAACCCAGATCTAGCCCCCCAGACCCGGGCCCTTAATCTGACGCTGCTGCCTCCATGTGTCAGGGGACACTCGGAGACCTTCCCCCGCACACAAGGGTGGGCAGAAACTTGCGGGAGGGACCCGAGAGGCGGGAGGAGAGACTGAGGGACCGAGCGCAGCCGCATGTTGCATAATCACAGAGCAGCACGTGTGTGCAGGAACGGGATCCTGCCGGTCCCTGCCCGCCTCGCCCCTGCCTCCCTGCACAGGCTCCCCTTGGGGCCCTGAGGGCTCCTACAGGGCGCTCACAGCAGAGGGAAGGGAGGGCTTTGCCTCCTGAGACTCTCGAGGGCATGGACAGGTGCTGGGGGTGTGTACCAGCCTGCTCGGGTGCGGGACCACAATGCCGCAGGCTTCGACAACAGACGTGAATCTCCCCACGGTTCTGGGTGCTGCCAGGGCCCAGGCTGGTGCCTGGTGAGGGCTCTGCTCCCGGGCTGCAGATGGCGACCCCTCCTTCCTCCCGTGTGCTTACCAGGCCTTTTCCCGTCATGTGTGGGGGATCCGGGGCGCCTCTCTGGCACCTGTCCTTACAGGAACGTTAAGGACACTAGTCCCCGCCCTCACAACCTCACTGACCCCTAATTACTTTTTCAGAGGCCCCATCTCCAGACATAGCCACACTGGGGCTAGGGCCTCAACATACAAGTTGGGGGGTTGGGGGACACAAACATTCAGTCTCTGAGTGGATGAGCTGGGGACCGAGCGTGAGCTCGCTCACCTGCCGGATTAGAAGGAGCCACAGCCATTGAAGCCCAGGTCGAATGGGGCTGGCAAGGTTGTGCTGGCAGGTATGCCGTACTGGGGACGGCGGGTCATATGGGCCCTGCAGCCAGGTGACTGAGGGGAGGCTCCCTGTCTCCCCATGCAGTTCTCTGCTCCGTCACAAGCCCCCAAGAGACAGGGAGTGGGTCTGCTGTCATCTTCTCTCTTGTCCTTCACACCTAATGTGTATTCCCCCTTGGGTGCTTCCTGCGTGCGCACCCCGTAGGTGATGGGTGCTGTGACGTAGTAGCACGTGCCCATTCATCTGTAGATGACACCTGCCACCCAGGGCATCATTGGGGACAAGTGAGCTATCACGCGTGTGAATATTTGGTACGTGGTTGATGTCTGAGTGAATGAATACTTGTTGAATGAATGCATCTTCACTTGGGAGAATGTGCTTCTTCCTTAGAAGGGCAAGGATGATCTGGTCATTGTCAGTTTATACTCACTAACTGGGTCACTGAGCAAAGAAAATCCATTCACTCATTCATTCATTCAGCACTGATTGACTGCGCCCCTGTCGGAAACCAGGGGCTAAGCAGACAGCGTAGAGCTAGATCAGCAGTGGTCCCTGCTCTTTGGGGACGCACCATGCAGAGGGAGAGACAGACAAGGAAAGGGGCAAGGTGTGCTCTGATGGGGGGAGCCCCACGTTCTGCAGGAGCCCCGAGGCAGACACAAACTTGGGGGTCAGAGGGATTTCTGGAGGAAATGACACCTGAAGCGCATCTTTAAGGATGAGCAGCACGTTGCCAGATGGAAAAGGTTGAGGGGCATTCAAGGCAGAGGGACCAGCATGTGCAAAGGCCCTGAGGCACGTTTAGGGATCGTGAAGGTCTGTGTGGCCGGAACCCCAAGGAGAGCACCAGGGAGCAGGGGATTGGTAGACGAAGCCAGGGCACTGAAGGGCCTCACAATGTATGCGTAAGCAGTCTGGACCTTCTCTTGGTGGCTTCGCTTTATTCCCACTGCTCAGAGGCAGCCAGCTGCGAACTTCTGGAGGCCCTCGACTCTCTGCTCTGTAAAATGGAGCAGTTCGTCTGTGCCTGCTTCGGAGGGCGCTGGGGAGGAAGGGAGGAGAGAGCGGCATCCAAGCCTCTTCTAAGCTCCCGAGGGCTGGTCCTGGGCTTCATTCAGGCAGCGTGGCGATGGTGGGGGCCCGAGGGTGGAGTGGCTTGGCGCTCCATCCGGGGATCTGAGAAGGCTGGGGCGGCCCCACCCTCGCCCCAGCGAAGACGCCTTCTCTGTTCCTTGACTCCTGGCCGTCCTCATGGGTCCTTTCAAGTGACCTGTGGCTTCGGCTGCACCCCTCCCTTCTTCCCCAGCCAGGGTGGGCAGGAGGGAATGGGGGTCAGCCCCTTCCAACCTTCCATCATCCAGAACTGCAGCCCTCCTGGATTAGGCAGCTGAGCACTGGCAGTTAGGAGAGCTGAAGCTTTCACTCTGGTGGCACCCAGAGGTGCTCTCCCACCTCCATGGCCCCCACATCCTCATCTGCCAGCAGGATGTGGTGACAGAGTCCCGGACTCCAAGTCCAATCCCGAATTCTGGCTGGGTCACTTCAGGTGAATGTCTTAGCCTCGGTTTCTCTCTACAGTGATGATTAGACTTCATCTACCTAACTTGAAGGGCAGGGGGTCACGTGGGGGTTATGTGGGGTCTTGTGGGTCACACAGCAATGGGCAGTGCAACCAAAAGGGGTGGATGTTTGCAGGGCACCTTCCCTCTTACACGAAACAGGACGCGTTTCTTGACTTGGACAGAGGAAGCATTACGTGCCACATACGTAGAGAAAGTCACTCAGGTCCCTAGCCAAGTCGCAGGACACTTGTGTCCCTGAAAGGGCAGCTAGTGGGCTGGGTGAGGGGAAGCAGCTCCTGAGGGTCCCCACACCCTTGGGCAATGACCGCGTGCCTGTGCAGCTGTGAACCTGTGTGAATGGGTCACTGGGATGCGTTTTGCGCTCACTCTGGGTGCACCTCCGGGCCTGGGCGCCTGCGTCTCATGTGGGGCCCTGTGGGTGTATTGTGGCTGTGTGAGTCTGTGTGCACCACCGCAGCGCCTGCGTGGGCTGGCGGGACCTGTGCCCATGTGTTCGTGTGACCATGTGTGCGCACTTCTAAGGCCACACGTTGCGGGACCCCGTGAGCTGCAGACTCGGTCTATAGTGGGGACCCAGGCAGCTCCCATTTGGGGGAGGGGTAGCTCCTCCTCAGGCTGCCAGGAAGCGAGGCTTGCATTTCAGCACCCCAGGGGGCTGAGGAGAACCCATAGGGGTGGACCCCGACTTCGCCACTTTGCATGAGAAGCTGAAACTGGGGTTCTGGTCTGTGTGATGTGGAGTGAGAACCCACAGCAGGCAGACTGCTTCCTAAATTCAGCACGAACTCCAAGTCTGCCCCCAACCTGAGGGCTGATCAGTCTGGGTGAGGGGAGGAGAGTGCAGGAGGGAGAGAATCAGGAAAGAAACAGCAAAAAGAGAAAGCAAGGGCCCAGAGGGGTGCAGGACTCTTGCTGTCCCCAGCTCTCTGTCACCGGAAGGTGGCTCTGGCCTTGGAGGGGCAGGAGGGCCCCTCCTCCACGACAGCCCAGTTGGATGTACGTTTTTCACCCCTCCCTGGTAGGGCACACTTTCCCCTCCACCCCGTGAATCCAGGCAGTGAATAAAGTAAGGTTTCCCTTGCAGTCAAGTAAAATAATGCAGCGCATACACATTTATCCCAGAAGCAATCTGCTGCCCCCTGAATCCCACCCCTGAGCCAGGTGCTTGGGCCGGGCCTGGAGCGCAGCCTCTGGGAGTCTGCACACTCCTCTCACGTGGGTGTGAAGGGGCGTGGGCAGCAGCGGGTCCCGGCGCCCCGCTGGAGCCCCGGGCGGCCCGGCCCCGCCCCGCCCCACCCCCCTGAGGTTTTCCACCCACCGGGTGCTCTCTGCGTGGCTCAGGCTTGCCGCCAGCGGGCGGGCAGCGGGAGGGCAGGCGGGCGCGCGGCTCTGCTCCGCGCGGTCCCGGCTCTGTTCATTCATGATTGGTACTCGGCCCCCGGAGACCCAGCGGAGCGCCGGGAGGGGAGCCGAGCGTGCGGCGGCAGGAGGGGCGGGCGGAGCGAGGCTCCCGCACCGCACACAGCGCTGGCTCGGTAGCCTCGGCCGGCCGGGCGGGCGTCCGCCCCGTGTCCAGCTCCAGGCAGGCTCTGAGGCACTGTCGCCGGCCCTTGGCGAAGGAAGCAGCCGGGCCGGGGTCCGAGGGCTCTCGGGCAGCCGCTGGCCCTGTGAGTCAGTGCATGTGCGGGGCTGAAATCGAAAAGAAAAGGCTCCCCAGAGCCGGCCCCACGCTCGCTGAATACCAAGCTGCAAGCGAGCTGCTGGGCGCTTTTTTCCCCCTCCAGTTCGGAGTGGAGGATCCACACTGATTTCTTTCCAGGGGAGGGGAGGGGCAGGGCCCGGGGTCCCAACTCAAGTCTCGGCTGCCATGGGGGCCGTCATGGGTACCTTCTCTTCTCTACAAACCAAACAAAGGCGACCCTCGAAAGGTAAGATGCCTCCTTCTTCCTATTGTTCCCCTGGCTGGGTTTGGGGGTGCTCAGTGCTGAGCTGGGGTGTGCCACCTGACTCCCTCGGCCCAGACTTCTCCCTCCATTAGGAGCAGGTCCACACTTCTGCATCCAGAGGAGTAAGAAGCCAGTGGGAGAATTGGTGTGAACAGCCGTGAAGGCACAGAGGAGGGCGCCAGAGTGGGGGCGGGAGCCTGCTTCCTGGGTGATGGGCACCAGGATCCTCCTCCTTGGGAAACCCCTAGGAGCAGAAGGAAGGGGCAGATTCAGGGTGGGGGGGGGGGGTGACTGAATTGTCGAGGGTGGGGGTGAAGTGTCGGGAGGCTCTTCCCGTTCCCACGACAGCAGGTGATTGTGTGACTCTGGGCACCCAGCGAGGGTGCTCACACACTCACCGCTCCTCGGGTGGCGATGCTGGTGCAGACCTGGGAGCCCGTCACTAGGAGAGGGCACTCAGCCTGCCCGCCCCAGAAACCCTCTGCAAGCCAAAAGGAATCAGCTGCTGCCAGGTGGTGCACCTCCCAGGGCTCACGTCCTGGTGGCTCAGGGAGTCTTTAGGGGACAGGGCATCGCACAGGGTGCTGCCATGCGCTGGGAGCCGCCGGGAGCCGCGGGCACTGCCAGGGTGTGGCGGGGGGCTGAGCCTACACCAAGGACTAGAAAGCACAATGTCCCGGACCCCCTCCTGCCCGGGCCCTGCTCCACAGCCGCCTTTCCCCAGCGGAGACACGCTCTCTGTCCCCAGCGGGGCCGTTGTCAGGTGGGTCCGGGTGAAGTTGGGACAGACCTGTGTCATGCCAGTGGGGACTGTACCGGCCTCCCATCCAGCAGTTAGGAAATTGGTGGTTGGCAGAGACTGTGTACCATTAGGAAGAAGAAAATGATGGTTTTAGTTTGGTTTTGTTTCACGCTCCACTCCTGTTGTGGGTGGTTAGGGGGATTTCAGTAACCTGACACTGACAACTTCAAGTTCTGCCGTGGGAGACCAGGTTCTGGCGTGACTCCTTCCCTCTGTGGCCTCAGGCAAGGCCCTTCACCCGTTATGCTAGTGATTAGATGTGTTAGGATAATGGTGCACCCCAGGGTGCACCCCAAGAGGCTTCTCTGAGGGCTTCGGTTGGTCTCACTTGATGTATTAGGGGAGTCCACCTCACAGAGCCCCCCCCAGTGACCTGTCCTTGCTGGGTCCAGGTGTCTGCCCCAGCCCCCCCAAACATCAGGCTGGCTGCACCCTGAGAGGTGAGGTCTCTGGGAAAAGACTGTCAGGGACGAAGCTGGGCTGGTGTTCACAGCCTAGAACGTGGAAGAGGCTTCGGCCCATTTGTCCAGCTAAGTCGCACGTCCTCCCGGCGGGGAAGGGACTGGCTGCCCTCTCAGCAGTCCTAGGCAGGACCAACAGGTCTGCGAGCCTTGGCCTTGATTGACATTCAGAACCCTCCGATACTGCTCCACTGGGGGTGAGATTCAGCCCCGAATCTCCATCCCCCCACCCATCATCTGTCTGACTTCCATGCATCTCACAGGCCAGCAGGCTGTGGGGACAAGGGTCTCAGGTGTTTGTTTTAAATTATTTTCTATGCCTGTGGCACTTTTGGGAGGCAGCTCCGTATCTAGCAGAGTCTGGGTGTGCACCCTCCCTCTGTCACCTCAGACAAGTCCCTTCACCTCTTTAAGCCTCAGTTTTCTTATCCATACATTGAATGAGAATGCTACCTCCAGGCAGGAGACTGGGTGTGTGGGAAAGTGGAGGGAGGGAGGGCCCTCATAGACTGCTCGCTGCAGCCACCAGGGGCCCAGAAGGGATTGTTGAACGGATGTGGAGATCAAATGGATGATGGATATGGAGCTCCGTGTGCAGGGCTGGGCAAAGACTTAGAGCTCAGACATGGCTGTCCACCGTTCTGTTCTCCCACACAACACCGCAGGTCACCCCAACTGCATCCCCACAGGACTCCCAGAGGCCAAAGCTCTTTGCTTCTCCCTCCCAGGATTCTAAGAAAGAGGACAGAGGGCCCCGGCATTCAGTGAGCTCCTACTGTGTGCCTGACACAGTGCTGGGTGCTTTACCTGTGTGTGCATTCACATTTAGCTCTCACAAGCTGCCCGAGCGCTGAGCGGCTGGCCCCTGCCTCGCAAAGCCCACTGCATTGCTGCTGGCCATGAGCTCCCAGGCGTTTGCCCCATCTTGCACTGGCTGATTTTCCTGTCTTGCACTCTGGAAAGCTAATGTGCAGAAGACCCTTCCTGCAGAGAGGCAGGCAGCTTGGAAACTGGCCAGGAGGCAAGCGTTCCCCTCCGGGACCTCAGTTTCTCCTTTATAAAAGGAGGTAGTTACATTAGACGTTTCCTCAGGTTTCACCCAATTCTCCAATTTGGGGGGGTTTTATTGCTGATGCTCTTACCAGAGCTGCAGCTGTGATCTCTGAGACAGGGGGCTCAGATCTAATGCGATGTAGTCAGAGAGAATGGAGGAGATTTGCCTCTCGGTTGTCAGTCCCCCTGCTGGGTTCAAATCCAGGCTCTGTCACTTACTAGCTGTATGACTAAGGCTTATTTTCCTCACCTGTAAAACAGGGACAGTAGTAGTTACCATCTTACAGCTGCGTGGTGTGTGGATTTCAAGGATAACAACGCAAGCCAATGCTTAGGCCAAGCTCTGCTACATAATAAGCGGTCAGCAAATTTTAGACGCTGTGAAATTTATGGCTCTCCCATTTGGGGCTTCCAGATGCCTGGAGTGAGGCCATCCTGGAAGTGGTCTGTGCCTCTGGGTGTCGGGGCAGCTCGTTCCTGGAGCGCCCGTCTAGCCCTGCCGAGGTGACCAGGACCCCGAGCCCCATTGCTGCAGCCCCTCCCGACCTCTGCTGCTGCTGGCCCTGAAAACATTCCGGCCTGCTCCACGCATACCCTGTGTGTTTTGAAAATAGGATTGTGTAACTCTTGTATGTTTCAACATGGAGCAAAAGCTGCATGTGATTACCGCTGGGAGAGGGGTGCGCCTGCCCGCCCTGGGTGTTCAGGGAGAGCGTCCGGAAGGAGCAGAAATCCAAAGTAAGCGGAGAGCCATGTCACTGAAGAAGGACATTCCAGCATATTCTCTGTCTCCATCTGGGGTCTCTGCCTTCCATTAAGGTGGCGAAAGCCCACTTTGGGAGATGCAGCCTCTGCACCCTAGTCCCAGGCAGAATTTCTGACTCCAGTAGTTTTGCATGTGCTTAGCATACCGAGGACAGTGCGCTGGGCTTGGGTGGGCTAGTGGGAAGGGTTGGGGTGTCGGAGTCACCAGAGGAGGAAGTGCAGCTGTGGCAGCTGGGTCTGTGGGGGGGGCGGCAAGAGAACTAGGAAGACCCCTCCCTGGGAAAGAGCCCCACGTTGCGGCGGGGGCTGGGCTATCCCCCACGACTGAATGAAGCATTCAGTACCTTCTGGAAGGGCTGAGCACGGGATCTCCAGAATGCTCATTGATGAGACGAGCAAACAAAATCCCACAGCTACTAAGTGCTTTCCTAAGGCCACATGGCCAGTTAGAGACAAATGCGGGACTGGTCCCCTGGCCCCTAGACCAGGGGGCGCCCGGCGAGGCTGGGTTTGGGGCCTGTTGGTGGGGCAGTACGTTTAGCTAGGAGCAATCTGGGAGGCCAGCAAGAGGCAGCGAAGAGGAGAGAAGCCGTTGCCCTGCTGTTACAGGGTCCTGGCCTCCGGTGACGTTGGGCAGGCCGTCTCACCTTGGAAATGTGGCTTTCCTTCTGCCCAAAGAGGCATACTGGTTTGCAGAGGCATCCGTGCCTTGGGCATCTTCTGTTGCTGCGTCTCTGTCCATCCCTTTAACTCTGTTTCATCCCTCCCCCACCCCCACCTCCTTTTCCAATAGTTAAAATTCTGCCCACATTCCAAGACTTCACTCAGCTGTTTCCACATTCTGGAAGGCTTCCCCAAGCCCCAGAGAAAAGTGACTCCTTCCATCTAAATTCCTAAATCTTTTAAGACGTATTTCTCATGACTCTCAAGTCATGCTTTGAGTTGTGCTGGTGCCACGGATGGCGATTTTAACCCTCGTTTCACCCCAGAGTGTCGGCTTCTTGGGGCGAGCTTGTCTGAATCATCTTTCACAGCCTGCAGCTCGGCGCTTTGCATGCAGTAGGCACTCAATAAATCTTTTCTGGAAGAAATTATGAGTAATGGGATGGTTGGCTGCGCTCTGTTTTTTCCTTTAATTGCAGACCCTGCAGGAAAAGTTAGTGCCCCACTGGAATTCCAGTTACCCGCCCTCTGCCTGGAAAGGATTCTGTTATCTGGTCTGCTGGCTTTGAATTGGCTTTGTCTCCGAAATGTTCTGAATCTGTTTACCGTTGCGCAGGGGAATGCCGAGACCAGTGCGCCTAGTCCCCAGCCCCCTGACGGTCACAAAAGTAGCCCACTGCGGCCCAGGGCCCAGCACAGTTCTGGTCCCTCCGTCCCAGAGGGAACTCAGCGGAGCTCAAGGAGAATGGAAAGCGGGAGGCGGGGGAGACAGAGATGGAAGTGAAGGGACTGCTGCCTAAAATCAGTGCAGATTCTCATCCCAGTGCCTGGAAAGCGACCAAGACTCAGACCTGTTTGCATACCCAGAGGGCTTTGCTCGGTAAATGCCTCGTACGTATGTGCGCGAGCGAACAAGGGCGTGGAGAAGTGAGTGATTGAGTGAATGGGGAAATCAATAAACGTCGTGTGAAATGTGTGATAGCAGGAGTGATTGAGGACATGAGCTCATGAATGAGTGACTGTGCATGACTTAATGAGGAGTGAAGTCCTCGAAAGGCTGCCATAAAAGACTTGTCTTTGCTTGGAGAGCATTAACGGTCATGCTCCCAAATCTTGGCTCTAAGCCCCTCTGCTCCCAGCCGCCCCCCAGCCATGAGACGTGGAAGGAGTCGGTGGTAGAGAAAGCCCCGGTACAGATCACAGTAAACTCACATACAGCAGGTGCTTCTTAGAAAGCTGGAAATTATAAATTCAGTCAAGAAGAATTCTGGTGATGTTTTGAATACGGGCAGACATGTAGTGTCTTTGGGGAAGGTGGGAAGATGGGGAAGGATCTCTAAGCTTTCACTCTTTAGTGGAGTCTTTCAAAAAAACTAATGTGACCTGGCTGGTGTGGCTCAGTGGATTGAGCACTGGCCTGCAAACCAAAGGGTTGCTGGTTCGATTCCCAGTCAGGGCACGTGCCTGGGTTGTGGGCCAGGACCCCAGTAGGGGGCACATGAGAGGCAACCACACATTGAGGTTTCTCTCCTTTTCTTCCTCCCTCCCCCTCTCTAAAAATAAATAAATAAAATCTTTAAAAAAAAAAACCTACAGTGAGGACTGACTCAGAAAGGCCTCCCTGCATTTCAGGGTCAGGTTCACCTCATCTGGGCGAGCTGAAGAGCCTGTGTGTGTGTCCGCCCCTTCATTTGCCCACTAAGCCGCTCTTCCAAGTCCTTTCACGTGGTTTCCCTGATGTTATCCACTCAAGATCCACTGCGGCTTCCCCACTCTCCCTCCACCTCTACCTCCGTATCCGCCTGGCGAACTCCCACACGTCCTTTAAGTGCTCATTCAGTATCCTCCCCACCCCCGACGCCCCTCACCCCCCTGCTCCTCCGCTGCTATTGTGCTCCCCCTCGCTCCAGTCTTGCACATGACGTGTTTGTGGGTTCACACAGCTCTCTCTCTGACTAGCTCTGAGGGAATGGGTCTTATTGCAGGGCCTCTACTCGGCCTGACCCAGGGCCCGGATTGGATGGGCGTCGGCTGTGCGGAAGTTGGGATGACTGGCCCAGGGTGGGTGCCACGGGCGGCCCAGAGCGGTGCAGGAATGCAGTGGTGCAGAGAAGTCCAGGTCTGCTGGCGGGGAGAGGCACCGCCCAATTCTGCATAATGACCCTGGAGCTGAAGTTCCTTCCCATTCATCAGGCAGAGAGGGGGCAGTGCTTAGGAGAGAGAGATAGGTAGAGGGTCAGGGAGAGGGAGTGTCACACTCGACCTGAGAGTTCTGGAACCTTCAGAGGAACTTGACTTATCTTGAAATGCTTCGCCTCTCTCCAGGTAGCATCTTAAATAGGTCACCCTCAGGGAGTTGCTGTGGTCAGTTGGGATGTACTGGCTTGCTGTGCACGGGCCATGGGAGCAGGGCTTTGGATTCATTGTAAGGGAAGGCGCCCTGGGGCGGGCACTGGGGGGAATGAATGGGAACCACACTCCAATCAGGGAACTAGGACCAGGACTGCACAACAGTGACCACCCCTTAGTCAAAGGAAGAGGCGTGGATTCACACTCTGGCTCTGTGACTGAGCTGCACCTCTCTCTGAGCCTCAGTTTCCCCCTCTGTAAAGTGGGGACAATGACAGTGTCTCCCTCATGGGGCTGTGTGAGGGCTCAAGGAGGTAGTGAGCGCATCTTCACTCACGGCGAGATGGTTTTAGCAGCTCGGGGTTGCACTGGCTTCGCTGCAGCTTATTGTCCATCATGGGGCAGGTCCCTTCCTCCTCCGTTGCCCCATCTGTACGATGCTTCTTGCAGTCCCTCCCAATCTCTGTCCCTTTGAACTGTGGCCCCTGATTCCCTCTCTCGCAGACCCAGAGCCACCAGAACCCTGAGCAGCTTCTCTGGTGACTCCTATGGGGCGCCGACAGTTTCAGATGATGAAGACATTCCCATCCGTGGGGTAGGAACATGTGGATCATCTTCCAGTAATGGTGATAATAATACTAATACTAATAACAGCAATGACAGCTAACACCGATCGGGCCTCTTCTCCGTGCCAGGCACCTGGCTCTGCCCTTCTCCTGTGTTATTTTCTTAACTCCCTCCCGGCCCCGGAGGACAGACCCCACTCCAGTTCCCACTCTGCAGATGAGGACACGGAGGCTCTAAGAAGCGAAGTGCCTCGGCCAGGGTCGCACAGCTGGTGGTGGGCAGTGCCTGCTTCCGGCTGACCCCAGGACCTGAGCGGTTGCCAGCTCCCTCCCACCCGCCACGGCCAGGCCTGGAGGAGGAGCAGCCGAAACGGGGTGCAGGGAGGCTGGGGAGAAGGCATTCGGGGGTGGACGGAAGCTCCTCATTCGCTGTGCCCAACCACCCAGCCATCTGCGGGCCTTGAGCAAAAGGCTTTTGGAACCCCCTCGAAGCAGCCCTGGGTCTGTTTCCACTTCATCTGACATGGCAAGAGCCCGGATATGAAGTGATTGAGGGCAGGAGGCCAATTAACAAATTCATTAATACAATTAAACATCTATCTTCTGCTCTGCTCATTTATGGGAACTAAATTTTCCTCCCTTTGTTACGGCCATCCTTGCCTGTCAGGGGAGGATTGAGTGCTTAAATATCTCCACACATGTTAGAGTGTCCAGCCTTCGGAATCAGCCACCAGATTTGGTCAGTGTTTTCACGTGGTCCAGAGGGGCGGGGAGGGGCCAGGCGGCTGATGAGCTGTCATCATTGCAAAGGGAACAAACCCTAGAACTTGCTGGTGCATCTGCTTTCTGCTCTCTCGTGAGCGCCCTTCGTCCTTAGCCACGTGTTGACCTAAATCTGTACCGCACAGATGCATGTGCTGTGGCGGATGTGGGCAGGTACCCGTAGACCCGGACGCGAGAGCTGGCTCTGTACGGCATTGGCTGTGACCTCAGGCGGGCCACCGCGCCTCTGTGAGCCTTCCTTTGCACATCCAGAAGATAGGAGGTTGACAGTGATTTCCTCCAAGGTTGTTACAAGGGTTAAATGCAACAATGCACATAAGATACAGTGGTCGGGTCATGGTGAGAATGCAGCAGAGGTAAGCTTTTGCTCTCGGGAACCGTGTCACTCAAAGGGTGATCCTGATTCCCGCAGCCTTGGCATCGCCTGCGGCTTGTTAAAAATGCAGTCTCTACCTGCATATGTATATAATTATGAGAGATATATTTTTTTATAAGATTCTGTATCAAGCTAGAAGGGACTTTTGAAGGCTTCTGGTTCAAGTTTCATCTTACAGATAACCAAACAGTCCAGAGAAGGTGAGTGGTTTGCCCACAGTCACACAGCTTGAGTGTCAGACCTGGGATCTGAACCCCAAGCTTCCCCAGCCCCGCTGGTCATCATATGAATTGCTGTGAAGGCAGATTTCTCTGGACTAGCATTTCTGCAATTGAGATGTTCTGTCTTTTCTTTTCTTTTCTTTTCCTTTCCTTTCCTTTCCTTTCCTTTCCTTTCCTTTCCTTTCCTTTCCTTTCCTTTCCTTTCCTTTCCTTTCCTTTCCTTTCCTTTCCTCTCCTTTCCTCCCTTTCTTCCTTCCTTTTTTCTTTTTTAAAACCAAAAGAACAGGACTACATATGCCCATTACATTTTAATTTATGTAGCAGACCCTGACTCTTGATTCTACAGCCATCCCCTTACACCTCCGAGTTCTGAAGGTATAACAAGTAGGCTTTCTGGACCTTCATCTAAGTTGCTTCTAAGACCACAGACCAGGACAGGGTGCAGAGTGGACTAGAGACCTCTCTCCACAGGGACCCCGCTGGCAGTGCTCAGAAGGGCAGAGCAGGCTGGCGGCCTGGTTCATGTGCAAAGCCTTTGTGTGGGACTTGAAGCTGGAAGAGTTGACAGAAGTTAGTGGGGGTCTAGCGGACAAAGGAAGAGTGGGAAGCATGAAAGTCAATGCCTTTTCCACGGGACCTCGTAGACCCTCTTCATTGGAAAATGAACAGTCCTCCTGATTATTGTAGAAGGTGCCCTGCCCTGAGCAGTGAGCATGGCCAGGGGGCTCGATGGTGGTAGAAGTTGGGGAGAGAGGGGAGCATTGCCGGAGGAGGAGGGGTTTGGGTTTCGGAGAGCCTTCCACCTCCCACACCCTGCCGCCTACCGCGTTCACCTCCCTCCATTTTTCCAGTGGCCCTGTGCCGGCCGCATTGTTATTCTCACTTGGCAAACGGGGGAACTGAGGCTCAGGGAGGTTCTTTGAGTGTCTAGAGATTGAAGAGCAAGGGTTGAAGCATGGCTGATTGCAGGGCCCCCCACCACACGGCCCCCTCCTCCAGCCAGAGGGCACATCAGGACAAGCAGGCCTCCGATCCCCAAGAACAGACCGCTCTGCTGCTGCTAGCTGCTAAACTCTCGGGACATGGAAATGACAGCTGCCAGCCCCCTCCCGGCACCGCCAGCCCCTCACACTGGCTCCGGGTCTGGGGGGGAGGAGGCCTCTGGTGGCTGCTGGGGGAGGGTCCCTAAGGCCCGCAGCACCCAGCTCACTGGGAGTCAGTGCAGAGACCCCCAGTGTGGCCGGGGCTGCCCTTCCTCCCCATCCCTGGGCCTCACCGGACAGGATGCTCCTCGGTGGTCAGATCCCACACTCAGCAGGGATCTCTTAGAGAGGCTTCCCTGCTCACACAGCCTGCGAGGGGGCAGCTGGGGCGCCCGTCCTTCCCATCCTCCTTTGCTCTGGGCCAGGCCAGCACCGCGCTGGTTGGGAGTCTCAGCACCAAAGGCCCTCGGGCTAAATGGTGAAGCCTCCACCTCCACGGCCCCCCCAGCTGCTGCTCAGACAATTCGAAACGGAAACAGTAAAATAAGTCCAAGAAGTCTGTCAAAATTTGGACTTTTGCCATGATGACTACTTTGATGGGTTTTTTTGAAATGTACTTCCAAAACACATTGGGTGTTTTGTTTTGTTTTGTTTTTTCATGATTTTTGATGCTTCTCCTTTGTCGGTGCTTTAGCCATCTCTTGAATGTGCCTTTCGGGGTATTTCCACATCAGAGTTGGAACCAGACAGGAAAAAGAAAAATACGGATTTTTCAAAGTAGGTGTATTGAACTCCTACTGTGCGCCAGGCTCTGGGCAAGGTGTTGGCAAATAGAACAACAATCAGGAAATATTTTTAAAGACCTTAGAGTAATAAGAAAAAAAAGAACAGTAGAAAGAAAGGACAGTTACACAGGCTAGGGCAGCTGGCTTACAGCTGTGCATATGCAGAGTGCAGAGTTCAGTCTGGTGCTATTATTGATTAATTATCGTATTCTTTTCCACACAAGCAACCATAAACCCACTTTTGCCCCACCCCGTATGGTACTTTGTGCCAAGTGCTATCCCAAGTGCTTTTGATACATGAATTGAGTCCTCATAATAACCTATGAGGTCAGTACAGTGATTACCCCCATCTAGCCGGTGAGATCTCATACCCTGAGAAGTAAGCTTTCACCCCACCCCCATTCTCTAGACGAGGAAACTGAGGCTGGGGAGGAAGCAACTTGCCCAAGGCTGCCCACGTGGCCGGTGGGAGAACCAGGATTCACGCCAGCCCTGGCTGATAGAGGCTCCCAGCGTGCATGCTAAGGAGGGCCGGGAAGACCTGGGACTAGAGACAGGGTTTTGGATTCTATCCTGACCTTGTCGGGGCACCCTGTCACTCCCCACCTCCCGTTACATCCGTCCCCCTCTTGTGCCACCCCCTTGCATCTCCGGTTCTTCCTGGCCGTCCAGAACGACCACACTGCACGTGGGTCCACGTCGCATAGCTCGTGCTGCAGCCGAGTCGGGCTCCCACCGGCATGCCCTGAGGAAGAAGCTGCTGGAGGGGCCAGTTATGTAGGGCACTGTCCGTGCCGGGGTTTGAACCCGGAGGGTTTGACGCCAGGGCCTGCACGCTTAGCCACCAGGCTGGGCTGTGTCCGGGCATCTCACTGTCCTGAGCTGCAGATTGTGCCACATTGGTGGGGGCAGGGTGCTCAGGGCAGGGACAGAGCATCTCTGCCTGAGAGGAGGCCCGAGGGAGGCGGCATTGGAGTCTGAGAACACGGCTGGGCTTGGCCCGCGCAGGAGTGCAGGTCAGCGACGCTCTGGGCAGGAGTGGCCCGAGCAGCCAGGAAGAGCTAGACAGCAAGGAAGGAGAAGGAATAAAAAAAGCAATGACAGTGATGTTTCACCCTTTTCTGACTTGGAGGACGTCAGTAGAAAGGGAGCCGTTAGAAATGAGAGGGGACAGAGTGGAGGCAGAGACCAGTTGGGCCGTCCACACTCAGGAAGGGGGCGGAGAGACCCGGGAGGGTAGGGGAGAGCAAGGGTGAGGAAAGGAAGAAGGAACTGGGATCGGGACTGTCCCCTTTCACCCCTGCTCTGTCTCCCCAGAAGTCTCCCGGGGACCCCGGCAGCCCACATCCCCTGCGCCCCCGCCCCTCCCAGGGCACTCACGGCGTGTGCTGCGTGGTTGAGCAGTCGATGGCCTGGAACTGCTCCACGGTCCCTCCCTGTAAGCTGGCCCTGCCACTCCAGTCAGACACACGGTCCCCGGAGACCAGGGCCTTTCCTTCTGCTCTCCTGAGCTTCTTCAAGGAGCCCAGCACGGCTCAGGCACGTGGTTGGTACCTGGTGCCTTGGCGTGACGTCTCCCAGAGATGCACGAGGACTTGGGGTCCCCCAATTAGGATTAATGCAGCAAAGAAACTTGGGCCCAGCTTTGAGTCCCCCCGCCCACAGCACATCCACAGGATCTGAAAATCAACAATTGTGGTTTCAGTGCAAAACATAGCACCTTGGAGGCTGTTACATAGCAGCTTAGAATTGCTTGACGGGGAGAAAAGGGTGTGAGGTGTCGGGTGAAACTGAACCGAAGGCCAGTCCTAGCTTTCCTTTCAGAGCTGTGTGTTCAGGCAAGTTGTTCAACCCCTCTCTGCTCGCCAGTTTCTTCCTCCCTTAAATAGCAACAATCATCAGGACAGCAACTGCCTGGATTGTTGCGGGGATTAAGTGAGATAACGCGACTGGAAGTGTTGGGGAAACTAAAGCAATGTGTGGGCGTGGGTAGCTGATAACGACCATAACGTAGGAGTGATTTTGACGAGCATGGTGCCGAGCTCGGGGATGAAGGTGGGGATGAAGATGGTGCTGGCGGCAGTGGCAGCCATGGTGATGGTGACAGGGGGTAGATGGCGTCGGTGGGGATGACTGTCGTATGGATAATGTTGGCAATGGCGGAAGTGGTGGTGACGGTGACGATAGTAGTGGTGTCCACGGTGGTAACGTGCTGTGGAAGCCCGGTGATAGTGGTGACGTGATTATCGTGATGGGGATAGCGGTGGCAGTGGTGGTGGTGGCAGGAGGGGTGGGGCTGGCACTGGTGGCGTCGGCGGTAGTGACGTTGGTGGTCGTGGTGGCGGCGGTGCTGGTGGACTCGAGCCCTTTGTCCAATCTGTCTTCTTCGGCCAGGCTGCGCGGAAGGGCTTCCGACCCCTAGAATTTGAATTCCCCCGGTGGATTTGTCCGCAGTGGGGAAGGAAGAACAAGACAAATCAGCTCACCCTCTAGATCTCTCCTCTTACCGTGGCGACTGCGTTCAGAAATGTTTTTGTCCGGCTGCCTTCTTGACACTGGCACTCCCAGCACGCCGCAGTGCCAGGCACGGGCCATGGTCCGATTTCAACAGTAATTGTGGGGTGACAGGACAAACTCGCTAAGGAAACCGGCAGTGCTGTTGTGCGAACTCACCAGAGTTCGGTGTCGCGTCTCCCGAGGTGCGCAGGGCTGTCCGGCAGCTTCCCATCACATCAGCACGCGCCTGTGCGCAGACGGCGACCGGCGTGGGCGGTGCAGCGCCCTCGCATCCGGGGAGCTGGGAAGACCGCCCCGGGGGTCAGCCAAGCCTGACGGTGTTCCACCCTAGTTCTGTACTGACGGAGCACAGAGAACAGCGGGGAAGACACCTCCCACCAGCTGCCCTCTCTGCAGCACGAAGGAGAGGCAGGTCCCGCCCCTGGAGACATTCTTTTGTTTTTTAGGCAATAAGTCCCTCCTCCCCACCCCCCACCCCCGGTTCCCTGTCCTGGGAGAGATTACAGAAGTGGCCTCAAGTTCAGGGCCTCCACAGCCCACCCACTACCCTGGGCAAGTGAGAGGCACCCACAGGGCCTCTGTTCACGGCGGGAAGGGAGTGACCCCATGCTGACATTGCAGGGTCTGGTGGCTTTCAGGGGCTGGCACCGAGTCAGGGCTCAATAAATGGAGGTAGCTCTGAATGTTGGTAGCATTTATTCTCATTCACTGGTAGAGAGAGTAATGTAATAAGTGGTAAATAATGCCAGACCCCAGCCCTGGCACATGGCTGTCTTTGGTGGAACACGTGTGGGGTGTGAATCCCCGGGTCCTGGAACTCTGCGCCCGATGGCGGGGTGGCGGGGGGTCCCCTGAATGGGTCGCACATTGTCCGTGGGTTTGTTGAGAAAGATGCGGATGGCCTGCAGGCATCTGGGTCCACGCGCCGTTCTGTTGAGTAAGGAACAAGATTTGAAAACCAAATAGTCTCAGATTTAACCCCCAGACCTGCCTCTCATTGGCTGTTAGGTAAGTTGCTAGGTGAACCTTAGTTTCTTTGTATGTCCAGTGAGGCTAATAATACCGAGCACATCGGCTCCTTGGGAGGAGTGTGGAGAATGAAGTGTAAATGGAGCTGGGGTGGGGGTGGGCATGGGGGTGGGATTTGTCTCCCAGGCAGCGAAAGACCGGGGGTAATGCAACGACCCCAGTGGTTTGGGGATTAGGGCTGCCTGCAGCCTTTATCTGTCTCTGGAGCTGGTGCGTTGTTCCCCGGAACCCTGGAACAAAATCAAGAAGGGGACCAAGGGCGGGAGGGACAGGCCATAAGAGGATGTCACATGTGGAGTGCAGGTCACAGGCTGCCCGGCCACGGCAAGCTCTCCATGCTGGGAGATGTCAGGGTGGGGCCATGTTCATTGTCACGGTTGTCGCTGTGGTGAGAAGGTGTGGGAGGGGGACCCAGCAGATAGGACAGCTCAGCAAAGACACAGAGTGGGCAACAGCACGGAGGGATGGCCAGAACTCGGGCTGCTTTTGTTCAAGGGTGCCGGTGGAACCTGAGGCAGGCTGCCCAGTTTTACACGACTTCCATCTGAGCTGCCCGGGAGACACGCCCCCACGTCCCCACCCCCCGCATCCCCAGGGCTCTCGTGTGTCAGCGGCAGCAGCCAGACCACACGACCGACCCGCGTGGCTCCTCTCAGCCCAGGCCCCGCCTCACGCAGAGGTGCTCCACGCGGTGCTGGTGGCGAACGCACAGATGTCGGAGCCAGGCCGTCCTGGTCTGGAGCTGGCCCTGCCTTTCTCCAGCTGTGTGGTCTCAGGTAAGTCACCTACTCTCTCTGAGCATCATTTCCTTCATCGGTAAAGTAGGGAGGATAGCTAGGGTAGCTGTGAAGACTAATTCAAAATGTTCGTGCAAAATAGCTGCTCCATAATAGGCACTCACTTGAGAATTAACAACAGTTAACCTCAGGCCATCGGCTTGATAAATACAGGTCCCTCTGCCACCGCGGTCCCAGCCCTTAGCACAGGTGTGACCATTCCCGGCATGTGCTGTCACTCCCTCATCCACTCCCTGTGGCAGACGTTGGTCATCCATCACTTTCCTTCTGTGCTGGAAGGTGACCTCAGAATCCTTCTTAACACAGCACCCCAGGCAGTCACTACCAACGGACTGCAGTTGGCCTGGGAGGCAGACGCAATCCCTTTGCATCCCCGTCCGATCCGGTTCCCGTCCGCTGCTCCCTCTGTGCAGCCCAGGGTTTGTCTTCAGCCTGCTCCTGTGACTTCATTTCTCTCTCTCTCTCTCTGCACTTAAACTGCTGTTCCAGGCTGGAAGAGCATTCCAGCCACTTGTTGTTGGTTTATGGGTTCCTATCTCCATCCTTTCAGAATGGCTGCCTGTGGGACCTTGGGACCCGCACGCAAGTAACCGCAGCTCCTGTCTGGGAGGAGGGGGCAGGGAACCAAGTTAGGACTTGGGAAAATACCACGGGCGCACAGCGCTCACCACCAGCCGCTGTCAGGGGGGCACCAGAGGTGGCGGCTGAATGTGCCCCTGAAGTCTCAGACGAGTGGACACCCGTGGGTGACGGCTGGAACCGGCCAGAGGTAGGCCCAGAGGCGAGCCCCTCATTCCTTCGGGTAACGCTGGCTGCTGTGGCGCATTGGCCCCAGTATTTCAGCGGCTTAACCCCGACACCTTACTTATCCGACACATACCTGGCTGGCACAGGCGTTCCCTGCGGTCGCCCAGCGTCCTTCTGTCTTGTCACTGCGTCGGCCCTAGGGCCTCCTCTGCATCTCGGCGAAGGGGGTGGAGACGGCCCAGGGTTTCAGAGCCACCGTGACCTGGCCCCAGCGGTGACAAACATCTTCACTTGGGCTCAGGTTTCACTGGAGAGAGTGTTTTCCTAACCACCCACCCCCCTCCCAAATGCAAGGGCAGGAGGGCGGCAGAAAATGGGGTCTGTGGTGGCCCAGCAGAAACTTTATACTCGAGGGGAAGCACAAGATGGTTAAGACCGCAGCCAGGCCTGCCATAGACGGCCGTCCTGGGGGTCCCCGAACCATCGGGGTGGGGTCCTGCCTGGTGAGGCAGGCTGAGCCGCGCTGCTGCGTGCTGGTCTGGGGCGTGGAGAAGGCCGCTCAGGAGCCAGGGCTCAGCTGGCGGGGTCCGAACAAACCTGCCCCGGGGGAGCTGCCCGGACTGGGGACGTGGCCCGTGGGCTCCTGCTGCGCCCCTCCGAGGCAGAGCCTGGTGCCGCTGAATATTCAAGCGGTTCCCCCAGTTTCAGGGATGATTCCAGGTTCACCAGGAAACTCTCCTATCACAACCTGCCTCCAGGCAGTGCGGCCTCCAGGGGGGCACAGTGCAGGTCAGACACCGCCAGCAGTGCTCAGGTTTCTGAGCTCCCAGGGCCGGGGCCAGAGGCTGGGGAATGCGCCGAGGGAAGCGCCACCTTGTGAGGTCCCTGGGAAGCAGCCAGCGGCCTCCTCTGGGCACCGCGCCTGCCTCGTCGCGAGGCTGCTGGCTGCCCATGAGCGGGTGGGGGCCACATGCACGGCCCCGTCGGTCTGGGTCTCTTTCTAGGCTGCATGTGGGACATCCTGGCAGCGTCTCTTTGATCTCTGTAAGGAAGGAGACAGGAAGGAGAGGAGTTCAAAAACAGAAATCCCATGCTTAGTTTTCCCTCCAAAGCACACCTCGTGAGCCTCGTCTGTACAGCCACTGGAACAAAGGAATCCTGGCGCTTTGATTATCCTGTCTGTGGCCATTGTGGAAATGAGTCTGACACTCACCAGTGCCGCAGAAGGAATTATAATTACATCGGAAGACCCGAGGCAACCGAGTAAACTGATTAGCTGCTTGCTCTGAGTTGATAGGTTTGTGTTCCCCCTCTGGGTCATAAATAGGCCGTGGGAGATGGCAGAAGCTCCCTGGGTGGGAACCATCTGAGAGGGGACTGTGTATGTCCAGGAAGCCAGCCACAACTGCGCTGACCGGTGTCCCTGGAGAGACAGCCTGCGGGTGCCCACCTGCTGCTGTGGTGGATGCCTGGGCTCCCTTGGGCCGGGGACTGCGCTCTGATCTCAGGCCGGGCTCCCTTGGTCTCGGCGAGCATGCCCTGAGCATGCCCGGATGGAACCCGGGCCGTCGGGGGGCGCTCTGGGAAGCCCTCCCCCAGGAAAGCCGAAGCTTTCTGCCAGGCATAATTATTGCATGGATAATTACGCGATTCAGAGCCTGCCGGAGAGCCCTGGGCCTGTGCCAGAGCAGAGAGGCAGGGCTACGGGACTGCAGCCGGTTACTGCTTCTCAGAGCCGCATTTGAGAGAAGAGGGTGAACAGTCGGCTTCCTAAGAATCCGAGCTGGCAGGGCCGGGACTTGGCAAGCGTCAGGCTGAGAGATAGGGAGTTGATGAGTCCTCTCTTCCTCTGCGCACCCTCTTCTAGGAGGCGTCCCTAGAGTTCTAACAGAGCCCTCTGTTTTCTCCTTCCACGTGTCCCCTCCCCAGGACAGCCCATCCCCTCCAAGGACCCCATGATACCAGGCTCCGCAGCACCCCCATTGCCTTCTGAGCTACAGCCATGCATCTCCAAGTGCATGCTGGGCGCCTGCTTCAGGCGCCTCCTGCAACGTGTTACACCCCAAACTGAGCTCCGCCTCTGACCCTGGGCCGCCCCTTCAGCGGGCAGCACTCCCTCCTCCCTGACCAGGCCCCCCACTGGAGACCCAAGAGTCCTTCTGACCGTCTTCTCCCCCATCCGCACACCATCGGGGCCAGGTCACGTCAGTTCCACAGCAGACAGGTCTCTTTCATTCTGCCCCGCCTCCCGTCCCCCTTGCTCGGCCCAGGTCCAGGCTCCACGGTCACCTCTGGCTTCCTTGTCGAGGCTCCTTGTGGCCTGTCCACCTCCACCCTCACCCCCTGCGACCATCCTCCCACTGCCCCCAGAGCCACCTTTTGTCATGTGACTCTGGTTGTCTCTTCCCGTGGCGGCACCTTCAGTGGTTTTCGGTCACCCTCGATGCCACTTTTATCCCTTCAGGCTCTGCTCCGGGCGCTTCCCGATCTGCCTGGCCTGACACAGCCACGGTCGTGCCACACTCGTGCCACCCAACCCCAGCGGATGCCACTGTGTGCGTCCCGGTTCCTCGAACGTGGCTTTGCTGTGCCTGGAAACGGAAGTGTGGAATGGAAGACCGTGCAGGGAATGTTCCAGGCCCTGGGGCCAGACTCTGGCTTTGCATCTCCGATCCCGCACGTGCTAGCTGTGCGGCCCTGGGCAAGTCCCCTGAGCCCTCTGTTCCCCGTCTCCCATCTAGAACATAGAAGGACCCTGGCCCTGGGGTTGTTGGCAGGATCAATACTCATACAAATAATTCACATAAGCACTCAGAACATGTCAGCGTGTGGGAACTGTCTTATCAAAGGCTTGCCGCTTTCACCCACCCGTGCTCCTGTTGTACAGAGGGAGAAACTGAGGCCCCTGCCGCCCCAGAGCCCAACGCCTGATCCCCAGCCCATGCAAGAGGGATTGCTCCCTGCGAAGTCCCTGCGTTTGAGGGGTGGGTGGGGCGGAGAGCCGCGCAGCCCCGTGCGGCCCAGGTTGGACACGTCAGGAGACGTCGGACCGCAGGGCAGTTGGGCAGGGCTGGGCTCCGGTCCACGGCGGGGACTCGTTCCTGTGAGGCTGCCCCGGGCTCAGTGTCAGGTTCCCCATTCGCCAGGTCCCTGCTGTGGACCAGCATCAGCGGGAAGAGCCTGAGCCTGGGGAGGCGGGCCGGCCTGGCCAGGGCAGCCGTGGGGTCCCTGGGCGGGTCCCATCTCTGGCCTCCGGGGGGCCTGTCACAGAGGGGCTGAGCCTGGACTCTGAAAGCTGCCCGGGCCCGGAGCCTGACTCTAGCACTTTGCAGCTGGGTGACCTCAGACACGTAACCAAGCCTCGCAGAGCCTCAGCTTCCTCCTCTGTATAATGGGGGATCCCAATCTGAGCTGCCTCCGGGGGTCGCCATGAAAAGAAGAAATAACCTGCAGGCAAGCCCCCTAGGTGGTGCCTGCGATGCAGTGAAGGCTCCACAAGCCCCCGGCTGCGGCTGCGGGACCGCCCAGCATGCCAGGGGCCGCAGAGCCGAGGTCCTGCGCAGAGCGCATGCGCATTCCTACCCCGGGGCCGCGGAGGCAGGAAGCCCTCCGCAAAGACCTCACACAGATCTTCCTCAACTGGCAGTTCTCCCTCGAGTTAATTTGGGAACCTTGACCTTTTCTGCCTGTGTGTCTCTGACTCAGACTGCAGTAGCACGGTGCCAGCCAAATGTGGCAATGAGCCCCCTTCCTTGGCAACTGAGAGGCAGGAGTGTGCTGGAAGCTTCTCCCGGGGCTGGAGTGGGGTGCGCCATCTGACAACCTGGGGTACTCATGGTCGAAGGGAGGAATTCAGTTACTCTGTCTCCGCCGTTTCCCTGGGTAGGGGGGAGGGCGTTCGTTCAAGTGTGTGGGCCGTGCCTCCCAGCCTCACCCCTGCTCAGGGCTATGCCAGTCACCAGGGAAACGGGGCTGCCGAGAGTGCCCGAGCCACCAGGCCGCCCTCCTGGGGGACACGTCTCCGCACTTCGGGTAGTAATTGCATCTCACATCCACCCTTGGCGTTCCTACCAGCCTCACGCTCCTGTGCCCAGCGTGGTTCCGCGTGTTCACCTGTGGCTGGGTTCACACCCGGCTCCTACACTTTCCAGCTGTGTGCCCCTGCCACGCACGTGTCCCTTTGCTGGGGACTCGGTTGCCTCACTTGTAGAAGCCAGTTGATAATGTGTGACTGTGAAGGGAGAACCGCGTCGGCGGTGCCTGGAACCGGCCTGTAGCACGTGCTCAATAAAAGTCAGCTGTGCCAGCGCCATCAGCCCGACATGTTAGCCCCCTGTCGTCAGAGGAGGAAAGGGGGGGCCCAGAGTGTCCAGGGACACGCTTGGCGGGATTCGAACCCAGCCTGCTGGGATCCATCCAAGGCCTGGGCTTTCCCGCTCGTCCCAGGCTGTGTTGGGGCAGTTGTTGAGGGGTTCATTCATCCTTCTGCATATCACATATGGGCTGAACCCAGCTTCTGCCCCCCCTTTAATTGGACCTCTGCCCTTCTGGGCCTTGAGGATATGCTGGTCTTGGAGAGTTGTCATGGAAACCCAGGTGGTAACATCTGGGAAAAACTGGGAGGGAAAAACTGAGACAGTGTCATCTGCTTTCACTCTGTCCCCACTGTTTGGGACACCTCTGCCCAGCCTCGTATCTACACCCTTCGTCAGACTAGCCCCTTCCTGTCCTCTGGTGTCACCTCCTCCAGGAAGCCCTCCCTGGTCTCTCCTCCATGCCACGGCTGGCTCAGGTGGCCCTCCTCTTGCTCCAGGACACCTCTGATTACCACAGGCCCAGCCCGGAGCTCCAGGCCGGGGCACTTCAGGTCCGAGAGCCTGGCCTACAGCGGGAGTTAAATAAAGCAATGCATCTACGGACTTCTTGGCTAATGTTCCAAGTCATTGCCAGTGAGATTTGAGGCCACGGAACGAGTGAGTCTTTATGAAGCTGTGTCAGACGGAGGCAGGGGTGCTGGCCCAGGAGAAGTGGCATGGCCGGCATCAGAGAGGACTGGCCGAGAAACCCTGACTGGGCCCCGTGTCTTCTGTAGAACTTTGGAAAAGGCATCGCGCCTCCCAGAGCCTCAGTGAGCTTGCCCTTGGAACGAGGCCACGAACGTCGTGAGGACCCAGCATGAGGGCAGCAGCTCAGAACTGTTGCAGGACCAGGCAGCTGAGCTTGACATTGGCCTCCAGCTATTCAGGAACGACCCAAAGACCCATCACTGGTGGTCATTATATTATCTTGCAAAGACATCCACCTAAAAAAGTGGAGGGAGGATGGAATCCGTTTTTGACGAGGGCGGCAGCAAAAGCAAACTTTTTTGCAGAGCAGTGGTGAGGAAGTACTGGTGTGTCCTTCCTAGTGTGGCCGCGGCCCTCCGTGAAGCAGTGGGGACAGCAGATGGGGTCTTCCCTGCAGAGACCCCTACGTCAGGGTTGGAATACTATTTCCGGCAGGATGGCCTCTAAACCTAACACCTCGACTTTCTTGAGAGTCTCCGAATTACCAACTATCTTTTAATAAATTCCTTCCCCGCATAAACCAACGAGAGTGGATACTGCAGTTTGCAACCAAGGCCCCCGACCGACGGACCCACCCACGGCGCCCAGGTGGGTGTAGACAGGACCCCGTGGGAAGGCAGCGTGAGCTCTGGGCTGTCAGCGGGACCAGGTGAGGAGGTGGCGCCGAAGAGACTCAGGGAATTTAAAGAGGAGCGTTATTATGCTGACGGCTCTTTGGAAGCCCTCGCCTTCCACACCAGCACTGGCAGGCTCTTGCGCACACGTGTAGAGTAACCCGGGGAGGCTGTCAGCAGGCAGTTCTCTGATGCGAAGGTCCGGGCCGTGCACTGGGCCCTCTCCTTTCCAACGCAGCCGGTGTACTCATGCACACCAGGCTATGCTGATGCTGGTAGGCTGAAGACCACCAGTGAGGTGGCGAGGTGGTGAGGTTCCTGAGACCCTCGGGCCTCAGGCAAAATGTCACACGTTACGCAAGCGCCAACTTCAGCTTCATGAAATAATGAGATCAAACCCTCTCCTGGCAAGTCCGCCACCAACAATTATCGCTATCTTTGGTAATATCACTGCTCAGGCGCCAGGAGCATCCCGGCTCATCATTAGCGTGCTTTGTCACGCCACTCCTGCCCCTAATGAGGACGTTTTTGTAATTTGCTTTGTTGAAGAAACAGGATTGGCTCCTTTACCCCACAATAGCATGATAGCAACATGGTTTGCTATTTTTAACTCTGATTCACCCCAGGGAGCGACAACAGTGTGTGAGGCCCCGCAGCAGCCCCCTCCCCCCAACCCAGGGGGCGCATCCCTGGAAACAGCCAGCATGGCCTTTGGAATCTTCACCACTTGCGAGCACCCAAGTCCTCGCCCTATCTCTTTTCAGACCCAACTCACACTCTTCTCCATGGTCGCCTGGCCTCAGGCCCCTCTTAGCTCCCTTAACTGCCCCCTCTCTCTGCCAAGCCTTTCTACAGGCAGTTCCCAAGCTCAAAACGCCCTCTTATCCATCTAGCCAACTCCTCCATGACCTTCAAAACCCATGTCCTGAGTCACCTCCTCCAGGAAGTCTTCCTTGACCCTCCTTTTTCCTACTCCTCAGGCTGACCTAAATCGTAGAGATTAGTGCTTCCTTTCAAAATGTTTCCTTGGCTTATAGTCTGCAGCAAAATCAGACCACATACTTGGGTATACAATAAATGTTGCTTTCTTTATTGTTTGGTAACCAAACTCAATTTCAGCCTCAGCCCCCATTCTTGCCAACTGAAAGAAACAAAATAGTAGTCAACTTAGGGTCCCCATCCCCTTCTCTGGAGTTGCATTTCCATGTCAGGCAGTTTACTTCTCAGGCAGGGGTCCCAAAGCATGGAGCAGGGTCAAGGGCATGTGGTCTCAGTCTTCTGTCTGGACTGGCATCCGCCCAGATGGCCTTGACCTACCTGTCTGGCTGGAGAGCACAGGCCCACGCCGATCCCCGGTATGTTCTCCTCATCTGAGCCTCAAGGCCTCTTGAGTCCAGTTCCCTCCCCCCACCTCTCCTTCCCTCCCTCCCCTCCCCTTCTCCCTCTCTCTCTGGCCCAAGGACATATTGGGCTTTCTGGGATGCGGTCCTCCGACACCACCTCAGACCTGTTGCATGGACACCATCTTCGTGCGTGAATCACTGCCACCCTCTCCTGCCACCCTAGGGAGTGACGAAGCTGGAAGGGAGGGTCACAGTCCCCTTTCAGGTGGCCACCGACAGACACCTAGTGCTCCTTCCCTGTGGTTGTCGTCCTCCTCCTCCGCACCCCAGTCCGGGCAGGTTTCCGGCCAGGCAGGGAGGAGGTGGGGAGGCAGGGGTCTCTCTGACGGGCACCCAGGCTCCCACATGCGTTCTTCCCGCGGAGTCCTCCGACGCCCTGGGCCTCGACATTCAGAGACCCCAGGCCATCCAAGGCCTTTTCTCTCACCGCTGCAGGTCTTTGCCCGCAGTTTCAACGTCTGTTCCGAGGCTCGGAAGGCAAGTAGTGCCTCTCTGTTTTCTGCCGTCTGGAGGTGGTCGGCGCCAAACCCTTCCTGCACCCGGATCGGGGAGGGGTCTCTGGGTGTTGAGAATACCAAGAACGGAGAACACGCAGTGTCCTCTGAGAGCTCAGAGAGGGGAGGGGCCGCACCTGCCTCGTCGCCACATCCCCGAGACCAGGCGTGGAGTGGGGGTTAGTTAATACATGCCAACATTTATGGGGCACTTCGGCGAGCATTCCTCACACTGCCTCACACTGCTACCAGCAGGCACTATGTTTATCCCGATTCTTCAGCCAAAGAAATGTACAGAGAGGGTTGGGCAGTTTGCCCGAGGCCACGATGCCAGGGTCCACAGCCCCCGCAGGCCGCCCAAGCGTCTGGAGCCCTAGCCCCTGGGCCTCCTGCCGCATGCGCCCAGCGCTTGGCCCGGTGCCTGGACCTTGGCGGGGCCCAGCACAGGAAACTCTGCTCCGTAATTTCCCAGTCGGGTGGCATCGGATCAGCAGCTCACCCCTTGCCCCCTCTTCACTTGCCCCCTCTGTAAAATGGGCCCGTTAGTGGAGGGCTGCTGTGGACTCGAAGTGACTTGGGGGAAAGAGCTCAGACTCTGAAGCCCAAGGTTCGTGTGCACGGAGGTCTCGTTTCCTCTCTTAGGTTGCAGCCCTTGGGAAGTCACATGGCCCCTCCAGACGCTGGTCTCCTGACCTACAAAAGAGGCACAGCCAACAGCTCTGATAAGCAGTAAACCAATGTTGGTTCCAGCAGGCGCTGGGGCAGGAGGTGCATGCACTAGACCAGGTGGGCCAGCTGGGGTCCCGCCCTCGGATGCTGCCCTGGGCCGTGGTTTATTTGTCCGGTCAATGCAGCCGCAGAATGTGCCCAGCCCCACCCTGCGGTCAGTCTCTGCCTCGCAGAAGCTCCAGACGGGCGAGGCCCAGGGGACCTGAGCCTGCTGGGTGACTTGAGGGGCCACTGGGGAGTCTGGCCACGGCGGCTGCCTCCTGGCCTGCGCTCGCTGCCTCGGTTTCTCGGAGAGAAAGAATTTGATGAACGACTTTTCCCCACAGCAGTTGCTGCTTCATTTGTTTGTTCTCGCCATTTTCATTTCTCATTAGCTGCTAAATCGTCCCCTTGGCTGCAGACCTGCTGTGGCTGACTCAGCCAGCAGGGGACTGCGGGGGCCACTGGGGCTTCGGGGGTTGGAGTCCCCGGGCCATCCCAGCGACCTGGGAGGGGTCAGGAGCAGTGGTGCCTGCCGGGCTCCGTCTCCAAAAATATAGGTTAGGCGCTGTCCTTGGAGACTTTAGGCGTGTCCTCTGCTCCCCAACGGGGACACATGGGCGGAAGTTGTCCTTGATCTCTGGCCTCCTAAATCAGTGGACCACAGTGGGATGCCCATGGGTGAAGGGCAGATATGAGCTTTCTTTAATGTCATCACTCTGAGCTGGAGGCCACAAGGGAAGGCCAGCAGCTTTTGTGGGGATAGAAGCCAGAAGACAGGTGTTAATTCATTTGTGCTGCTGTAACAAAATGCCGTAGACGGAGTGACATATAAACACACAAACATTTACCTCTCCGGTTCTGGAGGCTGGGAACTTCAAGATCAAGGCTCCGGCAGATTTGGCATCTGGTGAGAGCCCACTTCCTAGTTCGCAAGCTATCTTCTCGCTGTGCCCTCATGTGGAGGAAGGGGCGCGGGAGCTCTCTGGGCGTCTTCCATCTGGGCACTGATCCCACTCACGAGGGCCGCACCCTCCCGGCCCACGCACCACCCACAGGCCCTGCCTCCTAAAGCCGTCACACTGCGGACTAGGCTTCAGCCTGTGAATGTGGGGAGGGGGACAAGCGTTCAGACCATAGTGCCAGGGGCCTGGGTGTTCCACGTTTCCTTGTTCCCCCAGCAGCGTCCAGTAGGTGCGCAGTGGACGCCCACTCCCGCTGATAAAGGGTCAGAGAAAAGATGGGAGCGACCGTCCTCAGAGGCCCCCCAACTGAGGCCCGAACTCACTGCAAGTCCCACGCCCCTGCCCCAGTTGCTCTCCTGAGTGAATGACAAGCCCCTGAAAATCTGCAGGCAATTTCACAGTCCCCATTCACCCCACCCCCCTCGCACTGACGCAGGCCTTCCCCTGAGCAAACACCCGTCTTCCGTGTTTACTCAGGGCGTAGGAATTAATATCCTTGAAAATCTAACTCAAACATCATTAAGAAGGTAAATCTTCTTTTGAAAAGAAGACGTCCGATTGCTCATCACCAGACACAGTCAATATGGTTCCAGTGCCCAAGGTCAGTGGCATCTGGTGAGCTGCTCACTGCTGCTCTGCCATCGGGGTGGCGAGGAGTCACTGGAGGAGTCGTCTCCTCCAGTCACCATCGGTTTAGAGATGACCCCCAGTCCTCTCCCCTATGAACAGTACCTCAACAGTACCTCTCGTAGGTCAGTAACAGTGTCTACCATAGGTGGTCGCCATGGGAATGGGCAGTGACGCCCACCGAGGGCCCGGCTGAGGGTCTCCTCCAGAATAGAAGCTCCGTGAGACAGGGTTTTGTTTGCTCCCTGCAGCGTCCAGTGCCTCACACGTAGTAGGTGCTTAAGGAAAACACCACCATTGAGCCCTGAGACCCGGAAGGTGGCAGGGGCTTGCCCAGGCTCACAGCGCAGGTCACGTACCTCAACGTGCGCTCTTGACAAAGTCTGAACCTGTCGGTCACTTCGCCCTCCTGAACAATGACAGCTTCGCAGTGTCTGGGCCCCGGTTCCCGGGCTGTGTGCTGGGATGCATTATTTTGGTTCCAGTTACTTCCCGTCCGTTTACATTTAATATTTTTACCTGTGCGATTGGGTGTAATTCCACCACCTTGCTATTGGTTTTCTACTTGTCATTTTTCTTCTTTCTTCTTTTATTTTTTCTGTCTTGTCCTTTTTGAAAATTAAAAAATATTGTTGTTATTCTATTTTTATTATATTGGCTTTTTGTTTAATGTTCTTGAGTTATTTTTCAATGATTACCTCGGAGTTTCAATATATTGGGCTGGACAAAAAATTCACTTGGTTTTTTCCCCATAAGATGGCTCTAGTAGCACTTAGCTGTCTTTAACTTCATTCGGAACAGTTTTGTTAGACTGTATTGTGACAGCTGTCCTATCAGTGTGCATTGAAAAAAACATCAAAATTGGTAAAATTTTGTGTAGCCATTTTGATATTGAAAATGGAAGAAAATAAACATTTTCAGCATAATATGCTCTATTTCAAGAGAGGTAAAATGCAACTGAAACACAAAAGGAGGTGTGTGCGGTGTATAGAGAAGGTGCTGTGACCGATCGGATGTGTCAGAAGTGGTTTGTGAGGTTTCGTGCTGGAGATTTCTCACTGGATGGTGCTCCATCGTTGGACCAGTTGAAGTTGATAGCGATCAAATCGAAACATTAATCGAGAACAGTCAACGTTATACCACACGGGAGACGTCCGACATTCTCAAAATATCCAAATCAGTGAAGTTATTGGTGAAAATTAAAAACGTGTCTTTTATTTTATGGCAAAAAACCACAGGGACTTTTTGGCCACCCTGATGCTTCCTGAGCCGCTGACAGCTTGCTTTGGAGACTTCCCCTACTTCCCGAACAATGCGAGACCTTCACCATGGTTGTATCCCATTCCTCCTTCCCTGCCGTTTGTGACACCGTTGCTAAGCACTGACCTCCACCTATGCTGTAAACCCCACGTCAAAGTTCATGTTGTCCTTTTAAACCACCAGTGTTCTTGAACGTTGGCTCACGTTTTTCCTTTACACTGTTCTTCATTCATTCTTACAACTTTTCATTCCGCCTGGAATCCTTCCTCTCCAATCTGAAGAACTTTATTTAGTGTGTGTTCTAGTGCCGGTCTGATGGCATTAAATTTTTGCTACTTTTTAGCTTCCACTTATCTGACAATGTCTTTATTTTGTTTCAATTTTTGCAGGATTTTTTTTCGCTGTGCATATAATACTAGCGTGGCAATTTTGTTATTTTTTTAATTTTAGCCTTTTAAGGATGTTTTCTAGACTTCATTTCTGTTGAAAGTCAAGTAATAGATTTTAATGTTTCTTTGAGGACAGTCTGTCTTCTTCTTCTCTGTGACTGCTGTGCAGAATTTCCCTCTGTCTTTCCTTTCCCGCAGTGTGACTATGGGGTGTGCAGGTTTGGTTTCATTCTGTTGATCTTTCGAGGGGCTCACAAAGCTTCCTGAATTCCTGATTTGGTGTCTTTCATCAGTTTTGGAAACTCTTGACTCATTCTCTCCGAATATTGCTTCTGTCCAGTTTCTCCCCTTGCTTCTGGAATCCCAGCCACGTGTGTGTCAGAGCTTGGCCAGCGACCCGCACGGTGCCTGTGCTCTGTTGCTGGGTGATGTTTCTTTCTTCTTTTCTCTCTGATTTTAATTTAGTTTGACTCTTACCTATGGTTCTGTCTAAAAACCCCTGATCTTACCGTGTATCATCTCTAAATCCATCCCCTAAGTTTGTGCTTTTTTTTATTGATTCTACGTAACTGTTGGAAAATGACAGACTTGAGAAGGCTACCTATTTTCATCCACTGCCCTTGTCATTTCCTGTATTTTTTTTTACCGTGGTACCCAGTGTTAACATCCTTGTCTTACGACTGCAATATCTCGGTCTTCAGTGGGTCTCTTTGTGGCATCTGCTTCTTTTCTCTCCCCCGTCCCGCCTCTTCATGTGCCTCATCCTTTTGACCACACGATGGACACGTGTAATAAAACCTGTGGCAGATTCAGCTCATGCATGCTGCCAGAGAGGCCCCCTTTCCCTCTGTTACGGGGACAGGTGACAGGCCGATTATCCCCATCTAGTCAGGAACTGAGGTGGGGCACCGACGGGTTGCAGATTTTAGCAGACTGAGTGCACCACCTCCGGCTTGTCCCTGACCTTGAATGGGGTCCTCCCAGGCTGTTGAATGAGAGTCTAGCTGGTCTTCTTCCCCGTCCCTGAAAGAGGAGAACTGTCAGGCATTTATGTCCAGCCCTTGCCCTCCAGGGGGACTCTGTGTCGGGAGAGTCTGAGAAATTGTATTCCCACCGTTCATCCCGGCTCCCCCATTACTGGTGCTGCCTCAGCACGCAGCAGTGTCCTGTGGGGGAGATTGGCCTTATATTCCTGGCTCCTCTGCTTCTCAGTCCCTCCTGCCAGCCCTTGAGTTTGCGCTTCCCCAAGTAGATCTCGGCTTGGGCCGAGGCCAAGCCTCAGCCCACCTGCAGAATCACAAATGCCCCGAGGGGAGGAAGCTGCCAGCAGCTAACAGCAGACCTAGAAAGGGCTCTTCCTTTTCTGCCATTTTGGCCCATTTATTCCTCATTTCCACAGCTCTTCGATGTCTTCAAAATCTGTATTCTTGCAGCTTTCTTTCCTTTATCATTGTCGCAGGGGGAGGGGGTGGGTGGGGCTTGCCTGTCACGATCTCCCACATCTTGCCTGAAAGCAGGACTTCATCCTGTTATTTGCAAGTCAGCAGATTAAACATGATTATTTCTCCTGTGAACGGTAATATCAGTTTAGATTCACCCTTACATTCGTCACATGTTTGCCCAGCCCTCCTTTCTGCATCTCAGACCTTCTATCTGGGTTAGTTTTCCTTCTGACGAAGCTACATCTTCTCAACTTCTTTCGGCGAGGATGTGCTGGTGGTAAACTCTTCACTGTCATCTGTCCAAAGAAACGCCTGCAGTTTGCTGTCATCCTCGAAGTGTGATCTCTCTGGGCACACACTTGCCAGCAGTCGGTTCTGTCCTACTGACACTCAAACTGTCACCGCCCTGTATCCGGTTTCCGCTGTGACTGTTGGGGAGACAGCTGGAAGCCTAATCACTGTTCATTTGTGGATGACCTAAGTTTCCCCCCAAGTGCTTTTAATATTTCTCCTCCCCGATGGCGGTGGCGACTGTGCCTTGGAGGTCGGTGCTGTGTGCTGTCGGAGCAATCAGAAGCAGCGGCCCTGGGTCGGACCCTCCCGCTCCGTCCTCCACGTCTTGTAACCGTCTTTCAAGGCTGCCTCCTTTGTCTTCCTGGCCCGCCTTCCGGGAAACTGTTATTTAGGTCTACCCAATTGTCGTTCACCAGTTCTGTCTCCGATGCGTGTCCACTTTGTCCTTTAACCTGTCCACAGGCATTCGTGGGGACTTTTAAAGATTTTAATGGTAAGGTTTTTATTTCTATAGGTTTTATATGATCCTTTTCCAAATCTGCTAAGACATTGGTTTTTAGTATCTTATTACTTGCTCATGTTTTCAAGCCTCTTTTATTTCTTTAACCACATAAACATTGCCGTCTTTTATGCTGTGGCTAAAGAAAATTCTACAGCCGCAGCTGGACCGGTCTGAGTTTGCTATTTATTTTTCCATTGGCTCTCTCTCACGGCGCTTCGTTTCCTTGTGGGCTTCGTATTTTTTTGACAGTGACTGTTCCTTGGGACTTTGTCGTCGAGAATTATTTCAGGACTGATTTAAAATTTCACTTCTCTAGAAAGGACTATATTTGCCTCTTCCAGTCGCCTGAGATAACTATCAATCCAAAACCATTTCATTTTATCTTATTTTACTTTATTTTTAGGTAAAGAAAAATTTTATTCAAAAAATCATTGCAAAGATGTCAGGGGAGGGGAACAGTTGTAACAGAAGGAGGGAGACTTTTGCAGTAGGAAGGACATGCAATCATAAGATCTGCCAGCTTCTCAAAGGTTCGCCAGATCAGTCCTTTTCTTCGTCCAGAGGAGTGGGCAAAGCTACCGCACCCCAGACTTGGGGAGCTGGATGAGCAGGGAAGACGTGGTAGGACGTAGACCAGAAAATGTTTTCTCTTGAGGTCCTTCTCTTCACGGGATAGGACACTAGCTCCTTCTTTCCAGGCATGGTTTGTGGTGAACCTCAGGGGCTAGGAGTAGCCAGGGACTGCCCAACTAATCCCATTGTAACTCATGGTTTATAAGCAGTAGACCTGCTTTCAAAGACACTGATTTTACAGTCGGCTCAGACTAAACCATCCTATTCCTCTTTAGAGGAGAGAATCCGATGCTGGGGCTTCCAGCACGGGGCCTGGAGCTGGAGAAGCAGGGCAGTGCATGAGGGAACTAACGCACGGGCACTCTGAGGGACGGGGCACTGCCTGGCGTCTGCACACCCGAAGGTGAGCCCTTCGGTCTCCGCTGTCTTGTCATCAGGAGAAATTTCACCGGTACTGAAAAGTACATGCCATGTATCAGCTTGGGTTAGCCTAGACTTTTTTCCATAATGGCAAAGATTGAATTCCTGGTTTCTTGTTAAAACAAAGAGATTTTAGTCCCAGCATTTTACCAGTATGATGTTCTTGGCTAAGAAAATCTGCTCTGGTTTAAGGAACTGGCATTCATACAACAATTGATAAAGTCGATTGTCTCTTAGCCATGTGAAGAATATAATTAAGGAAATCTGGGACATCAATAGCTGGCTCACTGATGATGAAGCCTCAGAACACTTGATTTAACCCCAGAACTTCCAAAGTGTGTTCCCTAAAACATTAGACTATGAAAAGGGCTTCCACATTTAAGCTTAAGAAATGTTATATACAGTACTTGAGCATTCTCTTGGAGATTCCTAGCATTCATTTAAAGGCTCTGAGAAGTCCTACAGTTTAAAAATCTGTTTGATTTGATGCTTTCAAGTCCTATTAGAAAATACTTGACCACAAAAATATAAGGATCTTGGAACAGTGATCATTCATTTTCTGGATAGCGTTCCCTTTTGTCACAGAAACGTGTGTGCCATTAATGAAGATTGAAAAGGGGGTTACAGCGATATAAGTAACACTTATTTAACAAATATTGTTGACCGACCACCTGCTGTGCCCCCAACTGTGGGGATACATTGGTGAATAACACAGATACAGTTCCTGTCTTGTGAAGCTCGTAGGATCACTGGGCTGTCATGGGAAGCGTTAAGAAAGAAGTATCAAGTGGCTGGAACCCAGCTGTTCCTGATGTTGCTGGACGGTAGCCATGGAACAGGCCCACGAGCTAGGAAGCTACCTGGGCAGGTGGCTGTAGTGTCTAGCCGAGAAGCTGCAAAACTTACTGACACAATTGTACGACTCGAGGAAACCATAAAGAAGATGTAGCACAAACATACTTGGTTCTGGAACAAAAGAAAGAGTTTATCAAGGAAAGGACGTTCAGGAACGACAGGAGAGCAAGTACGTGCTTTTTAAGGCTTATGGAATCTCTGATGGATCTGAGGATTCTTCCCAAAATAAGCCTTGCGATAGTGTCTGATTTATAGTCCAAGTCAGTAAATATTAGCTGGGATGATGAAGATAGTGATGATGATGGTGATGATCATGGGGATGGCAGCGATGGTGATGATGGTGTTGGTGATGATGATGGTGGTGATGATTTGATCATGATGAAGGAGATGACGATGATGATGATGATGATGCCAGGAGCAGTAGCAATCTTCAACTCCTTCCGTTCACTCTGTACTAGGTTCAGTTGAGAACTGTGAGTCTAGTTCTTCAATAACTCTTGGAACAGGGTTGGATCTTTTCTCAACCTCCCCCTTATCTCATTTTCCTGCCTCTAACTTACATTTTCACAGTCCACGCCCACCCTATACCCTTGTGATCTTCCTAAAGTTTGAGTCTGACCACAACTGTCCCTTGCCCAGCAGCCTGCAAAGACCCCCCAAGGCCCACACCCAAGGTGCTGGCTGGGTGGCGCCACGTGGGTCGATGACTCTCCATGGCCTCCCCTCCCAGCCTTTTCTCTCATTCCCACCATGTGTCCTCTGCTCGGCCACGCTCAGCCATCACCCCACGCACACCATGTACGTTGGTGCTTTCATGCCTTTCTCTTGCTCCTCTCCTTACTTGTCTTTTTCCCTCCTTGTCTTTTAGCAAAACACATACTCATCCTTCAAGGTCGGCTCAACAGTCAGAGCCAGATCTCCACCCGGGAATGAAACGGCCTTTGCCTGGCCTCCCGCAGTGCTTTCTGCGCTTACCTGTATGGCCTTCACCACATCCAGGGAGGGGGTTATCTGTGCCCACCCTGGAGGTATTGAGGGCACGTGCCACGTGGGATTCACTGTGCGTTCCAGCCCCCTCAGTGTAGCGGACCAGAGCACCGCAAAAGTGCAGAGTGAATGCACCCCCCGGAGTGGCAACCAGGCAGGACCAGGTCCCCATTTCTCACAGGCTCTGTGTTGCGCACACTTTTTTCTCCCGACGGTCCTGAGCCAGGGCCCAACCAGGCTCGGGATCCAGGGGAACCTGAGGCCGGCCTTCGTCCTCTTTTCCACAGCCTCACTTGTTCTCCAGAGGTGCCTGTGTGCCCGTGTGCGTGTGCGTGGGTGGCTGTGTGTGCATGTTCCCAGCGCCGTCAGGGATGGGCTGGAGGGAGAACCAGTCCTCCGCTCCGTAGATCAAGGATGCTGCACTCTCTCCGCCTTCAGGAAGGTATTAAAATTAGAACCATTTGTCACAGAGGTCTCGGTGCAGCCTCAGCCCTGGGTGGGACCGGGATACATCTCTCGGCCTCTGAAAGGAATGAATCCATTCATCCACGCGTCTATTTCCCTAAATTTTGTTGAGAACCTGCTGTGTACAAGGCACCGTGCAGGGGGTAGGGATACGGGACTGAACACCAGAAAGTGGAACCGAGTGCTTGTTTTCACGGGATTTATGATCTACCAGTGCAGGGGGAGGCAGACAGCAATCAAGGAAACAAGCCGATGATGAGGGCTGCAGAGGAGATAAACTGGGGTCGTGAGGAGGATAACAGGAGGGGGCGGGTAGAGAGCTGCAGCTTCAACAGCAGGAAGGGGCTGACGTATAAACGTCGGGGGGAAGGAGGTAGGCCGCTCCGGGCCGGGCGGAGACAGGAGGAGGAAGACCACCACGGCTGGGCCACAGTAGACGGGGAGGATAGTGGCTGAAGAGGCAGTCGCTCTAGAAGCATTCGGGCAGGAATGACCAGCTCCCATGGGCATTTTTCAAAGCTGCGGCGTGGGGGCAGAATTGTAGAGAGTGGGGTGGACCAGAGGGGCAGTCAGGAGCTGTCCGCGGCAGAGCTGGTGCTGACGAGAAGCCGGGGCCTGCTCTGCCCTCTCTCCCCACCTCCCCTGGGGCTCCGCTGGCCCTGGAGGGCTCCCCGTGAATGACATCACCCTCAGTTCTGGGCTGCAGGCGCTGCAGGGAGCTCCTCCCGAGGATGTGCTGAGGACACGCGCCCCGCATCAGGCTGCCAGCCCAGTGCACGAGGATGGGAGAAACGTAACCCCGTGTGCACCTCCTGTGGCCCAGAGACTGGGTGGAGCACCATAGGCACTTTCTGGGTGATACTGAAGCCCCAGGAGGAACACCCATGTTTTTCAGATGAACCCTAACATCCTGACCAGGGGAGGGTACCAGGAAATCATACTTGGTGAAATAGGAACTATCATTTTTCCCTTGACAGGTAAGGAACACCGAGGCCCAGAGAGGCTAAGTAACTTGCCCAGCGTAGCACTGAGCCAGATTTAAACCCAGGTAGCCTGGCCCAGAATCGTGTTCTTTGGACGTCCACAAGATGCCACCTCCCCTCCATCCTCCATGAGCTAAAACGATAGAAAGGCGCCCCCATCTGACCCCAGTGGGCTAACACGTGTCTGGTTCACCACACGGCGTGGTGCTGCCGAGTGGTTCCTGATCCGGTCACCCTGGGGTCTGTGACTGTCAGGACGCCTCGTAGGAAGCCCGTCTGTCCTTGAAGGGAAGTCCTTCCTAGTTTCAATTCCCTGCAAGGAAGGAGAGGGCCCCGGACAGGGACCCCGGAGCGAGAGCGTCCTGGATCCTGGACGTGGGATGACTGTCTCTGGGCTCAGCGTGGTACCTGGAGTGGAGGAAGTGCCCAGACACCGGACGAGTGAGGAGACGGAGAGATGAATCGGCGTCTCACCCTGCCCGTGAGAGAGTCTGCGAGGAGACCTGGCGACTGACTCAACACCTAAGACCGTGCAGACAGCAGCACAGACAGACAGCCCTAGGGCTCCTGCCCTGATGCTCCAGGGTCTAGGCCAGTGTGACAAGGTCAGACACTTGCAAGGCTTGTCGTGTCTAGAGGGCCATTCAAAAGCCTGTGGGACTGTGGCCCTGCGTGGCCAGGTCTTCAGATTTTTCATGAGAACCTGGATCTACAGGTGCCATGTAAAGTGACCTGCTTTTTAAAAACTGCGTGTCCTACAGAAAGTGCATGTGAGTGCTAGCTACATTAAGCCACTGGTTCGAGACCCCTTGGTCTAGAATGGGTAGGAGCAGGGGCAGGATGGGCTTGGCTTGGTGATCTAAGAGGAGGTTACGTTTTGCACGCTGGCTTATCCAGGTTCAAGGTGAGATCAGTGTTCATTTTCCGGTCCTCATCTCAGGACTTTGGTTCAGTCTTGTGTAATGTTGCGGCCAAGCCCAGCTGGTCTCTAGAGGGATTAAAGGATGTTCTTGTGTACAAACCGGGGCCAGGATGCTGATGAGGGGCCGGAGGAATGGCGGATGATGGCTGAGGCAGAGGACGCGTCCCACGCAGCGTCTCAGAGGCCAGGCTCGGGGCTGACAGCCCAGCTCTCCTCCCCCAAAACGGGATCCAACCCCCATGGCCAAACGCAAGGATGCGAGTTTCATTATCTTAAGCAGGAGAGAAAGTGCTTTTGCAGGCACGCCTCCCAGTTGGGAAATTCTTTTCGTGTTCCATTTAATCCCTTCTGGGGCAGCCAAGCTTCCTCTGGCTATCCGTCTGTGTCCTTCCTGTGTTTGTCATCCGCTCCTGTCCCCCTTCCTCTTCTCTTCTCTCGTCCCCACCTGCTTCCTCTGGGGGGTGGCAGACAGGGATGCGCTCCTCTTGGATCCGTGCGGGTGGACTTTTCACCCAGGCGTGTGGCCAGCACCCAGCACCCAGCACTCGCACCAGGTATTTAATTAAACCAGGGATTCCCGGGGGGTGTGAGAAGCCGGCTGGCAGGCAACGGGCTCCGTCTCCACATCTTATTTTGACAAGTGCTGTAATTATCCCTTGTCGCTGGCAGGCGGAGGCAGGATCGCTTTCCCTCTCAGCCCCATCTTCGGAGCACGGGAGGACTTAGGCTCCTCGCTGCTCTGCCAGTGAACACCCTGCTGGCCTCGGTTCACCGGTTAGGCCGAGTCTGAGCGCGGCCATGACTCAGGGTGACGCCGACGTGACTGTCAGCAGCACCCTGGTGGCCACTCCGGCTCCCTGCTCCATGCACTAGGGACACTGCTCCCAGGGAGGGTCTTCTGGGGCAGAAGGTCGAGGTGGGCACCGTAGCCCCCAGAAGGGCAGAGCCCCCATGTACGGAGCGCCTGCTACGAGCCCGTCTGCTGTCTGACTGTCTCCACAGCCCTGCCGGGTCGGCCTTATCATCCCACGTGGGGCGATGGGCTCTGCACGGGACTCTGCAGCCAGCTGCAGTGGCCTCGGGTCTGCAGTCAAGGGCCAGCTGACCCCGCAGCTTCTGCTCTTCCTTCTTGATGGCGCTGTGTCCTGGGGGTGCCACCCCCCATCCCCCACCGGCATCTGCCGGAAACGACCCGTGGGTAGGTGCTGAAAAGTCCTGGCTCTGCCAGGAGCAATGCGGCCCCCCGAAGCATGCTGTCCCTTGGTGCTGTAGGGAGGTCGTGCTCACCTGTCAAACAGGGTCTCCGAATCCTCATGGAATGAGCTTGGTGGCGTCTTCGAAGGTCTTGGGAAAAGCAGGGTGGCCTGAGGAGTTGTGAGGAATCAAGTAATTGAGACCGTCCCACACACAGTCCAGGGCGCAGGAATACCAGGCAGGGAAAGAAGTCGCCGAGGAAATGCTGGTGGGGTGGAGACACTCCCCACGCCCAGCCTGGCTTCCAGGTGCCCTGTGACCTGGCCTCCTGCCCCAGCGCCGGGCAAGGTCCACACTGGCCCAGCCTGCTAGGAGCCTCTGACCCATTCCAACACGACTCCACACCTTGACTCTTTATTGAGCACAAAACGCATACTAAGCGCAACATGAAACACGTCAGCACACGTAATTCGCAAGGCCCTGGGAAGCAGGTGCCACCATCCCTAGTTGACGGACGGACGAGCAGAGTGAGGCTCGTCCCTCCACTTCCCCAGCTCCAACGGCAGATGGGGGCATGGCTCAGGCAGCCTGGCGGGCTGTCTCAACCACGTGCTCCGGCACCAACCTCCGCACTGCTTGTGTCCCAGAGCCCCCCCCCAACTCCAGAGTTCTCCTTGGAGGGGCTGCAGGAAATGGTTTGTGGGTGAGGGCGGGAGGAATGCCTCTGAGCCGCGGATCCGGGGAGATTCCTGGACTCCTGCATCGAGCGCCATCTGTGCGCCCAGCTCTGGCGTCGCCGCCGCCTGGTGCCCTCTGAGCGCGTTCAGGGGCTGGCTGCGCTTCCCTTCCTCTTGCTGGTCAGGGAGCTGCTCCCCGTGGGAGGGGCCTCCTCCTCAGGCAAGGACAGAGCTGGGGAGGGCCTGGTGTCGGCAGGCGAGAGGGACAGACAGATGGGAGGGAGGGACGGGGTACGTGGCAGATGGGCCAGGAAGCAGGCCACAGCCAGCTGCCCGGCTCTGGCACTTAGAAGCGTATCCTCCGAGTGTCTCCATTCAGGCCCATCTGCGAGTGGCTCATTTTGTGAGGGGAGGCCCTGGGTGATTGTTCCAGAGCCCAAGCTGTGATCAGGAAAGGCAGGAACCCTTCAGGGACCCCACCCCTCACTGCAGCAGAATATTTCTAGACCCTCATCCTGCCCTCGGCTCCAGCTGCCACAGGGGGAATTCTTGCTAATAGGCAGCCTGCATTCCAATTGCTGAGGCTGCCTATTAAAATAGCCCCTGTTGGCTGGCCTCGGGGGGTGGACACCTGGGTTTATGTTCCAGCGCTCCCATATACCAGCGCTGCGTCCCCGAGAGGCAGCGGAGTGAGGGGGTGAAGTGCACAGACTCCAAGGCAAGCTGGCCGCAGCTCCGATCCCAGCGCTGCGTGCAACCCCCTGGCCAGCTGTGACACCTCGGCCAAGTGCCTCAGCGCCCCTGGGGCCGTCCCCCGAGCTGTGGAATAGGGTCCCGCCAGGCTGCCACAGGTCGTAGTAAACTCATGCGTTGGAAGACTTGGCACATAGCAAGGACTCCAACGTGTTAGCCACTGCTAGGGAACAGCGAGTATGTTTCAGAATGAGTGTGGATGAACCTCAGTCAGTGATCTCTCCGGAAGCTGTGTCTGTTGTGAAGCCACCCCAGAGCGGCGTGTGACCTGGGGGAGTGATGACCGGCAGGCGGTGCTGGTACCTTGTGCCCTCTTTCCCGCACCCCTTCATCCTCCCCCCACAGGCATTCTGCACGCGGGTCATGCTGTAAGCATTTGCTGAGGCTCCTGCCGGTGCCCAGCTTTGTGCGTGGGGTCAGGCACTCAGCAGTGAACTTGAGGGTCCTGTCCTCTCTGGGACAAGCAGTCACAGACGGTGGGATGTGTGGTGGGGACCAGGGAAGACCTTTTTGGAATGTGGCATTGGAGCTGTGGGGCCATCAGACGGAGGAGCACTGCCAGGCAGCAGGAGCCGCCAGTGCAAAGGCCCTGAGGCAGGGACATGTTTGAGGCACAGGTCGGAGGTCAGAGTGGCTGGACGGCATGAGGGAGAAAAACCGGAGAGAAACAAGGTTGGATAAGTAGTCAGGAGTCAAATCCTGGCCAGGGGCGGGGTGCGGTCACAGTGAGCAACATGGGCTTAATCTGAGTTTTCCAGCATAAAGTTGTTAAGAAGGTTAAGCGAGAGGACGTAAGTAAAGTACCTGAAGTAACATCTGGCATAATTGTGAGCATTTATTATGGCTACTCCTGGTCTTTCCGCATTCGGTACTGAAGCTGCCTCCTATCTGCCAGCAAATAATAGACACTCTGCTTTAGGAGAGAGCGCCGTCCTTCAAATTCCATGGCCTCTCCCTGCTGGCGCGACTTAGCCAAGTCCCCCGCCTCCCCTGAGTTTGTATAAAACGGCTGCGTCTCATCCCCCACCCACGTGGCTGTGACCTTGAGCTTCAAAGCAAAGCAGCATGCTCAAAGATGCTCATTATTTAAACTGCTCTTGCCTTCGAAGATCAGAAGGTTCAAGCTGGTTGGGACCTCGGGAAAGAAATGTCTCCCGGCTGTGTCATTGGACAGGTGAGACTCGGAGCTCTGCCGCAGGAAAAGGTCAGAGCGGGACTAGAGGGGACAGAGCCACTCCACTCAAGGTGGCCCGAGGATTCTCAGGGCGACCCTGACTGCGCTGTCAGGGAAGCTGCGGTCCCAGCAGCTTGTGTAGCCCCCGGGGCCAGCAGACGGCGGCCCGGGCTGCTGCCTGCCAGCCCACCTGTGCGTCTCCCAGAAAGAGGGAGCTGAGTGCTGACTCAGGGACCTGAAACCCTGATGTTCCCCAAGTCTATTATTATGTTTTAATGAGCTGGAAAAGCACAAACAGGAATCCTTAAGGGCATGAGCTGTGACTCAGAGTCTAATAAAATAAAACGAAGTGCTTCTAGGTCTAAGAGTTGTTGAAAACCCGGAAATTTTAGATCGACACACGGAGCTGTGCCTCGTCAGCCCCCGACAGGCCGAGTGGCCTCGAACAGGTCACCCTCCTCCCAGGGCCTCAGTTTCTCCATCTGTGAAACACGAGGGTTAAACACCGACAGGATCCCCATGTTCCCTTCCACCCCAGACCTGCTTCCACTCTCGGTGCTCCGCAGTGCACAGCCGCCCGGGCTGTGTGGGGTCTTTGTGGGCCCCCTGTCTGATCTCCTCGGGAACCCTCTTCCCAGTCCCACTCTCTCCTCCCAGCAGCACCCACCATCACTCTAGACAGGATTAATCCCTCTCTTACCACCTAAGCGCCTTTTACACATCTGACAGAGGTGGAGAGAAATGCACATTCCTTTCAAAATCCGGCTGCGGTCCCGAAGCATCGTTCACGGCGTTCTCACTGAAGCTGCCGCGGGGAACCCACAGGGGGCATGCTTGCACGCTTGGCAGAGCGGGGCTTCCCCCTCAGCACCCCGCACCGCTCTCTCTCGCCTTCGCCCCGTGTCCCCTGGCACCGAGTGCTCTTTCTCCCAGTAGCTGAGCTCTGTTTCTTGCTCTCCGCCTTCTTTTTCCTCTCCCCTCTCCCCCTTCCTCTCCTGGCCTCTCCCTCTTGGCATGTTGATCCTTCTCAAGAGAGGTGGACCCCTCTGGGACCCAGCGACCAGGCCAAGCCCCCTGTATGAGATGGACATCCCTGCCGTCCAGCGGGCAGGAGCCCAGCCTCCTGGCTGGAGTGTGGGGTGTGTGGTGGGTGTGTTGCCGCCTACCAAAGGGCATCTGTAATTAATGTGGGCAGTAATTAAGGAGCCGAAGAGGTGTTTATGCTCCTCGAGGGCTGCGATGAAACACCCGTAACATTTAATACGGCGCACTGACATTTAAATGTCAATTAACAAGTCCCGCTCTGCTTGGCTGGCCCCCAATCCCCGAATGCACATTGCCCTCCTGCCTGCCTCAGCGACCCCACTGAGGGCTGTTGGCAGCAGGTGACCAGGCAGTCACAATAGGGGTGCGCAGGGTGCGAATGGGCTGAGGTGGCCGTGAGGGCCTTCCAGGCGTGGAGGACAGGAGGATAGCGCCAGGCTGTGAGCAGGGATGGGCGGGGAGTTGGCTGCAGCCTCTGTCTGGGGAGGACTCGTGGGATGCAAAGACCAGAGGCACTGTCTGCCTCCTTCCCTTTGGGGCATCACCTACAGCTCACCTGTGCGCTTGTCCCTTAGGAGCAAAGCCTTTGCCTCTGTGGCCGATCACCCCCCACTAGCCTGGGAACTCGTGAGTCTGGAGTCCGTGTCTGATTCAGCTCTCCACTGTCCACGAGGCTGCGGTACACGGGGCCTGGCACACGGTGGGGACACGGAAGCGGGCCATTCAATTCAGGGCAACACTGTTTTCTGAGTTCCCACTGGGTGGCAGGACGGACCCTAGGGACTGAGGTCAGAAAACGATCAGGACTCAGCCCTGACCCGGAGGAGTGTATCATGTTCTCAAAGACAAACAGAAAAGGCAAAGGCTAAGGTAGATGGAAGCAGGGAGGGGAGGCCGCTGGCTCAGCAGGGGTCCGGGGGCAGGCAAACAAAGCTGAAACCCAGAGGATGGATGTGCATTTGCAAGGCCCAGCGAGCCAGCACGAGGCTGGGGCGAGCCTGGGAGCAACTGAGGATGAACGAGTGGACGGAGACAGGGACATCACAGCTTCATTATGACACTCATCCCCGGGGGCCACGTGGCTGCCTGAGGCTCTGCCACCAGCACAGGAGCTCTGCGAGCACAGGGACCGCGGCTGTCTGGTTCATTACTTCCTTCCCAGTGGCAGGAAGAGCCCTTGACGCACAGCAGGCGCTTGACAAACATTTGTTGGGTAAATAAACAAATGTTCTCTTCTCTGGCCTCCCCTCCCTTGTCCAGCTCCCAGAGCCCAGTGGGTCCCTGGAAGCGCATGTCATCTGCAAGAGCCCTTTGCAAAGCCTGGCATCCTGTGGGCACCCCATTCCCTCAACCCTGCATGCCACCCCCCACCCCAGAGCTCCTGTGTCTGAGAACGACACGCTCCATTTTCTCAAAAAAAGTCCCTTCAGCCAGCACAAATTTGCATTTAAAGTTTCCTGGAATTGTAGTACAGAGAGATCCGTCCCCCTGAGCCCAGGGCTCACAGCTGCAGCTGGAGAAGGCAACACAGCCAGCAGGGCGTCTGCCCAGAGTGGGGCCTGGGCTCCGCCTGTGGCTCCTGCAGACCCCAGCCCGCAGGCTGGTGCCCACGTCCTCCGCTCAGGAGAGGGAGCCCAGGCCTGAGGCAGCAGGTTCTGCACTGTCAGCTTGGTGTGTGGAGCATCGCTTCCTCCACCCATGCCCTTCCACACCCCCAGACGCAGACACTGCTGGAGGCTTGTCGGAACAGTCTAAGAAGCCCAGGGCTCCCCGTCCTCCGTCCGCCCAGCTCACCCCACGCTTGATTCGAAGGCCCCCAGGGTGCAGATGACCATTGATTTGGCAGCCTGCTGCTCCCCACTTTGTCTGGGGCACAGCTCACACCGCCCAACCACGCAGGCGCTGTGGGGAAAGGGACAAGTCTGGTGGTCCTTCTGAGTGGATCAATCGGTTGCCCAGTTTATCGGAATTACATCCCAGTGGCTGCTGTTGAAGGAACTCTGTGGGGTGGAGGGCAGAGCCCGCTGGACACAAGCTTGTGGTCCTACCTCCAGTCTTCCCGGTCCTGACGCCGTCTGCCCATGCTCAGGGCTTCCTCGCCCGTCATTCCCTGGCACCTCACCCTCCGCCCGAGGCTTCTGAAGCCAGGGGCCTGCACCACATATTCAGCATAAGCGATGCAGGAAAAGTTTGCCTCTGTCTCCCTTCTTTACATCTTGTCTGCGGGGAATGGGAAGGCGTGTGCACAGAGTTTATAGAAGGGGAGGTTTTATGGGTTGGGGTGGAAGGCTCCCACCCTAACACATCCCTGCCCACAAACACCATTCTTACACACACACACACACACACACACACACAACCACACCACCCCCTCCCTCCATGGCCACATCACACTGTGACACAGCAAGGAGCAGATGCTGGGTGACGGGCTGCCGATGTTCAACAGCAGTCATCGAAACGAGGAGCCCACACCCCACGGCACACGAGTGGTCCTCGCGGGTGCAGGAAGGGACCATTTGGCCTTCTGCGAATAATTTTTTTATTTTATCATTCTTAACTTTCATGATTGTGTATGTTCTATAAGGCGCATTGCGTATGTACCCTGAAGCCGATGCTGAGAATACGTAACAAACTACACTCGTGTCCTGGGGGTGTTCAAATATTACATCTCCATCTTTTCTTGTCCCCCATCCCCGCTCAGATGTCCTCGACATGTCCCTAAGGGTCCTGGAGGCTGAATTGGGGGCAACGGACATCTATCTGAACAGCATCTTCCCTCGGCAGCTCGTGGTCTTCCCAGAGATCCGCTGGGCTGCGGGGAGAAAGCCCGGTGCGGTGGCGCTGACCGTGGTCCTGAACCAGCGTCTCCACTGGAATGCATTGCTGGGGGCGCAGATAAGAGTTCAGATCCCTGGGCTCTCCCTGCCCTCCCACACCCGCGGATCTGCACTCTCTTCAGAGATGTGTATCTTTAAAGGCACCTCCAAAAATTGCTCCTCACCCCGGGAGGCAGAGGGTGCCTGTCGAACCTCACCCAGAAACCTGCATGTGGTTTGTCATTATTTTTTATTTTTATGAGACTTTTTCCCCTATTTATGCTCCTGCAGAACAAACAGACCATTTATATTTACATTGAATTACATTACACTTATATTTTACATGTTCCTTAGAAAAATCATCAGGTTTCCTTCATTCATTCAATAAATGTTTTCACCAGTTACACACTCACTACCATTTTGTTTTCATTTGACAGATACAGAAACTGAGGCCCACAGAGACTGAGAGATTTGTTTCTGACTTAGCTTGTAAGAAACAGATTCAGAAACTCAACCCAAGTTAGCCAGCTCCGAATCCCATGCCCTCGGAATGTTACTCCGGGACATTTCAGTGAACTGACGCAGAGACCAGAGCTCTGTGTGTGGGGTGCATCGTGCCCCTTCTTCCTCTCACCTTCTCGCCCCTGCCCCCGAGTGCAGGCTGCGGAGGGAATTTACATCCAGGGCACACTCTGCTCCCTTCTGATCCCCATAGAGAAAACCGCCTCCGCCTGCCAATCAGTGACATGCGGATCTTTATTAGTGACGGTGACAGCACGTTCCACCTCTGCAAACGCCCTTGTTGGAGGGCAGCCATGGGCCAGTGCACCGGCCCCCCACCCCAGAGCCCCACGGAGGCGACCTGGCACCCCCAGTGGTGGGGTCAGTACCTGTTTATGAAGCCTTGTCCCAGGCGCTGCAGGAAGCACGGAGACACATACTGCCTCTGCCTCACGGGACCTAGAGCCCAGTGGGGACTGGCCCGGGCAAAAGGAGAACTCACAAAGGCCCTCTGCTCTTAAAAACGCTCCCAGTTTCTGCTTATTGCCCAGAAAGGCCAGTAAGGGAGGGAACATTTGGTAAGGACCTCTCGTGCCAGGCTCTGCTAAGCGCTGTATGCACATTATTCCATTCCGATCTGTTAACTCCATGTGGAAAGCACTATGCTATTTGTTTCAAAGCATGTGGTATAAGTAGTGAAATCTAGGCTTGCAATCCTCACCCTGCCACTTTGTCCCTTGATACCTTGTGACCTCAAATTGTTCATCCGCAAAATGAGAGGAAGTGATACCTGTCTCCTAGGGGTGTTGGGAGGGGTCATTGGGTAATGCATTTAAATCCAGGTGCCTCGTCTCCGCACACCACAGCAAAGCGTTAAGATGCCTAATATGTAGGAAAATCCAGGCAAGGGTGTTGTTTTCATTGTTTAGCAACATGAGGATGAAGACTGAAAGAGAACAATTATGGCAGGAAGCTTGTCCTCTTCTAATTCCTGAGCTATCTATACCATTGTGTGTTTTTATTTATGCTTTTAAAGGGAAAGGGAAAGGTTGTGTTGAACTGAGCCTCTGGGAGACTCAGCAGCTGGCCCAGGGTCACACAGTGACCGAAGGGGAAGAAGGCGTGGCTTTGACACCCATGCTCTCCTCGCACACCCTACTGCTTCCCGCCCCGCAGGAAACAGATTCGCAGTGGCTCGGAGACATCAGAGGCCCCGCTGATACATGGGCCAGCGTTGGTGCCTAGGAGACGGGACCAGTGATGAAAGCTCGGGTCGAAGCAGACAACAAGGGAGCGGAGGGAGAGGATGGCGGTTACAGGTCCCCCGTTGTCTGGGGCAGTGCTGCGAATGGGAGTGGAGCACCATGAAATTAACAGCCCACCCACAGCACCTGAGACATGGAGCTGGTTATTAAAATGCAAATTCATAAACCAGGAGAGGGAGGGAAACAAACAGAGAACCAGGGAGGGAGGAAGCTGCAGCGTGGAGTGCGGACAACAGGAAGTCTGCGGCAAGCTGCTGGACATTCCTTAAAGGTGTCTGATCGGGCTTCCGGGGGCAGAGGTCCGTAGCTTGGGCGGTGGGAAGAGGTGTTATCGCACAGAGTGGGGCAGGGGCCAGTGTCGGAGGCGCAGGGGCAGGCACGCACAGGTGACAGGCGGCGGTTCTCCATAGAGGGGGGTTTTGCCCCTGAGAATGTTCAGGATCATCTGGAAGCCTGTTTGGCTGTCACAACTAGGAGGAGGCACTAGAGAGTGGAGATCAGTGAGCAGCTAACCATCCTCCAGTGCACAGGACCGCCTCCCACAACAGAGAATCATCCTGTCCCAAACGCCCACAGTGTCACCGCGGCCTAAGGGACGAGTGAGACGTGGGACGGGAGGTGAGGCGGTTGGAGGTCAGACCAAATGTCAGATGGGAAGTCGGGAGGAAAAGAGGTCGGAGGAAAAGAGCTGAAGTGATCGGTCCTGTTAGGAGGCCAGGCAGGAAGAAGTCAGGGGGTGGAAACAAGCCTCAGAACTCAGGCAGAAGGTCGGGATCTAATCACGGAAGAAGCGAGGATCAAGCAGCAATGGCGATGGACCGGCGAGGCCAGAGCCAGGGAGGAAGGCCACCAGAGAGGGGTGGTCCCGGTCGGAGACTGGGTGGGGCGTGAGGGTGGTGGGTGGGCGTCAGGGCGATGCTGTTCTGGACGGATCTTTGGACAAAGTCGAGGAGTCTGGGCGCTTCACTGCCAGGAGCCAGCAACGAGCTATGGGACCTAAAAATTCCACCCTGGACCCCAAGAGTCCGGGGCAGGTCGCTGGTTGGAGGTGACCTGCACTGGCTGAGAGCAGAGGCAAAGGGGAGAGCCCTGGGCGGGGGGCGGGGGAGAAGAGCCCACCGATACAGAGGGAATGCTCTCAGGAGGGGAAGATCTGACCAAGAGTCTCCAAGCAGGAATCAGCTAGGAAAACCACAGAGGCAGCACCCTACTGCTTTCTGGCTGTAGAAGTACTTTCCACTGCGGGCACCACGGAGAGTCTCCTTGAAGAACTGCCCCGGGCGAGGCTGCATCCTCAGTAAAGGACGAGGCTTGTAGCCGGGGACCCCCATGTGTAGAGCACAGGCCATGAAGCCAGGCGCACGCAGCCCCAAATCCCTGCTCTGCCACCTTCTCCTCTGACAGGGCGCTGCTCCCCTCTGCACCTCCACTTCCTCGTCTGTAAAATGGGAGCAGTAACGGAGATTCCCCGTGTGGATCGCCTGACCTGTGGAGGACTTTGGCTGTTGCTGTCGGAGCTGACTCCCTCCCTGGTGTGTCTGGGGGTGTTGGTGCGCAGTCGTCACAGTGGAAGCCTTCGTTCATCCGACAAACGTTTCCCGGGCATCTAGCAGGTCCCAGACACACGCCGAGCGCAAAAATTACGTAGAGGAACAGAGACTGATTTCTGTTCTGTGTTCACGGCATTCCTGAGGTTTGAAGGGGATCTTCTTAAAGTTCATAAACTCCCCCCTAAGGCTTCCGTACCCTCTCTGCGATCGCCAGTACGTGGCCTTGGCTCGCCCACTCCTAGCCATGCACTGCCCCCCGAGGCAGGAGTGCCCTTTCACGGGCCACCCTGACTGCAGTAAATTCATGCCGGGTGGTCCCGGCTCTTCTTCCTCTGATACCGCCTGCTCTTCCTCATTTCCTAGTTCTCAGTGGCCAGTGTTTTCCCACACAGCTCCTCCTCTGCTGGGTCTGGGTGGTTTCCAGACCCCTCCGCACTGGTGAGCACTCCTGCCCAGTGCGGGCTTCCGTGTTCCCCTTCCCGCTCACGGTGGAAAGCAGCCAGTCGCTGCAACCCTGGACCCTTCCGCCCACAGGCACAGCCTCCAGGGGGGCTGGGGACGTCAGTAAGAGACAGAGCTCTCTCATGGGAACCTGGAGCATTCTATTACCTTCTCCACCTCGAGAGAACAAAGGGACTTCCCAGGCTCTCTCTGAGGCACCTGTTCTGACCCAGGGTGATCAAGCAACCCCCCCAAATCTGTCCCTGTGGATGGTGGGAGAGGGGCTTTCACTGACTTGCTTTTCTAGAACCACCACCTCTTTTGACAATCTTGGTGGACGTCCCCCCTCCACCAGCCCTTCCTTCGGGAAGTCTCAGGCTGTCTTTTCCATGCTGGAGGGTAGTCCTGGTTCCTGTTAGGGTTCTTTGAATATGCTTCCCACCCCCGCTGAGACTCAGTTTCCTCATCTGTCAGATAAAGACTGATAGCACTGAACTCACGGGGTGGTTGCACGCCATGCGGCACCAGGCCGCAGAGAGAGAGCAGTGCCTGGCACTCCGTAGGTGCCCCGCCACGGTCAGCCCTGTCAGGCCGTGGTTTCAGTGAAGGCAGAGGAGCCGTGCTCCGTAGAGTGCATTCCAGCAGAGTTATCGAGGCTGGGGAGAAAGGGAGGAGGTGGGCGTGGAGAGAGACTGAGAACGAGTGGCCTGAGGGAGAGGCCGAGGCATCAGGCACTCGGTGTCTGGCCATCGCAGTGGCCGTCCCAGAGGAAAACGCCTGTCACACACCGGGGCAGGAGGGGAGCCTGAGGCGCCTGCCTTTTCATTCCGTTCTGTTCTGATGTTCTGCCCATGATGCTGTGCGAGGCAGAGAGTGGGGTCCCGTCAACCCAGCGCGGCTTCCAGCTCTCCCAGGAACTGGGCGAGGGACACCAGGAATCACTTCATCTCCCCGAACCTCTCCTTTCTATAAAATTAAGAAAAAACATATTCCCTTGTAAGAGCATCAGGAAAATTAAGGAGCTGAATTCCTTACACCATGCATTGGGTATGGTAGTGGCTGTAGTCTTCTTATCATTATTTGCATAATAATCACCTTAATTATTACTGGCATTCAGAACCATGGAAGAAGGAGAGTCACGTCATTTACTTCTGAGCTGTTCCCTCTTTGAGAATGCATGCCAGTCCACCCTGCCTCACCTTCTCCCCCTCCCGCCCTCCCCCCTTCCTCGCCCCTCCCAGCTTCTCCCTCTGTTTTCAATGCCCCACGGGTTCCTAAGAGGGCTGGAGGCTGGGATCGTAAACCACCAGACCTCATGTCTTGCTCTCATCCTTCTCTCCAAAATCTTATCAAATATTAAAAGCTGTGAAATAGGAGGCAGGTTCTTAATCATTTTAATCACAGCATTCCTCTGCCTGTTCAAAAGGGCTCAGAGGAATCGATTCAGAAGTGATGATTACGCCTGTGGCCTGTGCCAGGCTCCGGTCAGCCCTGGAGCACAGTGACAGATGGCGGGCGCTGGGGAGGGCTGCTCCCCGGTGGGGGCACCGCACAGGAGGTGCCTCAGGGGAGGAAGTAAGTTAAGTCAGCCCAGGTTAGGCATCAGGTTTTAAATGTACACCAAAATCCACTGAAAATCAACTTACCTTTATTACGTTAAGTGCCAGGTGCTCTCAGCCTCATTGATGCTCACAGCGCCAGGGAGGTTTTTATCATTATCCTGACTTAACAGCGAGGAAGTTGAAGCTAAAAAATGTTTAGTGTCCCAAGTCCCGTCAGAGAATGTCACAGCTTTGTCAAGCTTGGAAGTCTGCCCAGTGACCTCTGGGCCTCCATCAGTCCTGAGTGCAGGGACTGCAGCAAAGATGTCCAAGGAGCTGCCACCCCAGATGTCCTGGGCCCCCTTCTGCAGCCCCCACTGTCTGTTCAGTCTGCTCACTGCCTTCTCTCCTCCCTGGTGAGTTCCGTTGGACTCTTCCCCCCTCTGGCTCCTGGGAGGATCCATGCATTTCAGACCCCCAGGGGGCGCTAACCCTTTCCACCAGCCTCTGCATTACAGCCCAGCTGCCACTCCCCTCACTGGTCTCATTTCTGGGTGGTCCTGTCCTCCCCCACCACCACGCATTCACCTCCATGCTGCACACTCCAGCGAGACTCTGCTTCCTCCCGTTCTTGCACACCCTTCTCCCTTGCCTCCTTGCCTTCGTGCGTGCTGTTCCCTGGCGGGGAGCAACTTGCTCCGTCTCCCACTACCCCCACCTCCCAGGGCTCTGCTGAAGCCTCAGTTCTTCCTGCAAAGATTGCTGGCCGCTCACAGGTGTTTTCCCCCAGTTGCTCTGCTAGGGCTTTCCTCTGGCTTCCACCACCAGCCCTTTGCTGGGATGGCTTGTTTGCATAGTGGCGGTGCCTCTGGCTGGCTGGACTGAAGGGAGACAGCTAGCTTGTCTGCTTGAGTCCCCCCTGCAGGCCAGGGTCGAGCATGGTGCCAGTGCAGAGCAGGGGCACTTGGTGAACACTGGCTGAGTGAGTCACCCGAACAGAGACTGTGCTTAAAGGTGGGGCCCTCCGGAGTCTTGGGGAGCGGGGCAGACTCTTCAGCTTTGGGCCAGGGGAGGCGTGCAAGTGGGAGAATCGGCCACTTGCACACAAAATACAGACGGCCATTCTTCAAAATCACAGGAAAATATGTCTTCCATCATTTCCCTTGAAAAATGCATCCCTCTTTATCTATCTTTCATTTCCCCCACATTTAACAGAGATGTGAATACGGAGAACTTTGTCTCTGCCGTAAGACAAATAGTGCCCTGCGCACGGTGATAAATGGCCAGTCAAGCAGCCTGCTTGTCAGAGAGGCGGAAGGGCGCGTGGGAGGCCCGGCGCGTGGAGCCACGCAGAGCCCGTCTGCAGAGACAGCTGCCCCCGAGTCCCAGGCTGGTGCCGCCCGGGGCACATGGCCCATCTCCCGACTTTGCAGGAGAAGCTGGAAACAGACCGCATGCACAACGTCCAGATTTTCCAGAGTTGTGTGTGCCACACACACACACACGCCCAGAATCAGGCACACGTAAAAACAAAATAAGCCAAATAAAACATCCGCTGAGATGTGTTGGTTCTTAGATTGTAACTTCTGCATTCGTTTTCCTGCTGAGTGAAGGAAAGCCCCCCGCAGGTGGACCCGACACCCGGGACCCACCCGATGCCTAGGGTGGTGTGTACCCCAAAGGCTCCCTCCTTAGGCCCACAGCGCTTTCTGGAGGCTTCACCAAACCCCCACACCAAAGGAAAGGTGTTTTTAACCCAGCCAGGCAGCACGTGGAAGAGCAAGGCGCACAGGGAGGGCGGGAATCACGGGCACGTCGCCCGCCTTTCCCCTCTGCGGCAGCATCCGGTGCTTCCAGTGTCCGTGATTCATCGGTCGCCTCTCGGCTGTCACCATGAGTTGTGCTATGTTTCTGTCTGTAACAGAAATGGTCATTTCCGGACCTTGCCTCGGAAACAGCCCCTCTGGGGAGGGGCTGCTGACCTGCCCGTGGCCCTCGTGTGCTGCACAGTATTTTATACTGGCTGATTCACCCCATCCCTGGGACTAAGTGCACCCCCATCTCCCAATGGGGCTCAGGGGCGCTCCCCTCCCCAACAACAAGCAATACTCTGGCAATGAATGGCGGCTGCCTATTGAGGCTTCCTGTGTTGCAGGCACTGTGCCAAGCACATTGCGTCTCCTATCTCGTTTCAGCCTCGAAACACTTCTAATGTGTGTGGGGAGGGAGAGGGCAAGGAGCCTGGGCGGCCACAGGCCCACTTGACACAGGAATTCAGTGGGGCAGGGACAGGTGAAGCCCAAGGTCACAGAGCTAATCAGCAAAGATGCAGAGAAGGCAGCTCAAGGTCAGGTCCAGCCTCAGCTCGGGCATCGCTCTGTCACGCCAGCCCCATGCACCGCCGTAGTCTCTCCCAGGCTGGCTGGGCAAGGAACAGGTTCTTTTTGCGGAAACTGCAGCGACCACAGAGCTTCCGGGGACGGTCTGTGGGTGTGCAGCTGGAGCTTTCAGCATGTGCCTGCTGTGTGGCTCGCCTGCCTGCTCCTGGGGAGGGAGCTGCTCGCTCGTTTTCCCATTTCCCGCTGAGCAGCCCCGGAACTTGCTCTCTGGAGATGCTCCAGCCTCTCAAACCCAGATCCTCAGAGATACTCCCTAGGGCCTGTGAATTCTCAAGGGCACCTTCTTTCTTAAATTTAGAACTTTTCATTTAAGTAATAATAATGGAAACCTCAACTGAATAGTCTAGATCGTCTGTTTTAATCGCTTCTGCCCAGTCTGTGCCGGGAGACTTCAGGCCACATCCCAGGGACCGAGTCGGGGCCCAGCCTGGCTTTGTACGGCCTGTGTTCAGTCACTGGGGCGGGAGGGAAGATCAAAAGAAGAAGAATATTGCACGACATGAACATCTTATGAAATTCCCATTTCCGTGTCCACTGAAGCCTGTGGGACCACAACAGCGCCCGTCTGCTTGCACACTGTGGCAGAGACCGCATGGCCAGCAACACCAGACAGCCCTGCTCTCTGGCCCTTGGCGGCATAGGTCCTCGGACCCTTGAACTACCCGCCGTGCCTTTAGCATCCTCGCTGTAACAAACATGCAAACCTGTAGAGAATTCTTATGAGTTTATTTGACCCAAACGGATGACAATGGCTGGGAAACATAATGTCAACGGATTGAGAAAGTGCTCCGGGAAATGGCGGTTTAGCCACTAACTGTGCACACCCAGGTCAAGAGAGCAGCCCGGGGGTTACACGGGACCCATTGCTGATAGATGAGGGAGGGGGAGGAGGCGGCGTGAAGAATCTCTGAGACCGGGTGCAGAGTGAACGGAGAGACGCACACTTCTTCCACGTTGAGGGGTACAGGATCATTAATAGTTCATGTGGAGATGGCCAGTGGGAGAACAGGTGACAATAAGGGGTTCCGTGGCCTCGTGCTCTGAGGGGAGGTTGTTCCCTGAGGGGTTTGAAGAGGGGGGGTCACTCTGGCATCCACAGGCATGCTATCATTACCGTCAATGCAAAAAGACGACAGTTAAGGTGAAAGATGGACCTCTGTCGAGAAAGGTGCCATCCTGGAACATGACTGCCCACCATGATTCCCTTCTAGTGGGCAAGTGCTCATGCTAGACCATCCTGAGTGGCCTCGTTAGGTGTCTGAGCTGGTCAGTTTAGCACGTGACCCCTTTTCGTCCACAGAGTCTGTGCATGCCCTTGGGCTTCCAGCTGAGTAGGGGACCCCGATGATTTTGTTTGGGGCTTTTCATTTTAGTGTCATGAGCTGGTGAGGAAAAACAAGGGGAGAAGGATTCTGGTATCTAGAGTGCCTGCATGAGAATAAATACATGTTTCCAGTTGGTCCAGGGGACAGGAGACGAGAGGCCTGGCCTGTCACAGCCAAAGGCAGCCGGGCAGGCCCCTCGAAACCGGCCGGCGCCCGCTCCGCGCCAGGGGCGCTCTGCGCACAGCGATCCCACTCTCAGCCACACCGCCGCTCACTACACGGATGGCGTTAGTCTGAAGTTTATTGGTTTGCAGTCTTCTTTGTGTTTAATTTGGAAATTTGTTTCGGTTTTATAGTGCCATAAGAGCCATAAGCATAAGGATTTTATACCTAGCTTTATGTGTGCGTATATTAAGTAACATTATGATAAAAATAATTTGAGTCAACACTTAACCGAAATTTTTCCCTATTAAAAAGAGCATATGTTACTCAAGTTTAAGGAGGAGGCACAGAGGCAAGAAAAATCAATTACATTGTATCTTTAAATTAGTGTACTCTGTCTCAGACACCACCTGCCACCTGGCGAAAAATCCAGTCTCAGGTGTTTGGGGAGTCCCTCCCCCGATCCGAGGGGAGAGGGAGGTGCAAATGAGAGCCCAAAGCTTACGTGCGAGCCAGGTTCCCATTTCAGGGCAGGGGCAGTCCCACCGTTGCTCCTGAGTCTGCACGGCTGGCGTCTCTGCGCGCCGGCCTGCTGCCCGGCCCTCAGGCTCCGCTGCTGCAGGCGTCTCCGCGCTGCCCCTTGAGCGCTTCCCCCGGGCCCCCTCGGCCCACTTTCCCTCCCTCCTCTCTCCTCTGAATGAAGGGAGCGCCGTTTTCCTCAAAAGGCCTTTAGAAGTATAATGCCCGCTTGACTTTCCTGCATGGGGATGGGCGGTGGAGTGAGAGAGGACCACTGAGAAAGATCATTCTCTTTGTTGTGAGTAAGGCAGCATCCCGAAAGTCTTCCCAGGAGGACAGGTGTGTTCGGGGAGACCCCCCAGTGAGCCTGTGGAGGCACACACAGGTTACACACCGAGAGGGGGAGCTTATGTGACAGAAGCCAGCAGAGGGAGCGCCCGGTGACCCGGTCACTGGCAGCATGTGCGGGTGGAGAGGCGGGCGTCGGCCTCAAGCCAGGTGGCTGCAGTGGTGGCCCACGTCTGGTGGAGTGGAAGACCAGCAGGACTCCAGGAGTGACCCCTGGTACTGCCAAGTTCGAGTGTGGGTGGTCGGAGCTCTGAGTTCCTACAGCCCACGGGAGGCAGACGGGTCCCACCCAGATGGGTCCTTATGCAAGAGCAGACTTGTAATTTTGGGTGTTCCAGGCCCCTCCTCAGGGTGTTCTCATTACACCCTCTTACCTCAGTCTTGCCACAGCACTTGACGTATGTCATGGCCGACAGTGACTCCGTGTGAATTGTCAAAGGTGTCCGAAAACTCCGCTCTACTCCTGCTCTATACAGTCTTTCTTCTTCTTAATAGTTCACTGTATTATATAGAAAACCCTTCTTCTCTTACCGAAAAGTTTTACGTGGGCCCTGAAGATTAGAGAGCGAGTGAAATCTTTTCAGCACCTTCTGAGTTCCACGATGTATCAGTTTGTGTTGCTGTGTAACAAATCACTCCAAATGTAACACCCGAAAACAATAAAGAAACATTCTGTTCACAAGGCTGCAGCTTGTGCAGGGAGTAGCAGGGGTGGCGGGTCTCTGCTCCGGGTGGACTCAGCGGGTGGCAGGGAGGCTGAAAGGGGCACTTTCTAGACGGTTCAGTCACGTGCCTGGCACAGCGGCGCTGACTCGTCAGGTGAGAGCTTCGGGCAGGAGCCTGGTTTTCCTGCCTGCACAGCTGCTCCGTCGGCTCCTCGTTTGAGCCTCAGAGCGGTTGGTGACTCAGGGCGGCCAGACTGCTCACACAGCAGCCACAGGCTTCAAGGGCCAGTATTCCAGAAAGTGAGGTGGAGTTGTATCACCGACTTACGATCTAGCCTCAGAAGTCGCATCGCATCACCTCCCTCACACCCTGCTGGCTGCTCTTGTAACAAAAGCCCCCTCGCCCCCCAGTCTCATGGATGGGACCGTAGGCCCCGCCTCTCCATGGAGAAGCAGCAGGTCCTTCTCCGAGAGCACGTGGCAGCTGTGGTTGCCAGGTCTTCGGGGAAACAAACACGCCCATTGCCAGCAGAGAGCGACCTCCACCCTGCCCCCATTTCCCACCGCGGCTCAGCTGCCTGGGCAAGTCAGAGAACTTCAACTCTCCAAGCCTCTGTCTCCGCCACTGAGGCGAGGCCAGTGCCGGGACCACTCGATGAGATGATGCAAAAAGCTGGCCTGGTGCCTGGCACACCACGCACGCCTAACCAATACCGGCTTCCTTCTCTCTTCCCCAGCCTCATCTCGGTCAACCTGGATGCGCTCCAAATGCCATCCTTCGTGGCTACCACTGTGGAAGTTTTCCCCCGAGAAGATCCTGTGTGCATTCATAAACTTACAGGTCACACACATAGATTGTTATTCAAACATTGGCCTTTTCTAAGTAGACCCGCGTTTCAAAGCTGCTGGCCACGGGAAGGAACCCAGCAGGGGTCTTTTTGCCAATGCTGGGTCTACAGACGAGGGAAATCTGGACCTCCCTCTGGTGGGGCTGATTGAAGGATGGGCCACCATATGTCTTTCCCAGAAGGGTGACCGGCTCCCCGCTTCGGTCTCAGCTCCCCCGAGATTTTCCTGAAAGCCCTTCCGGCCAGCCCCGTTGGGAATGTTAGCACATCAGATCTCAGGCTTTGGTGAAAAATGTAAACACAGACCTGATTTTTCATTTTAAATGAAGCCAAGCATATTGCTCCCAGCAGATGCCGAGTGACTCAATCTGTCCTCTCGGTTTCGAAGGGAACTAAAGAACAACATGGTAAAATAAAGCAAACAGCACATTTATTGGTTGATAAAATGCTGTTTTAGTCTACCCTGGCATTATACGGTGATTGCTATGCAGCGAACATCTGTTATTAAATCCAGACTTCTGTTGCCTGGATACATTGAGTCAAAAGCTGGAGCAATGAGAAATCCATTTACGTGTCTGTTGCGTGTGAATGTCAGAGCTCATAGGATGCCACTGTCTTCATTCTAAGTGAATCCTTTCATTCGGAGTGTCTCCCTGGTTAACTCCGACTCCAGGTCAATGCTGTTTCCGTTTGATTAAAAAGGGTTAAAGAAACAAAGAAACAGTCTCCTCTCAGGCGCTCTAAGTAATTTTGTTGATTGATGTTAGAAGACCACATGGTATATTTGGTAAAAGTAGGACCTTTCTGAGAAAAGTGTATGTCCAACGACCCAATAATTCAAATCCTGGGGACCTCTCCCAAGGACATATCGGAGATCAGTCTATGGATTTAAGAACAAGGATGTCCAATGCAGTGTTACTTACAGCACTCCAAAGAAGTTGAAAGTCACCTAAATGCACATAAATCAAGAGCTTCGTTTGTATTGGCTGCAAACTCCGTGTTATTCCACATCACAACATATTTACCAGCTCCCTCTTGATAGACGTGTTCACGATTGTTTACCATGTTATGCTATCCTAAAAAAATTTCAGTGAACAACTTGGTACAAGTATAATTACCTCTTTGGGTAGATTGCTAGATGCAGAATGGTTAGGATGAAGCGTATATTATTTATTCATTCAGCCAGCAAATGTGCCTGGAGTGCCCACTATGTGCTGGGCACATGGTGCTGCACACACTGGGGCCACACAATGAAGGTCCCCACCTTCACGGAGCCATCAGAGGGAGAAGGGCAGGAAGAAAACTGGAGGAATCTCACAGACACCAGGGGAGGCTAAGAGGCAGCTGAGAATTATGGAAAACCAGACAGAGATCTGAGAGCCACAAATCACAAGACACGGAAAGAATCACCCTGGAGCTAGCGTGGTTCCCCAAGACGCGTGCAGCTGGGAGAACCAGTGCGTGTACTCATTCACCAGATGTGTACCATGCCAAGCCGTGTTCCAGGCATGAGGACCCAGTGATGAACAGGACCAATGAGGTACCCTAAAGTAGGAGATGGACAGTACGTTTCAAAAAGTGATGAGTGCCAAGGAATACATGAGGAGGAATGGGGGTGAGGGGTCCACTTAGACTGGCCGAGGAGAATCTCTCTGAGGACAGGACATTTGAGCTGAAATATGAGTATTGAGAAAGGGACAGTGATGAATACACGGGGAGAATGAGATTTCAGGTAGAAGCAACAGCAAGAGCAAAAGCCCTGAGGAGGGAACAAGCACGGTGTGCTTCAGGAAGAGAAAGAGAGCCCGGAGTGGAGCCCACCGAGCTAATTTGGGAAGGGCCAGCGTAAGTGTATCAGTCAGCAATTGTCACTGCAGTGCTGGGTAACAAGCCACCCCAGTACTCCGCAGCATACAACAAGTAGCTGGGACCAGAGCCCAGGTATGAATCTGTCCGAACCCTGTTCTCTTCCCATCCGTAGTCACTGCCTTCCTATGCACAGCCTGTGTGTGCCAAGAGCCACCGCAGCCTCGGGATGGATTGAATACGTAACAGCCATTCCTACATCCACAGGCAGTGGCTCTCGAGCCCTCACGAGCTGGAGGAATACCTGTGGAGCGGGTTAAGTACATAACATCCTAGGCATCGCCCCCTGAGTCTGACACGGCAGGCCCGGGGGACGAACCAGGAATCTGAATTTTACAAAACCACTCCGAGCAGTTACGATGAAGACGGTCCGTGGACCACATCTGGAGACTCAGCAATGGAACAAGTACCAAGAACAGCCCCAGAGAGGCCAGAAAAATGGCCCTGCCTTTTACCTTCAGATACTGGCCCTGCCCCCACCTCTTGCCGACATCATCAAGCGTGCTCTGGCATTTTTAGCATGCACACCCTGTCGCTGCGAAGCCACCCCACCGGCCCAGCCCTGGCAAGCCGTGAGTTAATGGCACCTCCTGGGTGCAGCAACCCTCCCCTAGGGCTCCGTTCCTCGCTGAGCTCTGCTGGGCTCCCTGGCATGATAAAGTGAAGGCAGAGCTTCTTCAAACAGCCCCGCAGAGGATTTGAAGGCTCCTCATCCCCCACTCAGAGCCGGATTTGGCAGATTTGGCTTCTTGCTTGGAGGCTGGAAGACCCGCTGGGCCGGGACTTAGAAGAGCTCACGGGGAATCAAAGCAGTGTTCTCTGCCTTTCCCCAGCAGCCAGCGCTTTCTCTCTGATCCCTGCCCGAGTCGGGAGGCATTCCGAAAGCTCATTACCGGCTCGCTCGCTTTGCCTGGAATGAGCTCCTAAATGCTCTGGGATAAGCAGCCCTAAATGGGAAAGAAAAAATATATAAAATAACGAGTTTCTTCCAAGTTCAGAGGTATGCCTGGTGCTTTCTGTCAGGCCAGCATTTCACCTTCTCTGCTCTAAATTCGATTTTCCGAGTCTGGAAGGAGAGATGGCTGTTGGTCCCCAGCCAGCCACTGCTCGGGTGTGCCGCCCTCCTGCCGCACCTCCCCCATCGCACCCGGGTCCTCGTCCTGCTCTAAAAATGACACAAGTGCTCCCAGGGATGCTTCTTAGAAACGCTGCTGGGAAGTGATTTCGTGGTTGACGTGAACAGAAATACCCTCTCTAGAAAGACGGGGTGCTAATAACTAATATTAACTGAGCATTTCCTGTGTGTACTTTGCATGCATTAGCCAGCTTAGTGCTTATAACCATCTCCTGAGTCAAGGACCGTTATTATCCTGCTTCCCGCGGCAGCAGTTCAGGTTCTGGGAAGTCCCCGCAGCGCGGTCACAGAAATCTGAGGTCCAGACCCAAGGCCTTTGACTTCGGGCCGCTGACCCTCAGCCGCCTCACTGCCTGCTCTGCCCGTCGTGATGGGCAAACGGCGCCTGCGTGGCTCCGTCCAGGCTGCATGGATGCGGACACAGCCCGGGGCGCACGCGGGGCGAGGATACGCATGCCGCCGCGCTTAGGGAACAGTGAGCGCAGGAGTCGCGGGTCCATTGCGGTAAAGAAGTGCCGGCAGCCAGGAAAAGCTTTCAGATACTCAGACGTCTCCCGGGAAGGGTCGGGCTGCCTTGGGAAGTAGGGATCTCTCCATCCGTACAAGCAGAGACTTGGCAACGTCTCACTGGGCACAGTTTAGAGGGTCTCCAGGGTCAAGTACAAATGACCCCTATAACTTGGGAGGCCCTTTGGGTCCCGAGTTTATGGGATTCTGTTGTGATTCCCTGGAGCCGGGTCTCCGACAGCACTTTCTGTTGTCATTCAAATACCGGACAGGGACACCTTCCTAAGAAGGTGGGTGTCACTCCTCCCAGATGATGTCTCTGTGTCCTGGGAGGAGGATCCTGTGAGGTCATTCACATCCAGGCCCCTTCGGGTGGTCAGTCATGAATCCTGGTTCCTGGAACCAGATGGGACCCCGGAGCTAAATGATCCAGGTGAAGAAACGGAGACCTAGAGATAGGGGCTCCCTGGCGCCCGGTCACGAGTGGCGAGCCCGACTGGGCTCGTCCAGTACTGGCTGCCACACAGCCTCATGGTGTGTCAGAGCATGAAGGACCCTGGGCACCTTCTCACCCAGCAATGGCAAACAGGGTTCACTTCCCGTGCCGCCGTTTTTCCAATGTATTTTTAATCACAGTCGACACCCGGTATTGTGTTAGTTCCAGGCGTACAGCATAGTGCCTGGACACTCGTACACCTTCCAGAGTGTCCCCGAGATAAACCTAGCAGCCACCCGTCGCCGTGCACAGCGACGACAGTGTTACCGACTGTATTCCCTCTGCCGAGCTTTCTATCCCCATCACTGTGTCTACAACTGGCAGTTTGTACCTGCTCATCATCCCCTTTTTGACCTGTGCCCACTTCTGGCTCATTGGTCGTGGTGTCCTGTTTCAGAAGGACTCAGGACCACATGTGGGTTCAGTGGTCCTGAGGTCTATGCATCATTTCTGACGGCTGCCTTGGGCACAGGTGGGGAGGTGCGAGCCGTGTGCCACGGGTTCGGCGCCTTTGGGCTGGTCCATCTCAGTGCCTTTCCGGACATGCAGACTGAGCCCTGTCGCAGCGATGCGGATGTTGCAGAAGAGATAAGAGGTGAGAGGAGGCTTTAGCCACAGCACTATGAAACGGATTCAAGGGCATTTGCATGATGATTAAATCCACCCAGGGAATGGAAAAGGTGCACAGTCGCCTTAAGCCATGACAGCACAGAGCAGATGACAGGTGACATCTAGGTGCTTTGCCCTCGCAGGAGGCTCCACCCCTTACTTGGCTGGTCCTGAGCAGGTTCCTCCAGAGCCTTTTGCTAATTGGTGAAGCGAGGGGCAAGGCTTCCCTCACAGGGTTGCCATGAGAAATAGAGAAAATATAAGTACTGGGCGTGACCTAACACTTCGAGGTGGCTCAGTAAGCCGGAGCAGGTACCAGCATTGTCACGCTGCACCCACCCCCGGGTCTGCTCTGCGTGTTGGCATCGTCCCAGGCTGTCAGCAGGTCGGCAGCAGGGGCCACCCAGAAACACATTGCCAGGGACACATAGGCCACCAACCCCAGCCTATCGATCTGGGCAGGTTTTTGGAGTCTCTTGTCCCTGAAGGAACCTGGAAGCTGCCTTCTAGCTGACCGAGAAGGGAGAAGCCAGGCACACCTGGGATTCTGCTGTCCTCACCCCCCTCAGCGGGGGCGGAGACCTCATCCCACCCCTCCCGGACACTTACCCTGCCTGCTGCCTGCCCCACCCCGAGGCCTCAGCGCTCAGGACCTGTGTTGCTGTGGGCACCGTGCCTGGCCTGGGCACAGTGGGAGCTGGGGCAGCTGTCCCAGCCCTTCTTCCTAGACATCACTGCTGCTCGTGTGCTGGGCTGCACCAGAGGAAGCCCGGGGCCCAGCCCGTGCTTCAGCTGCATTCTCCCCGCCACACTGACTTAGAGTTCTCTTTCCTCCACCCCACAGTGACTGCCAGCATCCCTGTTCTCTCCCTTCACCCCGGTTTAGAGAAGCTTTATAGAGCCCGAGGGCAGAATAGCCCCGCCTTCTCCTCCTTGGTTCTTTGAAATCTGTTGTTTGGGGCACAGAATGATCTTCCAGGCTTGGGCCCTGGAGGCTCAGTAAACTGAACATCTTTCTGGCTTTCCCTTGTATTCCCCCCACCCCCACCTGAGGCAGTAAGATTGCTGAGAGAGAGAGAGAGAGAGTGTGTGTGTGTGTGTAGGGACAGAAGGGCAGTGAGAAAACCCCAGATGTTAGCCTGCAGGATACCTGAGCTCAAATCCCCAGTTGCCCTATGAAGTCAAAAGAATTGACCTTATTTTAACATTGAGGGCACAGACACCCAGAATGGTCGTGTGCCCGTCTGAGGTCGTGCAGGGGTGAGTGTTGGCACTGAGGTGGGGCGGGAGCCCCCATCTGTCTGACCCCACTTTCTGAAGATGCCATGTGGGTTGTGCCACCTTAGCTGCTGAGCAGAGGCTGCCTGAGGAGTTGCTCTGAGGATTCTGTGCCAGCATCTGAACTTAGTAAACAAAACGTACGGTGATCTATTAGTGATGTCTGCCACGGGCGCCAGACCAGAGGGCAGCCACCCAGGGGGCACCAGGGCCATGCCATGCTGCCTAACCTTTGTGCTTCATAGAAATTCTGGGGTTTTTTTGTTGGCTAGATAAATGAATGAGTACATGGATTATTATTTCATTAGGTTTCAAGAAGCGGTTTGAGACAGGAAAGGAGAGAGGCCGCCTGTGGCCGTGGGGACGCCTGGCTGGATGGTGAGAGATAAGAGGAGCAGGAGAGATTGGGGCCTGAACTTGAAGCTTGGGATGTCAACCTTGGAAATCTGTGAGCCCTGAGAGGTTTGGGCTCAGGGGGACGATGTGGGAAACGCTGCATTTAACGCCAGGACCTGGCAGCGAGGAGTTGAGGAGGCTGAGGGACCAGCCTGGAGAGCTTTGCAATTAGTGGGAGGCGGAGGGGAGGTGCCCAGCCCACGGCAGAGGAAGGTCACCGTGACAAGGACAGGAAGACGTGGAGAGACAACCCACAGGACTCGGCGGCTGGCGGAGGGCTCTTTTCCCCAGTGACTCACGCGCCTTCCTTTCTAGCTGAATTTCAGTTTTATTTTCGGCTCCAATCAGTGGTAATAGAGACATCCAGGTGCTTTCTTTCCCTCGTTCCACATTCCTCTCTGCAGCTTCCCGGAGTCTAACAGTCCCCCATTTTCCCAAAGAGAAGAAATTGGGGGACAGAGAAGAGCCGGCCCGTGGCTTCCTGACCGTGACCACGGTGGCGCCATTCACTGAGCGCTCCCAGGGAGCAGCCCAAGGTGGACCCTTCCCAGCCATTGGCCCCCTGAGCCCCCACAGCCCTATGAGGCAGGAGCTACTAGTTCGTGTATTTTACAGGAGGGAAAGCCAGGATTCAGAGAGGCAAAGCAACTTGGCTAAGGTCACCCAGCTATTGAGTAGTGAGTCCAGAAACAAAATCATTTTAAAAATAAAATCTGAGCTCCAAGTTTGCTCTTTTAGCTCCATGCCTCTGGTTTAACTGCGCCATAAAAATTTGCAAGTTGAAGTGTCGTTAGAGAACTGTGATTGAAAGGCTCCCTCACTTGGTAGAGGGGGAATCGAACCCGGAGAAGGAGTGTTCTAAGAGCGCCCATGAGGTAGCGGATGAGCTGGCGCTGAACCCAGCACAGTGGGGGCGGGGGACGCACGTGGCTGGTTGGCGTCCTCTCATACCTTCCTCCACATTCCCCCAATCGGGTGCAGGCCCATCCTGGAGTCTCCCAGCTCCTCAGCAAAGCCCTGGCAAGTACCGAGTTCACAACCTCTCTCCAGCCTCTTGGCCCCAGTGGCTCCCCGCTGCCCTTGCTCAGAGATGCCCAGCTGCGCCCGCCAGTCTCCCAGACACGCCGTTTCTGCCCATCACCGGGCCTGCTGTCCCGGGAGCCGGTCCGCCTCCGCCTCTCACCCCCACGGCAGAGGCAGTGCCGTATCGCAGAGCAGGCAGGGCGCCCAGCAGCGTCTAGAACTTGGCTTGTCCTGGCACAGCGAGTGGAGGAAGTTAGAGCTGAGTGTCCCCGCTGGGGCAGACAGGGCCAGTTGGCCGAGGGGCTCGAGACCGATGTTCACGCGGCACACACGTGCAGGACCACCTCCCACCTCTCAGGAGCCGGGCCATCTCCCGCATCGCAGTGGGAGTTCTTCGTCCCCAGACCCTGGCCTCCGAGCCGTGCGTGAGAGGAGCTGGAGTTTCTGCGTGTCTCCTGCGGCAACTCGCAGGTACAGGGCCTGGATCCTGCAGTTGGGGAGGCCGGAGAGGGAAGTGGCTGGTCGCACAGCCTTCCATGGCGGATGAATCTGCTTTCGAGTCCCAACTTTCCCCTCCCTGCTGGGCAACGGGTCCACCTCCCTGAGTCTCAGTGCGCCTGTCTGTAAAATGGGAATAATGAATCTCCCCCACCTTGGGGTGGTCGTATGAATTAAATGCGATCATGTCTGGAAGTGTGCGGGGCAGTCCCTGGTACATGGTGGGGTTCAATAAATGACGGCAATCATGCAATAATAGCACTACATTATTATTATTATTATTATTATTATTATTATTATTATTATTACTAAAGGTTACACCTTTGTAACCTTCACAGCACGTCGTGTGTATTAGGCGCTGTAGTAAGATGTTGTGACTAAGATTATGATGGTGATGATGGTGGTGGGGAGGAGGAGAATCGGTGAGAATATAAGAGCCCTAATAGGCCTTAGAAATCACGGGGCAGCACTTTGGCACAATAGAAATTAAACGAACTTCGGAGCCAGACAGTTGTGCTTAAATTAACTACCCATCCGCACGACGGGGGAAGTACTTCATCTCGGTTAGTCTGGGCCTGTCCCTCATCTTCTGCCAGGCTGTCGGCAGGCGTGAATGAAGCTCTGCTCTCAAGCGCGTGCTTAGCTCCGTGCCCGGCCCAGCGCACGTTGGACGCAGGTAGGTAGGCAGTGGGTTACTCTCGGCTCCCCAGCCCGCAGACCAGCACCCCCTGAGGGCAGGGCGGTGCACTGCTTGCCGAGCTCCTCCAGGGCGGGGCAGGACATCCATTCCCTTACCCAGCAGCCACTCCCTGAGCTGTGTCTCTGTGGGGGGCGCCGTGCCCAGCAGGGGCCTTGCGGTGTGGAAGAGTGCGGAGGGGAAGACGCACTAGCGACAGGTGTGCCATTACGAGAGGAGGTGCCTGACGCGGGGCTGGGAGGGAAGCATTAGTCTCCTATCGCCGCTGTGACGAATGACTGCAAACTTAGTAGCTTAAAACAGCACAGACTTTTTGTCCTCAGAAATCAGAATCGTGGGGCGGGGCCACGATCATGGTGCCGCAGGGCTGCCTGGCTTCTGGAGGCCCCGGGGGGGCAGCCCCTCGGCTCTTGTCCAGCTTCTGGACGCTGCCCGAGTGTCTCGTCCCGCGGCCCCTTCCTCCAGCTTCTCGACCTCTGCCCTGTCGTCACAGCGAGTGCCTGATGCGGGCTCTTGTACATCGGGCCCCCCGGATCCCCTCGGATAATCTCCGCATCTCAGAAACCTTGCTGTGGTCACGCGTGCAAAGTGCCTTTTGCCACGTAAGATCACAGTCACAGGGTCCAGAGATTGGGGCGCGGACGTCCTTGGGGCCATTATTCAGCCTGGCCCCGGGGGGAGTCTGCTTTAGGTAGTTCCTGTCCTTGCCCTCAGCAAACACAGTGCTTGCTTGGTACAGCAGGGGGAATGAATGAATGAATGAATGAACAAACATGAACGCAGAATGACAGAGAGAGACAGTAGGGAGACAAAGCCAACCGCCCTAAGCAGCCAGCCGCCCTAAGCAGCCAGCCCTGGATGGACTCTCCCGAGTCCCCTGAGAACCTGTGGCTTTACTCTGAGATGCACCCTCGGGCATCAAGGGTCAGACCTGCCAGAGAGTTACACGTTTTGGGATCAAAGGTAAAAAAACTCGATGCCTGGAGAAGCCAGGAATGTGCTGCGCCCACCCACAGGGCGCTTTACCCAGCCCACAGCCCTCTTTCTACCAGCCACTGTGGTCTCCGTTTCCCGGACGAGGGGCTGAGGCACAGAGAGGCGCAGTGGCTCACCTGAGGCCACACAGCTAGTGGGTGGCAGAGCCACAGAGACGGGACTCTGCCCCCCGGCTGCGGGGCCCGTGCCCCTGCTTCCGTCACTGCACATTTGATATGCCCACTCCTGGGGCCACGCAATGCTAGCAAGGCTGCTCTGCGTGGCTCCGCTGGGGAAGGAAGTGGGAGACCTAGCGAGGGGAGCCGGGAAGCTGTGCGAAACAGCCCTCAGTAGCTCATGTAAGTGGAATCACACAGTATTTTCTCTTTGCGACTGGCTCATTTTACTCGGTCGGCTTCCTTCAGGCTCCTCCATGTTGTATCGTATGTCGGAATTTCCCTCTTTTTCACGGCTGAATAATACTCCACCGTACAGCTTGTGCCACATGCTGTTTCTCCATTCACCCACCCGTGGATGCTCGGGTTGCTTCCACCCGCCGGCTGTTGTGAATGACACTGCTGTGACCCTGTCTGATTCCTCCCTGCTTTCAGTTCTTCTGGGTACGTACCCAGAAGTGGAATTGCTGGATTGTCTGATAATTCTATTTTTAATTTCCGTTTTGGAGGAACGGCCATTCTCTTTCCCAAAGCAGCCGGGCCACTTCACGTTGTCAGGAGCAGCACGCAGGGTTCCAGCGTCTCCTTGCCGACGCTGTTTTCTGTCTTCGACTGTAACCACCCTGACCGGTGCACGGTGGTATCTCACTGCGGGTTTCAGGGGCTTCCCCTCGTGATCGGCGCTGCCGAGCGTCTTGGCGCATGCTTCTTGGCTGTTTGCAGGTCTTTCTCGGAGAAATGTCTGAGCAAGTGCCGCCACTTCTTTATAAATATCGTCCCCAGTCCTTGTCACAGCCCAACGAGGTGGGCATTACCATACGCTTTTCACATTTAAGCTAACTAAGCCATGAAAAAACCAAAGTGACTTATCTAAGGTCATAGGTGGCCTGGAAAGTGACAGAGGTTGTATTTAAACATCACACTTCCTCCTTCCAAACGCTGAGCCCACCCTGTGAGACACCGTCGTGTGGGCTCACTTCTCCTCACTCCTGGCCCCCCGTGGGCGGACTGTGAGTGCCTGGGAATCAGAGCCTGCCCCTTACATTCCCAATGGCGGGGGGTGCGGGCACGGGTGCGGGTGTGAGATCCTGAAGGAGGGGGCGTAAGCGCTGCATGGCATGACTTTGAGCGCTCCACTGAGTCCCTCTGAGGTTAGGGTTCCCTGTCGACAAGCTGGGGGCAGAAACCCAACCCTCAGTGGCCCAGTGGGAAGATCTGAATTAATACATCTGCAGAGTGCTAAGCATGGTGCCTGGCGTGTCACAGGTGCTGGTGACAAGGCAGACCTTATTAACACCGCTGTGATAGGAGCTGTGGGCCAGCCCACGAGACGCCTGAGTGATCGTTCCCAGGTCCGCCTGCCTTCCTCCGGGGTGGGGGGATCGAATCGAAGCCAGCACGAAGCTGGCACTTGTGCTCACAGGAAGGGGATCTCAGGGCCAGTTCAGGAGGCTCCGGACACGCTGGGTGCCTCAGAGGGGCAGCCGGGGCTCAGGGAAGTGAGGGACGTCGGCTGGTTTCTGTCCAGTGACTTCATCCTTACCACGCACTCTGTTGCATCGCTGGAATCCACCACGCGCATGTACCACCTTCTAGAAGACAGTGTGCGTGCCCGGATAATGTGCACAAGTGGCCTGCTCCGTGCAGGTAGGGAGGGGCAGGGACCCCCGAGAGCTTGGGGAAGAGACGCTTCTCAATCAATCCATGTGGCTTCTACGTGCCACCCGTAAGTCCCAGAGACCCCACACCTCCCAGCCAACACCAGGCAGAAGCCCTGACGGGGATCCACCTCGCCAACCCGCAGAGACATTTCCCGGAAGGAGCCTGCCATTTGCCTCCTGCCCCGCCAGCACCTAATGGAGTTATCATGAAGAGAGGGGTGTCTTTAATTCACTCGGGAGGGCGCGTGGGGACCGACAATGCCGCCTTCCATCCCGGGGACAACAAACGCATTCTTCACCATAATTAAAATGTCACTGTGATAAATAATTCCATCAGCCCCTTCCACCTATGAATGGCTTCCGCTCTAATTGTTCGCATTCCGCTGAATTACAAGTGTTCGGGGAGAATTTAAGGGGTGCTTAGGTAACAAAGATAAATCGGGTGTGTTTTCCACCCTCCCTCGGTCCCTCATTAGGCCAGGCATCAGGGCCGGCCGGGGGTCCGGGTCCGCATTCCCCGAGTCTCAGTCGCTCCTTCCCAGGGCAGAGGGAGACGGAGGGGTCCCCGAGGCCGTGCGCATCAGGAGCGAGTGTCAGGGCCTTCCCGCCCCTGCTGTCACCGTACAAAAGGGAGCAGAGAGCCCCAGCCCCCCTTCCGGGGGGATGTGCGCCTGGACAATCCCGTTAGCCTTCCTGGACCCCAGCTGTCTAACAGAACAGAGGAGACCGAGTCGAGATACAGTTCTTGCTCAATGAGGAGTCGTTTGACATCGTTTGAGGGGCTCCCCATTTTATGCACGGAGGACCCAAGACCCCAAAAGGGTGACTCCCCTTGCATGACACAGCGGGACTGGGCAGAGCCAGGCTCTCTGAGTGCTTGACAGGGCCCGCACGGTGTGAAGCGCACAGTAGGCGCTCCACAAATGCGCCTGCCTTTCCCTTATGCTTTGCCAGACCACCTGTCGGGATTATGTGTGGTGCACAGAGCCAGCCACGGGTGCCGGCCACCTCAGAAGCACCCTGGATCCGTCCTCGCCCTGGGGAGGAAGAGACGGCATTTTGCTGCTCCCTCTGGGAGAAGGGGGTGGCTACGTGGCCAAGAGCACAGTACTTCGTAGTCAGAAAGCCAGGGTTCAAGGACAAGGTCTCCCACTCTGGGGCGGGCGTGGTACAGACTCTCTCTGACTACAGCCTTCTTCTCCGCCAACTGGACATAACGACAGTCCCTGAGGGAGCTACAGAGGCAGTGCCTGGCACAGTGCGCACACGTGGGGGACGTGAGCTGCTGTCCGTGTCGGGGTCCCCGTGGAAACTGCAGCCGGGGTCGCTTGGCCGTGTGGTTCTGAGCACTGTGTGCACAGCTGGATGGCAGGGAGTGTCGGGTCACCCCCTCTTCAGAGAGCTCCCCCAGGCCTTTGCCTTCGCAGCGCGTGTTAGAATCCACATCAAGGCCCCCAAATCCCGCCAAGCAGCTCTCCAGTCCCCGCTCCTTCCAAGAGTCCCAAGCGACAGGTGTTCTTTGGCCGTGGCGTGGCTGGGAAGCGGGGTGAGGGCTGCAGATAGGGGTGGGGATGGCGCCACCCTGTTGTGTGTCTGCTCTGAAACGGAGCCCACCGGCTGTCGGGTCAGGGGGCCGTGTCCGAGAGGGCTGGCCGGGCTCCGTCCGCAGGGGAACCCGTGAAAATGACTATGTGCAGGGGTGACGGGCTGAAGAGGCAGCGAACCCTGCGTGCCGCCCCCACTCCCTGCCTCACCGAGCCATTTCGGAAGATCAGCTCTTCCCCACGGGAAGGACTCTGGTCTCCTGAGCAGGAGGCATTGGATTTGCACTGGGCACTGTGCCTGGAAGGGCCTGATAGCAAAGCCCAAGGGGCTGCAGGGAAGGGACTCCTGCTTGCCCCCCCGTAGGCCCAGCGGGGCTGGTTCCCTCCCACCTCCAGAACCGACTCTCTGGGGCGCAGGCCACGATGAGCCAGCGGGCTCAGTGCTCAGAATGTGGGGGAAAGGGGAGAGGCGAAGGCACCAGCACCTACAGCACCCGAGGTAGCTCATCTGCTTATCCTGTTAACTGTGACAGACAAGCATCTTTATCCCATTTTACAGAAGGGGAAGCTGAGCCTTCGAGACCCATTAGTTAGTTTTGCCCAGGTCACACTGCCAGCAACTGGCTGGACTGGAACCCAGGGTGCAGACTCCTGAGAATTAGGCTCATCCCTTCACTCTGTGCAGGTTTGCATGGCGGGTTCAGACCGGACCGTGGCCCTGCAGGGCTCCCTCCTAGCGTCGGGGAAGGGGAGGTGTGCAGGGGTGCGTGTGGAGCGGAGGCTTCCTGCGAGCTCGTTCCTAACCTGCCTGGGGAGCAGGCTGCCAGCCGTGCAATTACAAGCTGCTTGGGCTCCTCTCAGCGCCAAGACGCAGGGACCTGAACCGTTTCCACAGCTCCAAAGCTCTGGGAACATGTCTCTGAAAGCAAAGAAAGGAAGTATAATAGCGTACAAAGGGTTTGTTCATTCTGTTGTACTCACAAAGAGCCAGTAATCCAAACACCTTGTTCCAGAAGATTAGAGACCCCCCCCCAGCCCCACCCTCACCCGGGCTGGCACGTTGCTCTGCAAAAGCAGGCGCCTGGCTGTGAGGCCACGTATCTGGGACCAGGACTCCAGCCTGAGCCACAGCCAAGGAGACAAAAAAAAAAAAGCGGAGAAAACACCACCCCAGCAGCATGCAACAGTGCAGCCAGGGGTGCCAGTGCGGCCGGTCCCCTGCTGCCTGGCCCCCCAGACAGCGCTTTCCTTCCTCTGGACCTCAGCCACCGGCAAACCCGCCCCACTGCGGAACAGTCTCAAAGCTCTTCTGTCTGAAGACCCCTCCGGTGTGGAGCCCGCCTAGTAGGATTGGAGGGGGGGTGCCCAGAGCTGGAGCTATGCTCAGGGGCAAAGGTTATGCAGGTGTTAGAAGCGAAGCGGGTTACCCGGAGGGCCCCCAACCAGTGGGACTGGCAGCGGAGGTCCAAGTCCAGGGTCAGAGCTTCCGGGGTCAGAGCTTCCGGGAAGCAGTTGGGCTGAGCAAGTGAGAGCGAGCGTAGTTAGCTGACACTGACTGAGCACGCGCCATGTCCCGGGCGGTGCTCACTGTCAAGGCACACTCACTCCTTTCAGCCCACAATCAGGCCATCGGTGAGTTTTATGGGGAAACTGAGGCACAGCGAAGTTAAGCTCTTGTAGCAGCTGCTAAAGGCTTGCACCCGGCTGACCTGGCTCCAGCAGCTGAGCCCCTCACCATAGGCCTGCCCTGCCTCTGGGGGCCTTGGTCCAGGGCCCTCGTCACAGAGCAGGTGTCTGGGCCCCAGAGGGTCAGTTCTGTTTAACGGACAGGAGCAGGACAGTCCCCTTGCAGCTGTGGCAGTCCTCTGACTGAAACCAAGGCAGAAGTGACAAATGGGGGCCCTGAGTCCCCCCCCCCCGTCCCCCACCGCCCGTGAGGGAGCAGCTGTCAGGCCTCGCTGCGGGGCTGAGTCAGCCATCTCGCAAACCGTCTGATTGAAACCTCTTCACCAGCAGCCACATCCCCTGTCACAGGGACTGGCCCTGAGTGTCCCCCCCTCCATCTTTGTTCGCAAAGCAGCTTCTCCCCCACCCTGTCCACCCCCCCACCTCCCACTGGAGCGGAGGGTCATGGATTTTCGAAATGAGATAAGTCTGGAAGATGAATGCATTCATGAGCCCATCAGAGGGTCAGGAATCGCTGGCCCCAGTTACTGCCTTCAGTCCCGACAGGATGGATTTCCTCCAGCAGGTTCTGCTCATCAGGCAGACTCGGGGTCGTCCCGCCAGGGAGCCCGGCCGAGGGCACCGTCGCCGCTCCTCGTCGGGCGGGCGGGTGTCGGCTCCCCAAGCCGATGCCACGTAATGTGCGGCTCACGTCCGATGCTGGAGAGAAGGAAAAAAGAAGTAGAAATTTTAAAATATATACTTAAATAAATATATAATAAAAATTTTAAATAAGTAGATAAATGAACCTGTTAAATGTATAAATAATATACGTATTTAAATTAAAATATATAGCATGCATGAAAAGAAGAAATGAGAGAGAGACAGACAAAGTGGAGACGCTTTCTTGCCAAATGGAAATAAGACAAGGTAAACACATCAAATCTGATTTCAAAACCCGTTTGGAAACCCTGTCCCGGAATTGTCAGAAAGGGCCCCGGCGTCCCCAGGAAAGGTGTCGCTGCCGAAGCGCGCCCCGCTAAACTCTGCGGCCCCCGCTCGGGCCTCCCGGTGACTTGTTTAGAACGGCTGCAAATCAGAACAAATCCCAGCCAGCTCCAGTCTCTCTCTCCAGCCCTCAGTCACTCATAATCAGACCGTGCATTTTAGCAACAAAATCTTCCCTGGCTGAGCAACTCATTCATCTGCCTTCTCCAAGCTCGACGCCCTTTGAATGGGAGATGAGAGGAAGCCACCTGCTTCTCTGGCAGCAGGGAGCTGGAAGAAGGAGGGAACTGCCAGCCCTCCCCACTGCTTGCTGGACGGGCAGCTCGAATCTGCAGGAGGGGGCCACCAGCCAGGTGCCCGAGGGAGCCATCCGATCCCACACTTGGTGAGTGCCTGCCCTGCGCTGGACACCTGGCCCTGGTCTCCGCGTTCAGATTCAATTTCTACCCTTTGTTAGCCGTGCGACCCCAGACAAGTTACCTAGCCCTGTGCATACAAAAGCAAACCCATGGAACAATGAGAGGCAGACTCGGAGAACCAGGACACCAGTGGAACTGCTTTGATTTCACTTTCACTCTTCCGAGGCAAGTCACTTCTCTCCTCTGAGCTTCATTTTTCTAACCTGCAAAATGGAAACAATAATGCCCGCTTGGCCTCTCTCCCAGGGTTTTCCGAGGATCAAAGGAGCAAGAGAGGTGGACGCACTTAGGGTTTCACAACAGGGAGGCAGAGGTGCTGTTGCATCCTTAGGAGCCGTGCCCCCGGGTCGGGTGGGCTTGACTGTCTAACTGCACACTCTCAGAGCTGGGGCAGGGCACCTGCCTGCCTGCCGCCTGCCTGCCGCCTGCCCGAGCTCCGCCCGTTGCCATGGGTATCACGGATGAAAAGTAGGGTGGCTTGGGATGGTGCAGAAGAGGAGATCTGAGTCTTGCACGGAGAGGGGAGCTTGGGAGGCACCCAAAGAGGCCCCTTCACACCCCTTGAGGGGCCCTCGACAGGACGAGGGACCGTCCTGCTGCGCCTGGGACCCGTGGTCATGAGGCGGCAGAGGCCCTGAAGGGGAAGGGGCTTCCTGCCCGCCAGATGCTGGAGCTGAACCAGTACATGCGAGTGCAAACGGGTCCGATCCACGTTCTGTGTGCTTGCTCCCTCCTGACCCCAACCTGTGTGTGTGTGCAGGGGGAGATGGGGCAGGAGGAAGAGGGGCTAAGTGCACAGGCTGAGGCCCCTGGACCGTAAGGAGGCTGCTTGTAGATCCGAAAAACCTTCAAAGACCCGCAAGCAAGGCTGCCCTGGGGTGAGGCCCGCTGCCACTGTCCCAGCCAGAACCACAGGCCGAGGGAGCAGTAGAGCAGCCTCCAGACAGAGCCAACTCCTTCTAGCAAATTTCACCCTTAAAATTTGCCATCAGTCCATGGGTGAAGGCAGAAGCAGTAATTAAAGTGAGTAGGAGACATGCAGGAAGCGCTCAGTAAATGTTGGCTATTGTAGCCACACTGCTGGAGGGAGAAGTTGCTACAGCACACCTTTGACCTGTGGCCTCTCACCCAGACGCAGTTCTCAAGGCCCTTCCCTCCACCAGGCATTCTGGGCAATGCAATGGGGACATTTCTGGGAGGGGAGTGTGGACAGGGGACAGAGCACAGACACGGGACCAGAGGGCCTTGGTGTAAGCCTGCGTCCTGCCATGGACCTGCTGCGTGACCCTGGGCGGGCGGCACCCCTTCTCAGAACCTCAGCTTCCGCAGCCTTTAAAACAAATGCACCACCAACACCACAGGCCTTTGCAAAGACACCGGCCATTGCCAAGTTGGAGACACCTTGTGTTTGATAGTCGTCTGGCTCTGCCCTCTCCCTCCGGAGCAGCCCCGTCCCGGTGTGTATGCCAGGGCCGCGGGCTGATCTGCCGTTCCCTTTGAATACACCAGCTCTGGGTCTGGAGCTAATGGGACACGTGGCAGGGACGACTGGGAGTCACCGCAGTGTGGAAGAGAATATGGCTTCATGAAAATAACATTTGGAAGTAATTATGGGAGCAATGGATCAGAACCACAGTTGGCTGCCAGCCATCCCCAGAGACAGAACGGGAGATGAAGGCAGGAGGGGGCTCCTCACCTGGGAGCCAGAAGAGAGCATCCCGCAGCATCGCAGCCTGGCCTCAGCTCCGCCTGAAAATCCAGGGCGGCGGCCCCGCTGCCCTCCCTCAAGATACGGCGGTTTGGCTGCTTGGGCTCCTCTTAGTTTTTAATCCCAACAGGACACAAGCTGTATTAGAAAGTCATGTGAGATGGAAGAAGGAAATGGCATGAAATCTGAGGGCAGGTAGGGGCAGAAACAATAAATACGTTAGCAGTGGGGAGAGCAGAAAGAGAAGATTGCATTCACCTGCCCCTCAGCAATCCCGGTCGGCCCTGCTCTGTCCCGGCCCCGTGCTCAGCGCTGGGGACCAGACACAGGCCAGACCCGACTCCTGTGTTCTGGTGCTCCAAACTTGTGCTGGGCTGTAACGGGGACATTGAAGCCCAGTACAGGGCTGCCACACGGTTTTTGGGCATCCAGGAAGGTGTCCTCGAGCAGGTGGAGCCTGTCCGGAGCTAAGCTGGGCCTTGACCCTGGCAGGGGGCAGGGGAGCAGGCAACAGGGGACAGAGGCTGCCACCAAGACTGGGATGGTGTCAGGAGGACCAAGCTGAGGTCAGACTCAAATGCCCTCCCCCAGAACTTTCGCTGTTTGGGTGGGACAGGCCGCTACCCCCTGCAGGACTGGGAGACCTAGAGGCTCAGGGGCCTCGCCCTGCACCACACCCTGCACCACACACACCCTTCTCTCTGACTCCTTCGCTCCCAGACTCTGGGAGGGTAAGGTCAGACCTTGCAGGATGCAGACACAGGTCCTTTGTTTTTAAGGCCAGTGGGTCAACGAACGCTTATTGGAGAGCCTCGTACCCTGGGACCAGCCCAGGCCCTCAGAAGTGGCCCTCCTCACCTGGCCTGGCACTCACCCCTCCCCACTCTGACCACGGGGACTTGCAGGCTGGACGCACCTGGATTCAAACCCCACAGCCAAGCCTCGGTGCAGTGGAGACAGTAGCAGCCTCGTCACAGGCTGCCTGGGAGGATGGGGGACACCTGCCCTGCCCCCTGGCTGAAGCAGAGGCCCCATAAAGGGCAGTTGAGAAAACCCTTAATGCTGGAGGGAAATTTGGAGGTTGAGCCTCCACCCAGCTGTCATTTGGGATAGGTGACAGGCGCTCCCAGCCGTCACTTCCGTTTCTCTCCTGCCCCCACCCCCTCGCCGAGGTCTGGCAGCCCAGCGCTGTGGCCTCCCGGAGCCCAGGGTGGCCCCGGCCCGTTCAGAGGCTGCTCTGTGGAGCCCAGGGCCAGCTTGCACCACATTACCGCACTTCAGCCTCCCCCAGCCCTGGCGAGTGGGTCTTAATAATTCCCCTGACCAGGGGAGCGAACCAGACTCAGCAAGGAGAAGGACTTTCCCTGGGGCACGTGGCTGAGTGCCAGCTCTGGGCTGCAAACTGTGAGCGTCCCCCTTCCGAAGCACGTGGTCTCAGGTTCTGCACAGGTCTCATGGCTGATGAGCTCTCTCTTCTCCCCCGACCCCAGAGTGAGCCGGTTGGGCTGGCATCTCAGAGAGAGATATCTCAGGAGCCCCTGATGTGCGAGAGAGATGAGTGCCCAGAAGGGCAGAGGGGCTGAGCGAGTGGGGCTCTGCCCACCCCCAACCTGCTCCAGGACATCTTTCGAATGCATCGTGTGTGGATGAGGCACTTTGATAAAGACCAAATCCCCTCTTGTTGCTTGGCAACCCGGCTCACAAGTCGTAGCAGGAAAGTAATTTACAGGAATTCAAAGTGTCTGCTGGGGCTCTGCTGAGCCGAATCGGTGCAAAGAGGAGCCACAATGGTCCAAGCCGCACCTTTGGTGGGAAGCAGGGGCCGACGGCAGAGCTTCCACCTGCCTTGCCTGAGAGCCTTGAGCTCAGGCTCATGGATCATTTTTCATTAACTGATTTACTGATGTGATATTAAGCCCCTACTATATGGCAGGCCCTGTGCTGGCAGTCAGGCGCACGGTGACAGGACAGAGGGTGTCCCAGCAAGGGGCCAGCGGGAGCCAGGGCAGAGCGGGAGAGAGCCTGGCATGCACGAGAATCCACGTGGTCTGGCAAGGGCTCCTGCTGGGGCCACAGGGTAGGTGGAGCCCAGGCAGAGCCTTGAACGCCGAGCAAACCCATCTGACTTTAGTACCCTGACTGTGGTGTTACTGATGAGGGGATGGGATGAGATTTGTGTTTACTGTTGGAAGGCAGGTTAAGTGAGAAACAGGAGGTAGAAGGGAAGAGCCTGAGGCTACCCCAGTCAACAGAGAGACTGTCAAAGAAAACTGCTACAGGCAGGAGATGGTCAGGCCTGAACTCAGGTGGGGAGAAAGGGCAGATTCCAGAGATGTTAGGAAGTGAACATGGCTACTGATCGGCGGCGGGGTCCGAAGTAGGGACCAGTAAGGACCCCGCAGGTGTCCAACTTGGCCAGCAGGCGGTGCCACTTACAAGGTGGTGAGGGAGGAAAGAAGGGTGGGCCCAATTTTAGGGGGGAAGAGGGGAGCCCGGTGTCCCATGACCCTGAACTTGGCCATTTCAGGTTTTTTCTTTCCTCCCAGGCTGTGGGTTGGGCAGTGTGAGGACCGGGGCATGGCACACCATGTGACCTGTCTGGTACGCATGCATGGCCTCATTTAGTCTTCCGAACAACACTTATGAAAATCGATAACTGTCACCTCACCAGCCTGCGTCCCCAAGGTCACATCCACGGTCATAACTCAGAAGTCCCTGGCTCCTACTTCCGCTTGTTCTCTGCAGAAGCTCAGCTACCGATGTGGCACCAGCTGTTTCTTTCTCCTGCGGCCCCACTTCCCCTCCCCGGAAGCACCCCTTCGTCTGGGAAGCTGCTCCCTCCCTCCAGGAGCACCCGGCCCAGATGCCAGTATCTGCCCCCACGCTGTCCTGGGTGCCCCACTGCTCCCACGAATCCTGTGCCCCAGGATGTGCTGTCCCTCAGGACACCCCTTGGGATCCCTCGCCGAGGCCCATGGAGGGGCCGCTCCCAGTCACCAGCAGGCCCAGACACGTCTGGATCCCATCGCGGGTTCTCGACAGACAGGGCACCCATCTCGCTCACGCCCAGGGGTGCCTCTGGAGTCCTGCGGCCCTGGTTTAGATCCATTCACAGCCTCGGGCGCTTTCTGCCCAATGTGCAGCCTCTGCGCCTCTGTTTTCTCGTGGGCGACACAGGGTGAGGATAGCAGTGCACGTTTCAGAGCGAGGTGAGGAATCAATGAGTTAATGCTTGTGAGAAGCTTAGGAAATGCCTGGCCCATAGTAAGTGCTCAAGTAATCTAAGCATCGTTATCTAATCAAAATGAACATTCATTGAGTGATGACGATACGCCAAACCCAGGGCTAGGTGCCTTTCCTAATTTTACAATGACCCGAAGAGGTAGGTGTTCCCACCCTCACTTAATGGATAAGGTCATGAAGTGACAGCCCAGAGGTCACGATGTCCCAGGAGCGGGGGACAGAGCCTGGACAGGGCTAATGTCCATGCGTGGTCTGCTCATGGCCAGGAAAATACAGTGTCTTCTTGGGTGCTGTTGGCCCTACCTCGGAGTGCTCCAGTCCCAGGAGGCTCCTCTTGTCTGCCCGAGGGTGGCAGTGCACGGACCTGCTCAGGGCCCCCCGGGGTCAGGGAAGGGTTGTGTGGAGCCCAGACACGGGTCCCAGCCGAGAGGGAGGACCCAGATTTCTAATGTGAAGTCTCGGTGATTTGCAGCTGCGTCATGATCAGTGCGAACTCTTCCTCCTCTCAAAACCTCCAGCAAAATCTACGGGACATCAATGCTTTTAGAATTGAATTGTTGGGGGGTGGTGCAGGGAGGTGTATTAATTTCTGGTGGCTACTGCAGCAAATTACCACAAACTAGGTGGGCTGGAAACAGCAGAACTTGATTCTCTCACCATTCTGGAAGTCAGAATTCCAAAGTCAGCATCCCTGGGCTGAAATCAGTGTAGTCATGCCCACCCCCCCTCGGGGGCTGTAACGGAGATCCTGTTCTTCTTCCAGCTCTGGTGGCCGCCAGCATTCCCTGGCTTATGGCCGCATCTCTCTAATCTCTGCATCTTTGGCCTCTTGCCCTCTCTTCTTCCGCACATGTCAAATCTTCCCCCACCTTCCTCTTGTAAAGATACATCTCATTTAGGGACCCCCTGGATCATCCTGGACCACTTCTGCACACTCTCTGCTCTCTAAAGTGACATACGCAGGTCCCCGGGATTAGAACATGGACATCCCGGGGGGCCATTATTCAGCGTGCTCCAGGGAGGATGGGATGAAGGAGTATGGCCTCCAGGTGGTGTGAAGCTGGAGGCCAGGCTGTCTGCAGGGGCCACAGCACACTGAGGTCACACGCAGGGTCACACCACTTCTAGCAAATGGCAAAGCTGGGGCCAGATCGGGGTCTCCCGACCCCAGGTCCAAAGCCCTCCCCACTGCCACACACACTCCCGCCTCTCATTGCTGAGTCTTGCACAGTAATGGCCTCTGATTTAGGGCCTGTCTGAGTCTCCTGGATCCCATTTGGAAGGTTTTCCCCTCAACGCCTATGCCAGGGTCAGGGAAAGAGAGGCCACCAAAAGTCGACACCACGCTGTGGTCACGCACCCTATATCCTGTCCCCTTCCCTGGTCTCCCACAGCTGTCTCCTGGGAGTGAAGGACCTCCTTACATTTATTCCAGATAAGGCCCTACTTTGTCTGCCAGCCATTGTTAGTGTTGACAAGCAGACGCCGAGGTTGGCAGGAGCCGGTGATAAACAGGGAGAATGACAATAGTAAAAGGGAGGGGCGCATCTGTCGGGCTGCACGCTGCCGTCACGTGAGAGCGCTTGCTGAAGTCAGACAGCTCCCACCGTGTCACCTCGGCAGTTCGTGGTGCTCTCTGGGCCTCAGTTTACCCATCCACACAATGGGGGGAACTGCGTCTATGAAATTAGTATGTGAAAGCCCTTGGCTCAGAGCGGTGACGGTGACAGGCCACAGGGCTCCTCTGTGCTCGGAGGAACATCTGCTCCACTGGAGGAAGAGTCGAAAAACTCAGGATTAAGGTCCGAGCTGGAAGCGGGATCCTGGGTGGAGGCAGGGAAGGCTCCTCTGGCTTGGCATCGGGCCCTTGGATTCGGACTTGGTGCTTTCATCTTACCTGTCATCCCTCCCACAGGCAGCTGTCTGCTTCCCCCAGTGTGACAGCAACATAATGGCACCCCCGGCGCTCCCCACAATGTCACGGTCCCCAGGGTGTGTGTTGTTCGCCGTGTCTCCCGCAGAACCTGCCGTCCACACAGCAAAGCCCAGAAGAGAGACAGCTGCGTCCTCACAGAGGCGTCTCATCACGCAGCATGAGAGCGCTCTCCCCTCCTCCCAGTCACGTGCGAGAGGCCACGGCGGGCAGTGACAGCCACAGGCCATTTGCTTTCTCGCCCGATGATAATTACAACAATCGCTCCCATCGATCCAGCGTGCGCGCCAGGCACCGCGCTAAGCACTGCGCCGCATGCGTTATCTCTCGCCATCGTTCCAAGGGGCTTTAAAGCAGGCATTGGTATGCTACCCACGGGGACGTGGAACTTGGATCCCATGTCAGCCTAACGCTGGAAGCGAAGCAAAAAAAAAATTTTTTTTTGGTGTTCATTTGCTCATGTATGTGAATGAGGAAAGTGTGACAAATGGGAAAAAGCAAGTAAGAAAAAGAAAGGGAAGCCCGGCAGGAAGCCAGGGCAGGCAGGACTCTCTGCTGGAGGCCTCCCGTCTGTCTCTAAGCTGCTTGGCAGGCCCCGCAAAGACGGAACGGGGTCTGCTCCGAGACCCTCCACGGCGGTGGAGGCTCCCGGTCTGCCGCCTCAGCGTCACCCCCCACCCGCCCGCCCCCTGGGACTCGGGAGGGACAGAAGTTCTCACCCCCAGAGCAGACCTTGTGGGGAGCCCCAGCTGATCTGTTTTAACAAGTGCAGGCGATGATGGTGCACGTTCAAGTGTAAGAACCTCGTAGCTTAAAATGAGGACACACCAGGTCCCCGCACTGATGTCCCATCTCTCCCCTGAGACCTGCGTGGGCCATCGTTGTGACCAAATCTTTACTGCCGGCCGCATCGTGGGCTGTGCAGGGCTGGCTGCTGCTGCAGTCTCCCCCGCATAGACCCATGGGAACTTCTCAAGGCGCAACTCGATGGCGGCAGCGCCAGAGGGGCCGAGCAGGGTCTGCAGACACGGCGTGCGGGCCTGTGTTCACGCTCACGCACAGCTCGGAGGCGTGGGGACCCTGGGGGGGCATCCTTGCACAGCTGTTAGCAGCCAGGGCCGCGGGGCCAGGCCGACCCAGATCCGAGTCCTGGCCATCCCTTTCATCCACTGAGTGACCGTAGCCAGTCCCCTTCATTCCCTTGCCGTGCCTCAGTTTCTCCATGTGTAAAATGAGAATAACTATCATACCTGTTCCATGGGTTTCCTCTAAAAATCCGCTGGGCTAATGGGGGATGTGTGAGTGTGGCCGCTGAGTCACTAGTGAGCCTTTAATGAACGGTCCAGTGGTTATAAACAACGAATTTCCTACCGGGGATGGTGTGAGCCGCCAGCTCACCTCCACATCTCCTGCCACCACCAGCAGTGGCGTCCACCCACCCCTCCTGGAAGATTCGTATGGAGACGCCTGTCCTAAATTTATCGGGTACCTAAATATCTTTCTCATATTTTATATCCTTTTATCTTTTCAACCACTCTGCTCTGTAGCTATCATTACCCGGTTTCTACACCAGGAAGCCGGGGTCCCCCAAAACGATCTGACCTTCCTGAAGTCACAGAGGCCAAAGCTAGGGTTTCATTCCAGGGTCGCTGGTTTGAAAGCTGACCCCGACCTGTCGATCATTTCCTGTGGCTGTCTGGTGGCAGTTGAGTCCTCTCTGATTCCGGGGCCGAGGGGAGTGAGGCAGCTTCTAGAGCTGGAGCAGAGCCCATCCTGGGAGCCTGTCGGATTCGAGCCCCTGGTCCGCCCTGGTGGAGCTCCAGGCTGTGACAGGGGCTTCCCTTGCCCAGGGCTCCATCCCCCGTCCCATGCCCAGGGCTCCATCCCCCGTCCCATGCCCACAGCATCTCTGGGAGGCGAAGTTCGTCTCCATGAAAAGCCCCACACAGCAGGGTGTGGTGAGAGTCCCAGGGAGTGGGACAGAGAGTTCAGAACCACTCACTCCAAGAGAAAGAAGTCGCCCACACAGCCCCTGTGGGGAGTCACACAGACCCAGGCGGAGGCCCAGACGGCGGCCGTCTGCCCGGCCCTCTTCTCTCCCGGAGCCCAGGCCCGGCCCAGCGCTGCCTGCTGGAGACCTGGCACAGCCTCCATCCATGCCCATCACCCTCCCTGCCCAATTAACCCCTTCTGAACCTAACGTTTTGCAGAGGAAAAACGGGCAGCAACTTTGGAGTCACTCTCGGTCCCCAGTGATTACATCATCGTCAGAGCAAGTCCTGTGGCCGAGCCCAGAGCCACGGGAAGGGCAGGGAGGGAGGGAGGAATGACAATCTGCCGTGCTCCCGCGCCGGGTGCAGGGTGCCGGGTGCCGGGAGGGAGGACCTGCTCCTTCCTTCCTTCACTCAGTGTGTGTCGGTTGAACACTTGCGGGGGAGGTGCTAGGTGCCCGCTGTGTAGCAGTGGACAAAGTGGACACAAGTCCCCGCCCTCACGGAGCTTACGTGCCAGTGACTGACCCCCAGGCTTACCCACAGGCATTTCCTGGGTGCCCACCCCGTGCCAGGTTAGGACAGGCGTCGGAGACGGAGATGTCCGCCACACCGTCCCTGCGCTCAGCGAGCTCATCGCCCGGGGAGGCCCCAATCACTGCGCAGACGGAGTGAGAGGCGGGAAGCATGCGTGAGCCCCAGAGAACACCTGGCACACACCAGGCGCGCCCCGTCTCTGGGCCACCCCCCCCCCACTCTGCCAGACCTCCTTCCCAGCCACCGGCCTCCTTTTCAAGCCTGGCCAGCCAGCTTCCCAGGATGGGAGCTCTCAGCAGGCCCCGGCTGGGCAAGTGCAGAGGAATTAAGTGCAATTAGCCAGACGAAGCCACCCGGGAGGAAGCACTTGCTCTCCCTCGCCAAGACTAATGGGGGTGACGGGCAAGCAGGGCACAGACTGCGTGGCTGAACGGAGCGTCCCAGGAACCTCAGCACCCAGTGGGTGAGTGGCAGCGAGCAGGCCCTCTGCCTGCGGGGCTGAAACCGCACAGCCTCGCGGGAGAGCCGGAGGTCAGGGATCGGCCAGCCCTCCCCAGAGACGCCCCCGCCGCCCTGGGCCTGAAGAGCTGGCGTAAACTGGTTTAATGGAGTGCAGTCTCGCCGTCTCGGTGGCGGTGGCGGGAGGGGAGAAGACTAATCGCCCTGCCCGCAGTAATGATGTTAGGTCGGGCTTTTAGCGAGTGTGGTCAGCATAACTCAGGGACTCCACCTGGTCCACGGGGCACCCCCTTTCAGGTCACGGCTGTGCCCCCCCATCTCGGGCAGGCTGGAAACCTAGGCTGACCCCTCCCCACCCCCCAGGGGCGGTCACCCGTCGGTCCTGCTGGTCCACCCGCCGGACATGTCTCCTGTCTCTCCCTACATTGTCGTCACAGCCCCTCGTGGTCCCGGGCTGAGTCGTGGCCCCCTCCATGCCTCACACAGCACAGAGGTTTTCCTAGAACTCACACTTGATCCCGACTCTCTCCTGGTGACCGCCCCCGCCGACCTGTGCTGATTTCTCACAGTGCCACGGCCATAGTGCCCCACCCGCCTCTTTATTTATCCTCAGTGCTCTTCCACCTGCCTCTGCCTGGCAACCACCTGCTTTTCCCTAAAATCCCAGCTTCCATCTGCCCTCCTCTGTCCAGCCTTCTCTGTCCCCCATTCTAACTCCTGCTCCTGCCCTCCCACCGAATTAGTGTCAGTCACTGTGAAATTCTAATGCCAGAAACATACTCCATGCCTGTTTATGTGCCTCATGTACCTCTGTGCTTTGAACATCGAGAGTAAGATTTCACACGTGCACACACACAAACCAGTCTTCCCCCCTGTGGAGACCCTCCTGTCCCGTGGAGAATGCTCGCTGCACACGAAACCGTCAGATCAACTTCTGCGATGCATCCCCCTGGACCTTATGAGAGAGAAGCAGCTTACCAGGAAATAAATGATTTTACATAGTGACGCCTCTTCCAGGAAGCCTCCCACCCACTTGAGCCAGATTGCATCTTTCTAACGGCACTGCCTGTGCTGTTTCCCTGCACGTTCATGTAGCCACCCCCACGTGTTTATTTCCCTCAGGAGCTTACACGCTCCCTGAAGTCCTCTGTTGTTTACTCCCCATCTCAGTGCCCGGCACGTGGCGGGAGCCCCACGGATGGTTAGAGCGAGCAGGGGCCTGAGGCCCGGCGTCACGTGCCGCTGGGGCAAGGCGCCCGCGCCGGCACAGCACCGCCAGGCGTCATCCGCTCCGAGCCAGGAGCACCAAACCACGTCCTTGCGGGCTGCTCGGCGGAAGCCCACGGAGCCTGTAATAACGTCATACCGGCCCGAGTGCAATTCCTAATAAATTACCTAAGTTTCTGCAGGAGCGGAGCTGGCGTTTTCTCTTTTCTTAAGTATATTTTATCGATCATGCTATTACAGTTGTCCCCAGTTTCTCCCTTGGGCCCCCCTCCACCTGGTACCCCCTTCCTTCCAGCAATCGCCCCCTTAGTTCATGCCCATGGTTCGTGCACATAAGTTCCTTGGGTTCTCCATTTCCTATGCTGTTCTTTACACCCCCCTGTCTATTTTG
>CM052546.1:5463211-5489814 GCA_028533065.1 Trachops cirrhosus | reverse complement strand
GTGTTTGTTTGTTTGTTTTTAGATTCAGTTGGTGGTGGTTATGAATTTGTTGCCTTTTTAAAGTTCACAGTTTTGATCTTTTTCTTAAAAAGTCCCTTTAACATTTCATGTAATAATGGCTTGGGGGTGATGAACTCCTTTAGCTCTACCTTGTCTGGGAAGCACTTTATCCGAGCTTCCATTCTAAATGACAGTTTTGCTGGACGGAGAAGTCTAGGTTGTAGGTCCTTGCTTTTCATCCCTTTGAATACATCTTGCCAGTCCCTTCTGGCCTGGCAAAGTTTCTTTTGAGAAATCAGCTGATTGTCTTATGGGCACTCCTTTGCAGGTAGCTCTCTGCTTCTCTCTCGCTGGTTTTAAGATTCTCTCTTTACCTTTAACCTTTGGCATTTTCATTATGATGTGTCTTGGTGTGGTCCTCTTTGGGTCCAACTTGTTTGGGCCACTCTGTACCTCCTGGACTTGCGTGTGTGTTTCCTTTGCCAAATTAGGGAAGTTTTCTTTTGCTATTTTTTTTCAAAAATGTTTTCAGTTTCTTGCTCTGCCTCCTCTCCTTCTGGCACCCCTATGATTCGGACGTTGGCACGTTTGGAGATGCCCCAGAGTCTTCTTATACTGTCCTCATGTTTCGAATTCATGTTTCTTCTTTCTGTTCTGGTCGAATGCTTATTTCTTCCTTACATTCCAAATCGTTGATTTGAATCCCAGCTTCCCCACCTTCACTGATGGTTCCCTGTAGATTTTTCTTTATTTCCCTTAGTGTGACCTTCCTTTCTTCCTTTATGTTGTTGACATACTCGGTGAGTTCCCTGAGCATCACGGTGTTTTGAACTCTGCATCTGAGAGGTTGGCTCTCTCCAACCTATCATTCTCTTCATTATTTTTCTGGGGTCTTGTTCTGTCCCCCCATTAGGGCCGTGTTTCTTTGTCTCCCCCATTTGGCAGCCTCCCTGTGCTTGTTTCTGTGTATCAGGTAGAGCGGCTTTGACTCCCAGTAAAGGGCACCCCTCTGGATAAAGGTGGCTTCTTTAAATCCTCGGCTGTCAGACTTCCACACAGTTTGAGTTCTGACAATTCTGGGTGTTATTTGTTTTGAGGTTTAGCTGTGATCCTTTTGGTGGTTGTACGAGGAGGTGAAGCGTGCCTCCATCTTGACCGGGAGTCCGGAGCTGGCGTTTTCATTAACACTCCTGATTAATTGTCTGTCCTAGAACCTGGCAGAGAGAATCCCAGCAGCCTGGGCTTTTCCACCAGATTAAAGTTGGTGACGGACAAGAGAACTCCCTGCCACCTGGCATCCCTCACGGCTGTGGCCATGGAGCATACAGGCTGTGAGCCCGACTGCCCATGGTCAGAACCGACCTTGCCACTTACTGCTGGGGCCCTGGGCTCTTTAAACTGCCTCAGTTTCTCTATCCGTCAAATGGGGATAAAATAATACTCATAAGGTTGTTGTGAGGATTAATGGAGTTGGTGCAAGTAAAGTCCTTAGCACAGTGTCTGGCACATAGTAAATGCTCAATAAACAGTGCTTATTATTTGTTTAATTTTGGTGGGGGTTCTGTTCATTTTCCCCCAGAGAGCTCAGGGAGCTACAGTGCCTTGTAAGGGACAGAGCTGGGGCACCTGGGAGCAGGGCTACTTTTGACGAGATGATACCTGTGGAAGCCCCGGGTACTCATCACTGGCCTTCAGTTTATTTATTCAATTGTACACCGTCTGCGGGCCGGGCACTGGACCCAACACGAGCAGACCCGTCTCCATGGAGCTCCGCATCACAGAAGTGAAGATGGACGGTGACAAAGTTGTCAGATCAATGTATATGATGTCAGGTGGCAGTCAGTGCAGTGAACGGACATTCAGGCGGGGTGAGGAGGCAGAGAAGGCTGGGGGCGGCTTCTAGAATGGTCTTCAGAGAGGGTCTCTTGCCAGAGGTGAGGCCTGAGCACCCGAAGAAAGGTTTTAATGCCTTGAGAGAGCAAGCTGTGTGAGCATGGGAGGCAAGAATCTAGGGGAGCAGGGAGAGGGGAGGGCACCACGGGGACAAGGGCTGGGGCAGACTTCCCTCCCCCGCTGACTTTTTTTCCCTGTAATTTCAAGTAAGTCCCCCCGCCGCCCCCGAGACCAGCTAGTTGAATGGACCACTCGAGCAGGGTCAGATTCCGACCCCTCCATGCTCACACGCCACATCGGGTGTGCTACCCGCCTGGGTCGGAGCCTCACGCTCCAGAATCCGGGCTCTCAGGAGCCAGACTTACACATTGCAGCAGGCCCGGGGTGCGGGTGGGGCGGTCCCTGCTGCTGCCACCAGGCTCCGGGTCCCGCGGGCCCCTCTGCTCCTAGAGGGTCTCCCAGCTCGTTGTCACCAAAGGCTCAGAAGAGTCCCGCAGGAGACCTTAGTCGTCTGGTTCCCTAAGTTGAGCTGAATAAGGAATCCTCCTTCCGGCCTGCCAAAGGTGCCTGCCACGAGACGCAGCCTCGCCCATTCCCCACGCAGGGGCCCCAGAGAGGGTCACAGCACTGCCGTCCTTGTCACTCAGTCCCCTTCGAGGTGGGTGAGAGGGCAAACAGAGCAGGGAGAGAAAGCCCGCGTCTTATGGGGCCCGTTCCGTCTACCCAGGGAGGTTTCCAGAGCACGAAGCACCAGTCCTCCCGCAGGGCAGCCCCGGGAGATGCCCTCCCACCACCACTGGGGCGGGAGCACGTCTGCCGGTTCCGTTTACAAAGGTGTCCGTGGCAGTTTGTCCCAATTTGCCTCGTTGCAGACGATGTAAACATCCAGCGTGATCGCAGACCGAACTGGTCGGTTTGAATGCTGACTGATTAAGCCCTGGCTTGGCAGCTCCCGGGCGGACAGTTTCCCCACAAGGACCTTGGTTCCAAAGTTCTGGGCGCTCAGGAGGGTCCCCGGGCCTAGACAGTGTCCCCAGACCGCACCTTTCCATGTGGAGCCTCGTAAGGATGCACCATCTTCTCTATGATTTTATGCCAAGGAAGGGAAAGAGGGAGAGGGAGGGAGAGAGAGAGAGCAAAGTGACAGGTCCCCTTTGCCGTCTCACTGGTGTGCAGGGCAGTGTGCCCAACAGGGTTGGACAACAGAAGTTCAGATCCTAGTAGTGTCACTGGTCCGATGTGTGTGACCGTGGACTCGTCACGTCATTCAGCCAGACCTCAGTTTCCCAGTCTGTCGAATGGGGATGACAGCATAACAAGTGGCCGGCTTCACACTGTTGTTGAGACGGTGCAGAACCAGAAGCCTCCTGAGGACAGAGACCCTGTCTTGCCCATCATTGTATCCTCAAAACCCGAACAGTGCCCAGCACATAGTAGGTGCTCAATCAATAGCTATTGTAGGGCTGGATGGGTGAGTGAGTGAGTGAGTGAGTGATTTTTCTGGGCACTAACACTCTAACCTCAAAGGCACTGCACCAGTGGGGGACCCTTGAATAGCTTAACTGTTTCCTCCTTCTTCGGCCCACGGATGTAACGCCACCCCCTTCCAATCCTTTCCCAATGCCTCGATCAGGAGTGCGGCACCGTCTCTGACGGACCCTCGTTGTGGCCGGGCTCATGATCCTGGGCGAGCAGCTGCACTCTCCGAGCCTCACTCACTCCTCTGTACCCGGAGAGCGAGCCTCCCCTCTCCCTGGGCAGCTGCGAGGTGTGAAGAGCTGATGCACCAAAGTCTGGCTGGGAGCCTGTAGGCAGGAGGCAGGTAGGAAGGCCTGTTGGGTTGGAGTGAGGTTCTGGCAGGCCCTGTGGAGCTCGAACTCAGACCAGAGTGAAGGTTCCCCGGGCCACGGTGATGCCTGCCTGCTGGAGGCACCAGCAGGCCGCCGGCTCCAAGCACAGGAACATGGCAAGTGCTGGTTAGCCCCCACCACGTGGTGTGATGGAGAGGAGAGACCATTAGCACACAGGCCTCCGGATCTTACTGTTCATGCCCCTTAACCAGTTGCTGTGTGACCTAAATAAAACCTCTTGCCCTCTCTGTGCCTTTACCTCACAATCTGATGTGGGAATGGTGATCCATGGTACCAGGGAAACCTGGAAGATTCTGCAAACTCCTGGCACTGTCAGCACTAGATTCTGTCCACCTTTCAGCTAGGACCCTTCAGACCTGTGTGCCAGGGTCCCCCAAGCACAAAACTCCCACCAGGAGGACAGGCGAGGGGTCTGAAGGAGCTGGAGGAAGAGGAGGCAGAGGGCCACGACCCCCAAGCAGACGGCAGGAGCCGAGGGGCAGGAAGCCCGAGGCTCCACCCGAAGTCCACCACTTGGTAACGTGGAGAAGCTCAGTCTACACCTCCGAAAAGCAGATGTGAAAACGCCTGCCACGTAACACGTTGTAAAATCCAGCATGGGGCCTGCCTCCCGGATGGTGCTTGGAGAACGTCAGTTCCGTTTTCCTCCCCCCCGGAGACCTTTGTGTGGGGCGTTGGGGAGTCTTCCCCATACCCGTGCCACTGTCTCCCCATCCTGCAGCATTGGATTCGGCCCCCACCGCCCACCCACTCTGGCAGGGGCCCCGATGGGCTTGAACTGCACTGGATCCCTTGGCCTTGCCCGTGGGTACAGGGAAGGCATGTGACCCGAACTGCTGGGATAAGATTTAAGCTCAGAAATCCGGTTTGTTGATGAGAAAGAGAGACGCTTTCTCCAGAAGGAGTTTGGTGCAGAAATGGGGTCTGCCGAGGCTGCAGCCTTGCCACCACCAAGGAACCAGCCGTGAGAACACGACTAACTCAGGACTTGGTTTGCGGGGGGAGCAGGCGTCACAGAACGATGCCGAGGTCCTGATCACAGTGTCCCCGACGCTTAATCTGCACCCGGACATCACAAACCCACCAGCTAGTAGATTCTCTCTTATGTTTTAAGCTAGATCAAGTCAAATTTTTGGAGAAATAAAACACAAAGCATTTTAATGAACGCAGAAATCTTCAGATATTCAGTGCTCCTCAACCCACCCCCAAATCCACTGGGAACTTGTCACAATTTAATGAACCAATTTAGATATGCAAATTCATTTGCATTAATTGGCTCTCCAGGGAATGGTATCTGCTCTCTCTGAAGTCTCTGGGAGCTCGGAGCCCTGTAGCCGCTCTCCTCCAGGGCCCAGGTGTCCCCTTGTTGGGCCACCTGGCCACTCTGCTTCCCTTCCACTCCCTGCCTATGCGGAGGGGTCCGCCGCAGGACAGAGGTGTCCGTCTTCCGGTCACTGTTCTAGGTACTGGGGCTATGGCAGTGATCTTGACCGGGAGGATCCCTGATCTGGTGGAATTTAGCCTCCAGTAGTGGGGGGCAGGGCAGGAAGGCAGGGATGATTAACCAATCAGCCCGCCAGAAGGTAACAGATTCACTGACCAGGTGGATGCATGAGGGTTACGACCCGAGAACAGCCTCTTTTTCTCCAAACTCCGTCTTTGACCCTCTGTTCTCCTGAAGCCTCTCCACGTACCACAGCTCTGGCTGTTCTCCTAGCTCTGCAATCACTTCAGCTCTTGTTTCTATAATAATTTTAGTTTTCAAGGGTCAGAAAGTCCCTCCCAAGTAGAACTTCAGCCTCCCATGCCGTTTGACATTTCCGGCCCACCCGCACTCAGCCCTGAGTGGCTCAGCACCTGGCGGGTCGCTGGGCAGGGAGGCTCAGCCTGCTCCCACATCTTCCTCCACTCCCCAGCCTTCCTGCTTCTGGTAGAAGGGGAGGGTGTTCTCAGCTTCCCTTGCAGCTAGGGTATAAGCGTGTGTCCTCGGCCTGGTGGGCTTGGGAGCCTGAGACACAGAGGCAAGTGCCCTGCCGGGGTGAAGGTACCCTGGTGGCCGCAGCAGGAGCTGTGGCCAGTGTCCTCCCTGGGGGCCGATGTGGCCTGTGGCCCCCATTCCTTGTGTCTGTTTTTGTCCTGGGACTTCAGAGGGAGGAGTCAGGAGCAGGACCCAGGTCCCTGGCATTTCCCTATAACTCGCTCACCATTCGTTGAGTGGAGGAGCTGTTACAGGCCCTGGACTGTTTGGGGGGGGGGGAAGAAACCATTTCACACTGAGGAGAGGATATGTGTGTCTTCAGACCTGGTCCTCTGGCCTCCGAGGGCTGGTCATTAGCTCCCTTTCGGCCTCAGCGGCCTGAGGCCCCGTCAGCGCACCCACCCCCGGCCTCGCCGGCTTCCCCGTCTCCCGAACCTCAAGCTCGGCCTCTTCCGCTCCTTCAAGCACCTCTCCCTGCTGGTAGCAAACCCCCTGCCCTCCCCACCAGGCCCAGCACCACACTCATGGCCCTCACAGCCTGACGCTTGGGGTAGAAGCTTCTGTGCTGCCACCCCTGCCCCCTACCCCAGCCCACACACACCGAGGAGCCAGAAAACAGCAAAGCTCCAGGTCCCCCTGCCGCTGCCCAAGAGTTCAGCTGACCGCAGGGACCAGGGTGCCCAAGCCATGGGCGACAGCTCACGCCCGCAGCACCCTGGTTTGACTGGAAGACAGCCCTTGGAGGGCGTGTTCTGAAACAGCCTGTGGGGTGTCCCCACCCCCCACCCACCGCACCAAGTAGCACAATCAGGCTGAGGCTTCTGGGAACCCAGGTGGCAGCTACCCACCCCCGCCATGAACCTCTCAGCCCTGCCCAGCACAGAGGCCCAGATGCTAGAAGGAGACAGGGGCCTGATTCTGCAGCCCAGGGTCCCCTCTGCAGGGTAGGACTGTCTGGTGACCTCTCCAGTATAGTCAGAGCTTTTACATAAAAAGCCGTCCTCCTGAACTCTGCGGCGATCCCTAACCTCACAGGAGCCGGGGAGTCTGGCCCGGCCCACCCTTCTTTCCTCACCCTCTGCAGAGAAGGCCCGGGGAACCCCCTGCCTTTGGGATCGCCCGCCACAGAGATGGCATGGGAACATGAGAGTGCCACCCAGAGGGCCTCTGTGGTGGCATTTGTCCTAGAGGGGGCCCTCCTGGGCAGCCTGTGAACCGCCCTCACAGCCGGCCACCTCCCCTCCCCTCCTCCCAAACACGCACTGCCACCGGCATCGGCTGAAGGTCACCCAAAGGGTCCCGGGGCTCCCCAGAGCCTGCCTCACGGCATGGAAGCCACGGCCCTCTCTCTTCCTAACCGCGCAGGCACATCAGGGGAAACTGAGGCTCGGGGAGGTGGAGTTGTGTAACGGAAGCCGCTGGGACACCTGAGAATCTCCAGTGCGGCCGGGTGTGGGGTTCTCCCTTCCCGGCCGTCTTGCCCCCACGAGAGCATGTGGGCGCTGCCAGAAGCGCTGCCGGGGGCGGGGAGTCAGTGCGGTCGGCAGTGAAGGAGGAGGCGCTTGCTCCTAGTGACTGTCACGCAAAGCAGCGTGGGGTGCGTCCTCTGCCCGGAGCCGGGCCCTGCAGCCTGCACTGACCACGCTCCCACTGCAGGCTCCTGGTGGCTCATCAGTGCGTGCGTATTTACACACACGCACCGATACGTGACTGGTCACACACACACACACACACACACTGATACGTGACTAGTCACACACACACACACCCCAATATGTCACTAGTCACACACACACACACCAATATGTGACTATACACCCATCACTGTGAATATTTACACACCCATTACTATGTGAATATTCACACACATCAGTATATGAATATTTACACACACATCAGTGTGTGGATATTTGCACACGCATCAGCATGTGAATATTCACACACGCATCAGCATATGAATATTTACACGCACATCAGCGTGCGGATATGTACGCGCACGTGGCTGCGGCACACACGTTTCTGGGAATGGAGCCTCCCGGAGGGGGAGCTCCAGGTTAACTTGCAGGACTCATGTTGGGAGCATCCGAGTGGTGCCAGTTTCACTCCCCACCCCGCCAGGGCCCCGGTGCAGGTCAGACAGGAAATCCGCCCTTGACCTCCTGTCCTCCCTCCAGGCCTGCAGCCCAGGACGCTGAGTGCAGCTCTGGACGGGAGCCAGGTGCTTCCCACGGGCTCCCCTCACCCCCACACCCGCCAAGCACTCCGGTCCAGCCTGCCGCAGACCGACTCCAGGATGCAGAGGCGCTTTGCCCTCCCTCCTCTCCCCTCCCGCCCCTGCATCTATGGATTTGCTGTTCAGAAAACATCTGTTCCTTCTTCGCCCTGACACATGCATGGATCTCAGGAGAGCCTGGCTGCTCAAACTCGCCGCCCCGGAGAGCAGGCACTCCCCTGGTTCCCGACCAGATCTGGGGCTCTGAGGGGCGAGGCTCGGGCGTTCTGCTGAGGGGAGTCGTGGGGGTGGGTGGCATGTAAGACATTTGTCCACACAGGGGCCTCCCAGCCAGGGTCCTAGGTCAGGGCCAGAAGGAAAGAGATACGACGGGGGAGTTGAAACTCGGGGACCGCGCGCGGTCCCTGGCAGAGCCAGCCGGGAGTGTGGAGCCGGCGGCGGGTCCTGCCACCGTGCAGCCACCGAAGCCCGGAGGTGGCGGCTGGGTGCACTGGTCCCCTGCGCTCCCCTCCACCCACCTCCCCACTGCGTCCTCACTGTTCTGGGCGGTGCCAGGCTCATCCCACCGAGGGGACTGGGCTGGGCCTCCCCCTCCAGGACTGCGTCGGCCTCCAGGGCTGCCACCTCCCATCCCCCGCACCCCACACACGCTCCCTACCACGTCCCCAGCACAGGCACACCGAGTGCGGCACCGAACGTGTTTGTGAAATGAACTGAGCCTGAACCTGATAAAGCAAAGCCAGACGGGCGAGCTTCCCTGGGAACAACAGGTTTTGTAAAAGGCGATGACACCCTCCCCTCCAGCCCTGTCCCAGAGTGAGGAGGGGGTCTGTCCCTCTGCAGGAGGCTGCTGCCAGCAAGTTCACAGCCTTGTCCTGACTCACCAGGCTGCAGTGGGGAGCCCACTTCCTGAGCCAATCCGGGCAGGGGGAGGGGTGGGCCGGGCCCCGGGGTCAGGAGCTGCCTGGGTGTCTCTGGCGAAGAGCAGGAATGAATCCAAAGTGGTCCCTGGGTTAACAGTCTCGGCCATTTGGGTGCCGCGTGCCCACTCTGGGGAGACAGAGATGACCAGGCGCTGCCCCTCCCTGCAGGAAGCTCCCAGGCACTCAGAAAAAGAAGCCAGAGGCAGGACCCTGCACTAAGGTGCCCTGGAGGCTGACGCAGTGACTGAAGGGAGAGGTGAGACAGCCCAGAGGGCTGACACCATGTTCCACGTGCTCAGTGCTGGGACTCCATCGACACCTAATCGTCCTGCCTACTCTGTGCCAGGGACCACTCGTCATGGACCAGGGACCCGGTCCCCATCACCTCCACCCAAGCTGGACCAGCTGACTGGGAAAGACTTCCCAAAGGAGGGGACATTTCGGCTGGGCCTTACGGATGACGAGGGGACGGGTATCCCAGCAGAGGGGCACCGGGCGCAAAGACAGGCCAGACAGAGCCTGGGGTCAGAGCGGGGCAGCCGGGCCTCAGGGGAGGAGGGCCACAGTGAAGGGTTGGGCGCACTCATCCGGAGCCACTGTGCCTTCTGAAATCAGGGAGAGAGGTGATCCGGAAAACGGGGACCAGCGTGGGGGCCTGCATGGGCACAGCACAGGTGAAGAGAGGTGAGGCCGGGGGGAGGGGGGGTCCCCAGGGGTGCAAGCGTGGCCTTCGGACCTGGTGGGAAACGCCTGAGGAGGAGCTGCAGCAAAACAAAGGGGCTGCCAGAGTGTGCCTTAAAGGTCGAATTCTAGAGCGCAGTCCCGCTCGCTGGCTCGCAGTGCACGGGGGGCAGAGGCGGAGCCCGGAGGGAGCCGTGCTGGTCAGTGTGGGACCAAATAGCAGCTTCTCCAAGGCCACCCCTCCTCCCAGGTTCAAGTGCGGGGCCATGGAGGCAACGCTGGGTTAGGAGTTAGGAGACGGGGCTCTAATGGGGACTGTCAGTGACTTGCTGTGGGGCCTTGGCCAGGTGCCTCCGTCTCTGAGCTTCCGTCCCCTCCTCCACAGGCAGGGACAGTCAGCTCTGTGGGGTAATGGCCGTGAGATTCCTTGTCCGGGGCACCCCAGGCAGGTGGCTTCCCATCCGTGTCATGGGCCTCAGCATTCCTCCCCCCAGGGCAGCTGTGAAACCAGAGAGAGCCAGGAGTGTCCACAGGAGCCCTGTCTCCCTGCAGCACACAGTAGGTGCTGAGGCCACGCTGTGGGTCCGCCTGTGGCTGCTCCCTACCGGCACGGTCCCGGGAATCACGGCCCAGGACTCGAGGGCGAGCCTGAGTTTCGGTGGCTGGTCTCTGCCATTCTCTGCACTGAAGGCTTTTCAAAAGCAGTTGGAGACCCAGCGAAGAGGCAAATGGAACCCAAGAGCTTTCTGGATGGAATTAAAAAAAAAAAAACCCAAATAGAATTATCTCCCTGCACAGAAGGAGTGTCGTCCTCCCCACCTCAGAGCCACCGGCCCGAAACTGCTGATTTCCTTGTTTTCCCTCGTTCATCATCACCGCGTCCAGCGGCGGCCGAAACCCTCGCAGCCCCCCAGACCCCACATCAGGGCTGGGCTGCTGTGTGCCAAGGCCGCCCCCACCCCGGGGGGTTTGGCTCCCACAGTCCGGGCACCTGATTCCCTGGGTCTAACCCCTGGGAGCCAGCAACGAGGCCGCAGACCTGGGAGGGGCCCCACTCCACTGCTGAGCAGCGGGTGACCACGGCCAGGCCTGTCAAGTTCTGAGGGGGCCGGGGGCGGTCGCACGGCTCCCTGATGGCAGCTGCCACCCCGGCTGGTGACAACCTGAATAGCCACAGCCGCCCCTTCACGGCTGGTGGCCCCTCAGTTCTGAGCCCTCCCCTGCAGCACAGGAGGCCCTTGGTCCCTGTCCTTCCGTCCTCTGTCCTCCTGCCCATGTCCCAGCCCAGGCTGCTCTGGCTTTGGGGAGCAGAAAGGCCCTGTCTGAATCCAGGTTCCAGTGGGGAGGGAAAATAAATGCCCGGGTGGCAGGCAGGGAGGGGTCTCAAGGAGCCCTGGAGGGAGGTGAGCCCTGGAATGGGGGCCCCGTCCAGCTGAAGCTGCCTGGGTGCTGGCTTGTTAATTCCTCTGCCATTACGATCCCCCTCCAACCTTGTACCTTTCTCCACGGGCGGAGGCCCCTTCGGGGCTTCAGCGCCCCCCTTCTCAGGGTGCTTCCTGGCAAAGCTTTGAAGAATTCCTTGAAGAGAACCCGCCCATCTGTCTCTGCACTTGACCTCCTTTAACCCACGGGCTGGAGGCAGGGAGGTGAGGAGAGAGAACCCGGCGCTGCTGTGTCCTGGGCACGTGCAGAACCTCTCCGGGCGCAGTTTGCACCCCCGTACCGCCAGGGGGTGGGCAGCAAGGAAATAGAAGAGATGTCACAGCCCAGGGATGGGCCAGGGTCCAGCGTTGCCTTCCCTCCAGGCCATTCTCTGCTCCGGGTGGGGGACGTTTGATACAGTGGAAGGACCTGACATGGACCATCCCCTACCCCCTCCACTGGGAAGAATTGTGAGTCCCCGGGTCTAAGAGGATCCATCCTCATTGTGGGGTCAGAAAAGGCATCCTCCTTTCCGGGGGAACCTGCAGGGGGGTCAGGCTGCAGACCCCGCCTGGGCAGATTGATTCTCAGGGTCTCCTCCAGCTAGAGCCCTGGAAACCAGGAGCTGGGAGCGGTGTGCGGCGCCACCTGGTGTCCAAATTGGGCAAGACAGCCCGGAGCAGGAGTCTGCTGAGTGGTACAGGGAGCAGGTGCAATTTAGGGGAGGGGGTCCCCAGGGAGCAAGACCCCAGGCAGCGACACCCTACTGAATACATAGACAACACACAAGATGAGAAAAAGAAGTAGGACACCCAGTGGTAAGAACAAAGGAAAAGTTACGCAGAGAACAGACTGAAACTCTAGCCAGCGTGGTCCCGGAAGCCTCGCTCACCAAGACTCTGAGTGACTGGGGAAGTCAGGTGGGAGGTGCAGGTGACTGGGAGCACAGCGATGCAGGAGAAGGACCAGCCTGTGCAGGCCAGGCAGGTGCCGAGGTCAGAGAGCCCAGGGGAGGTGAGCAGGGGACAAAGGTGTGTGGCCTGTAGGCCCTGGGAGGGCGGTGGCTCTCACTGTGAATGTGGAAGGAGCCTGTGAAGGGTGTGCAGACGGAAGGGACCAGGTCCAGCCACCAGCCAGTGCTGAGAACAGAGGCTGACTCTCAGAGGGTGTGAGACGGGGCAGGAAGGGGGCTCCTCCCATAAACACCTGCTGCTCACGGAACCCCCTACCGTCGCTGTGTCCCACCTGTGAGGCGGAACCTCAACCCCCAGACTGTATTTTGTCCTGGTTTGCACGCTGCCTTCCCAGCTCTCTTCGCCACTGCTTGGGTGTAAGCCCCAGGAGGGCAGATCAATCATCTCTTTTGTTCCCTGCTGACCGCCCCCCCCAGAAGGGTGTTGGGCCCAGAAAGAGCATTCAGTTCATATTTACTGAATTAGTGAATGTCCAATAAAATGGTGCCGGGGCTCTGGGAGGAAGCTTTGTCTGCTCCCCGCCCTCTCTGCTCAGCTCAAAGCAGGGAGAGGGGAGAGGTGCCCAAAGGATGCAGAAAAGCAGCTCCCAGGTGGGGGACGAGCTCAGGGGTCTCGGGCAGGAGTTGCAATGGCTGCCGGCAAGCCCAGTACCGCCAGGTGTATTGTTTGCATCTGGGAGAAGGACGCCGCCTGTAACCTTAGCCCAGGCCCCAGGACCCTCGTTCGCAGGTCCCCACCGGTAGGAAGGCAGCCAGACCAGGTTCACTGCCTGCAGCCTCGCCGGGTGCGTTTTGGACAGCAACTGCCTTTGCTCCGAGGTTTGAGCTCTGCCCCAGCGCTGTGCCGCCTGGGCTCCTCTCCGCCACCCTCCGCCGCCTGCAGCATCCCCGGTTATCCATGACAGAGTGGGCCCTGGAGACGTTAAGTAACTTGCCCAGGTCACACAGCTCGTGTTTGAGGAGCGCATCCAGAGAGTTGGACCCCAAAGCCTAAGGTCTTGGTAGTTAACAGGGTAGAAATTATTTTACCATTCTGAGTGGCAGTCTCTGAGAATAAGAGTAATAATTGCTGTATTTGGGGTGTACGTGTGTCGCCTAAAGCCATAAGGAGGTCGTGCCCTCCCCTGTGTTAGGCCTTCCTCTTCTTCCTCCTCCTTCTGCCCCCACCGCAACCCAGGCTGCAGGGTCGTCCTCTCTCCATCCGGCTCCAGCCGCCCAAAGCAACCCTGTGCATAGTTCCAGCTCCACATAAAACGGTCTCTTCCTGGCACAGACTTGTCAGATCCTGGCCAGTCCTGTGGCCCTTCCCCACACAACAGTGACAGAGCAGTGGGAGCGGAGTCCGGGAGGAAGTGACAGAACCCTCCGCCCCAGTCCGGAGCGTCCTTCATCTCTGCACTGGGAGGAGACGTCTGCCAATTCCAGCTGTGGCCAGCAGAGGGCAGCAGCAGCCCGGGGAAGGCCCGGATCCTGGGATCCAGAGGGGAAGCGAGCGAGGTTTCTCTGGGGGCGCACCCTCGGCCTGGAGTGGCCGGCCTCTGGTTTCTTCCCAATTCCTGTGCGACCAAAGGCTCTCTGTCTGCTGCTCTCACTACCACTACTACTGAATGATGATAGTAATAATAATAATGTCTTCTGGTTGGAGGGCCTTTACATTTCTTCAGACTGACAGCCCACAATGTGAAGAGTTGGTGTGTTTTACATAAGACACCCATCCTTAGACATTTAGGTAAGACAAGCACACCTCCAGGTGTGGGGGCGGGCAGCCCAGGCTCGGCAAATGCTTCCACCACGCACTGCGTGACCGTGGCCAGTCCCTTCACTTTCCTAGACTCCCTTTTCTCACCTGTAAAATGGAGATAAAAATGGAAATAAAAATTGAGCCGGACGCGTAGGGGTGGGTGTCGTGAGGAGAGGCCGAGGTAGTGGCCGTGCTCAGTAGTTGCCCGGCCGCCTATGGTTGTGACAACTTCTCTCTCGGGCCCCCTTGGCCCACCCTCTCCTGGTGAGCCTTTTTCTCCCCGCCCCCCATCTCCAGCTCCAAGCATTTTCCAATTCAAGAGTCGGGCATGCTCCACCTGGTGCACACCTGTTCACAGATCAGGTCCCTTCTCTCCACCTCAGTGACTGGTTCAGTTGCATGGGTTCAGCTGCATGTGACCAAATTCCAAAATAACATTATGTTAGATCATGAAGTTTGTGTCTCTCACACATAAAAAAAATAAAGGCAGGAGGTGGTTGGTGCAGAGCTGGTATGGCAGCTGTTAGCCCATGGCTGCTACTCATGGCCCAAGAAGGCTGCTTGAGCACCAGCCATCACTTCCACAGACAATGGGGACCTGGGTGAAGACAGTGAACTCCAGGGAGATTCACAGAGTAGAATCAACAGGACTTGGTGATGGGTTCAGTGTGGAAATGGGGGCCGGGGGCGTGGAAAGGGCGACTCCTGAGCAGCCGATATGAGTACCAGATGGATATTGTTTCTGTCTCCTGAGAGAGGGACAGGGGTCCAGTGGCCAGTGAGGGGTGGGCACTAGAGCCACAATGTGTGTTAGCCTATCAGCACTGCGAGGGCCCCTCTGGCAGGGTGTGGAACAGTCCGTTAAACCTGTGATCTTGAACCTGGAGCTTCTCCCTTGAATTTCGGGCAAACAGGTGCCTTCCGGTTTGGCTGCATGCCCCTCGCTGATCGCTCCCAAACCACAGGGTGGTATCTGGACTTGGCTTAAAATGAACCAAGGCAAAGTGGGGGAGCAGGACAGAGTGCTCTGGTCCCCAGACACAGAAGCGTGCTTGTGACTGCGCTCACACCCCAGGATGTAACCTCAGGCAGCAGTGAGCCACGATTACTAAAAGTCTCCTAGTGCCTGCTAGGCGTGCTCATATGTGTATCTGGGGAGGAGGCTTGGCATTGAGACTCTCAGCCCTTGCCTTTGCCAGAGATTTCGAGGTGCCTCAGAATTGGGAGAAGCTCGGGAATATTCTGCCAGGGAGATGTACCCAGAATTGGCAGCTTGGCGAGGGCTGAGCAGAATGGACTGCTTCCCTCAGCAACGGGCCGGGGAGCAGCACCTTTCAAGGAGAATGCAAACTCCACCCCACAGTGGCTAATTCCTTTTGGCTTGCAGTTGTGCAGAGGGCAAAGCTCTCAGTGGAGCACCACGCCCCCCGAAGCTGAGTAAAGGAACGTATCTTGGCCCCTGCCATTCCCTCCCCCAAGGAAAAGATCCAAGCAGCGGCCATCCCCACCTGTCAGCCCTCAAAGCAAAAACCGCTGAGATGGCCTCCAGGTGTGTGTTCCCGCTTGTGCAGGCCTGTGGGTGTGGCTTGGCCAGCACCCGGGGCCCCGGGAAGAGCCTCTTTGCAGACCCCTGGGCCTCCTCATGGTTCTCTCAGGCTGTTGGTCCAGTCAAGGTCCAACCTGGTTAACCTGGTGTCTCTGCTCCGCTGGGGAGGCCTTTCCGGAGCCAACTCTCCTCGGGTGCCAGGGCCTCGCTGGTCCCAAGGGGAGGTGTCTGTCATCCCCACCTGTGTTCTCTCTTGCAGGTAAGTCAGGCTCGAGCGGCCGGGAGGGCGGTGATGACACTGGCAGTCTGGGAGCAAAGGTGGCCGCAGTAAGACACCATCGACTCTTGCATCTCGACTCTCAGCCGGGCCGGGCTCCGTGGGCAGGCTTCTCCTGCCCCAAAGGAGACTTCGCTGGGTCTGGGAAGGGGAGGCAGGACCTCGGGGTCCCACTGAGGGCCCCGAGCCTCGGTTGGGGGAAGCAGAGGGGACGGTGGCTTCGGGGTACGCCAGGCCAGGCCCTGGCCCGGTTGTCTGTGCATGCGGCATGCCCGGGGCTGCCTGCTCCAAGGGGGGCATCTCCCCATGACCCGTGACATTGACTCTGAGAGCTTCTTCTGGCAGCTTCTGTCGGCTGAGACCTACCGGCATGGGACGGAGGGGCGCAGGGAGCTTTCGGGGCCTCGCCAAGTCCCACCTGGGTGCTCCAGAAGACCCTCGTCCTCGGTGGCATGCAGCCTCGGCCGTTTCCAAACTCACGGCATCCCACCCGTCATGTCACCCACCCCACCCCCCGCTCTGTGTCTCCTCCTGTCACTGTCTCCCGCCCATCACCTCGCCGTGGGGGGCCAGTTTTAGTCTCCGACCACCTGTGCGTGTGTGAGAGGCTGGATCGTGACGTCTCCACAGGGTCGGTTTTCTCAAGGGACTTCTTTAAGCTTAATTTTTAGTTATCGCTGGCACACAATGTCATATCAGCTTCAGGTGCAACACAGGGACCGGACAGTTGTGCGCCTTGCAAAGTGATCGCCGTGGCGTCTGCGCAGTAACCGTCTGTCACCGTTCGGACTTACCGTGATATCATTGACCCTGTTATTAACGCTGTGCGTCACATGCGGTGACCGTCTTACTCGACAGCTGGAAGTGTGTGCCTGTCACTCCTCTTCGCCCTTTTCTGCCACCCACCCACCCCGCCCCTCTAGCAACCACCAGCTTGTTTTCCGCATCTGTGGGTCCGTTTCTGTTCTGTTCTGCTTTGTTTTTTGGTTTTTTGTTTCTTTTTTTAATTCCACATGTAAGTGAGATCAACAGTATTTGTAGCTCTCTGCTTGATGTATTTCACTTAGCACAATACCCTCTAGGTTCATCCATGTTGCAAGTGGCAAGATTTTATTCTTTTTTATTGCTGAGTAACATTCCACTGGATATAGGTACCACGTCTTCATTGTCCGTCCATTATTGATGGGCGCTTGGGTTGCTTTCGTGTCCTGGCTCTTGTAAGTGATGCTGCCGTGAACATAGGGGTGCATGTATTTCTCGGATTGGTATTTTGTATTTTTTCTGGCAAGCACCCAGAAGTGGAATGGCCGGGTCATATGGTTGTTCTGTTCTTGGTTTTGGGGGGACCTCCGTACTGCGTCCCACAGCGGCCACCTCAGTGTACATTCGCCCCGGCAGAGCGCGAGGGTCCCCTCTCCTCTGCGTTGTCTCCAACGCTTGTTAGTTACTGCTTGTCCTTCGATGATGGCCATCCTGACCGGTGTGAGGTTGTGTCTCGTCATGGTTTCGACTTGCATTTCCCTGATGGCTAGCGATGCTGGGCATCCTCGCCCGTGTCTGTCGGCCAACTCTGCGTCCTCCGTGGAGAAGGGTCTGTTCAGGTCCTCTGTTCCTTTGTGAATCAGATTATTTGTTTCTTTGTTTGTTTGTTTTGATGTTGAGTTGCACAAGGTCTTTATATATTTTGGACATTAACCTGCTTGGCTGAGGCGGCCTTTGACCTCTGGCCCTGAACCACTCAAAGCTCACAAGAACCTGCCCGGGCAGCCCCAGGACCCCGTGCTGACCCCCCTCCAACCCTCCTCGCCTTCCCAGTGGTCCCAGGCCTCAGCACCCTGCTGAGCACGGCGCCTGAGGGCAAGGCCCTCTCTGACCTGGACGGTGTGGGGCCGGGGTCTCCCGAGTGGTGCAAGTTCGTTTTCTCTGGATGTGGGGGATGGGAGGTGGCAACGATGTGCAAACTCCTGGCCCCAGGACAAGGTGCCCCCCCCCGCCCCGGAGGGCTTGCAGGCGATTTCTCCCAGGTGCCCTGGGGTGGCTGCTCCCAGGGCTGTCCGTCCACCAGAAACAGGAAATGAAGGGACAGACAGATGCCTTCAAACCCCAGGGTGGGCACCAGGCCACCCTCTCTGAGAGGTAATGTCCCTGGGACCAGGTGTTTGGGCCCCAGGATGCTGCCCAAAGCTCAGCCAGAATCTGCCGCGGACAGCAGTGGGTCTCTCCCCGGTGCCCCTCATCCCAGACCCTGGTAAGAAGCGCTTGGGCCCAGGTGAGAAGCCCAGGACACTAATCCAGCCTGAACACCTAACGCCTTGACCCGCCCCCAGACCAATCCCGTCTCCCCGCGGACCCACCCCATCGGGTGCTGCCCGCACCCACCTCCTGAGCTGGCGCCATCCGGTGGGCGGGTCTGCAGCCTCGGACCCCTCACCATCCAACCTTCTCTGTCCCTCCCTCTGTTTCTTCCTCTCTACGTCTCTCCTTCCTGGACATCACTTATTCTTTCCTTTTAAATATTTGCCTCTGTGAAGACGACGACAACGACAACAAATGAACCTCTGGGACAGATTTACAAAGAACGTGCCCGGAGAGGCGGGTGAATTAATTATTCAGCGTCCTCTCCCTCTGTAGCTATTTATTGCCTCATATGCGTTCACGCGGTGCCCGTCACTGCGGGTCGCACTGCGGGCTGCAGACACCCCTTCCTGCGACCGACCGCTCGTCTGAGACGCGTGGGCGGTATGGCGGCGCTATTTTATTTCCGACTGGAACGGCGCACGCCATTGTTGGGTAATCGTGGTCATGTTTTTAAATGTGAAAAATAATCAAATATAACTGGAAAGAGATTGTACAGTAATTCAAGGGGATATTAAACCACCCGGAAGTTAGTCTGCAAATAAATAGGCCTTTGAGGTTGTCGGGGTGAACGATGGGGGTGGGGGGTGGGCAGTGATGGGGGGAGGAGGGGAGAGCTGGGAGGACAAAGAGCAGGGTGGCTGCAGTACCTGGAGGGAAGGGGGCTTGCGGGGGCCACAGAGAGAAGGGCCGAAGTTACTGGGTCCCCTCTGAGGCAGCCAGACACAGGGGGGCGGGGCAGCGCCCACTTCGGATGAAACGCAGAAGCTGGAGTGGAGAAGGCTGCTCGTCTGAGTGGCCTTGGCTGTCGGAATCCAGGGGCCCTGCGGGGGCAGAGAGAGGCTGCCAGGTAAACGTGTCTCCGACAAGCCAGGCGTGGCCTCGCGCCTTTCCACACAGCATCCCTCTTCTGGTTCTTAAAACGACCCTGCGGAGAGATAGTCACTGCGTGCCCATTTCTCAGATGGGGAAGCTGGGGCTCAGAGGGGCTAAGCAAAGCGGAGTGCTTCTGCCACCCGCTCCCCAGGGGGAGGGAGAACACTGGGCATCAGCGGGGTGGGGGGGTCGGGTCCAGGCAGGCAGGGCTGGGACACAGAAGAATCACTGCAGTAAGTGGGGGAGTCAGCCCAGCTCTGAACCCCTGTTCTGGCAATGCTGACCAAGGGGGATGGCATCTGTCAGCTTTCTGGACCAGAATTGTGCCCTTGTTGTGTGCACACAGGGCGTGGGGGAAGTGTTCTTATTGCCCACATCTGATCGGCCCCAGTGACCTAGGCAAAGAGCAGGAAGTGGTGAAATGAACACATCTCCTCCTTGGCTTCCTCGTCATCACTCTTCATCAGCGTCATAAAATGGGGATCTGGGAGCCGACACAGCTTGGAGGAGGGGCCTGTGCAGGGCCTGTGCAGGACTGGGGAGGCCCCCTCTGCCTAACCCAGACTCGTGCTGCGGGAGCGCCTGAGGATCCCTGATCGGTGCCCGTGCCCCGGAAACCAGCTCCTTTCCCCTGGAGTCGAAGGGCAGGGCTTCTCCGAGGCGTCCGATGCAGTGGGCCCCCAGGGACCGGGGCGGCAGGGAGCAGCCTTCCCAGGCTGTTCTTTTTCCTGCAGATCCTCCGGCATTTCTCCAATACACGTGGCACAGTGTGGCCATCCACTGCAGCTCCAGTGTGTATCAGAACGCGGCTTCGCCCTGGCCGGCTGGCTCCGTCCCTTGGAGCCTCCCTTACGCCAGAAGGTTGCAGGTTCAAGTCCCGGTTGGGGTGCGTACAGAGGGCAGCCCACTGATGCTTCTCTCTCACATCGATGTTTCTCTCTCTCCTTTCTTCTCTCTCTAAAATCATTATACATATCCTCAGATAAGGTTTTTTTAAAAAAAAAAAAAAAAAAAGCTTGGCCTCCCAGAGAGAGAGACTGAACTGAGAGCCTCATCCCAGCTCTGACATTCCGTGAAGAACACAGATAGCCCCGCCCACCCCACCACACCCCGCCCACCCCACCCCGCCAAGCTGCAGGTGGCCGGGGATCCAGCTCACATTGTAGGAATATTGTGATTTCCGTGAAAAACCTGAGTTGGGGGAGGACCTTTCCTATGTAAGAGAGTGACAGTGTGATAAGCCCACCGGTGACCCTTTCACCCTACGGACGTCACACCCCCTCTGCCGTGTCCCTGCGCCATCGCCTCCGTCCATCTCTCCTTCTCATTCCGAAGTGAGCTCTCAGAGCTTCCCTCCAGTCTCCAGCTTCCCCTCCGCTGGGGTTCAGTCCTGGCCCCCAGCGCCCACGAAGGCTGCTCTGGCCCCTGCAGCGCTGGGACCGGCCTTTCTCTGCGCTCCCCGGCCTGGAGTAGCCAGGCCATTCTCGAGAGTGCCTGCGTCCCGGAGGGTCAGAGGTTGCTGAGCGCCCGCCAGGAGCCCGGCTCTGTGCCTCGGTGCGGTGGGGACGCCCCAAAGAGCGCATTGCCACGGAAGCCTTGAATGAACTCCCCTTCCGACCATGTCCACAAATTGGCATTAAATCCCTAAAATTGATATACTACCCCGTTCACAATAAAATCGTGCTGTACTCTGATGTGGGTATCCATTTACAAAGGGGGAGCACCGGTTGAATCCGGGTTATTACCACAGGAAATTCATATAGATAATCGTTTACTCATGAATATTAATGCCTTTAATGAGGGTAAAACATTGAAAACAAAGTGTTCATTCGGCTGATGCTAGACCTGCTCATTACTCTTTCCTACGTGGATATCACCCTCGATTTCCATGTGGCAGGCACCTGGGTACAGCTCAGGTCTACCTGTCGCTGAACTAGGTTAGCCACTGGCTGGCCAAAATTAGAATGTTAACTCATCTCCCGAGTCGTCGTGGAGCCCGGAGTTTCACATTTGGGCTCGTGATTTGCAGTAACATGATCTGGTTAATGTGCAAACAGCAGTTGCCTTTATGGCTTTTCAAGATAAAGTGAGATGATGTTCATGCTACCTGGTTCTGAACTCTCCGTATTCGATATAATGTGTATCATCAAACCATGACCTTGAAGCGACTCAAAAACAAGCTGGGATCAAGTGCATCCCACTTGTGTGCACCGTTACCACTTTATAAAAATAAGGATCTGTACGTTACCTGGATAGAGGAGATTATTGTGAAATAATTACTTCTGTAGCTCTGGGGTAACCAAAAAAGGTAATGATTGGACGTAGTCAGAATTACCCTTGAAATTCCCTAAATCATCCTTCAAATGTAATGTATGACACTGTAACAACTCAAATACATCCAACAATCCCCCCCGCTTTCTCCCCTAACCCAGTGAGAAGCCAGAAGTCCCGGGACCCTGGGCTGCGCCCTCCGTGGGGGTCAGCGTCCTCGGCAGAGGCAGAAGTCCGAGAGGCCAGAGGCCCTGGCAGTTTAAACTCGGTGGCCAGGCGGGGACGGAGTGGCCCAAGGAGGCAGAATTTGAACAGGGGCTGAGCCCTGACCGCATCCTCAGTGAAATTCAGTGGACTCACTAACTAGCTGTGTGTCTCCCTGAGTAAACAGCTCTCACCCGTTTTTCCGAAAGTCTCTCCCTCCAGCTCATTTTGTTCCAAGTCATAAGCACGCGGCTTGGGGGACCTGAGTGGGGATCTTAATTAACCCAGTACACAGCAGAGGGAGTGGGGGCCCCAAGCCCCAGAAGCCCTTTCTGCAAAAGGTTCAGAGCTTGATAATAAAATGGTGCTTTCACTCTCATTAATGGGGCCATTGATTCAAGGACCAGACCCAGAGGATTATTGATCAGTGTTAATCATTAGAAAATACCAAGTTAATGAATCTAACTGCCACGAGACCGCTGTGGGACTCGGGGGGTAACCAGTTACATGCCATAACCTTGTTCGCTTCCAGTCCGGCAAACAGCCTTTTTTTTTTGTTTTTAACAGATATCTGGATTATTCTAAGGAATAAACTTTTGTGTTTTAGATTTTATTTATTTATTTTTAGAGAGAGGGAAAGGGAGAGAGAAAGAGAAGGAGAGAAACATCAGTGTGTGGTTGCCTCTCGCACGCCCCCCACTGGGGACCTGGCCCGCAGCCCAGGCATGTGCCCTGACTGGGAATCGAACCAGGAACCCTTTGGTTTGCAGGCCAGCACTCAATCCACTGAGCCACACCAGCCAGGGCAGGAATAAACTTTTTAAAACTTAACTTTTCATTTTAGAAAAGTTTTAGATTTAGAGGAGAACTGCAGAAATAGCACAGAGAGTCTCCAGGTACCGCACACTCAGCTGCCCCGTCACTAGTGTGCTCCCCTAGCATCCCCATGGCTCGAGAGCAGAGGTTGCTGCCTGATCAACCAGAGTCCGGACTTAACGCGTGCTCCCTGGGTTTTCATTCCACATCCCTTTCTGCTCAGGGTCCCACCCAGACACCACGTCACGCTCAGGCATCACTATCCTTACACTTCTTGTAGCTGTGACAGCCTGTCAGACTGACCCGGTTGGCTTTGAGGAGTTACCGAGAAGGTGTTTTGTGGGGCGTCCCTCCGTTGGGTTCTGTCCGAAGTTTTCTCCTCATTACGCTGAGGTTTGGGGAGGAGGACCACGGAGGTCACGTGCCATCACAGCAATCATTTCAAGGGCGCCTGCAGTCAGCACGGCTTATCACTGCGCTGTTGACCTTGGCCACCAGGCTGAGGTGGGGTCCACCAGTGTTCATCTCTACGGCTTCTCTGAGCCCCCTTTTCTGCACCGCGCCCTCGGGAAGGAGGGTGCATCTACATAAATCACTTGGAATTCATCTGCAGGAGAGATTTGTTGGTATTAGAATGGACCTGTGGATATACATGTTTATACTTCGGACTATAACCCAATGTCACTTTACTTTTTTTTTCTGCTCAGACTGTTCTGGCTTTGGTCACCGGGAGCTCTGTGAGTTGGCACCTGTGTCTCTTGGACACACCCCTGTCGTTGGGGGCCTTGTTTTGTGAGCCCTTCCTCGCTTTCTGGCACTGCCAGTTCTAGGCCCATTTTGTACATGTCTTGCCCCGGCTCTAGAATCAGCCATTTCTACCAGGAACCCTGTTTCCTCTTATTGGAGAATCCTATATTAATTTTTTAATGGGCTGTTGTTTTATTTTCCTTATGCATGTAAAAGTAAGTCAGGGTCATCATGGAAAATTCAGCAAGTACACGAAAGAACAGGGATGAAGATAAGCATCGCCAGTGACCCGACAGCAGAGAAAACCACAGTTAGCATCGGGGTAGCTCCACCTGCCATTGTGCTGGTTGCTGGCTCTTGAGAAGTCCTTTCAGTGCTTGATCTTCTCCATCAGAGCAAGGGGCACCCCCGGAGGTCGGGGACTGGTTCATGTCCCTGCCCCCACGGCTGTGGTTGGAGCAGACAAGTTGGTTCGACCTTCCTTGGGTTGTCTGCTCCCTGGTTCCCTGCCCACTGCCCTCTGGATGACCAGGAGTCAGGGCGCGTCCTCCAGCGGGCTCTCAGGATGAGAACGCTTCCCACTTCTGCGACCTTGGACGTGAGAGCTGACTTGGCTTTCTTCTTCTTCTTTTTTTTTTTTTTTTTTTTTTGCTTTTTATGAAATTTACTTTTAATTATAGTTGACATGAAATGTAATGCTAGTTTCAGGTGTACAACATAGTGATCCAACACGTGCATACCTTAGAAAGTGATCACCACGATAATTCTAGTAACCGCCTGTCACTGTGCCAGCAGTTGTGATATTATTGACTCTTCCTCACGCTGTGCATTACATCCCCACGGCTTAGCTATGACTGGAAGTCTGTGCTTCTCAATCCCCTTCTTCTTTTCTGCCCTACCCACCCCCCTCCCCTCCCGCTCTTTTCTAAGGATTAAATGAGCTGATGTGTACAAAGTGCTTAAAAGAGGCCTGGCGCAAAGAACATATTAAACCAGTAAAAGCTGTTGTTAGTGTTATAATAACAGTTATGATGAATAACCCGAAGGAACACGCCCTCTAGTGGTGGAAGTACAGGCTCGGGGTGGTCGGCGGGCCCCTGGGAGAGGCGGATCTGCTCGAGCAAACTGCAGCCTCCCCGGGACCCCGTGAAGCTGATCTGGTCCTTCCCAAGAATTTGGACAGGCTGGGGGAGGAACTGCCTCTCTACAGGGCCAGAAAATGGAAAAGTGGGTCCTTGGGGTTTCACCCAAGGGGCAGTGTTGCGTCGTTGCCGGGAACGTGAACGTGGGCTGCCGTCACGGACCTGCCCGGCCCCTGTTCCGTCAGTGACTTAGTCTCTCCAGGTCAATGTAAGGACACCCGTGTTCCATGTCTGTAAAGTTGCTGTGAATACGGAATAAACTCACAAAATTAAGAACTCAAATTATTTAGTACCCGCTGCAGAGGAAGCACTTCATTTATATTAGTTACTATTTTTATTATTCCATGATTTAGGTCTCTTTCGATTGCAAGTATCAGAAAAACCATCCTACAATTGCTGAAGCCAAAAGGAATGTATTGGCTTACGACACTGAATGCCAGTGTTTCATAGAATCTCATTGGCTCTGACCCAGTCACGTGCCCGCCCCCGAACCAATGTCTGTGACTGAGGGGATCCTAGGACCTCACTGGCCACTCCGAGTCCCAGGCTTTCCCCCCCGAAGGAAATCTCAGGTGTAGATGTGAGGAGGCCAAAAGCAATGTGTGCTTTTCCTGGAAACTTCTTCCCTTCTCTCTGAAGATGAGGCTGAAGAGGAGAACCCTCTGAGGGGTGATGTGTTGAGCAGATGGGGCAAGTCACAGACAGACAGTCCCCATGCAATGAGCTCCTGGCTGGGGACGGAGCAGGTGATGCAGAGTTGGGCAAACAGGAGGCCGGTGTCTGGGCAAGGACCTCTCCCGACAGCCCCCTCACCTCACACCTCGTACAGGACACTCTCCTGAAAGGTTCGCTGCTGGGCTGAGCTGGAATAAGGGAAACAGCACTAACCTAAAATCAGGAGTCCGGGGTCCAAGTCCTGGTTCCGCTGTGTGACACGGAGCAGGTGGCTTCTGCCGCCCCCTCCCCTGCCGATGAGCACGCTGGTTGTCCCAGCACCAGGTCAGCCCTAGAGACCCCCAACCCCCAACTTCATCAGAGGTTTGGGTTGACTTTCCTTTAGTAAAGAGACGCTGGACACGGCCGGGAGGAGCCCAGTGGAGATGTTGGGACCTGGGGGCCAGGCAGAGTTGGGGAGTCATGGAAGGAGAGGAAGGGGCTGAAAATACTGATTAGTGCCCCCAGTCTGTGCCAGGCACTGATGTTTCAACATCACCCACGGAGGCTAATGCCAGGCAGGTTGGTCCGTGGCACACGGCGTGGGGGTGGTCTCCAGGTGTTTCACGGAGGCCGACTTGCAGTCAGGCTGGTGGGCACCGTGCCATCTCTGCTGCTGGGCAGCTGGGCTTGGGACTGCCAGGCTCTCTGGAAGAAGAGTCACTGGCCTCCCTCCCGACCGAGTCCTCCTCTAGGATGGCATTGTTCCGCCAGTCTTCCTTCCCTGGAGAGCGCTTCCTGCACAACTAGGCTGGGCTCGGTGCCCCTGAGCCACGCTCCCACGGTCCACTATCTCCTGGTAACCACCCACCCACTTGCTGTCACCACCCAACTGTCCCCTGCTGAACCTGTGAGCCATGGGACTCAGCCCCGTCCTGTCCCCAGCACAGATCCTGGTACCAGGAGCTGATCTGTGTTTGTTGAATGAATGAATGCATGAATGCATGAATAAATGAATTTAGACGATCCACAATACTCTTTCTAGCCCAACATTATAGAGCAGAAAACTATGGCCCAATATGACTTTGGGCCAATCATGTAATCTCTATGGACTTCAGTTTCACATCCTGTAAAATAGATACAGTAACAATTTGTCCCCGACCTCATGGGACTCTTTTGATGATTAAATGAGGTAATATATATGGTTGTACTAACTAGCCTTACTTAAATGCTCCCTATGTTCCTGGTGTTGTAGTAGGCTTCAGATAATATATTTAAAATGATAGATATAGTGGTACTTAACAATATTCATTTTCTTCCCCCAGAACAACATGAAGGTTAAACTTTGAAGTTAAAGCTTATCTGTTGAAGGGTTGGATGGATGGATAGGCGGTTTACAGAAGTAGGGGCCTTCCACCAGCAGGAGATGGAGGGGGTTGGGGGGTACCACTGGCTTGGCAGAAATTTATAGCATTTTGGAATAACTACCTCGGATTTCAGAGAGTATCTGGGTATGGAAGTTTGGCCTTAATTAAAGTCTCAGCACAGTGTTAAATGCCATTTTATTTTAGTTCATAATTAACACTAATGAGATGAGTGGATCACAACCAGCACACATTCTGAGAAAGTGAAAAACAACATCTGAGCTTGGTGGTTTCCATTTTTGCTTCCCCCCACCACCGCCATGCTCTTTCAATTAAAAATTTTGAGAAAATATTGCAACAGCGCCCCTTGTCTTTGTGGTAATGAAGCATATTAATTTGAATGTGATGAATACAATATTCCACTGACTTTTTTATTCCCTTATCTACAAAAGTTTGAAATAATGGGCCAATTAAATCAGAAGAGAAGAAAGCAGGGTTTGCCTGGAGCTCCAATTCAGTAATCAAAGAACTGAAAGAACAAAATTCTCTGACAGTGTCTGAGCCAGATGCCAGCCCCTTGGTTACAGCTGAAAGATATTAACTCACAATGACTGATGTGGACCAGGGTGGAACAAA
>CM052546.1:5407020-5463111 GCA_028533065.1 Trachops cirrhosus | reverse complement strand
GATGGATGGATGGATGGATGGAGGATGGGTGGATGGTGGGTGGATGGATGATGGGTGGATGGATGGATGGATGGATGGTAGATGGATGGATGATGGATGAGTGGATGGTGGATGGATGGATGATGGATGGGTGGATAGATGAATGATGGATGGGTAGAGGATGGATGGTAGATGGATGGATGGGTGGGTGGATGGATGATGGGTGGATGGTGGGTGGATGGATGGGTGGGTGGATGGATGATGGGTGGATGGATGGATGATGGATGGATGGATGGTGGATGGATGGAGGATGGATGGAGGATGGATGGATGATGGATGGGTAGATGGATGAATGATGGATGGGTAGATGGAATGGAAAGATGAGCCAGACAATATCTCAAGGTCCCATTTCCCCCAAAGTAGCAAGTCTAGTCTAGAGCTAACTTAACCCTTTCAAGACCCAGAAGTTAGAAGCAAAACTTAGAGCCAGGCCCCTGAACCACCTAACACCAGGGAATTTTGAGCCTCTCTTACTGTGAGCTTCTGCATTGGAAGAGGGACATTCTGGAGCGGGCCTATGACCTTGACATATGGCCCAGGTGTTTCTATGAGGACCTCTAGAAGACTTCCCACCTTCATGTGAGCCTTCAGCTGTTAACTCCACCTCGTCACAATGTATCTGAGGCAGTCTGAGGGCACTTATCCCACAGTCTTTGCGTGCTTTGTCCCCCTCCATTCTGGTCTCTGCATTGCATTAAAATACAATGTGCTCCTCCCCACACACACTAATGATTTTGCTCCTTTGCATAAAACCCAGTGTCACCAGGATAAACAAATCCTTAATGTGGTCTACAAGACCCTGCATGCCCTGACCCCTCAGTGCTCCCAACCTTATCTGTCCCCATGCCCCCGCCACCTCTGCCCCTGCCCTGGGCACCAGCAGAGGCCTTCAGTCAGTTCCTGGATACTTCTTCAACACTCAAGCGCCCACTCACCTCAGGACCTTTGCACATGCTTTTCCCCTTAAATGCTCTCGCTCCACCTGACATCAAGTTAATGCCGACTCATCCTTCAGTTTTTAGCTTAAGCATCACTTCCACAAGAAAGGCATCCCTCAAGAAACTTCCTATACCAGTTCCAGCCTGGGTTGGGCCCTGCTTTTATGTTGTTATAGCCCTAAGTATCTTTCTTTTATGGCGCGTATCACAGCTTGTAATTCCATGCTTATGCTATTATTTTAGTCATGCGCCCTCTCCTTCATTAGGCCATTAGCACCATTGATTTCTAATCATTGTATCTCTTGTGTTGAGTACAGTGCCTGGCTCGTAATGGATGCTCAATAAACATTTCGAGTGAATGGATGGTTGAATGAATAAAGGCCTAATTCAGGAGCTGTGACTCTTTCTACTCCACTCTGGTGCTTCCCTTTTTGGGTTTCTTCATTTCTGAAGCACCTGTGCTAGGCCTGACCCTGGCAGCTTAACCAGCTAAGATCTATCCTTACTCGAAGGCAGTTCACCGCGTGACAAGAAACAGATGCAGACGCACGCGGTGACCACACTGTGGCGAGCGCTGCAGGAGATGTGAGTGGCGTTTCCTGGAAGCAGGGAAGAAGTGTTCCCGTTCCCCAGGGGATAGGCTTCCCAAAGGAGCCGTTTCCTGGGCTGAGCCTGAAAGGAAAGGTGTTGGCCAAGGAAGTGGGGGGGGGGGGCAGAATTTCCAGTAAAAGGACGGCTCAGAAGGCAGAACCTGGCCCTGGGGGAAATGCACGTCCCTGTGGTGACCGGACCCTGGACAGAGAGGCAGGGATGTGAGAGGTAAGGCTGGAAGGTGGGCAATGGCCAGATAGCCAAGGACCTTCGGTGATGGCCAAAGACGGCAGCGGGGACAGAAGGGAAGGGACTGGTGTGGCGAGACCTGTAATTCGGAGAAGGCCCTCCGGAAGGCCTTTGAGAAGAGGTGTTCGTATTTCAAGGGAGAGGCTTCCTCTACGGGGGAAACAGAGGCTCAGTCCCAAGGCTGTCAATCAAACTCCTTTCCAGAATCCAAACTGCCTTTTCCAAAGGGTGCTCCGTGTAGCTGACCTTGCTTATTCATTGCAGGGAGAATTAATTTCAGGGTGGGGAATTTAAAAAAAAAAACAAGATTAAGCAGTGTAATCAGCTGCTGCAGAAAGTTGGAAATGCAATAAATAATAATAGCATTGAGAGGCTGTTTTTAATAACTCACCAGTGTAATTTAGCCCTGGCTTCTTGGAGCATATGTAAAATATGTCATAATGTATGTAATCGCAAATGCCTCATCGCCAGCCTCTGAAGACAAATGTCTTCCCAGGAGGAAAGGGGGATGGGAAATGGAGGAGAAACTGGAGGACGGGACTGCAGACAGGGTGCAGGAAGGCAAGCATCCTTCAGCCCGGCAACGCCAATCCAAGATTTGTGATCCTTTGCAGAGGTGACAGGTCTGCGCGGGTTTGTCTTCAGGGGCGGGGCGTTCATACAGCAAAGGAGAAATTCACGGTCTGTAAGAGCAAGTCGCTTTCACACTCTAAGGATCACCATTTGCATGCAGTCCATATTCTACTAACAGATTATCCCGGTCTGTCTGTTGCAGGGGGTCCCCAGGGGACGGGTGTCTTGGCAGCGTTTGTTTAACTTAGTTGAGTTACTAAATATTCATGAAACCATTAAAATTTGTTATTTAAAAGTACCTGATGAAGTATGACTTTTAGTGATTCGTATGCACTGCGCCCACCCCTGTACGCTTGGACCGCAGGGTGTCCGGGACTCAGGAAACACCGCTGTCTTCCCTGTTCGTGTAAGGGGATGAAGGCTCAGCAAGGTCAAGTCCCTTAAAGGCCATCAGGCTAGTGAGTGTCAGAGACATGGAAGGAGACTCCCCTGAAAGCTCATGGTTGACAAACACATGCAGCCGATTAGAAGATAGTCAAGACTTCAGCTGAGCCTCGAGGAATGCCTGAGTTGGCTTTAGCCAGGCAGAGAAGAGAGAGCCCCTTCCATGGAGGGAAACGGACAAGGGAATGGGTGCAGGGCAGTGCAGGGCAAGTCCCGGGGCCAGGGAGGTGGTGTCAGATGCACTAGGTCTGGGGCGGAGCTGGGTGGAGCTGAGGCCCCACCTGAGCTTCCTTTTGTAAGAACGGTCTCTGGACTGGAGGCCCCTTGGTGGCTGGATCGATCTTGGTCACTGTTGTATTTCCTCAGTGCCTGTGGCATCGTAGGCAGGACACATGATCTCAAGGAGAAGGAGAGAGGAAGGAAGGAAGGAAGGAAGGAAGGAAGGAAGGAAGGAAGGAAGGAAGAATGGAAGGAAGGAAGGGGGGAAGGAGACAGGAGAGAAGGAAGGAAAGAATGAAATGTGTGTATGGAATTGGAATTTCTTGGAATTCAAACACAGCCTGGATCCCTCCTGCGAAAGCGAAGGAGGAAAGAACTGAGACGTGTCAGTGGATGCTTAAAAGCCATGACTCACTGGCTTTATTTACAAATGACTTTCCACCGACAGCATTTAAGTTCTGCTCATACCAAGAAATGATTCTCGTTGACAATCGACGAGAACATTGTGCACTCATTAATAAATGTGCTCATTACTCTTCCCTGCTGGGAAGCGTCAGCGCCTGCGTTCTAGCCTGTTTGAAGCACGGAGGTCTACACCCGCAGCCTCTCAGCCCGGGGCCAAGGGGAGGGGGAGGTCGTGAGATGGGGAAGGAAGCTGAGTCCCTCGGGCTGACAGTTAGGGTGTGGCGGGCAGCCCTTCCCCCATTGTGTCGCCAGCTCCCAGTCTGCATGGAGCTGGTGGTAAATCAGAACCAACTGAACAGATCTGACTCGGAGAGCTGACTACTGGGGGCTGGGACCCAGGGAGTGGACCAGCAGCCCCGGTGCATTCCCCTGCCAGCTGCTGGAAGCAGGGCCCTCTTCCCGGTGATGGGTTCCCAAAGAAGGGCTTCCAGCTAGCGGGATGCATAGAGGTGTTTTACCTCCACCTGCCCCATCCTGTAAACATCCTGTCAGGGGCCATTACGACTAGCGAAGAGGTCAGGTCATTGTTGGCAGAGACTAAATGTTACAAAGTGCATTAAAACATCTAACCCTGCGCAGGGTGGTTGTGATCGCTGCTGTTGGCATTACTGGGGAGAGAAGCAAAGGGCCGGAGGGAGAGAACTGAGCAGAAACAGGAAAACTGCAGACTACAGGACCCTACCCCCTCGCCCTGACTGCCCACCACTCCCGACCACCGGGACTCTGAGTCTGCACAACAGAGGACGCCCGATGACAGAGCCCCCAGAAGAGCTGAACTCCAGGCCTGGCTCTGCCACCAGCCAGCGGTGTCACCTACTCAGACACATCTCCCTGGCTGAGGCTCTTCTGTAACCCCGCCCTGGTGAGAACCTTGCTGGTTCTTGCAACCGTTTGCACAGATTGGAGGAAACCCAGGCGCCATCCAGCACTACACCTCCAAACCCGTGGGCGAAGCTCACAGCGTGGAGTGGCCGACTCTTCGCCTCTGTCTTCTCCTCTGGAAAGCGAAAATAATGCTGCGCCCTGATTTGAAAGCTCATGTTATGAAGAGAGGCATAGTGTTGTTAAACAAGTATTTGTTGAGAAACTAGAGCATGCACAGTGATGTAAACGATTAAGCAGAAATTTGCAGGTAAAAACCCCAGAGAACTGTTTAGACATCGTGAACTTCCCAACAGGAAAACCATTTTTTTCTTAAAGCTATCCTCCATGTCTCACGTGCCCAGCAAATGTCTGAGAAAGGACAGAGGGAAGAAGAGGTTGGTGTGGAGCGAGGGAGGGAGGCAGGCGGGTGTCATTTCATTATTAGTGTACAGTCATCATCTTCATTAGAAAACTAATTTAAACAAACCCAGCCAGTGCCCCCGAAAGGGCTCCGAGATAAAGGCTCGGATAGCAAACAGAGGAACAATCTCCCCATTTTGACCAGCGCGGGGAATAATAACGCTGCTCTCCCTGAACCACAACCGTCTTGCAGTTAAATTATTTGCTTTCTGGTAGAATCAAGAGCTCCGAGTGGTGCTCTGAGGAATTCTTTTATTTCTTCCCCACCTTTTCAAGAAAAGAAAACTTCAGATGTAATTATTGGCATTATTTTTATGCCGACTGCAGCGGAACCTTCCAGAAGAGGAGGCTCCCGCCAAATCAGGTTACCCAAAGGAGACTTACACAGCACTCCACCAGCAGACCACTCAGAGACCCGCGTGCCAACCTCCCATGAAAGTGGACACGACATCGTACGTTTGCTTTCAGTGAACTAAGTGGCTCGCCCCGCCAATCGTGGGGACCCTGCACCACAGGACACCTCTGTTTGCTCCCAGGAACCCCGAAACGAGCAAGCTGAGAGCAGCAGAAGGGGGCAGCTAAGATAGAATTTTATTCTCTCACTGCTGGGGGCGCGCCCTCAGGTAAGTTTAAGCAGCAACGAATCATATGCAGATGAAACCACTTTTCTGGAAGGAAGACGCATGGCCGGAGCACTGAATTTCAAGCACCCAGAAATTTCCCGAGGAAGTCTGACTCCCCTGCCTGAAAGAGCATCCCTCCCTCTCCCGAGAGCCAAGCCTTCCAGCTGTGCGTATTCCTGGGGCTGCTGTCTCCAACCTGTCACTCCCCCACGGGACCCCGCTGACCTCCCTGAGCAGATGGATGATAATGCTGATAAGGATAATATAGTACCGTGGCTCTTTCTATGAATAATTATGCATTTATTTCAATCTTCACAATAACTGTCTGAGATAGGGCCTGTGACCATCTGTGTCACAGGTGAGACAGCTTGGGACAGAGAGGTGAGGTGACTCACCAGGAGTGCAGAGCTAAGTGAGAGGCAGAGTTTAGCATCCATGAGGCAGCCTGGCCCCCAGTGCTGTGCTCTGAACCCCTGGGCGGCCTGCCACCCACGGGTGCCGGGAACTGTGCTAAGAAGCCTATGGCTCCGAATTACCGAGGCAGTGCTATGATACCGGTGCCAATATTCTTCCCATTTTACAGATGCAGACACCGACTCCAAAAGTTTGATCACTTGTCCCAGCTCACACAGCCAGTAGGTGGCAGAGCTAAAATTTAAACCCAGGGTCTGTGAAGCTGTGTTTAGCAAAACCTAGGTCCCATGGCCTATGTTCATCCATAATCTGTGCCCCGCCCCCCGCCCAATTCATATGTTGAAGCCCTAATTCCAAATGTGATGGTATTTGGAGATGGGACCTTTGGGAGGCCAGTAGGTTTAAACGACATCCCGAGGGTAGAGGCCTCAGATGAGGCTGGTGTCACTATGAGGAGAGGAAGAGACCAGCTCTCTCTCCGCCAGGCAAGGACACAGCAAGAAGGTGGCCGTCTGTACGCCAGAACCCCACCGTGGCCGCACCCTGACCCTAGCCTTCCCAGATTCCAGGACTAGGAGAAATAGACGCCTGTTGTTTAAGCCACCTGGTCTGTGGTACTCTGTCACAGCAGCCCGACCTGGCTAAGACACTAGGCATTCAAGGGTATGGCCATCTTGGCTCCCAAGATTCCTGAGGGCCCTTGGAGGCCGTGGCTGGCATCCATCTGCCAGGGTGTGACGGTGTGAATGGGATCCAGGCTTCGGTGGCGTTGGGGTCAGAACAAAAGTCAGGAATCTGGTCCGTGCGGCCAGGTCGCTACCTGCCCACCTTCCCCGCCCCATCCCCACCCACCCCCACCCTCACCCTGCCGTTCTCACCCAGAGGGCGCCACTCACGGATGGTCAAACCTCTGTGTCTCTGTGGCGTACAGACTGGAGGGAAAAATGCCTGCCGGTGCTGATAAAGAAGTAAAGAGAGCCAAAAAAGTAAGGATTCTTGGCCAAAAAAAAAAATAGTAATTTGGGACAAATTAGTGAGAGAGGTGTCCGATTCTGTGCAGGGTCATATCTACAATGTGAACGTATCCACCCTTCAATCTATATGGAAATAAGAAAAAGCAATTTGTGAAGTGGATTCCAAAGTACTCCATTAGGGCAAAATGTCCTCATCGAGTGAAAGATGGAACTTGAATAAAAATGCATGAGGAGGCTCCATGTAGAGGGAGGACCTGTGCGGACACCGCTGGGCGCCGGGGGGAGACGCGCCGTGAGCATCTCTGATGCAGTCTGTGGATTTGTCACACGCACCAGACCACGGGGGCACCTTTCCTCGGCTGGCTGTGTGGGGCGAGCGAGGACTGTGGAGTCTACTGGCGTAGACCTGGGTTTGCCACCCTGACACCCACTAACTACCTAGGAGACTTCCCCTCTGATCTTCTTGGGGATGAACAGAGTCAATACCCCCACAGATGTGTTGTGAGAATCCAGGGAGCAGCTGGTGGACAGAACCCCACAGTTTCTAGAAAATAGTAATTAAGCCTGCCACTTGGGTACCTCACCTGAAAGGCAGGTGTTCCTAACGTTCAGGTTAGAATACAATCAGGAGGGGCCTTGCCTCTGAGGCTCGAATTCTTGGAGTAATATAAGTCTTCACTTGGTGTCAGCAAGGCAGACAATGGGACCCACTGCTTTTCCTTCTACTGTCATTCATTCCCAGAAATTCCAGAAAGCGGCAAGAGATTTGGTCCGGTTCCTGGCACCTGGCCTTGTGTCTAGTACCTGTTGGTGGAACCGCACTGGAAATGCTGTGTGAGGTGGAATAGCAGAGGAGGTGAAAATGTAGGACAGAAAAGTGGCTGAGCCCAGAGCCGTCCACCCCGAGCTGACCGCTGGAGCACTGAGCATGTGCAAGCTTGCAGAGGGGCAGAGTGCCGAGGCAGGAAAGGGTCAGGGACAGCACCGGTCTTATAAGGCAGAGTTGTTCGGAAGGAAGCAGTAGTGAGAGGGGAAGTAGCAGGCGAGACCAGGAGAGGTACAGGCTAGAGAAGCCAAGAGAACAAAGTATTGACTTACCAGAAACTTGGAAGTCTCTCTGCTTTTGGTTTCTCCTGTCTGGATATGCTAATGCCTGAAATCTCACTAAGCCCCTGGGTTGAGTATTACACCTGCTATGGCTCCAGAGGGAAGGAAACCATAAGTCAGGAAAACCTCTGGGCGGGTGAATTTATCTGGTTTCCTTCTGGGCCGGCAGATGGGTGTCCTGATAAACTGGGGGTGGTGGGAGGGAGAGGAAGTACTCACGTGTAGCGCTTACCAATTTCTATGGTGTAAATACTCCTGTTGTGGCTGATTTCAAGCCACCAAACATGTAACAGCTGCCTTGCTGACTTCACAAGAATTTAAGCATCAGCTTTCACAGGCTGGAATGGGCTGAGTGCAGGGCCCCACTGCCCAGGCACCAATGCGTTTGGAGGTTGGTACATAGAGCCGAGGGGGAGGTACCAGCGGAGAAGACAGGAGTTCCCTGCGTCTCACTCAGACGTGTAGAATATGTCTCCCCCGTCACAAAGAGGGAGAGGAAGGAGAGGCCAGCATTCACATTCAGTTGTTGTTTACACTGATTACACGCACGTGGGAGAGAATGGCAGTGATGCGTTTCCTTCTGACCCCGGACTCTCAGCTCTCCGCTCCAGAGAAAACTAAAATTCTCAATTGTCAGCCTGTCTTTCTGGAACAGTAGTATGTGTATTCCAGCACGTGTGTGTCCTTTCTCAAAATTAAAATGGTAATGTACTGAACAACTTACTTTTTCCATTTAATAATATATTTTCAGTATTCTTCCAGGGAAAGATACAGAAATGTGTTGTATAATGTTAATGGTCGTATAGTATTCCTTGAATACACGCACCATCACTTACTTAACCAGTTTCCTCACTGATGAGCATGTAAGTTTTTTCCCGTCTTTCACTGTGATAAACAAGCAATGTGATGAGTACCCTTGTGCAAATATATTCATGCACAGGAGTAGGCACTTCTCCGTGAAATGTCAGGATCAAATGTTATGTGTACATTTACTCCCTCGAACAGGTTGTGTGAATTTACATTCCCATCAACAAGTCACGAGTGGCTTCCCCCCACTTTGTTGCCGATGTAGCGCGTCCTCCAAATCCGAGACCAGGGCGCCCTACTCTCACATCTGCCATGGGTTCCCTTATCTGAGGGAGGTCAGTTCTCAGAAGCGGAAAATGGGGCCCCGTGAGATCAAGGAACTTTCCCTAGGACGGGCCTCCGTGACCCTAAGTCTCCAATCTTTCCTCTTTGCTGTGTTGGCCACCCTTTCCCTGCTCTCCACCCCCAAGTTCACTGCCAACAATTCAGCACAGGAAGCGTGTGAAGTTCCCCACAGAGCTTCAAAGCCCGGGACACACGAACATCACTTTGCTTTCTTGGGGTTTTTTTTTTTGGGGGGGGGTTGTTTTTGTTTTGTTTCCATAACTTTTGCTCATTCTGTTTTGTTTTTAATGATTTCTGCTTTTGATATAAAACCTTCCCAAACACAAGAGTACCTGTGGACTCACTCAGCCCAGTTTGCAATTACTTTCTTGGTGACATGGTGTCCAGGGACACTTTGTGATGTCAGACTTATTCCAGAATAAGCTTGATTAGCTTTTTACTGGAGAAGTACAAATCGCTGTCCCTTTGAAAAATAGCCTTCACCTCTGATCTCTCTCAGACTGAAAGCAGTAAGCCTCTCCCTTTCTTTTCTGAAATAGTCCACACTCGCACAAATTTCCTCTGAGTCATAAAGAGAATGTAATGAGACGTTGCCAATTATGGTCACGCTCAGGGACTAGATGGTTAGGGGTTGGTTAAACCTTCGGGGGCATTGCCTTGGGAGAAGAGGAAATAAAAGTAAAGATTACTATGAAACAACGGAGAGATTGCCAGCTAGGAGGAGAGAGGAGGAGGGAGCGGGAGGCGGGCAGGGAGGGAGGGAGACAGGATGAGGAAGAAGGCTGGTGAAAATAAACCAAGCGCTTAGGAGAACCGCGGGAAGGGGGCTTGTAAGCGCGGTGTTCTGGTGTTCTGGCTTGAAAGGCTCTCCTGGCGTCTCGCTGGTGCACCAGCGTTCTTGAGAGGATGTGGACCGTGGGCGAGTCAGAGGGGCTGCAAACGTTGGGAATAGTGGTTGTCCTGTGCTCCTCTCTGAAACTTTTGCACTACCTCGGGCTGATTGACTTGTCAGACGGTAAGCGAACCCTCAAGCTTCCCCGTCTTGTATAAATGTGCTTTTCGGATTAGAGTGTTGTGAGAGCAGTTCAGAAAAATGCATGGGAAGCAGCGCGGAGACCCGAGAGATTTGAAAAAGCCGGGCTAAATCAGAGCGGCTCTGATCCCCCACCGGAGCGCTGTCCGCGGTGCTGAAACATCGCGCCTGGAGAGTTAAGGGGCTGAAGGGGGGTTAGGATCGTTTCTTCTGACCCTGTGTGCATGTGAGCCTTGGTGGGTTATAGCTGTGAGAGCCTAGCACAACACATCACAATCCTCTCTCAAAGTACCTGATAACTTTTTGTATTGTCCATAGAAGCCGATGAATTGTAAAAGTCCTTATTTGATTAACTCTCAGAAGTAGCTGGGAACATGATGGTAAAACTTTTTGCAAAATGCTGATCACGGTGCCTGACAATTAGAAGACACTTAACAAATGTCAGTTTCTTTATCCAACCCCTAAGCTTCACCCTCATAAGAACACTTACTCTAAAACCACCTCATCAGCTGTGACTTTAGCTTCTATTCCTTAACGAGAACGTAGTCAAAAATTCAGGTTAACCACGCTGTTTATGACTAGAAAGTTACTGGTTTGGTCTCCAAAGTTAAAGAAGCTGCATAAATGAAGAATATTTTCTTTCTCATTATGAGATTTTGTTGAGTACAACAGAGTTTTTCTATGTGATTCCTAATACATAAAATTGAGCTCCTGGAAAGATTCCAATTTGGATGAGCAAAGCTTTAAATAAGACCAGCCTCCAAAAATGTATGTTCACTGTATAAACAACGCATATTCAATGTATTCTTTTACTTAACTGCGTAGTATAGACAGAATTTCTCTTCAAAGAGGCATCACATGCTACCACTATACATAATAATGAAATAGGTTTGTAGACAAAGGAGTGCTAAAGGATCAACCAAAGCTGAGTGATAACAGAGGCTGAGGTGCAGGATTATGTGCCTGGGTGAGCTCTGGTTTCTACCAATGATTTGTCTCCAGTTAACCTTGACCGAGTGATCTGAATCTCAGTTTCCTTACGAGAATGTTGAGGAGTTCCGATCCCTGCTCATGAGATTCTGGATTGAGCCAGAGGTTTCTTTGTATTTGGTTTTGTGGTGGGGCTGGTCGGCCAGGCTCTGAGCCCTTCATCTCTGCTTCAGTAAGACCAGCTCCACTGTATCTGTTCTGTATGTTAGCCCTGTATGTAAGAGCTCTTTAAGCTTTAGCTTAAAGTTTGTGATTCTTTGATTCTGTGAGTGTATGAATTGTGGTTTCCTGAACTTTCGAAAGCTGAAGCACATTCAGAAAAGCTTTTCTTTCTTAAGAAGGTCCTGAAATCTCAGCATCTATAAGGATAGTTCCATGTGCACATAGAGACTCTTCCTGGCCCTTGGTCCCTTATATGTGCTGTTGTGAAACTCCACACTCAGCTTGCCGGTCCATAACATTCGGGCAAAGCTTCTGTTCCCCACCAGATCCCAACATGTTCCATTCCTGTTCAGAGCCTCAGAGCAGATACCCACCGAGATTAGAAACTAATGCAAGAGCTCCCTACTTCCTCATAAGGTTGAAGGTGCAGTGGGACTATTACCCTCATCTTCCTTTCCATGTTCATAGCTATCCGTCTCCCTTCTCTTACTTTGGTGTCTCAGGATTACAGCTTTTGGTTTTAGTACCACGGAAGAGATCAGTTATTCACTTAATGTTATAGTAATGAGGGGATTAAGGTGAAATGTAGACAACACGTGTTTAAGACTCCCTCCAGGGACCCTAGGTGATCAAAGGGATTAACATTTACTCAGCACCTACAATCTCTCAGGCATAGTTCCAGGGGCTTTTATATACGTGAGCTGATGTAACCCTCAAAATAATACTCTATGGAAAAAATTAAATAACACTGGAAAGGAGACATCATTGTTCCTTTTATGTAAGGAAGAAGAAAGGTTTAGAGAAGTTACATAAAAATTCCAAAGATACAGCAATAGCAACAAGGAGGTATTGTGTCTAAAATTTCCCCTCCTTCTTGCATACCAAGTGCTTCAGCGAGTAAGCCAGCGGCGGACGTAGCCTGTCATCACATCTATGCCACACATGGACTTTACTGCTGGAGCCTTCACTGCATGGTGACGTGAGAAACTCTGTTCACTCGTCGGTGTACTAAGGAGGGGGCACCTCCTCCTGCTAAGTGCACCGGTACCAACGTGATGCAGTCTCTCTGCAGGGAGCAGTGGAATGTCTCTGGCAACCCATCATAGTCTCTCTTTGGCCCTCGATCTTATTTTATTTCTCAGTAGCAACTTTGAAATGGTGTAGACAGTGGGCCCAAAGTCAAAAGAGCTGGGTTCCAATCCTGGTGGTGGTATTTATCAGTTGTGTGATCTCGGGGGAGTTTCTTTTCTTCTCTAGCTTTCACTTTTCTCATGTGTGGAAACAGAGAAATGAGACGGACGGTTGTACAAATTTCCCAGGGCTGCTATCACAAGCTACTTCAAATTGGTTGGCTCAAAACAGCAGAAGTGTGTTCTCTCACAGTTCTGGAGGTCAGAAGTCCAAAAGCCAAGTGCTGGCGGAGCCGTGCTGCCTCTGAGGCCCTAGAGGAGAAGCGTCCCTCACCCCTTCCCGTATCTGGTAACCCCACGTTGTCTTTGCCTCGTGGCAGCATAACTCCTCCCGGCCTCCATCATCTGCACACGCCCCTCTTCTCCCTGTGGGTCTCTGTCTTCACGTGGTATTTTCCTCTTCTGATAGGGACACCAGTCATATTGTATCAAGCCTACCCTAATGACCTCATTGTGACTCGATTACATCTGCAAAGACCCTCTTTCCCAATAAGGTCATTCACAGGTCCCGGAAGTTAGGACGCTAACGTATCCTTTTGGATGACACAAAGCAACCGGTATCGATAGTAATAATGCTGCATATGGTTGTCGTAGGGTTAAATGGAGTGGCGCATGGGCAAGCACCACAGCCTCATGTCTACCGACTCGGCCATGGTAACTTCCATAGGAGGGGTTCACTGTTCCAGGTCCGAGCATTGGCTGAAGGAGTGAGGCCACATGTAGCATTACTCTGGAAGTCTGCTGGACCCACTTGATGACAACAGATGTGAAACATCTTTCCCATGAAGCCAACTACCCACACACACCCAGCTTCACCCATTCCTTACGGGCTTAGAGCTGGGCTAGTACTTTACAGTTTAAGAAACCATTGCCCATCTAGTGTTTGACCTGGACAGCAGAGAAATTCTGTGAGGTATAAAGATGTTACATTACTACTGAACTAATTTTATAAAAAACACTGAGGCTCTGGGGCTTTGAGGTCAAGGCCACATGGCTTGGAAGACACAAGTTCAGGACTCAGGTCAAGTCTTCTGAGTCCCATTCCAGAGCACTGTCCAAATGCATTGTCCAAATGCAGCAAGATCTGCACAGAACCTAGTTCTGGAGCATTGGGACTCTCACTGTCTCTGTGCATGAAGTATGTGTATTACTCCTCTTGGTAAAGTACTCATAACTTAATACCGTTAGGTTGTCGTGGGGTGAATCGTGGCCACCCAAAGATTTTGGGTCCTAATCCCTGGATTCTGTAAATGTCACCTTATAAGGGAAAAAGATGATTAAGGTAAGGATCTTGAGATGAGGAATTATCTTGAATTATCTGGTTGGGTCTTACATACCATATCATATGTGTCATGAAAGAGAGGCAGGCAGAGATGCAGCACAGACAGGAGAGGAGGAGGCGATGTGAGGGTGGAGACAGGGAGGCGGCCACAAGCCAAGGAGTGCAGGCAGCCACCAGAAGCTGCAAGAGGCAAGGGATCCGTTCTTCCCTAGAGCTGGGCCTAGTTGACACACACATGCACACAGACACACACATGCACACAGACACACACACAGTGTGTGCCCCCCACCACTGAATAAACACGTTAACCCACGTGTGTTGCTCTCCACAAACTTAGTCCCAAACTTCTCTCTTTTCTCTTTTTCTTCTTTCTACCTCCAGATTTGGTCACTTTTAATTCTTCTATAGATATAGTTACATTCTATATGGCACACTTAATCCTCTATTTTTTACATACTGGCTTTACACAGTGTCTAATGCCCACCTTCTATGAAATATCAGAAGACAAGGACACTCTAACTTCTTTCTCCTCCCATCTTTCTCTCTACCTCCCCAACCTGTCCGTTACCATGTTACCATCTTCACATTGTCAGGATATGTGATGCTTCCAGAACATGCCTCTTTCAGGGTGAATGGGACTGGCTTCCTCAGAAGTCTCACCCCCCACGAGTACAGTCTCATCTCCGACTCTGGGTGGGCTCCCAGTTCCGCCTCTAAAACTCCTCTACTTGTATGACCAGCAAGAGAACAGCCAGGCTTCCCCTCCTCCAATCAGGAGAATGCACTCTGTGTTCAGAAGGGCATTCTGAGCTTCCCTTCGATCTCAGAGGGGTATCCAGAGCTGCCCGGGCCTAGGCGGCCACAGCCTGAGACCCCCAGCCTGAGCAACAGAATGGGACTGCCGCCAGCCAGTCCACTACCCCTGTCCAAACTCATTCTGCAGCTGAGAAAAATCGTTTGCAGCCCAGCTAGATCTGCCGGTATGGGTCGTTGGCATTCTGCAGTCTGTCAGAGCAAGCACGATAACCTTTCTAAGATTGCTTTTTCTGTCCCAGATCGTAGAGTCTGAGAAAGGGTGAGAGCCACAGACAAGCCAAAGCAACTGCCCGTAACTGGTTTGAGGTTCTTCAGAGACAGGGAAACAGAAACTGTTCAACTCACCCTGATGTGCGAAGACATGTTTTCCGATATATTTACGTAGTTACTACAGAAGTGATGAATTCTCACTGTTTAAACAATCCCTTACGATGCAGATAAAGCAGATGTGCCCATTGTTTGCCCCAGCACCTGAGCCCATGCTCACCCCCAGGGCTGGGGGGCTGTTTCCACACCAGCCTCGCTCAGAAGCTAAACAGTGATGCAGATTCCTGAGTAGCAACACAGAAGGACCGCCACCTGGTTTTTATGTTAAGAAAAGTGCATATAAAATCTATTTAAGGAATAAAATGAACCTGCGTCGTCCATAACGTTTTGAACTACAGATGAAACTGGAGAGAAAGGAGAGATAAGAGAGGAAGGCGAAAGGTAGGAAAGAGGAGAGAAGAGCGAAATGATCAGAATGGCAGGGAAGGACGCAGTGAGGGAGTGGAGGAGAGGAAGGGAGGGACGGGGCGGGGGGGGGGGGGCACAGCGTAGCAGGAAGGAGGGTTAGCCAGGTCGGAGGCGAGCCCCCCACCCTCCGCAGCTCACTCGGGTGTCCGGTAGGCTACCTCCTATCATCACTGGCCTTTAGAGTTCACTTAGCTAATTAACAGTTTATCAGCTGCTGTTTGTGCTTCGGTCTTTAGAGACCACGCTGCAGAAGGAAGTCACGGCAGCCCGCCTGGCACTTGAGCTACGGCCAGAACGCCGTCCCCCCGACACAGCCAGCCCCAGGGAGAAACCCTGCCTGTGTCCTTGACATCGACCAACTCCCCGTAGTCACTGTGTAGTTACAGCCTGTGCAGTTACTCCCCCCCCCGCCCCCCCCATCTGTCACCTGGGCGTGGGAGGTTTTCTGAAATAGAGTTCAGGGTCGCACACACTCATTCGTTTATTGTATCCAGTGCCTCGCTCCATTGATCCAGTGCCTTGAAATGAACAAGCACTGCTCTCTTGTCCCTTTATTTCCTTCAAGGTCACATGCAAAGGTTAACAAGTCAGAGCCGCCCGTGGATTGCTCCTCCCTGCCTTGCCCTTCGCTCTCGGTGCCCCGTGTCCTCCCTCTGTCCAGCCCCAGGGTCCCCAGCCTGTCTCATGCTCCTCAGAGCCTTCTGCTGTGGTGTCTGCTCACATGGTCCTTCCATCATTGTCTGTCTCCCCGGCTTCCCGGCTTTTAACCCACCTCCGTCAGAGCCCGCCCCGCCCTCTGCGCTCCCTCCTTCCGCACTCTGACCAGAACCACCCCCAGACCGGAAAGCCCCTGGAAAAACAGACCCCTGCGTGGGGGATCATTTTGTTGGTGAATTTATCTATAAAGAGCCCGAATCGAATATTTTCCTTGAATCGTGGTGCTCACATAGTGTTCTTGCCTTTCAACTGTTCGCTGCTTTCACATTTGCTTAATTTAAAAGCCAGCGGGGAGATGGTTGAGATGACCTGTCCCCTCAGGAGTCACTCTCAGTGGTGCCCCCGAGGGAAGTGCCTGGAAGAGGAGAGTCCGTTCTGGCACCAGGAACGAGCTTGTGTTGAATGAATGAACACATGCGAGAGTGTCTTCCTCCCGCAGGGATGAGGGAGGCCGGGGGAGGGCCTGACTCACGGAGACCTTGATTTTGGCCGCCCTGCTCAGCACGGAGCAGATGCTCAGGAAGTGACGAGCGAATGAATGAGCAAATGACTACTGGGTGACGGGCCCAGAGGTTTATTTCCAAAGCTTCCTGGCACTTGCAATGCACTGGGGGGCCCAGGACAACGGCTTCCAGCTTCACAGCAAAGACCCCGCACCCCACAACATGACCACACTTCCTTCTTGTTCCTCGCCCGCCGGTGGGTCTCCATGTTCTCATAAAGCCTGGCTCCTTCTGCAGACCTCTCCATTCCCTTCTTAATACTCATGCTAAATATTTCCAGAAGCTTGTTATTCCCCTCTGGCCTGCCCTGGGGTAATCACCTGACATTTCAGAGAACATTCCAAGAACAGAGAAGTTCCCCTGCTTGCAAAATAGACACTCAGTAAAAGCCGGTGAATGAGCGCATTAACGCACACAGCAGTGACCGTCCCAGTTCACAGCAAAGGACCTGAGAACTTTTCAAGCCCAGGCCTGGGGCACCCCCACTGCCATTTCTACGAGACCAAGGAAAGAGCCCTGGCTGACATGTCGGGAGACCTGGACGCATCCTCAGCCCTGTCCCTGAGCCGCACACCAGTGCCCTTCTCTGGGCTCAGCCTGGCCAGCCTGAAAGTGAGCAGTTCGGAGTCGATCAGTGGTTTCCAAAGGGTGACCTGCAGAATCACCTTGTGGGGCTTGGGGAAGGGAAGCGACGTGCTCCTGACCTCCCGCCCTGGCCTGTCATCCGATTGCTGTCATCTCTTTGCTGTTGTCTCTTCTGCATCCTTAGCCCTGCTCCACGCACAGTGCCCTTGGACTAAAGAAGCCCTGGCCTTCGTAGGCGTTCGAAAGCCCCTGGGTGCCAGCTAAGGCCTGTCTGACCCTGACGTTTTCGTAATCCCACGATCCCACTGCCTGTAAGAAGACCGTGAGGTATCTGTTTCCAAGGTGAACCTAAGGGATGCGACCCAGCCAGAGCCACAGCCTTTCTCTACGGCACCTTCACCGTGACAACCAGCCATCAATCAGTGAGGATGCCTAATAGAATGCTTGGCTGGACAAGGCCCTAACGAGCATAGAAATGATCGGAGTCGTGGAAGTAAGCCTGGCATTCGAGTCAGAGGCCAGAATTTTAACCCCAGCCCTGCCATTTGGTGACTAACAACTTTGGGCAAGGTACTTAATTTCCATGAGACTTAGTTTCCTAACCTGTAAAATGGGGTGACAGAAGCCACTTGGCAGGGGATTGGGAGGCTTCATTGAAATGAATGCGTGACAATATTGGACTCAGTGCTAACGCTTAATAAATATTCTACAAGGGGCCAAAGGGAGGAAGTGATTTCCCCAAGGTCACTTCCTCAAGGTCACGCAATGCCATTTTCATGATGTTGCCTGCAGCTCGGCATTGCCATGGTCCAAGAGGCCCCTGGAGCCCAGAGGGCAGCACGGCCCTCCGGGCCTCTGCCTCGGTTCCCAACACATCAGGGGCACAGCCCTGGAGCAGGCGCTGAGATGCCACCCGAGAGTCTCACTCTCAGGAATTCAATATAGAAAACACATTAAGGCCTGTTTACATGGAAGTGCTGTTTATAATTATTGTTCCCCACGGGATATTCCCCCACTGCTTCCTCCAATCCTGTTTTAAACTGCTCCACTAATAGAGCTTTCCCGGCCTCCTCGGAGAGACATTCACAGATGCTAATAGAGACATAATTCAAAAATTGCTTGATAATACATGCCCTCAATTTCCCCAAGAACCACCTAAGTAAAGATCCCCGAACATGCAACGCACTCATTGGCCAGATGCAATTAAGCATGCATGGCATGAAACGTACGGGCTGCTGCTCAGCCAGGTCTGCATTCAGCGGCAGCCGGCACAGCTCTTTATCCTAAGATCCCGCCAAGGCCAAGTGCAACAGGAAAGAAGCAGGCTGCTAGATGGGAGCCCTGAAGGGACCCCTTCTCTTGAGTCTCTACCCCAAGCCATTGTGGACCAGGCAAGGAAGCTCTTAAAAAACCCTCCAGGTCAGGAGAAGCAATGGATCAATGCTGAGCCACCCCAGGGACAATCGCTTGCATATCGGCACATGCAAGGAGGAGAAAGAAGCAGCAATAAGCCAGGCAGGCATTAGAACACTGAAGCCTGCTGTTGCAACAGCGCAGTGTGGAGAGATCCCAGGAGAGGTGCTCGAGCTCTGTGGAGCCCTTGGAGAGCTCCCTAAGCTTTCCGAGACTTAACTTGTCCAGCAGCAAACTGGGGATACTAATATCACCTCCTAGGGTTGCTGGGAAGATTAAAAAAAATTAACAAATGCAAAAGCACTCAGCATATCTTTACTTAGGAATTCACTAAACTTTTATCTAAATCTTTTCTTCCCTAAAACCTGACTATGGAGAGCGTGGACGTGCTTATATGCTTGTTAAACAAATAAATGAGTGTGGAGCAAGTCCTAACCGTACTAAAATTAAATTAAAAGAGGTAAACTAGGACCGATTAAAAGAAGTTTGACTTACCCCAAACTAATAAACTTAATGAAACTTGGTATCTCAAGGGGAAATTAATATAAGTTAAAAATAGCATAGGTTCAAGGTGACTTTAGAGAAGTTTCTGGAGACTAGATCCATAATTGATTAATAAACTAAAAATATAGAGAACTGCTCAGGGCTAGAAAAGTAGAAATTCTTGCTTCTCTCTCCATACTTCTCTCCCCCCGCCTTCCCGCTTTTATTGCAAAAGAAATCAAAGCCCAGAGAATGGAAACCGGGGGTTTGGGGAGACGGTTCAGTGTTCTTTGCCCTGCCCTGGACTCCCTGGGGACAGGCCAGCCCTCCTACTCCTTGTCCCTTAAAGTGGGTGTCCCTTAGAGGAGGGGAAGAGAAAGGAGCTCCACCCACGCACACCTAGTCTGTGTCGTGCCCTGGATGTCTCCTAATCCTCGGGAAGGCCCTGAGAGGTGAGTGCCCTGCACAGAGGAGCAAACATCACTGGACAGGGGACGGAACTGCATGGAATTGCATGGAACTCAAGCCAGACTCCCCGAGCACAGCACCCAGCTCTTCCCACTTCTGCGGCTTTACAGAGGCAAACATCCGACCACAGAAGGCTCTCAGGCAGCACGGCCTGATCGGAATTGACACGAGTGAGCCTCAGTTACACTGTAAATGCTGAGAGTTCTCAATTATATAACGCATTCGAAAGACCTTGAATTCCCCTGTCATGTACCGTGGGCCGCGGTCAGTACAGCAGGTGTTTTTTGGTTTTGTTGGGGGGGGAATTGCAGGTGCACAGGTGGGGGCCCCAGGAAGGGCCGACGGCTGAGAGGCTGGCAGGAGGCAGCCCTGCCCTGGTGGCTTCTTCACCCCCATGGCTCTCAGGTGGTCCCTCTGCAGGAACCGCAGTTGGGAGGGAGCAGCCAGTGTGCTCCTGAAGCGAACCTCAAACTCCGGGGGGTGCAGAGAAGCCTGGCCTGGTGCGGCCCCTCCGGGATGACGATGCCCTCGGTCCCAGACGGGGAGAAGGCTGAAGTGCTCTCGGCCAAAGACCTCAATTTATCTTCGGGACAATTTTAATTGGAAACCTCGTCTGGCCGCTGCCCACTTTTTCAGAAGTAATTAGAATGCTAATCCATAAGAACGATGTCTATTAAATATAAATTAATAATAGATAATACATTTTGGCTTGCAATTTTGAATAATAGGGCCATCTCGTTCTTAAAGTAAAAATTCATATATTTTTAATAAGCCCGAGACGTCTCCCAGTGCGCCTCACAGATGGCTCATTTTTATTGTCCCATAAAGAGACATTGTGGGTAAACGTTTTGTTCTGTGTTTTTTTAATGGCGAAACAGAACCTTGGAGAGGTGCTTTTTTTTTTTTTGCGGTCTCCAAGCACTTTCTGAGCACCAGGGTCCCTTCCTGCCATCATGGGGACAGAGACGGGGTGGGGTGGCCTCCACCCGCCTCTCAGACGCCCAACCCTTCATCCCTGATCAGACAGACGCAGCGTGGCAAAACCCAAACACAAAGGCAGGTCAAATCCCACCCTGGTCACTTAACGACTAATAACCAAACCCTGAGGACCCAGAAAATGGGTGTGTGTAAAATCATCCCCATGAGGCTATTTATGCAGTGTGTCCTGCAGGCGGTGACATGCGCTGGGCACAGTGGCTTCCCCGGGAGGCCCTCCCTCCATGCCCCGTCCAGTCCTGTCCACATCCGGATCCATGAGAACACCCTAGGCTGTTACGCATAGGTGCCCATGCATGGAGCCTGGCATTAGACCTACGGGGGGAATAGGTGTGTTCGGTCTGTTCGACAAACGCCCATGAACCCTCCTACAAAGAGCTGTGGAGATCAGAGAACAAATACTTTGAACTACCCTAAGAAGACGAATGTGTAGAACAGGAGGGTGGTGATTAGCTCATCTCCAGCCCCAGTCACTGGGTAATGGCTTAAACAGCCAAAGATAAGTCAGCATTCACTGAGCCTGTTCTCCCTGATAACCCGTTGCTGGGGCCGGGGTTCAGGCAGGTGTGACGCCACTCTCTCTCAGCCTTCCCCACTGCACACCACAGTCCACCCTGCACCCAGTTGCTCAAGCCTGCAGAATCCTCTTTGTCTCCTCTCGGTTCCTCTCCCCAACACCCCCTAACCCCCTACATCAGCAAGTCTGGTAGACTCGCTCCACCAGAGAGATTCAAAACCTGCCCCCTAGTGGGCTCCTTCAAAGCTCACATCACCGCCCAGCCAGTTGCCACACTCTCCCAGCAGGTCTTTCCGCATCTTATTGAAATATAACACGCACCAGAACCCGTGTACCCGATACCCAGATTTAAAACAGAAGGGGGAGGAGGAGGAGGCCGATGACCACCATGGCAGCATCCCAGACGCACCCCCTCACCCCGTTCCAATCACCCCAAGGACAACCGTCATCCTGACTTCCGCCTGACAGCACAGACGGACCCGTGCTTACGCGCTCTCTCTTGTCGGACGCGGCTGGAGCGCATTCATTCACATCACCGTGCGGCCTTTCGTGGTGTGGGTAGGCTGACGACTCGATCGTTTCACTGCGGATGAGCACTTGGGCGAGAGTTTCCGGCCTGGGGCGCTTATAAACGTGGCACCTCTGCTTCCGGTTGCTTTGAAGTCCACTGCTCTGCCCTGACACACCCCCTCGGTCGTCCTGCACCGCCACGTGGCTGCCACTTGGCCTCCACGTGGCCTCCACGTAGCCTCTGCGTAGCTCCCCGGAAGGAGGCGCTCATTCTCCCAAGTCTGGCACGTGCCACTCCCTGTCTCCGAAACTCTTCCCCTGCCCCTCTCTCGCCTTCCTGCTCCTGCTTACCGTCTACAGCCTCCCCTTCCTCCTAACTCCACCCAGATTCTTTCTGGTTTCCCCCCCTCGCACTGCCCCGCTCTCCCCTCACAGCCCTAAGATTCGGTTCCTAATTGCACAGTCGTTGGTGTGATTATTTGTTGGGCGAGTCAGGCCTGCCCAGCAGAGCCCGAGCCTGACTTGTCTGTGGCCACGTCGCTGGCCCTTAAAACAGTACCTGGCACAGAATAGGTGCTCGAGACATATTTGTTAAGTGAGTGCCTGAACACACCATAGCCTGAGGGGCTCAAGGTCAAGAGGGTCACTAAAGCCTTTCTGTGTTCCCCACACAGTGTGCCAGATGCTGTCTGGGGCGGACAGAGAAATTTCCGCTTCAGAGGAAGTAGTCCTTGAGGTGACGTTTTTAGAGGGCTGTGGAGCCCCGGCAGGCACCATTCACAGTGCAGTCTAAATAGCGCCCCCTGGAGGTATGCACTGCATCGGGGCAGATTGCAAGGAGACCCAGGAAGTAACCCAGCCAGGCACCAGGGAGAGAGCCAGGAGCACGTGCAAAAGCACAACAACATCACCCAAGTACTGGGAGAGAGGAGTGCGGGGCAGGGTGGCGGTGAGTGGGAGGGCGGTGACAGATGAAACCTGAGGGCTAAGCAGGGAGCAGATCGTGAAAGGCCTCGCATGCCTCATTAAAGAGCGTGGCCTTTCTCCCGCAGGCCAGGGGGAGCCCGTGGAGGCTTTAAAGGAAGGGATGTGATCAGATGTAGTTCCTGTGAACACCTCATCGCCTCCTTCCCCAGAGCCTCTACATAGGGGGTCCCTGAAAAGCTTCGTCTCATCTGTCCTCCCCATTTAGAATGTCACACATACACACTTCCTTCCCATCTGGTAAGCGCCCAGATGGCAGGCCCGCTATCACTGCCTCCAGGAAGCCTTCCCTGCCTGCCCGCACTGCACCAGAGCCCCCTGTCACTCCCTCCTGCATCATTCAGTAGCTCCCCCTTTATATGTGTGCCTACGAGTCTTAGGTTAAGTCCCTCACACACCACACTGTGCCCTCACTGGGGACAAGAACCACACCTGTCTTTGCTCACCATCAGTCACCCTGCCATCAAAGTGCCTAGACACCCCAAAATCACACACCCTGTGAATGACAGCTTTACACAGGCCCTCCTGTCTGTGCTCGCAGTGAACCCACAAGCAGGGCCGAGCCTGTGGGCAGGGGCTGGAGCTGTGCCGCGGTCCTGGGGGCAGACGCCAGGCACATGAAGCTGAGTCCCAGGCGTGAGCACGCCCAGCGCCCCAGCTAGGAAACGTCAAAGGAGGTGTTTTGAACCCACATCCATCTGACTGCAGAACCAAACGTGGCTGACTGCATTTTCCTGTTTTCTGTATCCTGGCTGTCCTGGCATGTGTGGCCTCAAACCTGGAGAGACTGCCCGTCCCAGAGCGAGCTAGTTCCTGGGGACAGGGAATGACTGCACTGCCACTGCCTTTGACACACAAACCAGACAGTCTGGAGCCTGCACCCCACCCGCTGCCTCTACCTAAGTCACACACACCAGCCAATGTCCCCGCTGCCCTCAGTCACCCCAGGACCAGGTACTGGACAACTGGGAACCAGCACCCCCCGCCGCCCCACAATGCTCAGAGGCTGCCAAAATCATTCACAATTTCTAATCCTAAGCTTGCTTTGTATACCCATCCTGCCTCACCCATTCCTTCCCCTGAAAACCCCAGTAAAGGCATGTTCCCCACCTCCCCCCTCCCTGTGCCCCCAGACCAGAGCTGGCGCTCCCCCTGTGGCCCTGCATGGCGGGCCGTGCTGCCTGTTTCCAGGGGTCTGTGAGTGTAAACTTCTTTCCCCGAGACAGTCATTTTCGTGTCTGTGTCTTACTGTGCCTGATGAAAACAAATCCTGGGTACAGATTTTAACACAAAAACCCTTTTGAAGTATTCAGGGTCTCCGGGTCCTAACTCCTCAACGACAAACTCCAGTGAGCATCTGCTCCTCCTCCTGGCTCCCTACCTGGCATTTCTAAAGGCACTCAGGAATGTTTGCAGAAAATGATCGGGAAGTTCTGGGGAGCCCCCGCCTCCTGAGGATCCGCTTCAGCCTCTGTATCAGGCCCAGGCACAGAGCTCCCTGCAGTGGCCTCAGGACCAACCGGTTTTACAAATTATCAACATCTCCCCATTAGCTGTTGCAATATTAAATTGCGTGACTGGAAATGAATGAATAATCCCATGGGCAAGTGAGGGAGACCAAGCAGCGGGGATTTAATAACAAGTCCTGCCCTCTCTGCAAGCGGAAGGTCTCCCTAATTAAATATTAAAAATCTATCCACACAGCTACAGCAAAAAAAAAAAATTGCTTTTTCAGCAGCGTAGCTTTGAGACACTTCCTCAGAGGACCAGGTGCTATGGAAATGTCCTCTTGGGAACAGACCCAGATGAGGGATCGGGGACCTACCGCTTGACCAGCACTGTGGGGTGCCAGGCGCAGGTCTCACAGATGCCTTGTCACATGGGGTCCTCGGGAGGACCGCGGGACATGCCTAGGATCACACCCAAGTGGCAAAGCTGGAATTTTAACCCAGCTCGAGGTGGCTATAAAGGGCACACTCTGGGGCAGCAGGTCAAGAACAAGGTCTTTGTCGCCAGGCAGACCGGGATTTATCTCATCCCAGGCCTATCTCGTCCTCACTGTGCCGCCTCCGTCAGTGACCTTCCATCTCTAAGTCTTGGGTGCTTTGTCTCTAAAAGGGTACGCGTGTGCAGCTCATGGGCTTTGGGGAGGTAACATACAGGAAACTGGAGATGCAGGCCTGGTTCCCAGGACATGCTTCTGAAATGCCAGCTGCTGTTCTGGTCAGTGGAAGACACCCCCTGCCCCCAGCATCTCAGAAATGCCTCCTCCAGAGTGGAGGGTGTCCCGTCCAGCCCACTGCCTCTAACCAGGCTGAGTCTTTTTATTTCTTTACAGGTTGGGCACAAGTTACTAGGGGCTGTCTAACATCTCTTGGGCATATAGAGCATGCCAGGGACACCTCCACTCGTGTTCTCATTTAAACCTCACGAGAGCGCTGCACAGTGGGGTTATCCCCGCCATTGCCCAGTGCGGAAACCGAGGTGGACAAGCAGTGCGTGTTACCAAGGCTACACAAAGATCTCCAAGCGGAAGGGTTCCGTCCTCCCCTGCCCGGCTTCCCAGGCAGCTCCACCCCCGGGAATTGAGGTGCTCCACGTTTGTCCTTTAGAATAACCTTTATGGATTTCTTCTTATTAGAAACCCATACTTACTCAGTGCAGAAGCTTCAGAACACGCACATAAGCCAAAAGAATATAACAGCCATCCATAATCCGAACCTCCGAGATAACCACTGCTAAAATTTTTATGTATGATATCCTAGCAGATCGATCGATCGATCGATTGGCAGATAATTTCCTGTTTTATAAAACCTGCATTTTTTCCTCATCGAGGAATATTTCTGAAAAACAATCTCAAATGTGTACAGGGTTCGCCATTTCCCTAACCCTGGCCCCCTTGCTTCCTACCTTCATAGATGTTTGCTTCAATAATTATCATATTTATTTTATATAATAATCTCTCCCTTTTAATTACAACTACCAGGACCTATTTCTCCCTGCAGGGTCATGGGCCACATAAAATAAGAATAAAGGAGGAAGTTCCCAGTTAGCTGGAAAAAGTCTTCCTCCGAGATCATCTCCGGCTGGACCACATTCTGGATGCTGCAGTCCACTCTCCAGCCAGGCCGACGCAGCCTTTGGTGTTTTAAACAGGAGTGACCTGGCCCCATGGCCCGCTAGCTGAACCCTCAAGTATCTCAAGTTGTAGGCTTGACTAAGGGATGGGGAGAAACAGGCCTTCTTCCGTTTCCTTCCCTTGCAGAGGGCTGGGACTGAGTCTGAGTGTCAGGTCTATTTGGTTAATGGGGGCTGTCTCTTACAGTGAGCTAGCCAGGAGAGGAAGGATGCAAAGCCAGCAGGCAGTCCGTACACAGAGCTTAAAATACGCTGGAAGGTGAGAAGGGATGTGCGCCCCCTCCCCCCGCCCCCCACCCCTCACCCCAGCAGGGAGCCGTGATGGATGTAGACAGACAAGTTTCGGGGCCTGACACGCAGCCTGGGAGGTCACGGGGAAGGCAGGACTGGTCCCCGCTTGTGTTTCTTGTATGCCGGGCTGGCTCTTCAAAGACACCCGTGGTCCGACTTTAGCTTTATGGTGAGCCACCTTGAGACTTAAATGATGAGAAATACCACTATCTCACAGCAAGGAATTCAAAAGGACCAGGAATACAAGCCAGAGCAACGATCTGGAAAGTTCCATCAAAGCATCACTTCCGGCTCGGCAGTAACCACCCACCACTCCTCAGATTAAACAGCCACGGAGCCCTGGGACCCACTAATGTATATTCACACGCTGAATTAGCTCAGCTCATTAATCCTGGCGCATTTGTCCTCTTAAACTGCAGAAGGAAGGCAGGTGTCCTGTGCCTGTCTTACTACTGAGAGCGCTGAGTCTTGGAGGAGGGAAGGGCCTGGCTGGGGCTCACCAGCTCTCAAGCTGCAGAGCTGGGATCTGAGCCGGACCATCTGGGCTGCAGGGCTCACCATCATCTCCGGCTGACGCTCAATCGGGCCGCCGCCTGCCAGGACCACCTCGTGGGGAACAGCGCCTCTCCCGACTCGTTTCCCTCCAGTCCTGTAACCTCGCTTTATTTTCATTCAAAACACACCTAAGCACCTCGATCCCTGCCTGGTTCACCACCTTTTACTCCCTGCTTTATCCCCAGTGCCCACAAGAGGAGCTGGCAGCTGGTAGGTACTCAGTAATTATTTGTTGAGTGCGTGACTGGCGTTATGAAAACAACACTGAATTGCTAGACAGGCTGGACCCGAATTTAATCCTGCTCTGCCAGGAAGCAGTGTGTGACCTTGGACGAGTCAGGGCCCCTCTCTGGGCCCCAGGAGCCACATCTGTTAGAGGGCAGGATGAAAGCATCTCTCTGTAATTCGTATGCTCTGTGACTTACGCAACTTGTTACCCGATGAAGGATAACAACTGTCTCGGTGTGGAGAGGTAATAGAGAGTAGCGGAGACTGCGGTTTACTAGAGAGCACATGCCTGTCTAAAGTGAGCCCCTGCTTCTTAGCTCCAGCCCGTTGCTGCCGTGTGATAATGCTGGTCTGCACAGCCATCGCTTCAACTTCTAAACAGAAGCTAAAAACCCATCTTTTATGTGATGTAAATGTTGCAAGACAACAGCTGTGTCCTGTGGGCTGCTGGGTTGTGCTTTCTGAGCTCAACTGTCCTACAATGGAATTAGCCACCAAATTAGCCAAATACTTTCCAGATATTTGCTTGGCTGCCTTCTCGAGATTCTTCATGTATCTCCTATTTGGCTCCATGTAGCTCTACATGCTCTTAGCAAGTAATGAGCCCTTACTAAGCACCTACTAAGTGCAAAGTGGATGCTGGACCTCATGTAGGGAGCAGGATACTAAAAATAAACAGCAAACAAAAACAGATAAGAGTCATCTCCTATCTCCCCACCGCACCCCACTCCGGCCAAAGAAAACCGCGACACCCAACAGTAGAGATGTTGTGTCAGCCGAGTGACCGTTAGGCGTGATCAGCCCGTCTGGGGTGGGGACAGAAGGAGAGCTCTCCACATGGCAGCCTGTGAGTGCTGCCCGGAGCAGAGCGCCCTTCCCCTGGGGTTCCAGAGTCGCTGGGATTGGGGTCAGTGGACCACATGCCCTGCCAGAGACAGGGGACCAGACACAACCAGACTGTGGCAGTTTCAGAGACCCATGCCGGGCGATGGTAGGGAATTGTGCTGGGAAGGTAAACGGTGGCAGGGGTGGGGGGCACCCTCCCCTGGTGTGGAGCCTTCAATGCCAGCTGGGGAGTCTGGGCCTTTACTCTGCAGATCCCCCACGGGGAGGTGGTAGGCTGGAGCCGGGATATGGAGGGAGGAGCTCCCCTCATCCTCCCGCCTTCTCCAGGGTGAGGCGTCTGGGGGTGGGCTGCAGAGGCTGCTCCAGGTCAGCTCATGCCCATTTCAGACCAGGCAGAATGGACAGACAGACGGACGGACAAGCAGACGGAGCTTCCCAGGCAGCCTCACACAGGCTCGCTCCTTGGGGGTCAGAGGACACCTCGTGCTAACGATCTGGATGCTGAAGCCATTCCGAGAGGCAGCGGGCCTTTGAAACAGGCAGTGTTTCCTTTTTTTTCTTTCTTTTTAATGATGGTTTCATTTTCCATTTTTATTGGCCGTTCACTGATTGCTCCCGGGCTCTCTGACTGGATGTGAGATGCGCTGACATTTATAGAAATCAATACATTAATAAATCACGAAGTTCATAATGTCTGATTTGCTTCTAAATGAGACAGAACTATTATCACCATAAAGTTGCACATAAAATAGGCCCAATTGTGATGTATTGTGGAGTCGCATCAAAGGCGCTGGAGTGAATAACCTTTCCCCAAAAGAGGGAAACAATCAAGGCTGAATCACTTCATTAATAATTCAAGGTGTGTCTGCCAAGGCTTCATTTATTAAGTGCACAGTTAAGAGCCTCCGAGCTGGGTCCTGGAGGTGACCCCTGGCCCTCTTCTCCAGCCTCGGGCAGACAGACCTCCCCTCTCCTGCGGGCTGGCTGCATGGGGCAGTTAGGTCCTGCCTGGGGGTGACGTCCAGTTCCCCACTCCAGCCAAGCAGTGGACTGAACTGTTCATACTTTGACGTCAGGATTACCATATTTTGGCATGTATAATGTGTACTTTTCTGCCCAAATTTTTTAGGGAAAAATAAGGATGCGCACTATACCTGAGTATAATGATTACACGCCATGGGTATAACAATCCCGTATATAATCTGCACAAAAATGTGGGTGCATGTTGCACACAGCAAAATGCGGTATTACGGGCAGAGGACTTGGAGCCCTGTGATAACCGTCGGGGAGAAGAGGCGGGACCTTTTCTGCAGGACTGTCAATCATCAGACCCCTGTCCTCACCCTCCAGGCTGGTGTTTCTGGCGTCCCGGCCCACCATGCCCTGCCCTGTTCCACGGCACTCGGCAGACTCGGGTGCTCGACTCTTTTCTCCGGAGTCTCAGGTTTGTTCGTGGCCACCGCAGTTCATATAGATTGGTGATGTCCAGTCTGAACTGGCGATTGGGCGCCTCTGCCAGCAAATCCCAGGACAAGGAAATCTTTCCTCTACTGAAGAGACGCACACTTAATTCACCAGATCCTTCAGAGAAGCCGTACGCGTGGCCCAGAAAGCATCTAACCGATGTGATTACTGGATTCTACTGTTGAGAACGACCCTGACAATAATAGCCATAATGCGTGAAATAACATTTTTTGAGTACCTACTATGTGCATAGAGCACTTGACATATCTCTTTCGGATTCACAGCTACCAGGCGGGTATAATTGGTCTAATAAACCTCCTACCGTGTGGGGACCGCGATAGGGTCAGATCAGTTGTAAAACTGTTAGCAGGCTCTCGGAGCTCCCCAGGATAGGCACTTACCCCGAGGGCGCGTTAATACCGAATTCCAGCAGAAGCTCCCTTGGCCAGTCTCCATCATCCCCTGTACGGCGCACAGAAGTTTGTTCTCACACTGACAGCCACGAAAGGGTTACCTGGTTGGATTGTGGGGGCTTCGGGGGCCCTTAGCGCACTCACTCAGGAGAGTTGAACGTATGCCAGCTCTTCCAGCTGAGCAGAAGTGTCGGGCCGGCGGGTCCTACGCTCCCCGTCCCAAGTCCATATTGAGCGACTCCGGGTTCAGAGCCTGAACCAGGGCATGGTGAGGGTGTTTACATCCGGGGAATTAGAAAGTGCTGTCAGTCTGGCTTCCCCCTCCCGAGAGCCAGTGTTTAAACGCCCACCAGCCCACCAAAGCGAGCCCTCTGCCCGGAAACTGTCGCCTGGCAAGCCGGGACGCTGCCTGGGTTGAAAGTCAGGCGTTCACTCCCCTAGCATGACCTCGACCCAATGAATGTCCTTGGACGCAAAACTCCATGCCAACCTGAGGTGAGGCGTGCACACGTGGCGATTGTACTTTTCCTTCGAGGAATTCCTTCAACCTCCCTCTGCACCTTCATTTTTCCATCTCAAAACTACAAGGGCCCTTTCTCCCTGGACGCTACTTCCCCCCACCCCATTTGCCGTGAATGGTCATTTTTGCTTCTCATTCAAAAGGAGTAACAAAATGAGTGACAGAATCCTGCCCATGGGATCCTCTCATTTCCTGGAGGAATCTTTTGGACCCACATGCGCTCTGTCCCCAGCACAGGGTGGCCACGGCTCATTAGCTGGCCACCCCCATGTACTGGCACTTCAGGGCAGTGTCCAGCTGAGACCAAAGCAGAAGCGGTGGGAGGTGCCCCACCGCAGCCCGGATGCTAGCTGGTGGCAGGACTCATCTGACTAATTGCCCCCCGGAGCCGTGGAGGCTGCCGGAGCTCCCGCCATCAATCATCGGAAGTTCCAAACAGGCACATTTTCCAGACAAAGGGACCCACTTACAACACCGTCCAGGGCTTTCTGCCCATGGAGGAGACGCGTCAGGGAACCTGACATTTCTATCTGCAGCTTGGCAAGGGTCTCAGCTGGACTAAATTGTTGCTTTGCAGGTGGGGGCACCCAAGGGTCCCTAAGGTATGTGGTCTTGCTCCTGGTCCTGAAACATCACGCAGGGCTCTTTCTCGCTGCCAGTCCTGGATCTAGATGACACTTCTTTCCCAGGAGTGTCTTTGCTTCCTTACTGTTGGTGGTGTGATGTTCAGTTACACTGTCACACAGGCAACAGAACTGTGGCTTCTGTCACAGTCTGGCTAGTGACTTCGTGGACTTTTAATCATTGCATTTACGTTTCTGACAGTTTCCGCCTCCACCCTCCCAGGAAGTCACAGGGCGCGTCTGACTGCCCTTCCCACACACTCTCACTTGGGGAGACCGGTCGGAGACCTGAAGTACGCTGCACCCAGAAGAGTTTTCAAGTCATTTGATCTAGAAAACCTCCTGTCTAATGACGTGGCAGCACTCAAAGATTTTTTATTGTAGGACTCTGGGTTGTTTGTTCGTTTGTTTGTTTGTTTCCAACATTTTCAAGACCGAGATGTAAACAAATGAGGAATGTATAAGTTCAGTTTTGCCTAGAAGGGGCAGGAGGGTTTCAAGATTAAGAGAACGAACGTTTTGCTTGGAGCAAAACAGGAGTTGAGTTTCATTGAACTAAGGAGACCAAAAACCTGTCTGGAGCACTCAGAAAATCTTTACTGAGGCTCAGCCCAGCGCTCCCGGGGCTCGTGGTCAAGTTCATGGCATTCGGAGCTGATGAGAGCCGTCTGTTCCGGGTGGATCTGAGTGAGGGTATGACTCAGCTCCAGGCCTGGGCTGTAGGACTTCAGAACCACTCGGGGTTCCTTCCCGTCTCTGCTCCGTGTAGGCGCCAGCAAGGGTCTGCGCCCCCAGTCTTACTGGGTCAAGCCATCAGTCATAAAGATGTCAGGTGCCGGCACATCACTGATACTGTCTCCAGTGCGGCCAACACAGGCGAGGCGGCATTGAAAATGGACACTGGCAACGCCAGACGTGGGATTCCCAGAGGAAGCGCAGCATCCGGTGTCACGCGCACGGTCACCTACGTTATTCGCAGCTCGGGCGTGTCATGCTCTTTGAAACTGACCTCTGGGCGAGGTTTTCACCAGCACCCCCCAGTTTTCATGATCAGTTACTTCAAAACGCTCCCTAATTTCCATGAGATTTCTTCTTTGATCCCTGCCTGGGTGACTTAGGAATTGAGAACCATGTCGTTGGCAGATTCCCTTATTTTCTTTTTGCTTTTGATCTCCTGCTTAATTCCACTCCGGACAGAAAACATTTCAAATACTTTGAATTCTTTGGACTCTGTTGAGATGGGCTTTATGACCCAGGAAGTGGTCGGTGTTGGCAGACGCCCTGTGCGCACTTGAAAAGGACGTGTGGCGTTCTGTGCGCCGGGTACAGGGTCGCCACGTGTCGGTGGGGCCGGTTCGTTATCGCGTGGTCTATACTCCTGTCGATCTCTCTGCGTTATGGGTCATTGGAGAGGGGCTTGTAAGCCTCCGGTTTTGATTGTGAACTTGCTATTTCTCATTTTAGTTTTGTCAGCCTTTACATATATTTTGCAGCTATATATTAGTGCATACTAACTGAAAATTGTCGTATCTTACGAAAACTCTCTCTTGCTCTCTAGCAAAGTTTCTCGCTTTAAAGTTTCTCGCCTGAAAGTCTACTTGATCCGCCGCTACAATAGCCATGTGGCTCTTCTTGACTTGGGTCCGTCTCCTGTATTCTTTCCCATCCTTTTCCTTCGACCATTCCTGCATCCTGTATGTCAGTAGCATTCAGGTACGGTTTGGTCTTATTAGAAGGCTGGTCCCCTGTACTGGGAGCTTTTCCACTTATCTTTGCCAGCCTGCCGAAAACCCTGGTAGGCTTTGCAACCTTTTGGCGTTGGCTTGGTCTTAGCTTCTCTTGACCTGTCACTGAGGAATTAGCAAATGCCATCAGGAGCTAAGCAGCCCAGGCTACCTGTCAGCGCAATGCTCTGTGGTCCTGCCGGTCGTGACCCCTCCAGTCCTGATCCAGTTCTTGTCCTCCCAGGCTGCTGCAAGTTCGCTCCTCGTCCTTGCTCTTAGCAGACTCCTTCTGCCCAGTCCCTCAACCTCGTCTACCCGGATGCCGCGTAGAAGTCAGTGTCCGCGTTGAGTTGAAAGGCAGCCTTGACCGTCAGGCCCACCTTAATGAGCTTCTCTTTCCTCCGGAACCGTGACATCCAGAGCACAGGCCACCACGGTAGCTGCCAGTGCTTCCAGACAGGTTTGCACTTGTTTTTCACTCTCCTTGTCTATTCTCAGCGAGGGGCCAGCTCTGCTACGGGGAGCCTGCCGTTCCTTCCCCGGTCATTTGGCGCCTGCGTTTTGGCTATGCTGCTGCCTTATCCCCTCTTCCTTCAAGACTCAGGGAAATTGTCACACCCCCCCACCTTGAAGTCGACCCTGCCCCCCTCCCAGTCCCCTGCTGTCCAGGAGGTATTCATTGACAACTTCCTCCTCTCTGCTCCCAGCATCTTAGTCAAAGCTTACAACGATTCGCCAACGAAGAGTTTCCAACCATCAATCCATGACACCCGACAAACGGGAGCGTTACAGTCAGTGCGTGCTGTAAGTTGTCAGTGTTAAACACATGGATGACGTGGGGGAATCACAATATGATTTCCAGTTGTAGCATCCCTTGAAAAATGGAAAGATCTGGGCTCCCTGGACATGAGTTCCACGTGACATCAACTAGCTGAGCCACTTGGTGTTGTGGGGCACTGGGTCCCCGGCGCAGACCTCTGCGCCTGCACGCCCATCGCCCGCCTCATCTAAGTGGCCCACCAGCCGCTGTGAGCGTTTGGGCTGTGATCCCCAGTCCCTGCGTGTGCCTCCCTGCCAGCCTGAGAACGCCGTATGAACAGACATGGGGTCCTTCGTCCCTCTCCCTGGCATGCCAGAGAAGGCCACTCCGTGTTTGCAGACAGGACTCTGTGAAAAGGCTACCCAAGCACTTTTAGGGCCATGAAACTATTCTGTGGGATACAGGACACTATACTTTTGTCTAAACCCACACACTGTACCACGCAAGGAGTGAATGCTAATGTAAGCTGTGGACTTCCGTTAAAGAATGAATCTGTCAACCTTGTTTCCTCAGTTGTGACAAATATGCCGAAGCGAGATGTTCACCATAGGGGAGACTATGGGGGTGGGTGTGTGGGGACTCTGCATTTCCTATAAACCCAAAACTGCTCTGAAAGTAGAGTCTGTTGGAAAAAATAAATACAAATGCCACTTAATCAGAGCGGCAAAAGAGGGCAACTAAGTCCAGCGAAGCAAGTTTCTCCTGCGAAACTCGGGTCAGGAAATGAGTGGACACACCAGTGGATCCCCACCCAGAGCTCCCCTTTTAGGGGAAGCAGGGAAATAAGCCCCTCCTATTGGGGTTGCGGGTGCGAGTGACCAGGGCGGTGGCCGGGCTGCCCTCCACATTGTGGGCAGGGGTGCTGGAGGGACAGGAAGGAGTTCAGTAATTGCTACAGAGGAAACCCAGGCTGGCCCCCAAGTAGACTCCCGGGGTGGGGCAGCAGATAGAGCCCCTGTTTCCCATTCTCTGGGACCTGGGGCCCCCCAACTCCGTGGTGCTCTGGGGGATATTCTGGGGCTTGATGTATTGTCTCGTTTCACACTCGGCATCACAGGGAACTCTGCCTGCGTCCACTCTGCCTACGGGTCCCACGGTGCTCATTAGTTATTCAATGGCACTTTTCCTTTTCTGCCTCTTTGTTACTTATCAGCTTGAGAAGGGACAAGAGAAGCAGACTTTGTAGATCGTAAGGGGACAGAATTGTTTCATTCTCTGATATACAGGGTGGGGCAACTAAGCCTACGTTTGCCCCCACCCTGTACGTATAATAGATGCTTCATTGATAGTTATTGAGTAAACGAATAAAGAATCAGCTTCAAATCACAAAGTAGCAGAGATGGGGCATCCTTTGCGGAGGGTATCTGTCTATAAGCCACCCTTCGGCCAAACACGCGGGTATTTCCAAGGCCCATCCACATCCGTGCATCCTCTGCCCCATGCCATCCCATCTCTTCCAGCTGCATGGCTGCATGGCTGCGGGCATGCTCAGTGAGCCCCCTGCTGGGCGCCGTGGGCACTGCAAGGTGACCCATTGCTCTTGCCTGTTCTGACCCTGGGAAAAAGGCCAGGGAGGGAGGAGGTCAGCCCAGCTCTGCTCCTAGACCTCTCTGCCTGTGTCCAGCTGGGCGGTGACCCGGACACCCTCGGAGAGGAGCCGCCACGGAAAACCCAAGTGTGATTTGCTTTTCTGATGAATGGATTTGGTAAAATGTTTTCTCACTTTTTCCTAGACCTCGCCTGGTGGTATTACCAGTATCAGAGAGGTAAAAAAGTTTAAACTCACTTGACTACTTTGGTCACATTACTTTCAAAGGAAGAGCTATTTAATCAAGTGTTTGTACTTTGAGATTAGTCTTGCCAACAAACCCCACCTATACAGAGACGGTTGGGAACACTCTTGGAGACACAAGTTATAGGAAAAGCTTTGCTCCTCCCGAAGCAGCTGAGATGCTTCCCTCCCATGGGCAATCAAAGATACCCAAGCACTCAAAGCCAGTGTGCGGTCAAGTGCAGTGACCTGCATTTCTCTGTCCCTTCTTTCCCTGCGGTCTTGGCCCCCTGATCTAATCCACACTTTCTGAGACAGAGTTTCTTATTACTTTACCTCTTATTATTATGCTATATTTACTTCATGTAATTGCTCCAATCCCTTTGTGAAACAAAGGGGACCGTGTCAAACCAACGGTGAGGGAGAGAGACGGTGAAGACGGAGTGGGGTGAGGCGGGAGGACGGTCAGCAGGGGTGAGGTAAGTAGCACAGGTCAGGCCCCAAAAGCCGAAATGCTTCCGGAGCCAGGAAGGTGGCGTGACGGGAGGGCGTGAGCCCCAGTGGGCGGACGGAGTGAGCACCAGAGGGGACGGCCACTGCCCAGCCCTCGTAAACTCCTGCCTTGGGACAGCCTGAGACCGGAGTTGTCGGTCCATCCCGTTTTCCAAGAAGAACCAGAAATCCAAGTGTGTGCATGCATCCCTCATCTTCAAATACTGGCAGTTCATTCAAAAAAAAAAACCTAAACCACATTTTATAGGCCAAGCAAGACCTGTCTTTGAGGCTGTGTCCATGCCAAGAGACACCGTTTTGTAACCTCGAGACCAGGTGGGTGGGAAGAAAGTGCAACCCAGAGACCCAGGATGGAGAAACTGTTTTTCAGTCCGGGGGAAGGAGATGGTCATGGCCACGGCCAGGGGCCTAACAGAGGGGGCACCGCACTGGGAAGAAGACCGAAGGCGTGGGTCCCCTACTGGCCACCGTCTAACCTGTACTCAGGCCAGAGCTGGCTGGGGGCGGGACCACTGTCAGTTTGTTGCAAACCAGTTTGCAGGTTGTGCTCCAGGAAAGCAGATGCCAGACTATGCAAGAGGCGCCGGACCCTCTGGCTTCTCGGCCCAGTTCCGGCACCACCCGTGGGCGTGACCGAGGCCTCAAGCGAAGCCAGTTAGGGACCTGTGCTACAAGCCCCTAACGTGGGCTCCCTGTGTTTAACAGACCCCGGAACTCCCTGAGAACACGGCAAAACGCCGCGACGCGGGCATTTTCTTCCCCGGGGGTCTGCAGCTTTCATCCGCACCCAGAAGAGCCTGCCACCCCAGAACTTGAGGGCCCGCTTAGTCTGAGTTGTCTGCCCCAGCCTCTCCTTCAGCCGGGAGTCCCCCGCACCCTCCCCCGTTGCTTGTTCTGAATGGTCCCCCAGTTTCTGAGCTGCACCCACGTGGAGAATCTTTGTCAGTCAGCGCTCCCATCCTCCTGATCTTTGGATGCCAGAAGCCAGGGTCCCCCGCTCACCACCACACACAAGGTTTAGCGACCCAGGGGCATGGACACATTTGACAAATGAGACGTACTTTACAAACAGAAGGTATTTTAACGTATCGTTGTCGTGTGGTTATCACCGCAGCGTGAAGTCTCTAGGTTAGCTTTCTGTCATCCAAACCCAGTCTGACTTGGTAACGGGCTCATCATTATTTTTAATGACAACGAGCAACATGTGGTCTCAGAGACTCTTAACAAACCTCCGAAGAAACTGGCAAACAGGCTCCCTGCTTGCTCATCCTGTTTCGTCTTCCTCCACCCAGGGACCTGGGCCACCCTCCTTTCTTTACCGGGACACCCTGGATAGCATCCAGGGACTCTGGGGGCTCGGGGGACAAAAAGCTCCACGTCCCCTTCGACGTCTCTTCAGAATATGTTTACGGTGGCCAAACCACGAGGCACCCAAGCAAAGGGAGGGAAAGCTGGAGTGAGAACAGGGGTGCCTGGTGTCAGCACCCCAGAAGGTTGCCGCAAAAAGAAAAATATAGACACAAATTAGTGGTCTCCATTCGTTCGTCACGTGTGACACACACAGCAGGCACAGTCAGCACAGGCTCACAAAGACAGAGATTAAAACTGACAACAGGGTGCATCTCGCAGGAGGGAGGGAAGGAACGACTTCATAAATGTTCCCCTTCAAAGCATTTCATAAACTTCTGGCTGATAGGTAGGTATGTGTACACTGGACTGCGATGTGAACTCTCGTTCTTACTATGAAGCAGTAAGAAAGAGAAATCGAGGCCCGCTGGGTAAAGCCCCATGTGCCTACAGGTGGGCTACTTCCCTCATCTGGAGCCCCAGAGACGGGATGTCCTTCCACGGCGGACGCCCCGCAGTCTGGCGAGGAGAGGGCGAAGACAGGGAGGCAGAGCCAAGCTTGGTGTCGGAGTCCGGGTCTTCAGACATCCCAGAGTCCGTCTGACATGGAAATTGATCCTGCTGCCCAGGCGGCAAACAAATCATTTATTAATAGAGTCCAGGTCTCCCTTAATGAAGCGGGTTTAATATTTGGTATTCCAATAATTACTTAGTGCATTTTTAATCAAAGAGATGGCAAGCGAGTGGAGTTTCTGAATCACAGTTTCTCAAACTCCTGCAAAGAGATAGCTTTCTCTGAGCTTGTGAGGAATTCAGTCACAAGAAGGTTAATAGAAATGAGAAATTTTGTAAAAAATATCTTTGAAGCTTCTAGGTAAGATAAACTTGGAAAATATACTAGATGCCTTCAGATATACACCATTTCTTCCAAAAATACATTTTTGTCTTCTTTACTTACATTTTAATATAACTTTTACCTCTTTTCAGTGTTAAATATCTCTGCATTTTTTAAATAAAATTGGTATTCAGTTTGACACTGAATTAAACCAACAGTCTGAGTTATGTTTTAAAATGAATTAAATATATAGGAGTACTATGAATTAGACTTAGGTGGGGCTTTGTTGTTGGTCTGTAATTGCTACTTGTTAGCTACCAACACAACAACAATTAAAGGCTCTGTTAGAATTATAAGAAAATAGCCACTGGGCAGCTCTGTCACATCAACAGAGTATCTTATGTATACATACGTAGTAAGTATCGTTACCAAAGTCCTTTGCCTCCTATTGGAGGATCCCTTGGAAACTTAGCCAAAGGTCCGTTCCCTTAGGAACAGGTTCAGGATTCAAGCTCCCTTTGCTGGATTCCTTTCCTGCTGAAATCAAAGTATCAAAGGAAAAGTGGTGCAAAGAGACTCTCTAAAGCGACCCCCAGAGCTGTGCCCCCGCCCCGTTCTCTGGGTAGAAACAGCCTGTGCTCACTCTCCGTGGCCATGGGTGCGGGGTGGGGGAGGGTGACAGGGTCAGCAACCGTTCCCAGCAGGCTGCCCACTGCGTCACTGTTCTTGCCAGATTTACAGCCATTCAATATATGGATCGGGGGACGTCTGCAGGACAACGGTGGGCAGAGGTTTAGCTGGGAGTCGGCTCTCCATCGCAGTAGATTTATAGGAAGTGCTGCGGTAGGACCCGGAGGAGAACACGCACTCATCCGGCTGTGGTGGGGGAATGCCGCATAGTCCAGCGGTTTGGATTTGGGGGTCCTCCAACAGGAGATGGGCCGAGTTCTCACTTTAATTAGCTGACACTCCCCAGATTTCCGGTGCAAAATTACACCGCATTGTAGTTCAACCACCCCTTAACACAGCCGTGCTGAGAGCCCGTCAATGCCTGAGAAGTTTTCGTTTCTATGGACCAGCCCCCATTTGAGTTGTTTTCCTGTATGTAAGACTAGTAGGTATTACAAAACGTACTGAAAATACACTCAGACTCTCAAGTTAATATTTGATGCTGTAATTTGAGCTTTTTGCTAAGTTACACTAGCCTTTCTCTCATTGTCCCAAACGGTGAGAGTTTACTCCATGCTTTTTAAACAGGTTGTTCCCTTTGCGTGAGGGTGTTGATCAGTCTGCTCACCTACCTGTGTCTCTAGAGCATTCAGATGTTCAGTTGCAAACTGAATATGCAAAGAATTTCCAATGAAAGGGAAATGTTCTCTCGGGGGCTGATTTTTAGCACTTCCACCCCCGTCTCCACTCGGAGTGTTTCTGTCCAGCGCTGAAGCGTCCTCGCCTGGTGTCCGACACACCTGGGGCAAAGGGTGGGCTGACTGTGAGAGACGAAGGTGACTGGGCGGGGCTTCCGGGGGGAAGGCTGTCCGCAGTGCGGTCCGGCCCACCACCCTCTGACCCCGATCACACCACCCTTGTGCCAGCCCCAACTGTGGTCTGCCCAGGGGCCCCCCCCGAGGTCACCCTTCCAATGCCATCCCCTCTGGTTCCAGATAAGATCGAAGATGAGTTGGAAATGACCATGGTCTGCCATCGGCCCGAGGGACTGGAGCAGCTTGAGGCCCAGACAAACTTCACCAAGCGGGAGCTGCAAGTCCTTTATCGAGGCTTCAAAAACGTAAGGACCCACATGGCCTCTGAGGCCTGGGCAGGGCTTCCCTGGGGCTCAGCTCCCGCGGATGCCAGGGGGCCCACTAGGGAGCTTTATCCTATGTGACGTTGTGAAAGGAAGAAGGTCAATGTTGTGTCAGGGCCGTGAGAGCAAGATGCCCTGGCTGGAAAGGACCGCTGGTGAGGATGAGTTATCGCTCCTACGTAACCCACTCACACCGCCAGTGCTGTTGGTGCCTCAGAAATACCGGGGCTTAGGTCTGCTGCTCACCACGCAGACGGGGGCTCACATGTGAGCCTGGATGCCAGTGTATTTATTAATTTCCCACATGTCCCATTCTTTGAACCTCATGATAGCCTTGCTGGGAGGGTCCCGTTAGCCCCATTTCACAGCTAAGGATGTTGAGAATCAGAGACTGACTCATTTGAAGTCACAACGCTTAGAAAGGGCTGAGCCAGGAACCAAACCCAGCCCTTCCTCGTCCCCAAGTGCAAACTCTTTCCACCCCGACCACCAGTGCCCATTCCTTGAGGAGGGCTCATCTTACAGAGCAGCTTCCGTCCAAAGGTGGGGCTGCTTCCCGGCCACGCACCTCAGGGACACGGAAGTCCCTGCCACCAGCAGTCATGAGGACCCCCGGACCCCGAGGCTGGGCCCAGTCTACTCCCCCCGGGGCGGGCCCTCGAACACCCCCACTGACTCTGTCCCCCTCACGCAGGAGTGCCCCAGCGGCGTGGTCAACGAGGAGACGTTCAAGCAGATCTATGCGCAGTTTTTCCCACATGGAGGTGAGTCCGACCTTGAAAAAGATCCCACCTGGCCCCCTCTTTGGCGAGCAGCCTTCCTTTGTCGGATAGTGCTCCTTGTCATGGGCCTCCTCGGGGACATCGGGGAGCAGTCGGAGCAAGGTGCTCCCTTACAGTGACACTCGGAGCTCGCTGAAGTGCCAGCAGGAGAGGGCTCTGAGAATGGACCCTGTGTGGGGTGGGGAGGGGGAGGGGGAGGAGGGGGAGGGGGAGGGGGCGGAGAGGCTGAGAGAGCCCTCTGGGAAGTCTCGCACAGCTCCAGGAGGTGGGTGCTGCTCTCCCCGCTGGGGCAGCTGAGCTCCAGAGAGGCCGGGCCTCCACGCAGGGACAGGGTGGCAGACCCAGGCGAGGTCTCTAAGCATCCTGATGTCAAGCTTCGCCATGTCCGCCCCGTCATTGTGCCCCACGCTCTCCATTCTCTTCCTGACAGCAGCTGAGGCAAGTCAGGACTTTGAAAAAGAAACTTTAGTGGATACCAGAGGCCACAAAGTAAACAAATCCAAAAGCTGCAGGGAGCAGGGGGTTGAACTTATAAGTCTAGGTGAGTGAGGTGTTCCGCCAGGGACCCTGCTTCCCCCTTCCCACCCCGTGGGAGTCCCCTCTGGTCCCGTGGGCCTGTGACAGCGTGGCTCTTCCTCTGGCTTCCATGGGTCACGTACTACCCTACGCTTTGTCCCCACGAGCTATCTCCTGCGGGACCCCTCCTGGACCCTGACGAAACAGAGACCCAAGCGTCCCAAGCCCAGCTTGGCGGCAGCAGGAGCCTCTGGGGTGTGGGGCCCCGCGCATGGCCCCACCCAAGTTGGGGGGCAGCTTCGTCCCTGTCGGGCCCCAGAATCGCCAATGGCTGAGTTCTCTTGAGCCACTCCTGACTGAGTGTGGGCTGTGTGGTGGCTCGCAGGCTGTGACGATGTGACTCAGTGAAGAGGTTAACGGGGTTTTCCAGCAACGTCCAGTGACAGGTCAGGCTCCACCCATTGCACAGAGCTGGGTGGGCGAGTGAAGCTCAGAGAGGCTGCGTCGGGGGCCTGTGGGCGTCCGGGATGCAGGGACAGAGCTGCTACCCGAGGACAGACCAAGGGCATTGCGCGCCACCCAAGGGAGCATCTCCATGAAATCGCTGTGTCCTTCCCCCCCCTCCACCCCAGAATCACACACAGACGGGCGGCAGGCCCTTCTCTGGGGGTGGCTGTTTGGTCAGGTGAGGGTCTGTCTTACTTTTGCTAGAACTTGCCATCTAAGCCCAGGACTGGCAGACGGGCCCAGGCTCCTCCTGGTGGGTTTGCCACTGTAGAGGCGGCTCCCTCTTGTCCCGGGCCCTGTCCCCGTCTCTCCCTCATGACTGGAAGCGGCCTCACCCCCTCTGCAGAGCGCCTGCCCCCTTCACCCGCCTCCCCTGCTCTGCCTTGCAGACGCCAGCACGTACGCCCATTACCTCTTCCATGCCTTTGACACCACCCAGACCGGCTCCGTGAAGTTCGAGGTACGTGTGTCTCTGGGACTCCCTGGGTGCCCTTCTCCTCTCCCTCTACATCACGGGGAGTCGGGGAAAGGATAGGACCATCAGACGCCCTCAGTCAATACATAAAAACCTGTGTCCATTTAACCAGAGCTTCCTGAGTGCGGAGAGAAGCAGCAGCCACTACCCCTGCCCTCCAGGGTCTCTGGGCCTCCAGGGACCGATGGTAACAGTTTCCCTTGGAGCTGACCACGTGGCGGGCTCTGTACGCAGTGCTTTGCGTGTATTAACTCACTGACTCCTCACAATGACCCTACAAGGTAGGGGGCTGTTACTGATGATCAGAGGCAGAAGAGGAAAGGAAGGCAGAGAAATGGAGTGACTTTCCCAAGGCCAAACAGTAAAGCAGGGATTTGAACTCAGATAGGGTGTGCCCAGCGTCCACGTTCTTGGCCACGGGATGATGCGCCCGCCCAGACCGTGAGGGCAGCTGTGGGATGAGGCAGTCCCAGGAGGCCGGGCTTACCTGGGCCTGGAGGTGTCAGCGCACACGGGGCCCCAGGCGGGGCAGGGAACGGGGCTGTGCTGCTCCTCACTGGGCTCGGCCACATCCTCTGGGGACAGAGCACAAGGGAGAGACCACCGTGTAAGAGCAGTCCCGGGGCCGGACCCGAAGACAGAGCGGCAGCCCACCCGATGGCTTGGCGTTAATGTCACTCATGCCTCTTGTACTTCTCAGGACTTTGTAACCGCTCTGTCCATTTTACTGAGGGGAACCGTCCATGAGAAACTAAGGTGGACGTTTAATTTGTACGACATCAATAAAGACGGATACATAAACAAAGAGGTGAGTGAGCTGCGGCTGGGGCCGTGGGAGGACCCTCGGTGTCCGCTGCACCCCGGGGTCTCGGTGGGCATGTGGATTAGCATCCTATAGCATCCCACTGCCTGAGCACCAAGACCCTGCAAGGGTCTCCCCGATTTTTACCCCTCGCTCATTCAGCCGTGCATTTGCTCAGCACACATTGGAGGGCTTCCTGGGTGTTCCAGGTGCTGGAGATAAAGTGAACGGCCGATAATGTGAAAACCCTGCTCTCCCCTCTCAGCAGAGGCGCTACGTGCATCCCACCCAGTAGATACAGAGAATGCAAGTACAGGTGACCATCGAACACCAGGAGGGGTAATGAGATGGAGACGTTCACAGGCCGCGTTGCATTTTAAAAACCACTTTACAAAGCAGATGTATCGTGATACAGAGTAGCTCAGCTCTGTATGACGTCCACCTCTGTTCTAGGCAACAGTCGTTATGTCACTCGTGGCCACAGGGACAGGTCCCCTGGTACAAATACAGCCACACAGGCTCACCCGTTCAAAGGAATTAATGGGGTGGGAAGAGGGTCTTCCAAAGCTGGAGTCCACTCCGATCCCCACACAACCCCGCACTGTGGGGAATGCTTGAGAAAAGGTTCCTAGCCACGGGCTTCCGGAGGCCAGGAGAACTTCCCGCTGTCCTCTCTTCAGGGGGAGGCTCCCCAAATACAGCACCCCCCACCCCGCCCCGAGGTGCTTTCCAGCTCCCTCTCAGCAGCTAAAGAAGGTCCTTGTAGTCACTGTCCTTCATAAGGGGGATAAGGAGCCCCAGACTGTCCCCGAAGGCGAGCCTGACCTCACGGTCCCCCGCTGAGTGCTCCCGTGTCCCCTGCGCAGGAGATGATGGACATCGTCAAAGCCATCTACGACATGATGGGCAAGTACACCTACCCCGTGCTCAAAGAAGACACTCCGAGGCAGCACGTGGACGTCTTCTTCCAGGTGAGCGTGCGCACCTGTGCGCCCCTCGCGTCTGAGCCTGCACACGGTAGGAAGCAGAAAAGAGCTGTAAGTGTGCCGTTCTCTGGGAATAGCCGCCCTCACTAGCAGACACGTGTGCACCATGGGACAAAACACAGCACAGTGCAGACTCCAAGTTCCTTAGAAATTCTCGGGGGATCCGAGTCGGCAGAGGAGACGTCGCCAAGCACGTGTGTGGAGGTGGTAAGCATGTGCACCTAGAGAGGAAGGGAAATGAGGTTGGAAACCCTGGTGGGATGGACCGTGAGGTCTTTAGGCTGAAGACCTCCTCCTTGTCCAGTCGGGAGTGGGAAGCCGGAGTTAATCGTGAGTGGAAGAGTGGCAAGATCTAGTGGTGCTTCAGTGAAAAATTCACCACGCAGTAGAGGGTCCAAGAACACCAGAGCTCTTTCCAGTCCAGTCCTGTCGCTTTGCAGATGGGAAAACAGAGGGGGCACAGAGGCTTACAGACCCCCTGGAGGTCACACAGTGAGTGACAGAGACAGAAGTAGGAGCTGTCACGTCTGGTGTTCTTTCTGCCAGATCAGCGGGCTAGGAGAGCCCCGGAAGCCACACGTGGGTGTCGGCAGCCTGACCTGGCGACGAAGAGATGAGAGTCGGAGCGCGTCGTGGGGGTCGAAGGGCCGTACCCAGAGCCTGTGTGGAGCTGTGTCGCCACCCACATCCTCAGGGCCACATTGGTTACTAAAAGGCAAGGTTCGAAATGCAGATTACCCGGTCCTTTAAAGGGCTTCCTCTTGTGTCTTTCAGAAAATGGACAAAAATAAAGACGGGATCGTGACGTTGGACGAATTCCTTGAATCCTGTCAGGAGGTAAGGCGAGATCTCAGGGTACAGTGTCTCTAAACCTGGGAAAGGAGGGTCGGGGCGTGGTGGCCTGCAGACGGGAGAGGACGAGAAACCCGTGACCCCTCAGGTCGGAGCCGCCAGCACCACCAGCAACAAGTCAGAATTCCATCGACCCCCGCTCCCCAGAATGATCCGTGGTTGCTCTTGGCCACGCGCAAACTGAACCCTAGAAGCAGTGAGGGTGGGGGGGTGCATTGTGAAAACCCAGAGGGTCTCTGAAACCACAGACTCCCCAAGTGGGCCAAACCATCCTTTTTTTTTAATTGTTGTTCAGGTACGGTTGTCTCCATTTTTACCCCTCCACAGCCCCCACCCCGTCCTTCCCCACCTCCCACCCTCGAACTGACCCCTTTGGCTTTGTCCACGTGTCCTTCATACATGTTCCTTGATGGGCCTTCCCCTGTTTTTCCCCATTATCCCTCCCCTCTGGTTACTCTCAGTTTGTTCTTTATTTCTATGTCCCTGGTTATATTTTGCTTGCTTATTTGTTTTCTTGATTAGGATCCACTTAGAGGTGAGATCATGAGGTTGGTATTTGTCTTTCACTGCCTGGCTTACTTCACTTAGCATAACGCTGTCCATTTCCATCCATGCTGTCGCTAAGGGTAGGGGCTCCTTCTTTCTTTCTGCTGCGTAGTATTCCATTGTGTAAACGTAACACAGTTTTTTGATCCACTCATTTACCAATGTTCATAGCAGCACAATTTACAATAGCCAAGTGCTGGAAGCAACCTATATATACACTGTCCTTTTTCAACCTGCTTCTGGCTTGATGACCCACTCCCCAGACGACAGGGGAGGCACTGGGAACAAATCAGAAGCTGTGATTCTCCAACTACAGTGCGCATGCAAACCACCTGGGCTCATCCTCGAGATGTACATTTCCAGGTCTTAACCCCAGAGACCCCAGACCTGGGGTGGGGTCCAGAAGTCTTCATTTTCAATACAAGTGCCCCGGACCAATGCTTCTAAGACTTCAAGGTGCAATCCACCCTCGATGAAGCTCTTGTTAACACGCACATCCTAATTCAGTCCGTCTGGGCTGGGGCTCGAGGGCTGCTTCTCTGACACTCCCCCAGGTGATGCTGACGCTGCTGGTCCTTGGACCACATTTTTTTGTGTTGTATTGTATTATATTGGACCACATTTACATTAGTCTAAAGGATAAGAGTCTGCCAGAGACCGACCTGGAAATAACTGCTTTCCTCTACTTTAGAAAAGCGCATTTCTGCCCGCACGTTATTTCAGAACCATGCAGTCACTCTGAGCTCCGCTCATAAGAACTACAAACACGAGAAAGCAGGGGAGGCACTATTAACGCATGCTAAGCGCCTACTGCGTTTTGGGCACATTGCAGAGACCTCACAACAACCCTGACAGGTAGAGGGGCCACATCCGGGGTGACATTCTAACTCGGTAGTAACTAGAATGGCCTTAGAACTGACCAGTCCTCACCGACCTTGGCCTTACATCCTGCAGCCGCGCCCTAGAGGACCCCTGCTCGTTGCCAACCTGCGAGCTGATGGACCTTTGGCTGGTCCAGGGGTCCTGAGCCAATTGCCAGGTAGCCAGAGGGGAAGATGTGGGGCGGGGGCGGTTCGGGCCAGCAGCTGTCCACCAACAGGTGAACTTGGAAGTTGTACTTGTTATGAATGGCTAAGCAGCTCTAGCTCCCATCCCCATTTTAAAGAAGAGCATTCAGAGGCTCGGCAAGGGGACGAGACGTGGTGAAGGCACCCTCTGTGACCGCGATGGAAGTCGAACTCCGTCGTTCCAAAAACCACCCACGGCTGGAACAGGCTGCCACGACTTTGCTGAACAGCCTTTCAATTGATTTCGTTTCCCACATTAGCAACTTCTCTAGCTGCTCATTAATTACCTCCTTGGTTTTCACAGCCTACTGCATAAATAAATACTGTGATTGATACCCTTTTACACATGAAGAAATGGAGGCATAGAGAAATTAACTAACTTGCCTAATGTCACATCTAGTAAGTGACAGAACCAGGCCCTGGATCACTCCAGGCAGCCCGACTCCAAAACCCATGTACTTAACCACTGTGAAATCCCACCTCCCTGTTCTAGAAACTTCTAGAAGATTCACATACCCAGAATCAGCTTTTGCCTTCATTGATTTTCTCTGCTATAGCTCTGCTTTTTATTCCATCAGTGTGGGCTCTATAATTATTTCCTCTCCTCTGCTTTTTTATTTTAATTCAATTTTCTAGGTTTTCATCTAGCTTTTTGAGGTGGTTTAGATCCCTGATTTTCAACCTTTCTTTTCTGATATATTCATGTACAGAGACAAGTTTTCCTCCGAGTACTGCTTTGTAGCTGCCAAATTTGGATGCCATATTTTCATCATATTTTAATTCAAAATATTTTCATGCCCATGAAATACAGCTTATCAAAACTAACAAAACAACAGGTCGAAAACCTGAATGGTCCTATGTCTATTAATGAGATTCGAGTCTGTCATTTAAAACTTCCCCGCAGAGAAAATGGCAGGCTCACGTGCCTTCACTGGTAAATTCTTCCAAACATTTAAAGGAAAAAAAATGATACTAATTTTATACAAACTCGAAGAGTAGAGAAAGAAGAACCTCTCAACTTGATTTGTGAGGCTATCATAACCCAATATAGAAACTTGACAAGGACATTACAAGATTTAAAAAAAAAACAACTCAGGCTTATACAGTCCTTCTGGATATAGATGGGAAAGATCGAAACCAGCAGTATGTAAAAAGCGTCATGCATCAGGAACAAATGGGGTTTGTTACAGAAGTGCTATATTGGCTTAATGTTCAAGAATTAATCAGTCTAATTAATGATATAATAGAATAAAAAAGAAAAAACGAGATCATCTTAGTAAATGTAGAAAAGCCATTTGATAAAATGCAATTGCCCAGAGCTGCTTCAAAGAAGCAACATTCACGGTTTCACCGGATAATTTGTTCCTTCCAAATTTCTTATGGCCAGAGACGGTGGCCCTCGCCCGGAGGGGCTGGGGTCTTCCAGGTCCCAGCATTCCTCACTCCCGGTCCCTCAAGGCCTGGCGGAGCTTTTCCTGCACAGGGGACTCACACTGGAGGTTTGCTCGTCACACTTTCTCAGGAGGAGCCTCACCGAATTCTAACCGTTCTCTCCTTCCCCCTCGTCCCTTCCCAGGATGACAACATCATGAGGTCCCTCCAGCTGTTCCAAAACGTCATGTAACTGCGGACACAGCCATCCGGCTCTCAGAGACCTCGGACAAAGCCGACACCTGAACACCTTGATCTGCCCCCCTGCCGATCTCACGCACTGACTCGGGGGCAGAGACACCTGCTCCACTCCGGGAGAAGCCTCTGCCAAGGACTTCCTGTGGAGCCCAGCACCACGCGGCTGCGTCTCTGATTGCCAGCTCTTCCTCCTCCCTCTCCTGGAGAGAGACCAGACGACATTGGAAGCATGCTCCCCGCCTCACACTGCTGCCCCGCGGCCGGTCCCTCTGCTTCAGCGTAGACAGTAGCGCTCACCTGTCCGCCTGCGCGCCCCAGCCCACCGCTGCCCAGTGCGGCCGCCCTGACGGGCCTGGGAGCAAGACGACCTGAGCCCAGCGCACCCCATCCTCTGCCGGCCTCCCAAACCAACGTGCCTGTTGCCTTCCTTCCTTCGGTGGGAAGAGTGAGCGTTGCACCGAACAACCTGAATCTACCGCGACCGGATGGGGAGCACCGGCGCCTGACCTGTCTCCGTGAGCTAGGACAGAGTTACCACGCGTGGCGTGGCCTGGTGACCCAAACCGCCCACGTCCTTTGTTTCCAGAGGCCAGGACCGATCCTTCTCTCTCACACCAGCGTCTGTGCTGGTGGTACAAATCCCTTAACTGCCCGGGATGGGCGCCAGTGCCCAGTGGTCCACATCTCCACGCCATCTCCTGCTAGAGCCCAGCGCCGCATGTCCCCTCCAGAAAGCCCCGAATGCCTGCAAATTGCTGTAATTTTATACCATCTTCTAATCAATAAACAGAATTATTTCTTACACTCCTAGTCGTCACTTCTTCCATGACTCCTGTGAGCAGGAGAGTTAAGTCGTGAAAAGGGAGGGCTAGTCCTTTCCTTTGGCGTCCAGTTACTAGTACTTGCCCCCCAAGCAAACATCCGATTCAGATGCAAATGCCGGGACCACATGCACTTGCGGCTCAAGGAGGAAACTCTCCCCAAGGCCTCCGGACAAGATGGCCACTCCCAAGACCCTGTTCTGTAGAAAGCCTGGACCCTCACAGGGTGTGGGTGAGGATGCTGCGGCAAAGAGGTGGCCAGGGCCTCCTGCTGAGGGATGTGCAGTCCATCAGCAGCAAACCGCTACTTACGTGGAACACTGTGAGTCTTGGTCATCCCATTTGACACATTCAAAATCACATTTAAAAGGTTAAGAGCTGAAAGTGGCATTCTTGGAAGGAAAGCAATTTACAGAACCTCTGTTATATGCCAGGTGTTGTACCAGGGGTTTTATGGACATTGTTTCGTGCTCACTGTAGAACATCCTGGAAGGTAGAGTCCTGGTGTTACTGATGAGGACACTGAAGCTCAGAGAGATAAGAGGACTGACCTAAGGTTGCACACAGCTCCATAGAGGGATTAAAGTCTTCCCATTCCATCCTAGAGGCCGTGGTTCTCCACCCCCGCTGCACATCACAATCATCCGGGACCTGAAAGGCACCAACACTGCACCCCATTCCAGACCGCTTAAAGTGGGTGGGGCCCGGCAATTGGGATGCTTTTAGAAGCCGCCCAGGTGATTGTAAAGTGCATCCAGAGATAAGGGGGGAAAGACACCACACCCAAGGCTAGGAATGAAGCTCGTGATCTGAGCCATTTCCCGCCCACCTGCTGTTAAAAAATTAGGTCTGCGATGCCACAGCACACCACCAACACCTTCCACGGGCCTCCTGACCCTGTGGGACACCCCCCTCCCCAGAAGCACTTTACATTAACAAGCCTCCTCATCTAACCCCCCTGGGTCTGTCTTCTGGCCAGTTCACTCCCAGCCGAGTTTCTCCACCTGCATCCCATCACTCTCTACGCCCACCAGGAAGCCTCCCAACTCCGGTCCCACTCCCCCACCCCCGCCCCAGCCCCTGCCCTGGTGCTGAAGCCCAGGAAAGGCCCCTTAGGCGGGCTGATGGAAGTGAGAAACGGAACCCTTAGGCCCGTTCCACCCTTCCCTCCACTGAACCACGCTCACTTGTTCTTCTGCACGGGAATGCCTGAAGCAGTGCCAGGATTTTTGTGGCGCGGGGGTGGGAGCTAAGAGTATCCAATCCTCCCACCGCCTGAACCTACGCCCCACCCTCCGCCGACTGCCCGGTCCAAGGGGTAAAAAGACCCCCTGTTAAAGCTGACACAGAATAGGTAAATGCACCGAGAGATATGGAGAAAGACAGACTGTTGTGGTGACCGATAGGAGTGAAGGGTTAAAACGAATGCGGCAGGTCTGCCTCTTAAGCAACTCCACGCCCAGGCGGGGTGATCTGGGCACCGAACAAGCGCCAGCTGGGTGTGAGCGGCGGCTGCTGCTCGCCTCCGAGCCGCTAGATGGCGCAGGCGCCCCGCCGAATACGCCGCGGACGCGTTGCTTAGGACTCCAGACCGCGCCTGCCCCAGAGCCCTAGGGGGTGCGCGGCTAGATGCTCCCAAAGGAAGCACTACCGCCAGCGCCTACCCCGGGCGCGGTGTGCACGCGCAAGCCCGGCACTTCTGAAAGCTGAGTGCCTGGTGTCGTGCCCTGCTACCACTGCCTTGAAATTCTTAATAATCTGTGAACAAGGGAACCCACGTTTTCCTGTTTGCACTGCGTCCTACCCAGAGCTTTCCATTTAAAGAATTGCACACCGTGACTCATTCATCCCAGCGAAATGAAAATACCCCATTTTATAGACCAAGAAACCGAGGCTCAGAGAGGGGATGAGACCCGTCCAAGGTCACACGCTGGTTACTGATGGAGCCTACCGGAAAGGCATCGATGACCCCCAAGTGCAGGGTCCTTTCCGGCCCCCATCGGAAGCTGTCCACGGCTGTCCACGGCAGTCCCGGCCTTGCCCAGGCCCAGGTGCAGCCCCTGCTCGCGGCCCAAGAGGCAGCCTCCTTCATGCTCACGTGGCTGGCGCTCACAGGCTGGGATGGGGTTGGGATGGGGTTGGATCAAGGGGCCCCAGGGGCAGCGCCGTTCCCAGAGTGTCCATTTCTTCCGGGGGCTGAAACGCACTGTGCTGCCTGGAGGAAGAGGCAGCCATCCCCGCCCAAGTTGTTAATCCTGGCGTCTGTTTCCTGGACGGACAGACAGTCAGCCACAGACTTGGGCCATTCGAAGGACGAAGGAGGAGCAGGTCAGTGGGGTGTGCGGAATGGCAGGGAGGAAAGGGTCTGGCTGGAAGGCAGTGAGGCAGCCCAGCGCTGGAATCCTGGCTCCCCGCCCTCCTTTCCAGCTCCAGGGCCCTAAGCGGAGGGCGCCTCTGAGCCTCACTTTCGTCAGAACTGAACAAGGAAGAGTTCTCAGGGTTGCTGCCAGGATTAAATACTTCAAGTGCCTGGCGAGTTACAGGTCCTCAGTAAATATTTCTTTATTGACTTTTGGTTTTTGTCACAAAGACAGCTGGATTATCCTCTCCGGTTTCTGCCCCTTAGGGTATGGGGTGGGAGGCAGCGGTCTCCCAGCGGGTTGGAGGGCAGAGGGCAGGAAACCTGTCAGAAATGTGGTCCAACAGGCCAAACCAGCGAGCGCCCCCAGGGAAGGACTGACTGACTGCGGGTCTGGAGGGAGCCCCGCACAGTGTGGGGGCTGCAGGAAAGCTGGGGGGCAATGCTAGGCCACGGGCAGACGGAAAACAACAGAATGGTGGTAATACTCGTACTGCCCCGATGTGGTCGTCCAAGCTGGGGCTGGTGTCAGTGCCTTTGCCCGGCCCTCACTGTGCCCGACCCTCCTCCCAGCTCCCCTGAGAAGCCAGCAGGGTCCCAACCCATCACCCCATTTTACAAATGAGTGACTCGCCCGAGATCAAGAGGGCCACATAAGGGCTTGACCCAGCCTTCTCTAAGTTTTGATTCGGGCTTCGTCCCAGTACTGCAGAGTCAGGGCCCCAGGGGAGGAAGGGGAGGGAAAGGCAGAACAACCCTCTTTGTTTCTCCATCCGCCAGACCCACAAAACTAGGAGTGGGTGACAGGGTTGGGGTTGGGGGCCGGGGAGTGGAGGACAAAAGATTCTTCTGATTCCACGTCCTGTGCCCTCCTCCAAGTTCAGGCTGAGCCAGGAGGCAAGGTTGTCCTGGAGCCTCTGAAGTCAGACAGGCTTGGGCTGGGCCCCCACGGCTGCCGAGTGCTTGCTGTGTGACCTCAGGTAAGTGATGCCACCTCTCTGAGCTCGTTTCCTCGTTTATAAAGCAGAGGTGGTGATCGGGCAAGATTGGAACAGTGTGGGGGAAAGTGAGTGGGTTTTGCAGTCAGATGGACTGGGTTCAGATTTCCATTTACTGACTGGATGATCTTGGGCAAGAGTCTTCACCTCCCTAAGTCTCTGTTTCCTCATCTGAAAAGTGGGGTGTTAAGACTTCCTGCCTGAGTTGATGTACGGATTAAGTGAGATAATAGCTATAGTGGTCAATAATATTAATCACCCAGGAGAGAGAGAGGTGGGTTGGGGAGGGGGGTCTGCTGCATGTCACTGCTGAGGCCACTCAGGACCAGGCCTGGTGCCTCCCCAGCGTCCACCCACCGGAGCCCCAGGCCAGCCCGGGCGCCTCCAGAGCAGTCAGCTCAGAGCCTCCCCGTTGTCAGCAAGCAGCCTTTCAGGACGAGAAGTGACACTCAGAGAGACGTTAACCAGGCAACATCCACAGCGGAGAGACTGTGAACTATTCAAAATCAGGACCAGAGAGAACGAAACCTTCCATCCCAGCATCTCGGAACCTTTGACGCGCTCAGCCTGACACCAAAGCAGCTGGGGGAGGGGGGGGGGACTCGCGGAGGCGAGGCCAGGGCAGCGGTTGGGAACTGCCAAGCTGAGGACCCGCCCATTGTCACACTGCTGGGCTCCAGGTGGTCACTTGTCCTCCCTGGGCCAAAAGCAGTGGCGAATGTGTAGCCAGAGTCGGCAGCCTGGGTTCACAGCCACTTCCTGTGTCCCCGTGCCTGGGTGTTGGCTGTGCACTCGCTGTCCCTCTTCCCAGAACGTTCTTCCCACCTAGTCCGTGGGCACACCTCAACCAACGCTTCAAAACTCCGCGTAAAGTGTGGCCACTTCTGAGAAGCCTTCCGGACCTCGAGTGTGACTGAGCCCCCTACATTGCACGTTCCACACCCTGCTGTGTCCACATCCCCCAAGATCTCAGGGGTCCCCTGACAGGGAGGCCCCCGTCACACACACCCGAGCCTCACACGGCACCTGCCACAGGAGGCATGCAGGAGTTCCCTGCTGAGGGGACACATCTCTCGCTGGCGTCACTGAGGTTTTAGGAGCATGGAGAAGGGCACACTACCTTGGACGTCACTGCGGAGGTGACCTGGGCAGCCAGTAGCTGGCACCTTTCCTTCCTCCAGGCTGACGACTGGGCCTTCCCTGCAGCCAGACTGCCTGCTCGCTGCGGGCAAGTTGGGATTGGAGTGTGTGAAGTGCCTGGTGCTGTGGCGAGCACATAGTAGGTGCTCAGTAAGGGCTAGTTCCTGGTCTCATTCCACCCCCTAGAGGAGGCCACCGGAGGCCCCACAACATCAAAAGGGACGGAAAAAGCAAACAAGTCCAAAGCCAGGGTGGCGGTGTGCTCAGCAGAGTTGGTTTCTAGAACTGTCCAGAGAATCTGAGCAACACCTCCTAGCCTGTCCCCAGCATGGTGACTGACAGCTGGTCGGCTCGGCCCACAAGGCTTGGTTAGAAACGGAGCCCTCCTCCCCTTGCCCCTGATCTGGTCTCAGCCCAGTGCCATATCTGGGCACGGGGGGGTGGGGGTGTCAAGACTCTGGACTGTTGCTAGGGTCCCACAGAGAACTATGGGTGGGACCTGGGATCACAACCAGCAGGAGGCGGACACCCTGCCGGGAGGTTTCAAAGACCTGCTTCTTCCTGTTTCCACGTGCACAGACCAAAGCCTGGTGGCAGCCCAGCCACAACCTGGCCAAGGCCACATGACCCTCCGGGCTGTGACCTGCCGGTGACTGAGCATGGAGGGGCGACTGGTCCAGCCCACTCCCACAGGACCCCCGATGCTTCTGAGGAGACGTCGGCACTGGAGACTCCCATCAGCCTGGCTGAGGGTTTCTCCGACCCGCATGACTTGCTGTCTGAGGCTCTTCTGACCCAGCCTCCCCTGCCCTCTCTCCCTCTCCGGCTGCCAGACCTATGTGGACCCTCCTTGACTTGCGTGTAAATCTCTGCCACCTCTAATGCCTGCCGTCTTGGCCCCTGCTTCATGAAGGACCCTAACTGGCACCAAGGGAGGGACAGCGCCTGCTCCGTGGAGTTGCCATGAGGAGCAAACGCATTGGCCCACGGAAACCACTCCGGACAGTGGACACACCGTGAGTGCCCGCTGTCACTGTCACTGCTGCCGTCACTGCTGCCGTCACTGCGATGTCTGCCCACAGATTTGGCGGGTGGCAGAGGAGATTCCCGTGGTGGTCCCTTACAGAAACCCCCTTCTGAGGGGGACTGGTCAGAGAAACGTCCCCCAGGAGCCTGGGACAGTCCCATGTGTCTCCCAGAGACACAGGGCCCAGAGCAGGTCCATTCATTCATTTGGGGTGCGTTCGTGCTACCTGGGAGGACCCACGTCTGAAATGCCTGGGCCGGAATGAACTTGCATCGATCGCCCGTCTACTGGGTACTTCCCATGCCTCCTCCCTAAATGGCTCACAACGACTCAGTGAGGTGAAGACGTACAGACATAAGTGGTTTTCCCGGGCTCACCTGGCCACAGGTGGCAGAGCTGGGGGAGCCCAGGTGGGTTCTGCCTTCATGCCCGCTCTGCCAAGAAAGAATAGGTGCTCGCCCCCAGGCCCATCTTCTGAGGCAGCCAGGTGTCTCCTGTGCCCACCCCCCATCCCCACTCACCCCAACCAGGCGCTGTCTGGTCACCGTCCTGGCCCCCGAGGAGCAGGCTCGCCCACGGGGTCAGGTTGCGGTTGGAAATTCCCTCCAGCAAGGTGCAGGGCGGGGGAGGCAGATAGGCGGACATCTGCGGGGTCACGTTCACAGACAGACAGCTCACTGCCAGCAGGAAGGCACATGCCTCACCTCCCAGCTCATCTGACGGGAGCCAGACGCAGCCAGATGCAGTCAGGATTGCGCCCCAAAGGCCCTCGGGGGCCGGCGGTGGGGGGGGGCCGGCGGTGGGGGGGGGCCCGACACGACAGCTGCTGTGGGGCAGCCCATCTGGAAGGGCTCTCTCTGCTGAATGCTTCACCCCCGTGAGGACCTCTGGGGCCGAGGGACACCGTGCCCCAGTGAGAGAGATGCTCAGGAGAAGAAGGTCCCCTCTGCAGAGGATAAGCCAGACTCCTACAGGAACCCCCTTCTGCTGCCCAGGCCAGGGTGACGAGGTGGCAAGCGCTGGGGAGGTGGGAGGTCAGCATTCCCCAGAGGGAGAGACCGTGAGCCTTCCGAGTTTTAGGAAGTAACAAAGGAACACACTCAAACACCTGCATGTAACCTCGAGCAAGAAAAGGGGCTCCCCGGGTCCCAGCGGCTTGGGCGAAGGCCCGGGAAGCGGCCCCCTGAGGCCGCAGGAGGGGCAGACGGCCGTGGGTGTGCAGCACCCTGCCCCGGCTCCTCTCGGTTCCCAGGGGACCAGCAAAGGCTCGCACAGCCGTTGGGGCGCCGGTTGGCAGCTGCCTCTGCCCTGAGGCCATTCACCACGTCACTCAGCCCCCCCGCAAAAGCCCGGGGTGCTGGCAGCTGACAGGAGAGACTTTCACCCAAAGACAAGTCTGTGTTTCCCTGGAGAAAAGAAACCTGAGTGGGCTGACCTCCTGGGGCGGCCTCTTGGCGGACTCCCCAGAACGAACAAAGCTGTTAGGTCTGAAGTGGGGGCCACGGCCTGCCGCCCTGGAAGCTGCCCCAGCCCCTGAAGAAGAAAGAGCCCCCTACCCGGGGGTCCTGGTTCTACGGCTGGCCGGGCCCTCTGTCTCACAGTCTGGGACCCTTCCTCCACCTGGAACAACTTGACTTCCTCCCTCCTTCTGATGCACGCCCCCTGTGCAGGGTCCCTCCTCCCCTGCCCGACCCTGCTCAACACCCTCCACACGCTGACAGGGCCGTGCTCCCAGAGGCCTGTCTAAGCCAAGTCCAAGGGCACTTGAGTCACCGGGCTTCCTCCTCTTCCTGGGAGCTCAGTACAGAACCAATCGCATCCATCACCCTCCAGCTCTGAGGCCTTGGACAAGATGTGAGCTTCTCTGCGCTACAGTTTTCTCATCTGTAAAATGGGAATAACAATACTAGCTTAGTTATTATAACTAGCTTAGATCAGATGCTAGTTATGAATACACAGAGAAGGCGAAGCCATGAAGGCAGAAAGCAGATTAGCAGGTGCCAGGGCTCGGGGGAGGGAGAAATGGGGGGTGGCTGCTTCATGGGTCTAGAGTCTCTGTTTGGGGCGGTGAAGATGTTCTAGAACTATTACAGATGGTGGTGACGGCTGCGCAGCCTTATGAATGAACTTGATGCCACTGAATTGCACACTCGTAAATAGGTGTTGCAATGGTAAGTTATATGTTAGTTTATTACCATAATAAAAAAGAAAAAGATTATAATGAGATTAAATG
>CM052546.1:5379300-5406920 GCA_028533065.1 Trachops cirrhosus | reverse complement strand
TCCTTCCTCCCTCCCTCCCTCCCTTCCTTCCTCCCTCCCTCCCTCCTTCCTACCTCCCTTCCTCCTTCCTTCCTACCTCCCTCCCTTCCTTCCTCCCTGCCTCCCTTCTCTCCTTCAGACCACCATGTTGAATTGTACACAACACGCTCCCCCACGCCTAACCAGGGCAGATGGCCTTTCTGCCTACACATCTGCTCTGAGATGCTGATAGGATGAAGCCACGTGTTTTTCCTGAAGCACAGCCTTTCCCGTTGGCCAGTAAGAGTCAGTGTCGGATTCTTTCCACTCCCACTGGTGACTCGGTGTACCTCTTTCACCGGCCTGGTCTGACGCGGCTGGACCCCGGGACTGAATGCTGCCGGAGGAGGGGAGAGTCTGCTCTGATACGGAGGCTCTTTTCACACCAGCTGTCATCCTGTGAAAATGAAACTGATCGCTGTCAGGAAGCCCTTTTCCTGGGGTCTGTCCCCTGTCTTCAGATCCTGTAAGCAGGGACACTGCCGTGGTCCTAGACTGTCTTTCCAAGAACACTTGTGCAGCAAATGTCCCCAGGGGTACACAGCATCTCCTTCCAAAGCAAAGGGCAGGTGGGCTTCCTGTCCACTCGGCTCAGGTGTCCGCTGCTGAAATGCCATCCACAGCGTGTGCAGGTGACAGCCGGCCCTCGGAGGGAATTTGAGGTTGGCACCTAGCAAGGCTCAGTGAGTATTTCCAGCCATTATTGTTTGCCTTTCTTTCCCTCAAGGCTCTGTACTCCTTCCAGGAAGTCAGCGTGTTTTATCTTTGTATCTCCCAGCCCAGGTATGAATGAGGGTTTGCTGAATGAACGGATGAGTGAGTGAATGCGTGAGTGGACGGATGAAGAGGCGCTTCTCCTCTGTCATCCTGGCCGTCGTCCTCGGCCCTGCTCCTCCCGTTGCTGTGACTTTCCCAGCTCCTGACACCGTAGCCAATACTTCACCCACTGACCTTGCCAGCCAGCCACTTGCCTGGCTAAAAGCCCCCGCTGCAGACAACGAGCTACGGCTACTCTGTCTGTGGGCTGTGGGCTTGAGCACCAGGGGATCCTGGATCCTCCCCCAGGCCTGGGCCTCTCTCAGACCAGCCCCGCTGCCCGCCCAGCTTGGCCTTGTCCCCAGCTCCATTCCCACCTTCGTGAGCTAGCAGGGACCCGTGGTTCGAATGTGCACGAGGCCCAGGACCCCACACCACACACTGCCGGGCACCACGGAGCCAGCGAACAAGAGGTTTGTTTCTCACAGTCACTCCTGTGAGGCTGAAAGGGGAGACAGAGCAGGTGCTCTGTTGATATTTGCTCAATAAGTGAATGAGCCACCCTTGAAAGCCAGTGCATTGCCTCCTTATATTGTTTGTCAGCCTCCTGACGTCACAACCCCCGCCCCGGTGGACAGCCTGGCCACACACCGTACACCGTGCACAAGAACATTGCAAAAGGGCATCTGCTCCCCATGCACTTTTGAACCGCAAACCACCGCTCGCCTTCTCTGTAGCCATGCAGATGGGCGAGCCAGTTGGTACCCTGCCAGGGGACGCTGGCAGTGACTAGCTACTTAACGTACAGGCTTTGGGGCCCGCTTTTCACAGGGCCGAGAGAAAGGGACCTTCACCGAGCAAACGGAGGTGCTAAATCTGTGACTCAGGGGCCCCGGATCCATCAGTCCCGGAACCTTTGATTCTACGTTGCGTCAGTTTCGCCTCACCTCCGTTTGCCTGAAGACAAATAGACCTTTTTTATTTTTAAAGAATAGTATTTAACTGGAGGTTTTGCGCCATTGCCTGCCTCATAGTCAGACGATGCATTCATTTGTTTGTTTATATCTCCCTTCACTCCAAAAAAGGTCTGTGTCCATCTATAAGAATTTATACAATAAGACAGACGAAAAGGCTCTAGCAAAACAAAGGCTGTATTGGCGGAAGTAAAACAAAACCGGGATTAGTTACAAATCACAAAACTGACTACGTATTTGCCCCAAGGATGTTGCCACCCCAGAATGCCCAGCAAAGTTGCAGCAATCTTTCCAGAAAGCCGTCCAGGGTTTCAAATTCAAGTTAGCACCTCCTAGGGAGCAGATGCTGCTTTCGTAAGTAACCAAAGACCTGGCTAAGACAGCCTAAAACACATAACATTATTTTGATAAAACACAGAATCTTTGCCTTCTAGGCAAATGACTTTTCCCAGTACCTTAGCAGGAGCAGACCATTAGGGCAACAAAACTGTTTTATTAGCAGAGAAAGAGACCCAAACACTGATTTTTGCATCCACTCACCTTTGATATTTAAATTCACTTAATTAAATTCATTCCTACCTGATTCAGCTTGATCACACATAAAATTTCCTTTCTCGAGATTTATTTTCATAAACTTTTTACGAGGTTCTTTGTCCCTTTTAGTTTGTCTCTTGTCCCCTTACCCATTCAGAAATAACCAGGACGAATCACCTTCATGTCCAGCGGGGCTTGCAGGACAGTGGAGTACCTCGTCTGTCGGGGAGCATCTCCTGGGAAGAGCAGGCGCCAGGCAGCCTTGCCCCACCATGGCCTCCTGGCCGGGGGAAGATCCAAAGGCTGTCTCTCCCCAGCTTCACGTGAACTCTGTGCCTTTGTACCCCCTGCTCCCCCACCCCCGCCATTCGAATGGACATGTGAGGTTGGCAACCGACTTGAAATCCTAAGACCTGGGTTCAGGTCGTACTGGCTGTATCGCTGAGTAGTATGTGACTCTGGCCACGGCTTCCTCCTCTACAAAATGGGATAAAGGAACACTCCTGCTTGCCTCGCAGGATGATAATGTGGCTCGAATACGATAAGGCTCAGGCACGTCAAAGGCTCTGAAAACTCCAAAGCGCTATGTAAATGTACGGCGTTATTATGACCCATCAGCGCCCCGTATGCAAGGTGGTGGAGGCACCAGGAAAGGCACAGTCACTCACTCTGGCCTTGGTTTTTCTGGAGGGGGGGAGCCATGTGGCTTAGGAGGTGGACACCAGAATGGGGAACCCGTGGGCATTAGGTCTGCGTGGCCGAACATCCTAGAATACCACTGACCCCAGAAGCCACACGTGGGAACGAGGCGGCCTGGATGGTGCACAGGATCCTGGGGGCTCTGGAGGCCCAAGTGCAAGGCCAAGGTGCAAGGCTGCCCAAGACCACTGGAGAAGAACCCGACTCCCCTGCAGACGCCCACGCGGGGCGCTCCTTCCGTTGCTCTGAAGGAAATCTAAGAAGAAGCTGGCACTAAGTGGGAGCACTGTTTGAAGCTGGGAGATACCGCTCCAGTTCCACCTGCTTTATTAACTTGAGCCTGGCTTGCCCGGGCCCCCAGGCGTAATCAGTCTATTAATCTGTGTACTGAATGCCTGCGTGGAATCGATACACAGCCATGCAATGAAAACACTAACGATCTGATTGGGAGAGTCAAATACGGGACAGATGCATACTTGGTAGATAGATTGATTGATTCATTGATTAATGGTAGGACTAGAGATAAGTATAAGAGTGTTATAATAGATGGAGGGTCGGATAGATTAGTACAAACATGAGAAAATACAACATCAGGATAAAAAGGACAATTTATTGAGCATCTACAATGTGCCGGGCGAATTATACTGGGAGTTTCAGATAAGCTATCACACCTGTCATTCCTGAATTCTCGCCTAACACCGTGAGAAAGCATCCCCACCGTCTGTCAGACAAGGAAACTGTGGTCCAGAGAAGTTAAGCAACTTGCCAAAGCCACCCCGCCAGGCGGACTATGTCCTTTCATCTAAGTCTCCGTGCTCCTGAGTCAGAAGGTTCCCCCCACAGGCTCCTACCTCCCAGCTCCGAAGGGTATCTGTTTCTTTCAAGCCTTTGTTTTACGTGACGACTTCTTGGAAATCCTGAGAAAATCCCCTAACCACTTCCCATTCACTGAAAACCCGAAGCCCGCTCCTCCGCCCATCCTGTTCTACCACCCTCCAGGCACCCAGGTGAAGGTGAGGCCCTTCAGGAGAAATCAAAGAGCTTTCTCTTCAGAGCCTACTCCCCAAAACCAGATGGAAATGTTCGTGAAGCTGGCCCGGCTCCAGGGGCACACTAAAGAAACCAGCACAGAGCCAGAGGCATCTCTGGGGTGTTGTGCGCCGGCCCAGCCCCTCCCCACCCCCTACCTCCTTCCCCTTTCTGCAGCGCCACTGTCTCCCTCCACTTCTCTCCCGTCTTGTCTTTCCACTTTCCCCCTCTAAGACAGATGGGGGCGGGGGTCTGGGCAGGAGCTGCGATGTCAGGAGGGTGGGGGGCATCTCACCACTGCCTCAGCTCCTAGACCCCTCCACTGGCCTCCCTCCCCAGCTCCCAGCTCTGGCAGGTGCAAAGCCAAGCCACCAGGTCATTCCTGTGCCTTCCCATGGGGCTGGAGCCAGGAGCACTTTTCGGGCCACTGCCTGTGGTGACGGGAGGTCAAGGGCTGGGCAAGCACCCGTGGAAGCAGATCTCTTAGGAGGTTGGGCTGGCCATGGAGAGCAGGAGCTCCTAGAGGGACTTTTTGGGGGATCAAAGACTCCTCTGTGGGAGGGCGGGGTGGGGTGGGGAAGGAGGAGAGACCTAGAAATGCAGCCAAATCTCTCCCAGTGGCTCTCCCACCTCGTGCTGGCTTGGCTGCTCAGCCTCTCTCCCCTGTTCCCTTGGCCCTCATGGTTCTGTTGGAAACTTCCCAGCCTGAAAGGCTTGTGTTCCTGGCATCTGCAAGTCTCCTTTTGCATAGACGAGGCTTTCTGCTGATCCCCAAAATGCTCTTATAACAACAACCAGGAATTAGAATTTTAGAAATGGTGAAGTTCTGTCTTACAGATGGGAAGCTGGGGACTAGAACTGCGAACGGGCTTGCCCAAGGTCATATATACTACTAACGCCCCTTCCATGATTGTATCAGTATAGAGCGGTGTCCTCCACATTCAGCCCACCCGAGACTCTTCCAGGCAGGGTGGGTGGGATGTGCACTTTATTTGACTTCATGGGTCTTTGATCTCGAGTGTCTTTTCTGTGGTCTGGGAACATAGCTGAGACAAAACTCAGACTCAAACCCCTGGCAGCCGGCCGTCCTAACAGGAGCTGGGCCATCCCCACAGACGCCCAGGTGGGGCTCAGAGCCCCACCCAGGGGAGGGGCTGCAGGAGGCTCCGCCCACCCACCTGCCTAACTGGCCTGGCAGCTCAGTGTTTCCCACTGAGAGGGCCACTCCACCAGAGAGTGGCTGTGTGCTGGCGTCCGAGAGGCGAGGGCCGAGGATGGGGAGCACCTCGGGACCCAGAAGAGCGTGCCCTGCCCGAAAGCTCGGCCTGAAGGCCTGAAGAACCTGCCCTAATGCAGCTCTGGCGGCTGCCTGGTAAGGGAACTGCTGGGCCCCCTGATGCTGGGAGGGAGGAGAGGGAAAGAGACCCAGATGCTACAAGCCGTGCTGGGGCAGAGGGGAGGGGACAGGGCCTGGAATGTGCCGAGCGCCCGCTGAGTCTCAGGGCTCACCTTTGTCTGAAGGACTGCCGAGGGCTATCCCATTACAGTGGAGGGGACTAAGCCCCAGGGAGAAGTCACACAGTGTCACAGCAAGTGGCCCAGCCTGGATTCAAGCTCCTCCCGTCAGACACTGGGGCCCCAGGGGTCCCCCTCTGCTCTGCTGACCAGGGTACCCACCACGTGACTTGGCCTTCTGTGATTTTCTTGAGGAGGACCCATGGCCGTAATGCCTCTGTCCTTCTCAACCTGGTCTGGGCTTCACTCTTGCTTCCCAGCAATGCCTCTCTCTGTGCTGCAGCGGCTGAGGACCGGGGAGCAGCGCCTGTGTGGAAAGCAGCTTGGGGGTCACAGTGTCTGTGTGCTGGGGATTCTGGGAACGGGAGTGCAAACCCACCCCTGTGGGAATTACCTCTGCTTCCGAGAGCCAGTCCAGAGAAAGGTGCCATTGGCCACCGAGGTGACTCTGACCCTCTCCTTTTGGAGGGGATGCCAAACTGAGTGACCTCAGAATGACCCTCCAGTCTGCTCAGCCCCTGGGGGGCAGCCTGCAGGTGTCCTAGAAGGAGCCTGCGACTCGGGTCCTCGGAGTCACAGTGGGATCACTGAAGTCCCCGTGGAAGACACAAAAGGGAGAAGAGAATGCAAACTAAAGTGTGCTGAGCACTTTCTCTCCCCATTTGTCAGGTGGGAAAACCAAGGCGCTGAGAGGTTAAATGACTCCGGAGTGTGTGAGTCCAGAGCTCTGCTCCGGTGACGCCTCATTCAGAGGAGGAGCTGGTTGAGGTTTTGGGATGAGCGGCTGCGGGAGGGCATGGGCGTCACTCCACGGACCCTCGTACACTCGATGCTGGGACGGGGGGAGAGACAGGGATCGGGGACATGGACTAAAGGGAGAAGGCTGGGATATGGTCATCGGTGGACTGATAGCGTTTTGTCTATCGCTGGTATTTCCGATGAGTGAGACGGGCTGGGGCAGAGAAACATGGCGGAGGGCGGAGTTATCCGAGTAAGAAATTCGAACACAACTCGGTCTTCATAACGAGGACGTGCGCCGCATAGGTGCGGGTGCGCTGATCTTAGGAAATGCCCTGCAGCGTGACAAAGATAGCCAGGCCTGTAGGAACTGACGTGGGACTGTGTCACTGATGCTGGGGACAGCATGCGGCCTGGTGCCCTGGTAAAAAGTGCGGGGGTCAGCTCGCGGGGGTCAGCTCCGCCCCTCGCCTCCTTCGCCGCCCTGGGGCGCCGTGTATCCTCTCTAAGCCTCAGCCTTTTCCTTGAAGAGTGAAGACAATGGTGGTAACACTCCCAAGAGTAGTTGTGAGGGTTGGAGAGATTCTTAGCACAGTGCAGGCCTGCATTCAAGTAGTTTTTAAATGTTTGCTGTTCTTATTAAGCTAAAAAGTAAACAGCACAGATGTATGCTACCACCCCACCTGTACTTTTTAATTTTTGTTCACACGAAGATTTGCGATTTGCGTGTGTATAGATAGATATACAGGTGTATACATAGATGAACAGCTGTTAACAGTGGTTATCTCTCGGAGGCATGAGACTGGACTGAAGAAGTGAGGGAAGGACTCCCATTTTTTTAATAGACTTAAATTTTTAGAGAAGTTTTAGGTTCACAGTGTCATGGAGCCTCACAGAAGCCAAGCTTCCTCACTCTCACTTGCTAAATCTATGGACTCTTGGAGACTTACTCTTTTTTTTAAAGATGTTATTTATTTTTTAAAGAGATTGGGGGAAGGGAAAGAGAAAGAGAGGGAGAGAGACAGCGATGGGTGAGAGATACATTGATCAGTTGCCTCTCATGCGCCCCCATCTGGGCATCTGGCCCGCAACCCAGGCACGCGCCTTGACTGGGGATCAAACCAGCGACCCTTTGGTACATAGGCCGGCACTCAATCCACTGAGCCACATCAGGCAGGGCTGGAGACTTACACTTTTAACTTTATACATTTCTACCCAGTTTTTATTTCTTCAATGACCATGTGTTGTTTTTTAAGTAAAATAATATTAGTTAATGAATGGATGAATCACATCCAGCACCCCCAGAATGGCTAGATTCTAGAAAGTGGCCTGGTTCACAGAGGTAACCACGGAGGAGGGGAGGCCTGCCTAAGGAATGGGTCCGAACCTCGCCTAACCACCCCCGCTCTGCTGTCACCAGCATGGCCATGACTCGTCACAGGCTGCCTGCTGCTCTCTCAGAGGGACACCTGACAGCAGGTCCCACAGCCGGCGAGGCCATGCATACCCCGACACGCTTACCCTGACGGTGCTGGCCATACACGGTGCTCAGTGCTGGCCGCACCAGCCGAATGGCTTCGGAGCATCCCAGGGGCAGGTCTGGGAGGCGGGAAAGCGGCCATGGCCTTGGACCACAAAGGAGGCAGCCAGCCTGGGCTCAGAGTTTCCTCTGACATTCACCAGCATAGTGACCTTCCCATGAGCCTCTGCTTCCTTGTGGCGGTACAGGCAGATATTCAGACTTTGGGTCCAGACCGCCTGGCACAATTGGGGTTAGCGTATAGTTTGGGGTGTCCTTCCTGGCAAAGTCAGGACAAGGACAGAGTAAGGTCACTCCTGGGGCTGAGGACGGGATGGACCTGCTGTGGTTCTGGTGCTGGTGAGCCACCCTCCAGCCCTCATTTGGGTTGGATTTAAAACACGATCCTCTAAAAGGATCCTTTAAAAATGAAGTCATTCTGGGAAGGCACTCGGGAAGCAGGTGCCACAACTGAGAGGCTGGAAAGAGGCTGCTCCCCACCCACGGTGGGAAAATGCTGCCACTGACAATTCACGGCAGAGAGGAGGCGAGCCTCTCAGGCCGTGCGCCTCCCGCCTGCCCACCTTTTTCCCCAGGCGATTCCTCTCCGGCGCCTCTGCACAAGCGGCTCCTCATCATGAGACGCAGTCTCCACTTGACCTTCATGTGCCTGAGTCTCTTCGCTGGAAGGTGAGCCTGGCTTCCCCACGGTGGCCTTGGTCTGAGCTGCTTTGTGTCTGTGCACACGTGTGTGGTGGGAGAGGTGGAAGCCTCCCTGCTCCCCAGCATGTCACCTCCCTGATGCACCAGGACAGGGCAGTGTTCTGCCCTTGATCTGTCCGGGGAACTCACGCTTACAAAATGGCCGTGAATGGACAAACCCTTCTGATTTGGGGGAAGATGCTCGGAGGGTTCCCAGATTATCACAATGTGGCAAATGGGTGATAAAATGGAGTGGGATGGGGACCTGTCCATCCGGCGGCTGAAAAGGAGAGATCTCTCTTTGGGAAAGTCACCACTGGCCCGTAGGCACGACCACACATGTGCGGGCAAAGCCCGTGTTTGTGCGCACACGCGATTCACGCATAAACAAGCGTGTGCGTACAAGCTGCTTTCTTTTCCAGGCTGTGCGCCCGGGGGAGTCGGTTCAACGTGGAGGTCAGCAGAAGTGACAAGCTCTCCCTGCCTGGGTTTGAAAACCTCACTGTGGGCTATAACAAATTTCTCAGGCCCAATTTTGGCGGTAGGTCCTCTTTTTTTTTTTTTGGCCAGGACATCAATTCACAGGGCAGGAGCAGAGGAGGGCTTCGGGAGGGTTCGCTGGCCCCGCCTTCTGACCGGCGGCCTGTTAAGGATTGGCAGTGATGGATAAGCCAGCCGCCAAGGGTGGCTCCCCCACCTTGGAGAAGGCACTATATCCACCTGCAGGACATAGAAAGACTCCTCCCCACCGAGGTGTCCTAGAGCCGCCCAGAAACCTCACACGCCGCCTTCCTTCTGTCCCCAATTCCAGTGCCATTATTCACAGGACGCGCCCTCTCTCCTCTCCCCAGGCCTGTCCCACCTGGTCTTCCTGCCTTCAGCCTCCCCCCTCAGGGCTAACCTCCACTCTGCCACCTGGATCACCTGCTGGGTCCTTTGGCTGCTGGGAACACCTGCCGGTGTCCCAGTATTGTCAGCATAGGGCCCCAAGCCCTTCGCATGGCCCGCCAGGCCCTTCCCAGCCCAGCCTCTGTCTGTCTGCCAGTCTTAGTCCGCCCCTGTGCCCTCCGCACAAGTGTGCCCCACATGCTCCCTGACCTCCTTGACCTCCCTGGCCTCCATGGCTTTCACTGAGGTCACTTATCTGCCAAGAAAGGCTTCTTCCAACTTGACTCCCTGGTGAAATGCCGAGTTTCTTCCAGGTCTCCGAGCAAAGGCTTCCTCCTCTGAGAAGCCCTCCCAGATTCCTCCAGGCCCCCTCCCCTTTCTTCACACTCCGTTTTGAACAGACCTCCCAGTCCTAGCCATTTCCTGGTGGAGCGGTCACGGTCGCCGGTTTGATGTCTGTCTCGGCTCTAGGCTGCAGCCCCCGGGAGAGTCTTGCTTTATCTACCTCACTCACGCCAGCAGTGGCACAGTGCTTGACATATAGGAAGTTATTAATATTTGTTGAAAGAATGAGGCCAGAAGGGAGGGCGTGAGAACAACCACACACCTCCTCGAAGGTCTCAAGCCCTACTTATAAACTGCGAGATTAAACCAAGGTGGTCTCTAATGCCCCATCACACAGAGCAGGAAGTAGTGGAAAGAGCCTTGGACTTGATCAAAGCTGAGTTTGGCCCCCGGCTCTCCTGCCTGGCAAACCCCTTAGCTTCCTGAGCCTCAGTTTTCCTCTCTGGAACACGGGGACATGTGTCCCCCACCACCCGCCACAGGGAGGACAGAATGCAGTGAAGCGTGGTCCCTGCCATGTCGTCAGGGTGCAGTCTGTTTTAACCCCCGCTCCTTCCTGCTCCTCCCGGCAGGTGCTAAAATGCCCTGGTCAGGCCTAGGATGGCGGGTTAGTCCAGGTCCCCTGAGAAGCAGACTGAGAGGGGACCACCTGTACAAGACACTGGTTTGGGCAATGCTGATGAAGGAATATGGGGCGGGACAGGGGGAGCTGGGGAGCTGTCAGATTGTCCTGCAGGGCTAACCCCAGGGTGGAGGTGGGAGGAAGGTCAGGTGGGGGTGTCCTAGCAGTGGAGCTCCCAGGGTGCCCGGAGAGGTTCCCTGGGAGTCTGTGAGCCAAAGTTCCCATCAGAAGAGTCTCCCACCCCTGGGCCTCCCAGGACGGACCTGCCTCGGTCCCTGCCACACTTAGTCACAAATGTGGCTACGATTTCAGAGCACAGCAGCTGGGGCTCTCGGCCAATCACGCCTCCATCAGTAAGAGTTCTGAAGTGCATTGTTCTTGGCCACACCGTCAGCATTTGAGGTCCTTATGTTAAGGGACCCTTCGGGGGGTGGGGAGTGCTTCAACCTCCCCTGGTTTTCCCAGGCCCGGCCAAACACTAACAATGGGCCAGTCTGCGCAACCTGGGTGGTCCCCCCATCAGTGTCTCTGCCTCCCAAATCCCAGTTAGGCTGGGATGGGACGCTGTCCCTCTTGCTGCCTGCTCACTGGTCAGTAAAATGCAGGGTCCTTGAATAAGGGGCTTATTCGGAACCTAGAGTGGACCCAAAGGGACATGAGGCCCAATACCCCAGGGTGAAAATGGGGCAAGGGGTCCTTGGTCCAAAAGCACAAGGCCCCAGCCCCCTTTTTGGTTCCTTTTGGCACTTTGGCTCCTAAAGGAGCCTATGTTCACAGGGCTGCTGAGGGGCCCAGGGAGGGGTCGTTGCTCTCCGGAACATCTGTCCACCCAGGTTCTAGAACCCCGGGGTCCTTAAGAGACAAGACCTCCATGGGATGTTCCCGGGTCTGAGCTAGATGGAGCCGAGTTAGCAACAGGCCCTGGTGAACACTGCCCAGAACGGCTCTGACCTCTTTCCTAGGAGAAAGCTGCCCTCTGGTGGCGCAGCGCACTTCTGTAAGTCAAGGGGAGGGAAGAGTGAGCTCTGGCCCACAGACTCCCAGCTGAGGCGGGGCCTGGACCAGACCACGTGCAAACAAACTAAACAAAAACACAGTGTGGCCGGAGTTGTGTTTTTCGTTTGCCACGTGCCCTGGGGAAGGCAGCTCACACTGCAGGCACTTAAAACAGTGTATACTTCCTAGCCCATTCCCCCGGTAGGCACTAGGAGCTCTGTTTTATAGGTGAGAAGCTGTAGCACAGAGAGGGCTAGCAATTTGCTCAAGGTCACACAGCTATGAAGTGGCTGGCGTGGGATCCAAACACTGGGCTCCAACCTTCTCTTCTTGGTGCTGCCCCACGCTGCCCTGAGGGTAGGCGGCCCCTCAATGCATCGCACTCCGTTGGCACCTCCCAGGGTCTGTCCCCAAAGATCTCCCTTTTTCTACCAAGTATTAACAACAAGCATTAACGTCATTATTTTTCCATTGCATTGGTTCTGAAATTCCATTTCCAAATTCCCACCTGTTTTCTATGGCTTGGGAATCCTTCAATGAACAATTAGGTCGCTTTGTATGATTCCCACCGATTAGATGTTTTTAAAGCTTCCTTGGAATCCTGCCTCTCCTGTTCCTGGTGAATGCACCGTCACAGTCCCCTGAGGCACCCTATTATTTATTGCAAGTGAATGCTACTGCATCTACTAACCTGGTCGTGAACTTGTTCCCCTTCCAGAATTAGCTAGGATTACGGAAGAGGGGGCAGGGAAGGGAAATGCTATTTACCGAGCACCTGTTACTACGTGACAGACGCCATGCCCAGCTGGGCAGGCACTGGGTGTATATTCCCTCTTGCCCCCTCCTTGCAAAGAAGCCATCACCGCCTCATCCCATTGAACCCTCTCCTGTGACCCAGGGTGTCCCCAGCCTTTTCCCTACTTACAGGTGAGAAAAGTGCAGTTCTCACAGGTTTGGTAACTTTCCCCAGGTCACCAAGCTGAGACCAGAGTCACATCTTTCTGACTCCTGAGCTTCCCGTCCACATTGCAGTCTGGGGAAACTTCGCTGGGCTGGTCCGGCCTGGCTTCCAGGAACGGTGGCTCCGAGACCTCGGTCTCCAGAGCTGGGCCTGGCCCTCCCGGGAGGTGGCCCATCTGCCGAAACTCCAGGATTGAGGCCCGACAGCTGTGTGGCAGCCCGAGTGGGGGAGGCTCTGGAAGTCTGAATAGTTTAGGGCTCCTGAGGAGTAAAGGAAGAGGGAGAAAAGTCACGGGTGAGCGAGAGCTCAGCCGTGAGCCTTCTGGAGTGGCATCTTGTGGTAAATTTACTTAGTGAGGGGGAAACGATACCCGTGCACGAATCCCCAAATCTCAATTACATTTCTAAGTAATCAGTCCCCTACAAACACCGCAGGAGAGGTCCTCCAAGTATGAAGTGGGAAACACCATTATACCCTTTAAAATACGCACGCCTGAGTGCAGTGTGGTCTCTCACTGAGCTAACTATATAGCTGTGCACTTTTTTCATACAAAAGAGAGGCCCAGTTCACACGATCTTCCCTCCTGAGAGGGGGAGGGTACAGATTAAAATTATCCTTTAGATACTTCTAGAGCGTTGAAAATTTTCCATCAGGTGTTACTTTTGCAATTGTGTGTGTGTGTGTGTGTGTGTGTGTGTGTGTGTTAAATGCTAATGAGATGTTAGGAAACCTCGTTAATGTTTCTATGTCAGTCTCTCTGGTTTTCCTTCAATCTCAGGAGAACCGGTTCAGATAGCCCTGACTCTGGACATTGCAAGTATTTCTAGCATTTCGGAGAGTAACATGGTAAGTGCGGCCCCTGCACCGGCCACCCGACGGGTCCCTCTCCTTGTGTTTAAGGGGATACAGGGAAACAGAGAAGGCTTACGGCCCTCCTGCCCTTGGAATGGCCGAAGGTGGTGGGAACCTGACCCAAAACTCAAGACACTGGAAGATTCTTATAAAATAGATTTGAGGAGTAACGGGAAGAAAATGGATTCAAAGGCCGGGAGGGGACAAATGAGGGGGTGGCGTGGGGACATTTAGTGAGGGTTAAAAATCGGGGAAAGAATGAACACGCCATGGGGAAGCCGGAATAGCACACGGCTCCTCACAGCCGGAGACGAGCTGGCGCAAACCAACGGTCCCATAACTGCTTCCGACCAGCCTGTCACTTAAGAGAGCGAGTTATAGGTGAGTTGATACAGCAGTTCGCCAAGGGGCCCCCTGTGCATCCAGGCTAATCCCAAGACTGCCTAAGCGCTTAACGCACGAAAACCTTCGACAGTTTGCTGGGGCCTCTGTGATCCAGGGCAAGTAAGTTAAGGCCCCGAACATGCACCTCGGGCTTCCCTTTTGCCAGGGGAGTTATTATCTAGAAGGAATAAGGTGCTTTGTTCACATACGGCTCCAGGCCATCCCCCCAAGACAGACTTTATTCACCGGTGCCTACGACACCAGACCTGCGTACTTGGCCTGCATGGAGGTGGGAGGGGACATGAGACCAGACCCCTTCCGATTTCGGAAGCTCTCTCGTCACCCGTTTCTACCCCTGGCTGTCCCATCAGGACTACACGGCCACCATATACCTCAGACAGCGCTGGACGGACCAGCGGCTGGTCTTCGAAGGCAACAAGAGCGTCACCCTGGACGCGCGCCTCGTGGAGTTCCTCTGGGTGCCGGACACTTACATTGTGGAGTCCAAGACGTCCTTCCTCCACGAGGTCACTGTGGGAAACAGGCTCATCCGCCTGTTCTCCAACGGCACAGTCCTGTACGCGCTCAGGTGAGCGGGCACCTGCGACCTCAGGCTGGGAGGCCAAACAGCTGGACGAGGAGGCAGAGATTCATCCTGATTAGTTCTCACCAGCGCTGCAATAGCCATGCCAAGGTCCCCCTGCTCACGCCCCTGCCTTCTCCCATCCTGCTCCCTGTGCCAGAAGGGCCCACCCTCCGTTCAGTTTGGTTCAACAACATCTGCAGCACGACTGCTCTGAGCCAGGTCCCGAGCTGGCCATGGAGGACACGGAGGGAGAAAGACATTGTCCTGACTCAGACACGTGAGCACAGGAAGTCCAGGGTGCGGGGCCCCGAGCTGGGGTGTGGGTGAGGGGCTCAGGGTGATGTGAGAGGATGCTTTCACGGGACTCTGCACTGACTTCTAAAGAGCAAAAAGAGGTTAGCAAGAGAAGAAGGTAGGGAACAGCAGGAGCCAACGGAGACGCCCATACCAGGACCTTACCTTTCCTGGGGCTCATGGGGCCAGGGTAGCCCCAGAATGCATCTCTACTTGCCCCAGCCGTTTTTGTACAGAGTCAAAGTACGGGGCCCCAAGACCTCTGCCACCTGCAGCTGTGGGCTTCCCTTTGCCCCTTCCCCAAATCCCTGGGGCCAAACGATGCTCCCAACCAGTCGTGCATCGAGGCTCGAGTGGGCAGGAGCAGCAAAGGTGCTCCGTTGTGCCACGCAAGAGGTGACCCACAGGGGAAGCGGCGGGAGGGGGCCAGGGGGTGGTGCTCATCTCTGCCTGTGCAAACCATACACACCCAAAGGCCTGGGGAGAAGGCCAGGAGCCAGGCACTCATGGGGCTAATCTTTAATCCCTAATAAGAGGCTGAAGCTGTCAAACAAAGACCGAGCTAACCCATGAAGTGAATTCCTGGATTAGTGGTCTGATCCTCCTCGGCTGCACTGAATTTTGCAAAGATCAGCCAAAACACCGGCTCCTCTTTCAAGGAGACCTAATGAGACCTCTCCCTCGACCCCAGCTTCTATCTACACTAATGCCCCCTTCCCGTGTTCCCATAGATGCATGTGCGTGTGTGAGTGTGTGCGCATGCCTGTCTGTGTCGTGGCACATAACACATCTGCCACATACAAGACTTACAAAAATGGGTGGTGGTTGATAGTCTGGCTCTAGAGTCAAACAGATTTGGGGCAAGTCCCTGCTGGGTCCCTTTCCTGCAACCTTAAGGCAAGTTACTTGACTCTCTGAGCCTCAGTTTCCTCAGCAGCAGCAGGAGAATAATAAGAGGTCCAGCCTCACGAAACCATTAGAGAAACTCAGAGATGAAGCCCATGAAGCAGTGAGCCTAGGGACTGGCTCGTGGTTGGTCAATTGTTATTCTCTCTCCCCCTTAAAGAAGTGGGCACCATGCCATCATCATTTCCACTTTCCCAAGTGCCCAGCACACAGCTTAATAAATAAATGTGCTTCATAAAATTGCGTGACACTGAAGAAAAAGAAAGGTCAAGGTCTGCCCATTGAAATCTCCACTGTGAGGGCTTAGCTGGTGCTTAATTGAACGTCTCTGGATGTTGATCCCTCAGAGCCACAGTGCCTGCTACCTTCTGATGCCCTCCACTTCCTCTGCACGCTGATCCCCCAGGAGGCAGGGACCTGGGGGACTGTTCAGTCTCCTACCCGGGCTCCAGCCCCAGCTCTGCCCCCGAGAGCCGGGCGAGCCTAAGGCAGCCCCTTCGTCTGCTGCCAACGGGGAGGGTAGCGACAGGGCTCTCCGTTCTGGCTTCTCACGGTTCGCCATGAGGATGAAATGCAATAACCCGATGCAAAAATATCTCAGACAAGCCGATGAGTGATGCTGCTCTGCGATACTGTTGGAAGTTAGCCTCTGACCTGCCAACACTCCAGCTCCCTCCACTCTGGACCCTGGCTTTAACCGAGGGGCACAGGTGTTGCTTAGCACAGAAAACCTCAGGCACGCTTTGAATGCAGGTTCCAAGTCACACATTCACCGTAGGACTCAAGGTGAAAGTCCTCTTGCAGTGGCCCTTGAAGGGGCACGTGCACTTTCTGTAGCATCTTCATGACACTTTTGAACCCATTCTCCCTTTGGCAGGATCACGACGACTGTCGCATGTAACATGGACCTGTCTAAATACCCCATGGACACCCAGACGTGCCAGCTGCAGCTGGAAAGCTGTGAGTACCCATCCCGAGGGCCCCTGCGCTGATCGAACCGAGGGACTTAGACCTGCAGATTCACAAAGGGTGCGCTGCACGTGGTGGCCTCTCTTTCCTTGGCGTCGATTACATCAGATTCGTCCCTTCTGACCGTACAGCCAGAGAGACTTCGAGACGCTCAAAGACAAAACTTCCAAAATTACGTCTTTTGGGCAAGACCATTGTGCGTCGTCATAGAATATTTCCACCGAAGGGTGGACAAGCCAGCCAAGGAAATGGGGGTCACTAGGACTAGGAGTGGGACCCAGAATCCGCTAAGGTGTGGACGTAGCAGAAAGGACACAGCAGAGATTAGAAGCAGCAAACATACAAAGTGACCCTGGACATCCATCACACAGCTGCTCTCAGCCTTCTAAAAGAAACGGCATGATGTGATAAAGCTTAGCACAGTCCTGCCGCCACGCAGGCCTCGACACCGCAGTCTGGGAGGCTGCTCACGGTGAGGACGAGTGTTTACCCCGCGCCGGTGTGTGTCGAACGGCGTGGCTGAGCAATCGCTGTCCTTCCCTAGCAAACTACTGGGAAATGCCCGCCAAACTCGGGAACGTGGTACCTGTGGTAGGTGTCCCGGGAAGACAGAGCCGCAGACAGGAGTCACTGGGGATTCGAGGTGTGGCCTGAGCGAGGAAGAGCAGCTCTGGTCAGGCGCTGGGGACCAGTGGGCACTCGAGCACGCAAGTGGCCAACGTGTAAGAACACCACCGTTACAAGGCAACGGTCATTTTTCAGAGGCAGGCATTTAATTAAAGACCCAGACAGGCAGATTAATTACCTTATTGATTAAATGCGTGCATAACCTTCTGGAAGCAATACAGCTGTTTAGGGGCAGAATAAAGCTGGAGGTTATCAAGACGAGAACTCATTTTCAGCCCCACATGGCAAAAGTAATTGCCCTGCCCACACGGCTGTTCTTACCCCGAATCCCAGGAGTGAGATTCTCCTGGAAACTCCAGCACTCTGTCTGCACGAAGACCTTCCCTGGCGAGCCAAGGAAGCTTTCACTGAATGTTTATTAGCAGTTATTTGGGTACAGAAACCTCTCCAAGGGTTTCGTCCTGAACACCATCCCTAGAAAAGAATTGATACCATCCCACAAGGCACACTATCCAAGGAGGGGCTTGGATGAATCACTTTTTTAGATATATATATATTTTATTTCTTTGGGCTCCTAGGACTATTTGGACAGTTAACTTCAGGAAATTTGGGGGTGCTTCTAAGGGAAAGCCCACAGAGAGTTTTTACCTGGAAATTCCCTCAGAGCTCAGGGCTACTTCCCTGCCTGTGGATGAGAGTTAATTGCTTCTAGACAGCGGATACCACAGCTAAGACTCCACAAAATGCTGGCTCCGGCTCTGGAGTCCCATGCCCCGCAGGCTGGGGAAACACGGGCAATATGGTGCCTTGTTTCAGATCCCAGGTACCGGAATCACGGGGCTTTCCCCGTCGCTGGCTGTGTGACTCCAGGTGGGGAGAGCTGACATCTCTGCACCTCAGTTTCCTCAGGAGTAAAGTGGGAAAAATAATAGTATCTGACTCAAAGAATACTTTTTTAACAGCTTCCATGGGGTATATTTACACACCAGAGATTCACCCATTTTAAGAGTGCAGTTCAAAGGTGTTTAGCGAGTTTGCCGAATTGTGAGACCATTGCCACATTTTATTGTGAGAACATTTCCGTCGCCCACAGAGACCCCTTGTGCCTGTTTACGGTCACTTCCGCTGCCACCACCAGCCCCCAGGCGACCGCCAATCGACTTTCTGTCTCTGTGAATTTGCCTTTTGGGGATATGACATATAAAGAGGAAAAATACAATATGTGGCCTTTTGCATCTGGCTCCTTTCACTTAGCGTAATGCTTCTGAGGTCCGTACGTGTCGGCACGTGTATCAGCACTTCGTTCCTTTTTACTGATTACTCCTCGTTGTCCCATAGAAACAATACAAGCAGTACGAAGCCTCTGGCTTGCTCCCGCCTTTTAGCTCTGATGGGTAACGCCGCTGTGGACCTTTGCGTGCTAATCTTGTGCTGGACATGATTTGATTTCTCTTGGGCAGATACTTAGAGTAAGTGCTGGACTATAAGATCCATCCCAATTGCAGAAAATGGAGAAGGTCAGCATAGGAAATCTAATCAATGATGTTGTAGCAACTACATGTAGTGCCACGCAAGCACTGGACTTATTGGGGGGATCGCTTTGTAAGTTATGTGAATATCTAGCTACTATGCCGTACCCCTGAAACTAATACAGCACTGAATGTCAACTGTAACTGAAAAACTTTTAAAAATTCAATGCAAGGGAATGAAGAAAAATAGGAATGCCTACCTTGCACGTGTGTGAGAACATTAGAGAACACATGTGTAAAGGACATAACATGCGTGTTTACTAAAAGGCAGCTCTCACTGCTGTTACCAGCTCTGCTGGTAAAACTGCTTTGAGATTTATCAAACGACTGTGTTCATAGGCATCCGTGAAGTGGCGGGCTGCAGGGTTTTTGGGGTTTTGTCTTTTCCACCCAGGTGGAAATGGGAACAGACCGACTGTGCAGTCCCCAGGAACACTGCCGGAGACGTCAGACTGTCCTGGGGGCGTAGATTTTGTGTGTCCGCGTATATGTGTCCAGTAAATATTTAAACAGTGAGAGAGGCCACTTCTGGAGGCTGACCACCTACCAGGTGTACGTACTTTGCACTGAACCGCTTCTCAGTTGAAGGCACACAGCCCCCTCGCAGGCATCTCATTCTGAGTGAGCAGGGCTGCAGGGATGCTTGTGAGATCGAGCCACGGTGTACACGGAATCAGCCCTGGAGTTAGCGCCAGCAGGATGGTGCTCCTGCCGTCTGCGCAGCGCAGCCTCGTCCAGGCCCGCCCCTCCTGCCCCCTTCCCACGCTGACCGGGGCTCTGTTTCACCTGCCAGGGGGCTACGACGGCAGCGACGTGGAGTTCAGCTGGCTGCGCGGGAACGACTCCGTGCGTGGGCTGGAGAACCTGCGGCTGGCCCAGTACACCGTACAGCGCTATTTCACCTTGGTCACCAGAACGCAGCAGGAGACAGGTACCTGGCGGGACAGGCTGCACAAGCGCAAAGCAGCTGGGTCAGAGATAGCGTTTCGTCTCCACTTACGTCTCCCTTTGGGGCCCAGGGGCCCCTCTGCAGTGTGGTGGGGTGGTGGGGTGGTAGGGTTTGGGACTGGCACTTTTACCTGCTCCACTCCCAGCACTGACGTGGCTCCCAAGGAGCTCAGCGTCTGGTGAGGGAGAGGACAAGGACACCAGCGGTTATGATGCAGCAGGTGTAGTGTGACAGAGGAAGGCACCGGGAGAGGATCATGGGTGGGGGTCATCAGCACCCTCATAAACCCCACTCTACACACCAGCACTTTCTTATGTAAAAACTACAATGTCAGCTCGTGATTAACTCGGTTTTGGTGAATAACAAACAGCTTAATGTGAAAATACGCAGCTAAATTAAACCCCACGGGGAAACCGCTCTGCTGTGGGAGCCGCCATGATTTCCTACCTCTCGTTTGCCCTCTCAGGAAATTACACGCGACTGGTCTTGCAATTTGAGCTTCGGAGGAATGTCCTGTATTTCATTTTGGAAACCTATGTCCCTTCCACTTTCCTGGTGGTGCTGTCCTGGGTTTCGTTTTGGATCTCCCTCGATTCAGTTCCGGCCAGAACCTGCATTGGTGAGCAGCTCCAACCGAAGATTTCTGAGAACTCAGTTATTAGGTCCTCCCCCCGCCTCCTGTTTTCCTCCCAGTGTTTTCATTAATATTCACAGGGCAGTGCCAGGAGTTGGTTTCCCGAGAGATTCTTTCACAGAGAGAAAGAAAAAGACGCAGAGACTGCTCTAGCAGCAGTGCGTTTTTAAACTTACATTTTACAGGGACAGATAAGGGACATATTGAGGTTAGATGGTCTGTTGTCAGTTATTTTGCATCCTGAACACCCCCTTCCAGTGAGAAGACAGGAGGTGAAACATTGAGGAAACCTATCACTCCTATCTGTACAAAATGGACCAATCACCCCTGTCCCAGACGGGCGCAGGTTTTTCAGAATGAGCTGAGCTCCATTCCTGAGTCCCGTCCCTACCTTGCCAAGTCCCAAGTCTGCCGGCCAATGGTGGAAGGTTCACCAGCCCCTGACGTGGGAACACGGCCCGATGTCTTCCCAGGAGTGACCACCGTGCTGTCAATGACCACGCTGATGATCGGGTCCCGCACTTCCCTTCCCAACACCAACTGCTTCGTCAAGGCCATCGACGTGTACCTGGGCATCTGCTTCAGCTTCGTGTTCGGCGCCCTGCTGGAGTACGCTGTTGCCCACTACAGCTCCTTGCAGCAGACGGCGGCCAAAGACAGGGTAAGACTGTGGGGCCCTGTGCTGGTCCCGCCCCCAGGGATTCCCTTTGCTCCGGTGATCCTCCTCCCGGTTCAGGTAGCAGCTTCTGGGAATCAGGACACCCCTTGAAAAAGACTGTCCTTTTCACCAAATCCTATGAGACAGTGATACGTTTAATTTTCCAGCAGAAAATAACTGTGTTATTTTATGCAACAACCATGTTATCCGTATGCAACACAAAGTCACAACTACAAGAACAAGCCTCCACAAAAACCCCCATATTAAACTAAAAGGGATCAGCTGCTTACAAGTTTCAGATTAATATATACTTACTCTTTAATTCTTTTGTTGCGCTGTTGTTTTCTTAAATCGTACAAATCGTGGTTTACTGGAAAATGTATGGAAAAATAACTGTGGTAAATTTCTGGATTCACGTGTTTTTCTGGAAATGAGGTTCAGCTCTCAGGATAATACTAATGGCTGTTATCTATTAAGCACATGGATGTAGCATTTAGCAGACAGCTCTGCATAGCTCGAGTGGGCGATGCTATTATTCTTCCCCACTGTGCAAGCTGATGACCAGGGGTCACTGCCTCCAAGCAGGACAACAACAGGACTGCCAAGTCAGGCTAACCAGCCAATTTCTGACACGCTCAATGCCACTCTCTATCAAACCTAATTATGCAATATTTAGACCTCAAAGTTTATAAATACCCACTTATTTATTTTGCTGAGTCAGCCCTTTCAGCTAACTGCCTTGTCTGTGAACCAGGAGATGCGGAAGGAAGTGGAGGAGGTCAACATCACTAACATCATCAACAGCTCCATCTCCAGCTTCAAACGGAAGATCAGCTTTGCCACCATTGAAATTTCGGGGGACAACGTCGACTACAGCAACCTGACTATGAAGACCAGTGACAAGTTCAAGCTGGTCTTCCGAGATAAGATGGGAAGGATTGTTGATTATTTCACCATTCAAAACCCCAGTAATGTTGATCGATATTCCAAGCTATTATTTCCTTTGATTTTTATGCTAGCCAATGTATTTTACTGGGCATACTACATGTACTTCTAAGAGTATGTTGAATAATTGGCATGCCATAGGACTTCAACGGGACAAGATAATGATGTGAATGGTATTCAGGCCAAGTGTGCGCCCCAACCCAAAGGTCCTACAAGTAACAAAAGCAACAATTGAGCATTTCTTCTCAAAGAATGGACCCCCCGACCATTATTTAAGCTTGTAGGGGCCCTAACATTACAAAGTCTTGTAATAGAAACGTCAATCCATTTTTTTTATCTTTACAAAATCCATGCCCATGGAGCCCAAGATTACAGACCTGCCCAGGGCTGGCCGACTGCTCAGTGGTTCCCTGGTCTGCGTTTATTACCTCATTTAAAAAAAAAAACTGAGAAGGAGGCCATTACAGGCATTGAGTAACCCTCCAGGGACAAGGGTTGCTTCTGAACTAATCATACACACTATTTATTAAATCTCTGCAGTGCTTGTAAAACACATTGGTCCTATTTAGGGAGCAACATTTTTCATTTTTTGTTTTTGGTTAAAATGAAATGTGGGCCCAAGTCAATGGACCAGAGGTCACTATATTAACTCAATACCAAGAGGAGTATTAAATACAGTATTTAATACCACAATAGAATTGTCCCCAAATTCCAATAAGTCTTACCATTGAAAAGTCCAATGTAATTGATGAAAGGTTTTGTGGGTCAATAATCTCACCCATAAACCCCTTGTTTCTAAGATGTAGAATGGCTTCCCCAAACTGGAAGGGCTCTGGGCCTTCATTCCCCACTTGACATGTCTTATCCCTTTACTAGTATCCGACACCAACCCTCAATATCACTAAAGCCCTTTCCCCATATCGGGGATGGAACTGGAAGTTGTTGTATTTTTCACCTTAGTTCTAGGAGTCTTAGTGCGGACTGTTGCCGGGAAGACCAGCCGCCTTGAGTCCATTTCTCTCTGCTCCTCTTTCCCAGCCGCAGACCCCCTGCATCCCCCTGAGAAGAGCTTTGGTCCCCACGCTCTGATGACCAGGAGTGATGCTTGTTAGCCAGTGACCTGCGTTTCCCAGGAACACGCAGAGCAGCACCAGCAAGCTTAGCTATGCCCGAAGTCCCGATCCCTGTGGCTGAGTTGCTCTGAGTAACTTGTGTCCTGAACTTTCTGTGTCATAAGGGGACTTGTTACAGAACCTATGTTCAGGCTGCAGGTGAACCAGCCCCTCTCACCCCGAAATTACAAGAACACGTACGCACCTCTCCTTGCCCCTCGGCCATGCTCAGCCAACAGCATCCCAAGTGGCCATTTGTGAATGTTCTGTGATAGAGGCTTCTGGTTCAGTCTCAGCCGTGTGAAAGAATCTTGCCATCTTTCATTCTTCAACCTCCTTGTCTAATAAATGCATGCCTTTACCCTTCCTTTCAGAAAGAACCCACTGCTTTGGCAGATCGTCTTCCGTCTATAATCCCCTGCACCACAGACTTTCATTCTTTTTCCCGTTGTGATGCTTCTCACAATTTAGTTTCTGAGGGTTTGATCACCTGAGCTCTTAACAAAATGTTCCCAATAGGAATGGGGTTGCTAACAGAGCTGGAAGGCAGTTGTATGGTTCAGTTGTATTTGTGATCTTTTAAAAAAGGTTCGAAAGGAAATATCTTTCCTGCAACCCCATGTAAGCATTATATGAAGAGCACTGTAGATATGTGAAACCATGAAATAAATGCACCACATTAGCTACCCACCAAATCAAGTGGTCAGCTGCAGGATGAGTGTTGTGACAGCACGTTTGGAAAACGTATACGTTGTAGAACACACTCAGTAGGCTCACGCTCTTCCATCCTCGCATCCCCCCACCTCAGACACTACACACACACACACACACACACACGTACACCCCTAGATTTTCCTGCCAAAGAAGGTAACCGCTGGTCACACAGACAGTCGATGTCCTTCTCGCCTCACTGCCCCACGACACTTGCCCTGCAGTGAGGCAGCCAGGCCCAGTGCTACCGAAAGTTCCAACTCTCTGCAGGGCTGCAGACCCCCTTCCAAGCCTTCTTTATCGCTTTGAAATTCTCTTTTGTTTTTGTTGAATGAGATGTTTAGAGTTTGAGGATACACTTTGGGAGGGGGGAAATTCTTGGATGTTGTATCATTCCAAACTTGAAGTGGGATACAACATCGGAGTTCTCAGTAAAAATTCTTAGTATCTTTTGCATCTTCCCAAGTATCCTACCTACCCAGATCGGTCCAGGACTCACTTTATTCAAAACAGTTACTGCTAGGGTAAAAAAAAAAATTAAGACCAACCTCTTGATAAGCAATGACTGCGCGGGTTCAAGAAGGGTTTTGTACAAGGGACACGCTGTTCTTCTGTGCACTAGAATAAGCGAACTGAATAAAAGTAAACAGACAAATTAACTTAGAGAAAGTGTCGTTTTTAGAAGGAAGAAAATGTGCAGGTTGAGTAGTGAAATGCAGTGGGACAACGAAATACTAAGATAAACTTTATTCTCCATCTGGAAACTTCCCATGAGCATTCCGAATCATCTCTCCCCTCTGATTTTGCCGTCCACCTGCCTGAGAGCAAGCAGACGGCTCTACTCTGGCAGGCAACCTTGGGAGGCCGTGGGTGCAGGGCGACTCCTCGGGCTGCAGCAAAGCAAAGTGTCCTACCGGGCAGTGCTAACAAAAAAATGTATGCCTAAGGATATTCGTGGGGGCCCACAAGGTGGAGTTCCAAAACTGTGCTTTCTTTTGGGGGGATTTGAAGGGAAGTCACGTGACTTGCAGCTCTCAGTGACTTGGACGTGAAGTAGGCTTTGGTCATCCCCCCTCATGACTTACAATTGTGCCTTTGTAGAAATGAGAGAAGAAACAACCCCATTTGGAAAACTGAAAAGGGGAACAGAACATAAAAGGTGAGTTAGCAGCTGCGTGTTGACCCAATGTCTCTGCGATCCTTGGGGACTTCTGCATCTCTTCTTCTCTAAGCCCTGAGTAAAGCCAGGACCTTAATGGTCTTGGAAGGCCAGGTGGTCCATACCCCACATTCATGGCCTGCTTCCTATTTAAGTTAAGGCATGAATTTTATTAAAATCCTCAAGGAACAGGATTTCAGACTCCACCACCTGAATCTCCGTTCTCATCTAGAGACACAACCAGTGCAGAAACTTGGTCAACACACAGCGTAGAAAAACAGTAAGCCTGAGGCTGCTGCCCTTCTGTTGGCAAGACGGCTTAGGGGGCCTCTGAGAATCTGGGTTTGGGGAGAAGTCCCATTACTCCTTACTTGATAAGAGTGGCTCACGGTGGCTAAACTGTGTGCACAACCCGTGTGACTTATGCTGAACATCTGCCTCTCTCCAGAAAGTCTGAAATTCTGGTTCACACTAAGCAGAAGGTGCCTATAAGACCGGCCCCTGATAAAAAATCTCGGAAACTGAGCCTCTGATGAACTTACTGACGGGTAACTTTCCGCACATGTTGTCGCAATTCCGCGTCGGAGGAATTAAGCACACCCTGGTGACTATGAGAGGAGAAGACTCTCGAAGCTTGTGCCTGTTTTCCTGTAGACTTGGCTCCACGTGCCTTTCCCCTTTGCTGATTGCACGTTGTATCCTTGGCTGGAATACATCATAGTCAGGAGTTACCTGTATGTGCTGAGTCCTGTGAGTCCTCCTGGTGACTCGTTGAACTTGGGGGTGGTCTGGAGCACTTCTGACATGCATGCTTTGAAACAGTGGTTGATAAGCCTGGCTGAGTGTAAGATTCACCGAGGAAGCTTTACGGACGGATTCCAGAGTCTCACCCCGGACCTACGAACTCAAGATCTGTATTTTTTCACAGCTTTCCAGATGTTTTTTAAAATGTAAAAGCAGATGGGAAGACAGGTGGCAAATGCCTCGGTGAAGGACAACAGGTGCAGAAAAGCTATATTTTCTATATGCAGTGTGTCTGCCACATGGAAGGGGAGAGCACAACTCAATATGATATGATTATTGAATGGGAATAATGTCTACCGCAGACATAAAGCAAAGCTTTTCCTTTGTCTCACTGAACCTTTTACGGTAGTTCCAAGAAGGAACATGATAGGTTCTACTTCCAATAAGGCCGCAGCGTGACAAAAAGCCAGCCAATGGTAAACGTGTCTTTGGAGAGTTAGACGGCAATACAGAGAAGAAGCAGTCTCCCAGTCTTCGCGTCACTAAACCTCGACAGTCATGCAAATGGACTGAAAACCTTCACAGGAAAGCAAAAAGTCAGACGCCAGGCAGCCAGAGACTTCGGCTACTGCAAAGAGGGGGAGGTGGGAGTCAGTTGGCTTGAATGATGCCTCCTAGTTGCCTCTCGAGGAGGTTAAGAATATGACCCCAAAAGGTTCATGAAGAACTCACAGTCACAAGGAGAGAGGACTGGACAGGGAACTGTGACATCATCAAAGTTGTGATGTAAACGAGCATCTCCAATCTCCAATTCCTTTCTCATTTTTAGGGTCTCGTTTAGTCTGGCCCACCAACAAATTCTCCAACAGAAACCTTTGAATTGCATTGTGTTTATTATGTCATAGATTAAGACAATCACTTAATTTCTAAATTTTAGAACGTCTTGAAGCTGGCTTTTTAGATTGAATACTTTTATGGGCATGTTTAACAAACAAAAGAATGTGGCATGATGATGAATAAAGTTGATTTCGATGAGATTTCTTTTTAGGGGAAGTAGGAAAATACGTCCCTGATGGATTTTGCTTTTCAATAACAAGTTATTGAACCAATTCACCGTAATATATCTTGAAGAATCAAAAAGCCTTCATTCATAAATCAAATTGTATCTATGGATCAAAACAAAGGAAACAGGGGAGGATGACAGAGGAAAGTGATAACCACAAATATTAGCAATAAGCACCGGCCTCAGATGCCATGGCATTTAAGGCCACAAACCTTAGAATGTAATAATAAAGTGAATTTTCAGAATGTAAAGAAGTCCCACGAGGAATTATCCATTTAAAAGAATATGAGGTGTACCTTTTCTGGGTTTGTATATTTCTTAAATCCTAACAAAACATTCTAATCCATTTCACAGAGGGATTCAAAGGTAAGTTCCCAGGAAGGGAAATAGAACTTTATTTTACCTACTTCTGTAATAACTTAATATAACTCTTATCTGGTTATCTTTTCCCACGAAGCATCCAATTGCATACCCTTTCACTCATATCCCAAAAGACTAATCCAGCTGAATTTAGTCGACGAGCCCAGGAATGAGGGTCCAGAGGCCTGGACTTTGCCATTAACTTAATCTTGATTTGCCTGTTACTAATAAGTTAAATGGAACAAGCATATTTTCCCTTCCTCTCTCACCAGTTCGTGACAAGGGTTAAAAGTGAGGTTATAAATGTGAAAGTATTTTGGAAACATGTAACAGAAGCACGTCCCAGTTAATTTGATCCATGATTATGTGCACATTACATCCCCTAGAAAATGAGGATAGGGAAGAATTGCAACCAGCTGGTCTGACATCTTAGTACAGGAAGATCAGAACATGACAGGATGCTTCCGAGATCAAACACTGGACACCGCCAGGGCTGGGCGCCCCGTCGCCTAAGCCAGCGAGCGTTCTTTCTGCTGATTCCATCACCTCCCCAAACAGTCCCGCTCTGCCTCGCCAAAGCAGCTTCACGAGATGACAGCACTCATGGGGCAGCAAAAGCCACAGCCCCACCAGGCTGCACCGGCGTTGTCTGCAACCCGCGTCTTGAGGATCTCTCAACCTGCCAGGACTCTAACACCCCCTGAAATTCAAGGCAGAGGTATCACCGCCATCTGATTTGCTACCAAATCAGAAAATCCTTCCCCAGAAAGGACTAAGGACTTCTAAAGTCATCTTTCAGCATACAGGACCCATTCTGTCGCTGGTTTCTTCCAACAGCTCCC
>CM052546.1:5357909-5378800 GCA_028533065.1 Trachops cirrhosus | reverse complement strand
TTGTATGTATAAGCAAGGCCTTCCATGGCAACGAATCTTTTGCATTTTTAAAGGCAAGTTGTACGTTCTGACACTCTAAATGGTAGTGAAGGTATTTCAAATTATCTCCCCTTCACTTGCTGTATTAACGGAGAGAGCACATTAAGGGCAATCAGGTTATATCTTTATCAGAAAAGCTTCCAGGGCTTCCGCAAGCACCTTGCTCTCACAGCGAGGTTGTCTGCTCAGGGTTTTATAATGTTTTCCAGATGGAACGCAGGCATGAAATAGCTCGTCTTCAGTCTCCTGGAGGAGAATATTAAGAATCATCACCACGACACACTCCATCAGTGGTTTCCTTGTGTTGCTCCTTCCCGGAGATTTGGTACAGACGTGATGTTACGAGTCACCTACAAGGACAGGAGGTCACGGCGTTTACATGCTAATCAACAGCTACAGTGTGTTCGGTGCCAGTCCCGTTCTAAGCCTCTAACCTCCCTTGTCTCTCATCTGACAACAATCCTATAAAGTAGCTGCTGTTAACCCATTCTGTAGACTAAAAACCCAGCGATGCGATGAGCCTGCCTGGCTCAGGTTACACAGTTAGTAAGAGGCACAGGTGAGGTGGAAGCCTAGTCTTTTTGGTCTCAAGACCCAGTCTGCCTCCTTTTTTTTCTCTTTTTTTAATTGAATTTATTGGGGTGGCATTGGTTAATAAAACCATACAGAGTTCAAGTGTACAACTCAGTAACACAGCATCGGCACACTGCATCGTGCGCTCAGCACCCGAAGTCAAGTCTCTTTCCGTCCCCATTCATCCCCCCTTAGCCCAGCTCCCCCTCCCTCCTCCCCCCTCCCTCTGGCTGTCACCACACTGTTGTCTGTGCCTGTGTGTCAAATAAATATATTAATATATATACTGCTTAGTCCCTTCACCTTTTTCACCCAGCTCCCCCTTCCCTCCCCTCCGACAGCTGTCGGTCTGCTCTGTGTATCCACGCCTCTGTTTCCATTTGGTTTCTTAGTTTATTTTGTTCATTCGATTTCACATGTAAGTGAGATTATATGATATTTGTCTTTCTGACTGGCTTACTGCATTTAGCATAATAGTCTTCATTTCCATCCATGCTGCCGCGTAAGGTAAGATCTCCTTCCTTTTTATGGCCATGTAGTATTCCATTGTGTGACTGTACCGCCGATTTTTTATCCACTCATCTACCGATGGGCACTTGGTTGGACTGTTTCTGGATGTTAGTTATTGTAAATACTGCTGCAATCTACAGAGGGGTACATACAGTCTTTCGAATTTGTGCTTTGGATTTCTTTGGATACATTTCTAGAAGTGGGATTGCTGGGTCAAAAGGCAGTTCTGTTTTTAATTTTTTGAGGAAATTCCATACTTTTTTCCACACTGGCTGCATGCACCAGTCTGCACTCCCACCAACAGAGCATGAGGGTTTCCTTTCCTCCACGTTCTTGCCAGCACTTGATGTTTGTGGATTTATTGATGACACCATTCTATAATACAGTGGTCCCCAGCTGTTTTGGCAGCGGCTTAGTGGAAGATAATTTTTCCACGGACAGGGCGGGGGTGGTGGGGAGAGAGGGGAGGAGGAGCTCAGGCAGTAATTCGAGGGAAGCTTCACCCACTCAGCCACCACTCACCTCCTGCTATGCGGCCCGGTTCCTAACAGGTCACAGACCTTTACCGGTCCACAGCCCAGGGGTTGGGGACTCCTGCTATAGTGTATCATCTGTGTATTGTATTGTGTGTTCACCACCCCAAGACAAGTCTCCTTCCCTCTTATAAAAAGTAGTTAGAAGTCTCCAGAATCTGGATGAGTTGGACAATAATAAGAATTAAACAAATGCAAACAGCATTGAGAGTACCTTTTTCTCCTTCCTACCTTGGAAGTACCCACTGAACATTCTGTCTGCAAAGCCAGTAACTCACAAGGGTGATGAGAAGCAGCAAGCAGGCCGAGGGAGAAACCCAAGCAGTACACTGGAGAGGTCAGGAGCTACGGCTGTGACCTCAGGCAGCTTGGGTTGGAGGCCTGGCCCGACCTGTCACCCGTTAGCTGTATGACCTCACTTAACCTCTTTGAACTTTACCTCCCTCTCAGTAAAATCAGAAAACGTCCTTATAGGCTTGACACAAAGCATGCAGTTTACCTTTGGCATACTGTTGCATGTTCAATAAGAGTTATTTTCACTGGAACTTTTGCTGTTAGGTTGCTTTATAAAAATAAAAGACACCGTTGGCTTAAAAAAAATCCCAGTTTCTGATTTAACTGGTTTTTCTTGGCACCCAATGGCTCTACACTTCTTGATTTAAGAGAACCTTAAAAACAAAGAGTGGTTTCTGCTTTCAAGAACAGATACTCTTGTTTGAGCTTAGCTGACACCGAAGTCTAGTTGGACAGCTCCAGAGAGAGCCCGTGTGACTTCTCGTGCCCATTTAAATAGGAAATCAGTGCTACGAAGAGTGTGCATTCAGAGCGTCTGACTTTCTAATTAATATGTCAGTCTCTTAAACACACATCCCATACGTTCTTATTTCTCCATAATAAAATCATAGCTTTCCTACCCACCATTCCCAAACTCTTTAAAAAATTGTCTTGTACAGGATTACTGAAAATACATTAGCTGCCTAGCCACACACAGAGCTGAAACGAAGACCACCCCTCGGTACGTCTCCTGCCCAAGGAAACCTGTCTACTGGACTTTTCTTGTCTTCTCACTTACGGCTTTAATCCGAGAGAACATGCAGACGTCTTCCTATCTTGTTATCAAGATAGAAGGAGTTAAAATATCTGCAGTGCCCTGCACGTAGCAATGCCTGAGCCAGCACAGCCTACTGTCATTATATTTCTCGAAACGCCACTTTGGCTAGATGATGTGGGGATAAAAAGGCATTGTTGGTCAAATAATTCTGTAAGGTACCGGATGAAATGAAGTTAAAAAGCTTTCCTTCATGCAGGAGTTCTTGCAGCTTTTCAAATGCTAATGTACAGTGTGAAGTGTAAGAGAGGAGTGTACTATATGTTTCCCAAGTTTATTTGACAATAGAATCGCTCTTTGTGAGTGAAACATATTAGAGTATCGCACGGATAGTCTATGGAACAGACTTTTGAAAATACTATATTAGATTCTTTAGTAGCAAAATAGCAAGAAACAGAATTTGGGACTCAATATTTTCCATAATTACAGGTGTTGAAGAAATACTGACTCTAGCAAGAAAGTAACTTTTAAAGAAATGAATTAATGAGATAGAATGCATGGGGGAAAGATCTAGCCTTAAACTCTTAGAGCCCAGCCAAGGTACGAGTCCCTGAGAGCAGAATCTGCTGCGGGAGCCTGATGCAGCTCGGAGAAGAGCCCAGGCACAGGGAGAGATGGGGCTCCCACCTCAGGGTTCGTACTTTGAAGAGAAGGACATCAGCGATGGTGCTACACAGTTACGCATTAGAGCAGCTGTCCCCAACCTTTTTGGCACCAGGGACCGGTTTTGCAGAAGACAGTTTTTCCACGGACTGGGGTAGGGGAGATGGCTTCGGGATGATTCAAGCACATTGCATTCAAACTCACCTCCTGCTGTTCTGCCTGGTTCCTAACAGGTGCGGATGGGTCCCAGTCCCTGGCTCAGAAGTTGGGGACCCCTGCATTAGAGTCCGCTCTTCTCTCCCTTCCCCCAAGTGACTTCACCAGCTGTTTCAGTCTGCTAGGGCTATCATAACAAAGTGCCACACACGGGGTGACTTAAACAACAGAAACTTATTTTTTTCACAGTTGTGAAGGCTGGGCATTCAGCATCAAAGTGATCATGAAGTTGGTTCCTCCTGAGGCCTCTGTGTTCGGCTTATAGACAGCCGCCTCCTCTCCCGTCCTCACGTGACCCTCCCCCTCTCTAAGTCTGTGTCCTAATCTCCTCTTCTGGTGAGTCCGTCAGTCACTGGATTAGGGCCCACCCGAGTGACCTCATGTTAACTTAGTCACCTCTTTAAGGGCCCTGTCTCCAAATACAGTCCCACTCTGAGGCTCCGGGGGCTAGGACTTCAATATATGAATCTTAGGCGGGGATAAGGGACAGCAGGAGGCATCGCTGATGGGATGCCACCAGGCGTAACTCCTCCCTGGCCTGCAAGAAGGGCTGAGGTCCCGCTCAATTTCCTGCATTTCAAACACACACACACACACACACACACACACACACCCCGAAGCCCTCTGCTAAGTTATCTCTCACCCTTGTTTCTTGCCCAATTTTTGTCAACTACTTCAGCTTTTATTCTGTCTTCCCCAAACCCAGGGAGCCTCTGTGACACAGGCCGGCTTGTGCCATCCGGTCCCCTGGAGAAGAGCTGCCAGATGAGGTGTTTCCCTGCTGATTTTTATCTTCAAGGGTCTTTGTAGGCCCCTCCCACCCGCCTTCTCCACACCCAGTAACACCCTGGGCTGCCCAGGATCTCCCACTGCATTCCAAAGATGTAAAACCCACAGGCTCTGGGAGACTTGCACAGGTGGTGTTAAAGCAAGGGTAGTCTTCTTTTACCGCTGGGGACAGTCAGGACACAGGACAGTTTACGGGTCTGGAAACAGCACTGAGTTAGCAGAGGCCCCTTTACCTAACACAGCAAAGGCTGCCGATGTGGGACCTGGCCGGAGGGCACGGCAGGGTGTTTGCTTTCTAACTACCTTGTTATGTGATAGAAGTCATAGGGTGAGAGGAAAGTATGAAAAGTTGCTATTTTTTTATACCTGGCCTTCTGATAGCCTATATGTTTTAGGGACAGATAAGTTCCTAATGAGACTTTTTATAATAAAGCTTTCATTGCTTTGAGAAATATTAACTTTTCCAGTTCTTCCGGGTAGATCGCACCGACCCTGCCGTTAAGGTTACAATATCCTAAAGATTTAGCTCCGCGGTAATAATGGGTAAGAGCCTTCGCGTTGCCACGGGCCAAAACTATATTATTTGAAATGAAACCTCTCATAAATATCCAACTATGAAATCATTATCTATCATCGGCTGCTGTTCTATAAACAGGACAGAGCTGACTCTCCCACCTGCCAATATCGGAGCTGCCACAGAGAAGGATTCCGTGTCCAGCGCTCGCAAATTAAACGGGCTTTTGCTCTCTCGGCCAATTCTAGGAAGCCGAGTGGGTTTGGCGGAGGAGGGTCCAAGTAAGGCGGCTCGGCGGGTCTGATTTCTTCACGCGTTTCCTGTATGCCGCGGCCTTGGACCTCCTGCAGGCTCAGCCGCTGTCTTCTGGGCGCTGTTAAAGCGGGGACCTGTTCTTTAGAAGGGACATTGTAGCTCCCAGTGGCTCGCTCCGCATCTCTGCTTTTCCGCAACTTCCACCACTCTGGTGATTACTGCCATTCAGAAGAAGAGAGGGTGGCATCCGCAGAATACTGACCCAAAGGAAAGTTTCTCCGGTGTTGAGAATTTCAAGCAAATCCCACAGGGAAGATATTTTGAGACATTGGTGACCTTTCGATTGGTCCCCCTAAATACACCAGCTTCTTTGTGAAAAATAAAACTGACCTCACCATTCCCGAGTCTAGCATCCTTTGGGGGTTCTCTCAACCTTCAGGATCAAGTCCCAACTCCTTAGCATGACTCACACGGTCCTCCAAGGTTGGCCTTCCACCCACCTTCCAGACTCAGCATTGTGTCCATCCCTTCCTGAATCCCTCTCACACTCAACTCAGGCCAAAAAAGCTTATCTTTTAAATCCTTACACCCCCGCATTGAGCTCGGGGCTGAGCCTGTGGTAACCTCAATCAGTGTTGGCGGAGTGAATGAAGGCATGAATGAACTGTTTATCCTGCTTGTGTGGAAGGCATCTTCAATGCAACGTCACTTCTGAAAGCTGGAAAGTGGGCTAGAAGAGCGTAACCATCTGAGAGAAAGGTTGGCTTCCCCCGTGGGAGAATAAAGGCATCCTGCCCCTGCCCCATTCCCAGGGCAGCGATCAGGCTTTGGAGAAGCACGGGGTTGCAGAGGCAACCCCCGCGGCACAGATCCACGGAATTTCCCAGCTCTTTCAAACACACTTAATTGCGCACACAGAAAAGAATGGAATCATTACTTAATCCAAAACACAATAACAACAACAGATTGCTGGAGTGAGTCCCCTGCAGAGAATGTAATGCGCGTGTTGCTTTTACCCACATATATAGTCAAGGCAGTGGGAATGGGGGCCGGCCCCTTCCCGTGGGCTGGGAAGGGGGTGCATGGATGCCTGTGCCTGTTATCACAGGAACAGGGGGAAACAATGGAAAACCCAAGGGTCTGGCTGCAGCTCCACTTAAGACTAACGCGTGTCTTCATTTTCGTCCTTGGCAACAGCGCACAGAAGTCGCCCGACGTTGCTGAAAGACCGCTGTCCACCCTGGTGGGTGCTCATCAATTATTATTAAGTATTGCAAGGTTCGGGTCAAGACAGAATATGTCTGAGAAAAACCATGGCACCTCCTTTTAATCTTGCGTAGAAAACAATTAAAGTATATAAAGCACATTATTAAAATATGTAAAATTTATAATTTAATTATAAGATTGCATAGCTTTATGATCTAATAGTTCTGCTGTATTTTGCATATTAGTGAACAATTGCTTTCTTAAAGCACACAGTAGAATCATTTACTTGATGCTGGAGAATAAGTTAATTATGGATTCCCTGTATATGACTAATGGATTTAATAATCACTTTACTGTAGAATTAACTTATACTTCCCTATGCTTATAGCACTAATGATGATATTCATAAAAGTTATATTTTCTTAAGATGTAAGATTGGCACAAAAAGAGAGACCAATGTACAGCTGGGTCTTAGAGCCAGCGGTTCTAAATAGATAGTCCAGAGCCTTCAAGGCTTCTCCTTGCTCCACCATAAATCATACACACCCTCTCCGCCCCCCACCACCTCCACCAGCCCTGCCTCCAACGGCTTTATTAAGGGAATTTATTTTATTTAAGGGAAGACGAAATGCTTGCCAGATGCGTTTACTGAAGCTCCTGGTTTCTCTCACCTCAGTGGTGGGTACGACAACCGTGAGGATGATTCTCTTACAGATGCTTCATGGGGCTGTGGAAACCCCCACCTGGCTGAGCTCACCTTGGGGTGCCCAGTCCCCCTTTCTGTCTTCGGTTTCAGTCCCTCGAAACTGCTCATTTTTCTCCTTCAACCAGAACAAACAACACCAGTGGAAGGAGTAACAAGAACACCCCCACTTTTTTTAAAGATTTTATTTATGTATTTTAGAGAGATGGGGGAGGGAGAAAGAGAGTAAAACATCAATGTGTGGTTGCTTCTAGCACACCCCATACTGGGGTCTGGCCTGCAGCCCAGGCATGTGCCCTGACTCGGAATCAAACCGGCGATGCTTTGGTTCGCAGGCCTGCGCTCAATCCACTGAGCTACACCAGTCAGGGCCGAGGAATACCCTCTTTTTTCTTTTCCAGGAGTCATCCCTAGCACTGCCTGTCTCAACTTTTATGCTTTCTTATCACCACCATCATCATCACCACCACCACCATCATCACCATTATTGTCATCCCTGCCACACTGTCATCATCTTCTTCATGATCGTCACCACCGTCATCATCACTACCATTACATCATCACCACCACCACTGTCATCATCATCATCTTTATCATCATGACCTCCATCATCATCCCCGTCACCATCGGCATCTGGGTTATTCTTCCTCGTGGAATTAAGCAATGGACGATCTGGATTTTATTTCCAGCTCTGCCGGTTGACTAGCGAGGATGACCATGGGTAAGTCATTACACCTTTCCAAATCTCTTTCCCTAGCTCTGAAATGTGAAAACCGATGACCTCTGACTCTGCACATGCTTTGTCCGCTGACCAGTCTTAAATACAGGCAGTGTATTATTGCAGTGCCCCCTCCTACCCAAATACACATCACCCACCCCTCCATAAATTACTCTGTGTTTCCGGCATGGGGATATAAATATTGTGGGAGAAAAGAACTATGGCTTACACTTTGATATACTATACAGAACTGTTCACAAAGTTTGTGCTTACTGAATACCTGTTGATGAATTGATTGAAAGAGTGTAAATTCTTAATTCCCTCCCCGAAGACCGGAGGGATTGTAATTTTCTTTAGGTCAGACACCTGTAGCTACAGGTGGGAAGCCTTAGATCTCTGTCTCCCTGCCGCGAGCCCCCACCAGTAACTTCCAGAGCACTGCTCTGCAGAGAGTTCAAAGGTCATAAATGGTGATGAGAGGCTGCAGGAAATGCGATGTAGCACCTGGCGGGACTTAGAAGGCCTCAGGGTACCATTCCCGCCCCCTTGCTAGGTTCTTCACAAGCTGCCAGGTACACCTGCCCTCTTCCTCAGCACACTAGAGGAATAAACCAAACTTCTTTATAAAATACCGAGTTGCTTTGGCAAGTGAAAAATACACAAAGTTTTGCTTTTTTAAAAAAAAATCCATAGCATATATAACATTATTAGAGGGAAATTTTAAAGCTATATTCTCAAGGTTTTACTGAAGTCATCCTTGGCTAATTAAAATGAAGCCCGAATTAGATGTTTGGATCCTTTTTAATACCTCAGCTTTGGGTTTGTTTGTTTAGTGAACTTTATTTATAGGACACATTCCCCCACATTCTCACTCCCCAGCCACAGTTCAGTCACTCCGAGGCAACTGGAGTGCTGTGTTCATAGTCTGATTAGTCATAAAAAGTACTCAGGATACTTCTTGAAATTAATTTTCTCATAAAAATAATTATGACCCACAAACCCCCTCCCTGAATTTATGCCCTGTTCTCTCCACCCACGACCTTCAGCTTGGCCGAAAGCAGCGTCCCTGAGCCTGCGAAGGGCACACACGGTACCTGGGAAACCTGTGGAAAGCCCGTGCTGACTCAGGTGGGGCCCGGAGCCTGCGCTTCTACCGCACTCCAGGTGAGGCAGCTGAGCGGCCAGTCCCGGCCACACTCCGGGTAGCAAGAACCTAACCTTTGCGCAACGCAGCCTTGAACGACCTCCATTTTATACACCGAAAACTCGTGTTATACTTCTACAATTTTTCATGAGAGAAATGCATGTTTAAGGTAAGCAATTTCTACCACTCCGAAATAATTTTATTATCCTTTTTTCTGTTGAAATACTACAGCTCACCACCTTTCATCCTTATCGCCACTTCATCTGCATTTCGGCTCGAATTCCCTTCTCTTTTTCAACCTGCTCCACAAACTACAATGCGTTGGGTGTTTTCACACAAGTACAGCCGCTAGCTACTCTGCTTTTTAAGGTGTCATTGGCTTCCCAAACGTTTTGAGATGTTTTATGCCTGACCAAGGGCTCGCAGGCACGGTTTCATAAAAATGAGCTCGTGTCCAGGGAACAATAGAATGAAAAGGTAGACGGACTTTGGAGTGAGATTCCGTGGGTACAAGTCTTGGTTCTGCTAACTACTCAATCTTGGGCAAATCTTTCACCCCTTTCTTCAATGTTCTCATTTGTCAAAGGGCAGAGGGTATAAATAGGCACATCATGAATTGGTTATTTGGGTTAAGGTTGGGGTTGTGAGATTTTAAAGGAAATTAGCCAAGACGGGAAACAGAAAGGACCCTTCACACTCTCATTAGGCAGACCTTCCAATCCCTCTTTGCTTTTCAGGGATCGCTCAGGACCCTCGTCCTGTGCAGGGGTCCTTCTCCAGAATGGCAACTGGCATCACACACTACCTCCTCCTCTTCTCTCTATCTCCCCAAACTTTCAAATCCCCCTATAAAACCTGCTGCTTTTGTGAAGCATGCGGCTGGGATTTGACACCTAGATTTCAAGTGATCAAACAAGACATGATGACAACTCTAAGAAAAATGACACCCGCCCTTTGAAGAAAACCCAAATCAATTCCCTTCCTCCTCTTCCTTGAGCTTCTCCCTTTTCCAGCTGCTACCTTAACTCATCTATCATACTTAGACAGAAATCCATATGTCTTGTTTATATCACAGTTTCTCAGGCAACCGCCAGGCCACTTAGCAAGAGTCTAAAGCAAGCAAATGTAATATTCTGCCCAGAAGTGATAGTCAGCCAAAGGTTACTGTGCCGGAGCAGGCTAATTATTCTAAGAGGACTTACTTTTACTATAATTATTGATTGCTATGACCTAATGGAAAAAGCTGCTATTTATTAAGTCCGTTTATCCCCTAGAAGCTTTTACGTATGTATCTCATTTTATCCTCATCACAACTTTGCAAAAGGTTTTCCAACTTCAAGGAAATTTTAAGTCACGTTGGTGCAGTTACTGGCTCAGCGTCACAGCTGGCGAGAGGCAGAGCCGAGATGGAAACAAGCCGTGAGTGGTTACCTGACTGTGTTCTGTTAATACTGTTACTTTCCATTTCAAATTTGTTTTGCCAAGTAATACGTGCAAATAACATGAAAGAGTTCCACAAGACTTAGAACAAGATAGCAGCAGTCCCTTGCCCCATCTTCCCCACCTCTGATCCTCATTCTCCAGAGGAAATCTCTTTCGACTGCTTTTTCTGCTACCTACCTCTACCTTTCTTTCATCGTATGCTTAATTGCTAACTCTTGATCTTTCAAGTTTTGAATTCTAATTGGCTTACTACTATGAAAGATGAAGATTTAACTCTCAACCACCATGTCCCTCCAATTTTCCTCTTCCCTCCTCCTAATGTAATCATATACGAATGGTTTTCTTTGTTAAATTAGATCGATAGTCAGTGTTTACGTTGATTCGGACATATCAATAGCACTCACAGCTGAACAATTGTCATAGATTACCTTGATAATTTGTCTTCTTGTACAACAGTTTTCCCTGGAATTAATGATTGCATCGCCATTCCATTTCTTCAGTATTTTACATTTCTATTACTAATTCATCCCTAGCTCTCTGCCAGAACCATAAAACTCTCAATCTGGTCAAATGCATCTAGTGCTTTGTTGGTTTTCTGTGTGTGTATGTTTTGTTTTATTTTGTTTTGTTTCCAACATTCAGCGCACAAGCCCTAGCTGTCAACCGCACCAATGGCTCCCAACATCTGCTTTATTCATGAGTTGGGTTCTTAGTAGTCTCTTCCAGCCTACAGATGCCTGTCCTTCGGTTCTGAAATCTTTCCTGTACAGTTGGATAATTTTCTGTCCTGTATTCCTGTAACTCTCACTAGCTAGAGGTTGGACCTCTGGAAAAGATCCTCTATCGCATCGTTTCTTGCCTATTTTTGTCTTTTTAGCTTATACTTTGGGTGATTTCTTCAACTTTTTCTTTCAATTAATGGATTTTTTATTTGTGGTATTTTAGTTTTTTTAATTTCCAAGCTCTATTGCTTATTCTCTGAATAGTTCTTAATTAGAGCATCCTGTGCTTGTTCCAGGAAAGCAAAATTTTCTTTTCTCTCTCTAAGCATATTCATTATAATTTTTAAAAAAGTGTTATTTGGCTCTCGAAATTTATTTTTTTCCAAGTAGTCTTTTTCTATTGGTTTCCTTGGCTCTCCTGTTCCACACGGGAGGCTTTCCTCTTGCCTCAGTCCCTCAGCAGCACCCTTACATGTGACACAGGAAGCTCCGTGCAGGGACATTCAACTAGTGAGCTTTTTAAGAGAGTGATAAAAGGGCAATGGGGTGATGGGTCAGCGTTTTCATAGGTTGACACCTGTGGTCCTGACCCAGTGGTTTTACCTCCCAGGAGGTCAGTTTCCCCCAGAAGGATCCTCCTGATTGCTTCATGCCAGCGTCCTGGGAACCCAGAGGAAAGATGGGCGGGAGGTCTCTGCTCAGTCTCCTGGCCCCGCACCTAACCCCTGACCACAGCTGAGCAAACCTTGCAAGAGATGAAAAACCTAGATTTTGTTTCCTTGACCAGCTACCAGGGAATGCAACTTACTGTTCTGTCTGCTAACTTTCAAAACCTCCCCAGTTTTCAGCTCTGCTCCACATTTTCTTCAGAAGTTCCTATTGCTTTCCTTTCTTGACACTGAAGTTCAGGAGTATGCAACGCAGCTGGCCTCTTGTACCTTGTCTCACTATAGGTACGGAGAGGGTCCTACTCTCCCTGCTGTGCTAGGTCAGTCACCACCTGTTTAATTGCATATTGCTTCCAACACTGGGCTGATCTCCCCATTGGCTGTGGAGCACGCTCCTGTTCTTTATCCTTGTTGGTGCGCGTTTTCCAAATTCCTTCATTATCGTCTTTGTGACATTTGAGCAGAGCATAGGAATGCATGTAACACTCGTTTCCCATGTTTAACCAGAAGCCCCATGCTTTATTCTTGTTTAGCAATTATGTTGGAATCACAGTGTGTTCAATAACAACCTAAAACCTCTCTTGATCCTGAACTGCAGAAGCCAATGAGGCTGAGCCACAGATACTCTCTAGTGTTTCATAAAACAGTAACCTTGGTGTATTAAACATGTTGGTCTACCTATTAACCCTTGAAGAGAAGAACAAAAGGAGGGAAGAAGGGAGAAAGGAAGGAGGGGGGAAAGGTATGTAAAGTCTTTCCCTAATTTTTTGAATGACACATGATAATAACCTTTACATAATTTTTCTTCATTAATACTTCTTGGGCTTCATTATTCAGTGGTATGAAACAATTCAATTCTCATACGATAACTGCCTTGGGATTTGGCTTCCAGAACCAACAGGAGGCAAAAACTACACTTCCGTTGCCAAGAGTGTAGTTTGTTTTAAACCCAAAAGCTGTCCATATAAAAATGGCATCCCAGAAGAGTGTATGTGGATTTAAAAATATCCTATTTATCTTCTCCAGACTTGGAATCTGATGTCAATATTGGCTTGAAACCATCTGTGGCAATTTGTGATTTTTTATTTTGGAGGAGTAAAAGGAAAGAAAAGAAGAAATGGGACGCCATTTTTTTTTTCACTTGGCTTAAGACCAGACATTCAAGGCTCATGTTCATTGCCATTGAATGAAGCCTTGGGTGAGCATAGTGGACTTTGCAGCCCTGCTGCCTGCTTTGCAAAGGGTCCCTGCTTTGCATCATGAGAGCTGGCTGACACTACTCAGCCATTATTCATGCGAGGTGATGACCAAGGGACATGTGATGTCGAATTCTGCTCCCACTGGCACATTGTCCACCTGGGACTGAGTCAGATCGCGGTGGCTGCTGCTTCGAATATGGGAATGTGGGAGGTCGGCTCTGAGACTTGGACAGGAAAGCCATTTCTATGATCACTGTGGGTACCACGTAGCATGTGTCCTGGATGCAGAGGTGCTGATGGTTGGAGGACTCCCTGAGCCGAGGGCACCTGGGTGACCTCACAAAGCATCTGTGGGCTCCAAGGAAAGACCTGTGGGCCTGTCTGCCAGCTCAAGGACTTAAATGCTCAGAAGAGCACCGATAACAGAATGAACACAAAAGACCTTGCGAATCAGGTAATGCAGAATCCCCATACTACTCAGTGGAATTTTTTTTAAAAAGCATATGGATCTCTGCGTATCTTTTTCTATCTCTGCCATTGACTATGGGTGTTGAAATGATGTGAGAATCTGGTACCTCTTTGTGGTCAGAATCTGACTTAATTCTGGGTTATTTGACCTCCAGCAGAGCTAAAAAAATCTCAGGTATGAAAAATTACTTGCCCAGGGCTTGATTTAGTGCTCCACAGATTAAAAATTATAGAAGAATAAAAAAAAAAGAGCTATAATTGAGTTCAGCTGTGTGACTTCACAGTAGCAAATGGTTCTGTTTATATATTTCATAACAATAACAACAGAATTTTCTTGATCTCCTCTACAGTTATCATGCAAAATCAACTAAATTTTATTTAGCAATCTCTAGAGGAAGTTAAAAATAATAAGAAGCAATAAAATACAAATGACTTGATAAATAGGAATTATATCTGCGCTGGATGTAACACTGTTTTAAAAGTATGGGCGTGGCCCATCATCATTTGAATAAAGTTTTGCTTTGGTGTGAGAGTCAAAACTTATGTCATTTGAAAGACCCACATATAAATAGACTGTAAATCTACTTTTCTTGATCAGTAAATAGCAAAGACTTCCCATGTCAATGGGAAACCATTTGCATTTATTTTGGTGCACTTACGAACCCTAACAAGACAAAACAAAGTTCTTATAAGGCTGCATTTTCCCAGAGAGGATAAAGAAGTCGGTGTAAACATAATGCTGCTGTACTCATTGGGAAGATGAAGAAAAATAAAGCAATTACAACAGCAACTTTCACAGGCAGTTTTACAGCCCCATATTAATATAATTCATTCTTCAAAAATGAGCCATTCCAATTTCTTACAGATTTTGAAATGTCCTCACGCACGCTCTCCAGAGCTCTGACTTGCTCATCAAACACTTCGAAATATAGAGAGCTATTGATGACACAGGGTATGTCCAACAATTACCTAGAGTCTGCATTGTGCTGTCACAGGCTCACACTACCAGCTGAAGTGTTTCGGGATGTGACCCTTCCACTCAGTTTCCAAACGTCCGTGGGTGCAGTTTTCTCTACTTGGATTGTTTCTCATTAGTAACGATTTGATTAGTAAAGAAGCAGATTCCCAGAAGGAAATAAACCTTCACTAGCAATGTCCCCACTGAAATAATTTCACCCCATTCCACTGAGATCATAGAGTTGCACACAGAGACGCACAGTTTAGCAAAGAGAAGATCTTTGCCTAAGATCCCTGTGTTCAAGATAATATCTTCAATCAGCTGTAACCTATTACTGTGAGTGTGTGTATTCTGTTAGAAATGAGAAACAATAGTCGTTTTCTCCAAAGTGACAGAATCACAGTGACACTTGAAGTCTAGTGATCCTGATATCATTAGCATATTTATTATTAATGAGTAAAGACTAAGTTTTCCAGTGTCCACTTTATTTTTATTTATTTATTTTTAGAGGAGAAAGGAGAGAGAAGGAGAGGGAGAGAAATATTAATGTGTGGTTGCCTCTCGCACACCCTCTACTGGGGACCTGGCCCATACCCCACACATGTGCCCTTACTGGGAATCGAACCAGTGATCCTTTGGTTCTCAGGCCAATGCTCAATCCACTGAGCCACACCAGCCAGGGCTCTTTTTTTACTTTTAAAGTTAGGGTAGCCCTTCTAGTATTACTTTTAAGGCCCTCAAAAGCTAGGTTTTGGAACTCTTCTGCATCTTTTGTAATCATTGATTCACAACTTCTCAGTGTGATTTGTGAGTGCCTAGGGCTGAGAAGGTGATTCTAAAAGGACCAGCGACGTCAGCAGTCTGAGAATGCAAAATCCTCCCACTCTTGATTTGGTCACCCCTTCCATACTCTGGTTTCTATGCAGATCATCACACTTTGTGAAGTTAAAGTAGGAGAAAATGAATTCTGAGAGTAGGAATCTTTCAGAATCTTGTGGCAAGCCTTTAAAAATGCACTACATTTACAAAAGCAGGATTCACCATTACTCTCTTAATTTATGTTAATACCTTCCTGCGATGGTCTGAACTCACAGGCTTTGCAATATGAGCAATTATGATTTTCTTACATCCATAAGAAACAATTTGTAGTTATTATACCATATTAATATATACACTCAGCAGCAACAAGCTAAAATCCTTTAAAATATTTTCAAAGCTGCATTTTACTTAACTCTTACTCAGTGTTCTTGAGTCAAATAATACAAACCTAATGTGGTTGAATAGTCCATTGAGAACGGTTTTCTTTGGGGTTTTGGCAGATAATATGATGAGTTAAGTTTGACCTTGCATCACACTAGGGCTGTGGAAAGTCTGGGAGACCTTTTGCAGGCAAGATGGGTAGATTTGTCACGAGCGATATTAGCACATATCATTGTGAGTATACTGAGTTTGGAAAATTAAAAGGCCAACTTTACTGATTAATATTAGCTGGAACAATGAAATCATATTAGAATTTCCTTTAGCTGAGTAATTGATTTGTGGACAATTTGGGATTAACCCTAAATAGGTTTGATTCATTTAAGTCCAAGAAAAGGTAGCTATTGTTAGCAATCAAAAAGTAACTCCAAAAGAGGAAAACCAAAAAACAGAAGTACTAACAAATATCGGGAGCTTTTAGCACAAGCCAGGACAAAAAAAATTGGTGGTTGGGAGAGCTTAGCTAAATCATCCATTCTTTATGAGTTTCTTGCTATAAAATGTACTCCCTAATGTTGAGAAGCAACAATTTAACACCCGTCCACTTTTTGTTTTATTTCTTAACCCATTTATTTTTGATTGTATGTTCACAACCTAATACTTCCAAAGGCAACATAGAAGTAGTTTTGTCCTTGAAAAGGGGGATTTATGTGATTTCTGGTTTTTTATTTGGTGCCCTTGGCGTTGACATTCCTGCCTTCCCAGGCCAAAGAAGAGAAATCACTTCAATGTCAACTGACTGATGGCCCATTCTGATTTCCTGAGATTACTACTAATGAAAAAATACTTAAGACATAAAAACTATGGAGTAGAAAATTTATAAAAGCTTTCCACCTTTATAAAATCATATCAAACGTTAAATAATTAAACCATGTCAGCTTGTAGCAATTGCTATGCAAACTGAAGTGAATAAACAGTTAAATAAGTGGGCAAGAAAATTCATACAGCTAGATTAAAGATGGCTTCTTTCTCTTTTCCTGGGTGACAATAAATTCAATTTCTAAGAGTTGTATCACCTAAGATAAAACTGAGCTATGTGACTATGTGACTATGATATTGCAATATTTTTCAGAAAGAATTTTTAGTACATATAATTAAATATTAATTAACTAGATATGCATATACTTTGAATTTTATCCTCTAAATGCATGAAAATATCCTGTGATGCAACTTGTAGAAGTTTAGGATATTTTGATATAATTTTTTTAAAAAACTAAAATAGCCCTGGCTGGTGTAGCTCAGTGGATTGAGCACGGGCTGTGAACCAAAGGGTTGCAGGTTCGATTCCCAGTCAGGGCACATGCCTGGGTTGGAGGCCAGGTCCCTAGTGGGGGCCACATGAGGGGCAACCACACATGATGTTTCTCTTCCTCTCTTTCTCCTTCCCTTCCCCTCTGTCTAAAAAATAAATTAATTAATTTTAAAAAAGTAAAAAATAAAATAATACCAAAATAGAATTTACCATATTCTTTGTTGTTGTATTTCATTTCTGAATAAAGGATCTATTTAGATGTAGCTCCATTATTGAAATAAAATTACAAAGCTAGTTATGGTACAATAGGAAAATATTTACTTTGCAGACAGATAAACATTTAAATCTGGGTCCTGACACTTAACAATGGGACTGACCTTGGCAAGGTGCTTAACTTCTTTGAAGTCATCTGTAAAATAAAAAAAATACCTATCTTACCAGCTGGTCATGTTAATAAGAATTTCACAAAGCTTTGTACATAACTGTTCAAAGATATGTTTTCCTTTCTCCCATCCACAGTGTGAAAATGAGGTCCTAGTATAATAACCATTTTTATCCCTTAGATTACAGTATAGTATAAAAAACAGCTTTTGTATTTTTCATTCAGTCCTTTTGTTAACAACTTTGCTGAGATATAATTCACATGCTGTACAATTCACCCACTTAAAGTGTACAATGGCTTTTAGTATATTCACACAGCCACTCATCCATCACCACAATCAGATTTATTCCCCGTGATCAATTTCATATCGCCATCACCCTCCAAAAGAAAACCCACACCCCTTCGTCATCCCCCTCCAGGCCTCCCACCTATCCAGCCCTTGGCATTCACTAACCAACCTCCTGTCACTATCAGCTTTCCTAGTCTGGATATTTCATATAAGTGAAATCACACCATATGTGGCCCTTTGTGACTGCTTTTTGCCTTAACACAATCTTTTCAAGATCCCTCCATGCTGTAGCATGTGTCAATACATTCCTTTTATGGCTGAATAATACCCCGTTGCATGGATATACCACATTTATTTATCATTCTTCCATCGGTGGGTATTTCGGTTGTTTCCACTTTTTCGTTATCAGGAGTTGTGCCACTAGGAACATTTATGTGTGTGTTTTTGTGTGGACTTGTTTCCATTTCTCTCGGGTGTACGCCTACAGGCAGAACTGCTGCATCAGTGGTAGCTCTTTACTGAACAACTTAAGGAAATTTTAGACTGTTTTCTGAAACATCGGCATCATTTTCTATTTCTACCAGCAGTGCATGAGCAGTCCAGTTTCTCCACATCCTCGCCAACACTTGCTATTACCTGTTTGATTGTTTTTTTAATAGTTTTCCTAGTGTGAGTGAAATGGTATCTCAGCGGGGTTTTGATTTGCCTCTCCCAATGGCTCACGTTGCTGAGCATCTTTCCATGTGCTCATTGACCGTTTGAAAATCTTCCTTGAGGGAGTGTCTACTCAGATCCTTTGTCCTTTTTTAATAGGGTTATTTGTCTTTTTATTATTGAATTGTAATAGTTCTTTATAATTCTAGATATTGCCCCTTATCATCTATGTGGTTCCTTTTCCCTCATTATTTTCCTATCTTCCCCCTCAACATGCCCCACCCAATTTAGCATGAACATATTCACAACTTTCATTTTTACCGAGTGTTTTAGAAATTGTAACACAAAAATTCCCACTTTAAATCATTTACATCCAATTGAATGACAGGCACCTCTGAATAAGTTTATGATGCAAGGTTTCTGTGTCATCATCCCAAAGAGGGATTCCTCTTTTCGTGCTGCTTAAATATGTCACATATTTTTATAACAATTTTGGCTAAAAGTCTACTAACTATTTATGTGAGTAGTTTTAAAAGCCCTTAGTTATTTGTGCAGTGGAATTTAAACACGCACAAATTATTTCCCCAAATATTTCTTTGAACATGAGAGCCATCTTTGATACAAATTTCTTGCTTAATTTTTTTTTCTTGTAGCTCCTGTTGTTTCTTTGCCTCCTCAAAAACAGAGAGAACTTCAGTCCATGGTGTCATTTTTGGTTGTGAAGTTTCAGCCTATGGGACACCACATCTGGAGTGGAAGAAAAGGGCAGACAAAACGTTCCTCCAGTGACGACGGGCCTATCTCAACACAGGTGAGTGAATTATGTGCACAGTGCACACAAGTAGTCAATGTATTTGTTGATGCTGTTAATGAATTCTCTCCTGCAGATCACATTTTATAATGCAAATTTGAAATGTTTCTTTTGTAATCATCTCAGGCAATGTACTAATCACTTCCACATCCCAGGTATTAGAAGATTTACAAAATCTTTTCACATATATGATCTCAGTATGACTTAGAGGTCTGCACATGACCTCTAAGGTAGAGGACAAAAGGATGGAAGGGGTGGGGCCGTGTTTCTCAGAGGGTGGCTCAAAGATCACAGGGTCACCTTGACACCCTGGAGAAATGGCCAACCAACTGTAGGACCCAAGGAGCCGGAATGGATCAGGACACAGGGGCTGTGCCTCACAAATCTGCATTGTAAAATAGCCATCCCAGATGACCCCAATTCACTCTAAAATTTGACAACCACTGGCATAGTAAGCAAATAAGTAAGTAAGCAAGTAAATAAATAGCATAATATGCTTCAGACTGAAAAACACTGTGAGAAAATGATCTCTTTGATCCAATTGCTTCACCTTCTCGAAACAACTCAGAGTTGTTTAACAGTGAATATGTTAGCCCCCTAGCACATTCTCTTGTCCAGAGTAGGAATTCAATGAATGGTAGTTATTATTTTTTTGAACCACATCTTTGGGCCATTCTTCTCAGAATAATGGGTGGTGATGACCGTTACATGGAGGAAACAGGGCAAGCGAAGGATCCAGGACAATCAAGCTACGCAAATTATTACTGTATCTGTGTAGAGGGTGTATGTGGGAGTAGCAATGGGTAAATCTGGAAAAGTAGGACTGGGCGAGAAAAGAAGACCATAAATTCAGAGAACACAGTCAGGAATAACAATTTTCAAATATCCTCAAAAGTAGAGAGCATAGTATAATGAAACTCTATGCACTCATTACCCAGATTTAATAATTACCAACATTTTCTACATTGACTCATCCACCCCTTCTCTATTTTGCTTATTTTTTTTGCCAAAATATCTTGAAGCGATCCCAGACTTTCCTGTTACTTTACCCTCCATACCTCAGTGTACACCTATAATACACACGACACCTTTTTACACAATCAGCACACCTTTATCATACCTGAAGAAGTTAACAATATTTCCTTGGCATCATCTATCTACCACCTGGTCCATTACCACATTCCCCAGTTGTCTCAAAATTGTGCTTTTACAGTTTTATTTTTTTTAAATAGGCTCTAAACACAATCTGCCTATGACAGTTGGTTAGTAGGCTTCTCAGGTCTCCCCGATTTAGAAAAGCACCCTTTCGGCATGCTTGCTTTTTCCGTCATTGACTTATTGTAGAAACCAGATGATTTGTTTACACAGAATACTCCGCATTCTGGATTTGTCTGCGGGCTTTCTTGGGATGGGGGTGGCCAGTTTAGTTCCCATAAATGCACGTTTGTTCTGGAGACTTACTTAGACTCAGGTTCCGTGGACATGAGCCCATTGCAGAGTGTCACGGACTTCATAATCCGTCCCAGTAGAGGACAGCCCAGATCTGGCCGTCCCACTTTTAGACATGCTGGCATTGGTCACTTGTTTCAGAAGGTGAAAAACTGATTCCGCTAGGACAAAGTCCTCCATTACCTTTCAACAGGTAATTTCAACCAACTGATGATTATTGCCTGGACCAGTTCTTTCGTTAGGGGCTATAAAACAGCGGCGTTCTAATTCTAGCATCCCTTCCACGTTTATGGACTGGAAGCTGGGTTCTGATTGTTAGCTGTGCTCATTGCCATTGGGGTGTTGCTGGTCCGAGGTACTCTCAGTAGGGAATGTATGTGCGTACACACACACCCCTAGATTTATTTCTCTATTTATCTTCATATTTT
>CM052546.1:5330460-5357409 GCA_028533065.1 Trachops cirrhosus | reverse complement strand
CACCATCATGCTGGGTGCTCTCCTCACCCCGTTCAGGCTCTGATACCCTTGCCCCCCAGACCACCCACATAGAAGTCCTTTTTGTCCTGCTTGGTCTAGAGTGACTCCCCCACCCCTCTTCCGCCACAGCTGGTGTGGACCTTGTCTCACCCTACTGGGTAGCTCTAGGGCTAGCACAGAGCATGCCTTGACAGTTTATTCTCAAAAGTGTCCTGCGTGAACAAAGCATGGAAAGTTTTTCTAGGGGCAGTTTTTTAAATATGTCCTAAGGGCAAAGTTTTGTGTTTTCCCACCATTCCTAGTTATAGAGATTACTGATAGTTCACTTAATATTGCTATCATCCGCTTTATTTATAATGGTGAAAAATATCAGACAAACCTAAACTTCTCTCAGTAGAGGATTTCTGAAATATACCATGATATACAAGGTGTGTCCGGAAAAAGTTCAGCCATTGTTAATATAATGAGAACAGTTTGCACTATATCGATGTAACCTGGCAGCCAAGGAGAGTGGACTGGAATGCGCATGTGTGAACAATGACACTTTCACTGTACTAGTCAGTGGGCGTGGTAAATGCCATTGAGTGAGCATGTGTACTGTGTGGCCACCGCTTTCAAAATGACTGAACAAGTAGAACAACAAATCTGCCCCCCATTTTCCATCAAGCTTGAACATTCCTCTGTGGAAACTGTTCAGATGATTCTGAAGGCTGCAGCTATGGGCAGCTGGCGATTGGCAGCTTCATCACGACAATGCACCTGCTCAGGCATCACGTCTCATGCAGAGGTTTTTGGTGAAACATCAAATCACCCAGGTGACTCAGCCCCCCTACAGCCCAGATTTGGTGCCCTGTGACTTCTGTTTTTTCCCAAAACTAAAATCACCTTTGAAAGGGCAGAGATTTCAGACCATCAATGAGAGTCAGGAAAATATGATGGTGACTGGGAGAACTGTGTGAGGTCCCAAGGTGCCTACTTTGAAGGGGACTGAGGCATCATCATCATCCTATATACAATGTTTCTTGTATCTTGTATCTTCTTCAATAAATATCTCTATTTTTCATATTACATGGCTGGATACCTTCTTGACAGACCATGTATATAGGTAGTAAATGTATATATATTCAGTAAATATATATATACATATATATGGTAAAATATGATGAAAATCTTACAAAGAAATGAGGTAGATCTATGGTACTGACATTGAAAGATACCTAAAATATATTATTTATGTGCTGCTGAAGTGAGCACCCCAAAATATATTGTTAGGCAGAAAAGGAAAAGCACAACACAGCTTTCGCATGATCTCGCTCGTATGAAAGGAAAAATTTTGCCCACATAGGTACGTGCAGAGACACAGGCACGGAGGGACACACACCGCTGTATTAACGTGGATTATTTTGAGGGGCTGCCGTTCTCGGCAACTTTTACATTTCATTTTATACAATTTTGTGTTATTAAACTGTATATAAAAACCCTAGATCTCTTCTATAACCAGGAGAGAATGATAGAAGTACTCTTTTAAAATAAGTCACTGCAATTTAAAAAGACGTACTGTGGGCGTCAGTACTGAAGATCTCTGCAGAGCTCCTCACTGTGACCTAGCCTAACCCCGGGGAGGGTGAGAGTGTGTGCTGGGGCAGGAGAGACGGAGGCAGAAGGAGGAGGGAAGAAGAAGAAGGTCGACAACTTGGTTTTCCTTGAGCTATTCTTAGGCTCTTTCATTTTTCCTTATAATGAGAGACTTGCCTGGTCAGCTGGGTATCCTTACAGTGAATTTAAAACATAACTCTTAGCAAAAGGAAAATGTTGACCCTTAAGGAAAGGACTTAGCTTCTAAGAAATGGCATAGCATTGCCTGCTCGAAGTAATATCGCTGTATGAGGGACCTAGTTTTATATTTTAGTCCAAATTAGTTTTACTCAAAATAATTAAACGGTAATGCTCTCATTGATGAGGCCTAAATGTATTTTATAGCGGTCTTTCAGAGGGAAGCACTTGAAAGCGGAACACGTCTATTTCTGGGAAGTCACAATGTGCGGAAAACGGGCTATGACTGGTGATCGCTCTTTTCTCCTGCCCTGTTCCCCTCCAGGTGACACATTTGATACTCTCCACTTCAATGTAAGACTACCCTATTTTTAAAAATTACATATACACCACACACACAGAGACGCACACACTTTGCCGTATTTGAAAGAACATTTATGGCTGTAGTGCCTGTCTGATCAAGTGCACCCTTTCTGTTGGCCTCCTCCCCTCCCCCGCCACGCCCCCCATCAGCACATCTGAATAACTACCTCTTTAATGAGCACATTAATACGCATTAACAGTACTCTGCTTAGATCTAATTTTGCATTATACCATAAGTTTTTTCCTCTGATTATAAATATGAGTAACGTACATTTTAGAAAATCTTTTTTTAAGAGATTTCATTTATTTACTTTTAGAGGGGGAAAAGAGGAATAAAGAGAGAGAGAGAAACACTGATATCTGGTTGCCTCTCATGCCCGCCACTGGGGACCCAGCAGCAGCCCAGGGCCGTGCCCTGACTGGGAACTGAACCGGCGACCCTTTGTTTCACAGGCTGGCACTCCATCCACTGAGCCACACCAGCCAGGGCAGAAAATCTTGAAAACACAGAAACATTACTAAGAAGGAAGAAAATCACCTGTTAATTCCACCACTCATAAAATAGCACTGTTAACATTTATTTTTTGTTTCCATTTCATTCATTTTTTTCTATGCCTTTTTTATTTGATTGTAATGATACAGTGTTCCATTTTGCCTTTTACCTCACATAGAAATCTTATAGCGTAGTATTCTCCATGTTTTTACAAAGCTCTCCCATAATTGTTAATGACTGCATAGGACTCTGCCACATGCTACACCATCATTTACTTAACTTTTTCCTACTATTGTATAAGTCATGCTATAATCAATGTCGTCACATATAAAACTTTTTTTGAAACTTAGATAATTTCCTTAGACTCGCTTTCTAGAAGTTGGGAGAAAATGACAGACGTTTTCAAGGTTCTCGATGTAAGTTGCAAAAACACTGTTCAGGAAGACTGCACTGCTTGGTTTATCTAATGGTGTTGCGTCTAAGACAACACCGTATCATGATCCTGTTTTGCAGTAATTTGAAGGAAGCATACGTACCTAATATTACCAGGTTGCTTATATAAAAATGCCTGACACTATATATTATGTGAAAGAACTAATGTGTAAGTAACATAAGGCATTATACAGCATGTACAGAATGAGAAATATCACTTAATTTTTATTTGTCAACATAATGGCATTATGAAGACACAGCAATATACTTTTACTATAGCTAGCACGTTAGGAGTATAAAATCATTTACAGAAAAGTACGTATAGTTTTTAGTATATATGGAATAAACAACATTGTGAGATAACTCATATCCACATCGCAGGTGAGAAGAAATTGTTTTGTTACTTTGGTTTCACAGTGGATATTTAGATAAATAGAGTTTAAGGTTAATGACTTGATAGAACAAAGATATAATTGAAATCAGCCAACATGAGAGAAATGTACACAGATAAATACTTTATGCAACAGTTGTTTTTTTTAGACACGTTTAATGTAAATTTGAACTTTTTGGATGCATTCTTCTGCCATTTCTCTTATTTGCCTGCACTTTGCTGGATCCCCTAAACTTACTGAGGCGTTAAACAATCTCACTAAGTGTATTTAATAAAATTATGTTTGTAGCCTAAGTTAAGGAAAATGTGTACTAACATTGCCTACATTTTCTTTACGTGTATGACTAAATGAATGACCGGTCATAGGTTTCACATTTTAAGCATTGATAAAGCGAAAATTTAGTTTATGATAAAATGCACTAGAAATCCTGTTAACGTCACCGACTTCAAAATTCCTCAAGATAGAGAAGCTGGGTGAGATAGGAGGGACACCGAGGAAATAGCTAGCTGGACTGCAAATTTCCAGATGAAAAATGTCTAGCATGATTTACTCTGATTCAAGTTATAATCCCACTTCATTAAAAATCTCATTTTCAATATTATACTCAGAAAATCGTAGGAATTTATTTGATAATAACAATTAGTATTTATGTAGCACTTACTTGTCAGGCATTAAGTACTCCGTAAGTATTAACTCATTTAATCACGGCGACCTATGAGACAGATGCTATTAGTCTGCGTTTCACAGGTGAGGAAATGAAGGCATGGAGAGGGGAAGAAACTTCTCCAAGCTTACCAGCTAGCAAGCGATGCAGTCAGTATCCAAATCCAAGCTGCTTGGTTCCAGTGTCTGGTCTCCTAACCACTGTACTGTACAGCCTTATCTCAATGTCACTTCTTATACAATTTTTACTTATAGACTTATTGTTATTCTGATTTTAGAAATAACAAATCAAAACCCGGATATGTTAGGTGAATTTTCTAAGGTTGCCAGAATTACAAATGCTAATTGAATCCCTAGAAAAGATTCAAGGACTGAAGGTCCATCTGTCTTTTTTAGAAGACTTGTTGGCAAAAGGTAGCTAATTTTGTAATTCCTGCAGGCTCTAAATTTCCCTACTTTAATTGAGTTTTGTGATAGAAATGAATTGTTTGACATCCTGGAGCATTTTCTGTGCTAATTTTAATAACTGCAGTGACACAATTCTATCTTAAGTTGTATTTATTGGCAAAAAAGACATGGAGTTCAATGTTTTGTTGATAGAAATCATGAAAGGGAGAGTTAATTGAAAATAGAAACAGAAACCTTAAATGGTCACTCAAATTTAAAGGGAAAAATAATTGTTCCACAGGGAACAATTTAAAGGGAAAAATAATTGTTCCTCTTGTTTCCAGACTTACCTGGTGAATCCATACAATAGTCAGCTGCTGTTTTTATCGTGACCTTTTATTTGTTCCAAGGATATTCTGAAATGGGAAAAAAAGTCAAATAATCAAATCTCAAGTAGTTTTCCTCCCTTAATGACCTAAAATTTGAGGTAACAGAAATTATATGGCAGGTTGCAGGTCAAGTCCCCAGGGACATCGAAGGAAGATCGATGTTTCTCCCTCACACATTCATGTTTCTCTCCCTCTCTTCTTCTCTCTCTAAAAATAAATAAAATCTTTTTAAAAAGAAGTTATGTGGCAGATGCCATAGGGAGATCAGAAATCAATATTGGTTCTTGGAATGTGGGAGTCAGAACATGTTGGGATGTGGGAATGGCAATGAGACTATATATGAAAAACTGCTGGCACGTGAAAATAAATTTAGAATACAGGAATCAAAAACTTTGGGACATGGGAATTAAAAATGGAAGAATGAGGATATTGAATATTTTAAAATTTAGGAGTTGAGCTGTGGGCATGAGGATTCTTGGGCTAAGCTATGGATGAGCTATGAAAATCAAGAATGTCAGGTAGACATAATCTCACAACAATGGAATAGCTTATGTTAGATTAGACTTCCCATTGAAAACAATGATAAAAACAGGACAAATATTTAACAATTATATTACATATAACAACTATACATAAATATATTTAACAACAATTTAACACATTCAAAACTATATGCATATACACACGACAAATATATATATTTAACAACCACTTGAAGGCAGTAGAGAACAACAGATAAAGGCAGGATTTGGTTGACTTCAACCTTTGGAAACATTAAGGGCAAAATTCATGTTCATTTCAGTTTTCCCCCACTCCCCAGAGCATTTTCCAGTTGGCTCAAGGACCACAGAACTAGACAGCCAGCAGCAATCTCGGTAGGATAGAACAGACGGGAGTTGAATAAAAAAAGCAGCTAGGATTTGAGGGACAAAATTCTAGGGAGGAGGAAGCTGCAGAGGTGTGAGCTCAAAAATCTGTGTACAAATTACCCTCGAATCACCAGTCAGTTCTTAAGATGTACATGCACAGGGAAAGACTTTAAGATACTTAGGAAAACACTATCACCTAAAGAGTTGAACAGAGATTTTAGCAGCTGCACAGTATTGGGGAAATGAGAGCTCAAGTTCAAGCCCAACAAGGTGGAGGGGCCTTGGTAAGCATCCTGGGCTTTTAGTTGTAAGACCTAGTAAAGATCATGACTTTAAAAGCATAAAACCAAGCCTCAGTGGGATTATGTGATTCACTGGTATTCTATCTGCCTATTACAATTAGAAAACTTAACCCTCTTTGCAGAAATCTGGTATCATCCAGAGCCTCAACAATTTTTCTTTCATGCTGTCTGACATTCAATAAGAAATTATGAGGCATACTTAAAAAAGTAGAACCAAATACAAAAAACCAGGAGGACCTAGATGTGATTCAGATATTGAAGATACCAAATAAGACCTTTCAATAATGAAGTTAAAATGTCTAGAACTTAGAGGAAAGATAAAATATCTCACCAGAGCCTTGGAATCTACTTAAAGAATGGAAGGGGAAAAAATCAAATGCAAATTCTGGAACTAAAAAATATAACTAAAGATAACAATTCGGTAGCAGGGTTGTGTAGCAGCTCAGATATAGCAGAAGAGATTCTAGTGAATGGGTGATAGGTCAGTAAAAAAATATGCAAATTAAAGCACAATGAGAAAAATCACAAAAAAACAAAGAGTGTAAAAGACATATGGAATACTCAAAAAGGTCTAACATACATATAATTGGAGTTCCAGAAGAAGAGAGACAAAGAAGGGGACAGAAGCAACACTTAAAGAAATCGTGGGTGAGAATTTTCAAACACTGATAAAAAAAACCAGATTTTATATTCAAGAAGTCTTAAGATCCCAAGTAGGATAACACATACAAACACACACACACACACACAAACGCACTCATACAATTACTACAAAAACAAAAGAAAAATTGTAAATCATCCAGGAGTGGGAAAAGAAGACATAATACCTTCAGAGGGGCAACAATCAGATCAGTGGCGAACCTCTCAACAGAAATAATGGTGATCAGAAATCAAGGGAAAGACATTTTTAACTGCCAAAAAAATTTAAAAAACCAAAATAGAATTCTATACCCAGCAAAACTATTCTTTTAAAAATGTAGGTTAAATAAAGAGGTGTGCATGTTAATAAAAACTGAGTGGATTTGTTGCTAGCAGGCCTGAACTAGAAGAAGTCTTAGAGGAATTTTTCACACTAAAGTACAATGATCCCAACCAGAGATGTCAAACTTCAAGGAGTAATGAAGTACATCAGAAAGAAGTGAGTTTGACCCACTTTCGTTCAAATACATTTTCATTCCAGTCAAATAATTTGGTTTAAAATATAAGTTCATATTTAATGAAATACAGAAAATGGGTGAGCTATAATTTTACAACTCAACACCATGTCAGTTTAATTTTAACCTAAAACTAAATCAAGTTTAAAAAAATAGGGTTGGGCTCTAGGAGTCAGAGGTCAAGGACAGAAGTTAGCATATAGGAATCAAAAATTACGGCTGATTTTGTTATGCAGGAGGGCGTTAGGGGACATGAGAACTTGTAGAGATGTGGTAGTGAGATGCCAAAGGCAGTATCTGTGCTGTAGGAGTTAGGGGTCAGGAATCTGTGGGTGATGTAAGAGTCCGGGGTCATGGCTGACAGTTGGGCTGTAGTGGTTGTGTCAAAGGACGGAGGTATGAAATTAACAGCGGTTGAAATGAGTGCGAAGGACAGTTGAGATTCCCATCCCCAGGCTCCGCCCTCTAGTCCCCGCCCACCCACGCACCGCCTCTATCGCCCCGCCCCTCACGTCAGGCCCCGCCCTGTCCAGCGCCTACAACAGAGGCCACACGGCACGGGCGAAGAGCGAGCGAACGAGCGGCGCAGGGACCCCGCGGGCAGCTGGGGTTTTCGCGGCGCCCGCCTCCTCTCCCTCCCCTCGGGCTCTCGGGCCGCTGGCCGGCACCGCCTCCCGGGAAGATGGCGCTGCACTTCCAGGTCAGTGCGCTCTGCACCGCGGTCCCTGCTCCACCGCCACGGGAACCCGGCGGGACTCTGGGATCTGGAGACTGAGGGCCGAAGGTGGCGGCGGAGGCCGCGGGAATGCGGACCGGCGTCCCAGGGACACGGTCACTGACTGGTTGGGCTGTACTCCATGGGCCGAAGGAAGGGGCGGCCTGAGCCGGGGGGTTGGGGGCGGCGGGGGGTGGAGGGGCAAAAGCCAGTCTCGGAGGTCGCCCCTGCGGGTGGGGGGGGGGCGGTGTGCGGATGCTGGAGATCGGCGGGACGGGCGGCTTTGGCCGCCCCCCGGACAGGTGGGAACCCAGTCCAGCTGGACAGCCTTTCCGCCGCGTTGCCGGCCGTAGCTCCGTCGTCAGTCAACACACAGTTGGGACGGAGCTGGAGAGGGGCCCTGAGTCGCCCAAGGTGCCGCGGCAGCAGTTGGACTTTAACTGGCCCGAGCGGGCAGGGGCTGTGTCTGTAGCCAGTTGGAGGCACAAACCCTGGCTCGGCGTGCGCCGGGAGTGTGGAGATGCTAAGGATGTTGGAAGAGGAAGGCTCACGCATTCTCGGGCTTCTCGGGCGTGTGCATCCAGTTATTTATTCAACAAACATTTATAGAGCTCCCCACTGTGTCTTAAGCACTGTGCAAAGTTCTGGGATGAAGGATGACATCATTTTCCCATCCCTGCCCTCATTGAATGCAACATTATTACGGTACATGTGAAAAATGGTGTGATGGAATTCATCAGAGGATATCATGGGAACATCCAGCCGGGGGCAGCCCACCAGGTGTGGGAGGCAGAGCTGCTAGGCTTCGCAGACAGGAGAGGCTTCGAGCTTCTTGCAGCTTCTATTTGTCCACTTTTTTGTTGAATTCCTACTTTGCTAAGTATTGAAGATACAGCTGTAGCAAAACTTGATGATATCTACTGTCAGGGAACTTGCAAGCTAGTGGTTCTCCAAAGACTTGTGGGAGTTGGCTGGGTGAAGAGGAAGGGAAAGGCTTAGAGGCAAAAGGGCCACGTGGGCCAAGGCAGAGAATTGTGGAACCACGTGGCCACCGCAGCAAGTTGGGTCTGGCTTGAGCGGAGTAGTCATCATAAAAGGGATGGGAGGAGAGATGAGTAGGGAGGGGTAGGCAATATCTTGATATGATGACAGTGTATCCAAGTGTCACATACTCTTTGTAGACTTCCTTGGGTCCCCCTGTCGTCACATTGACTTACCCCTTAACTGGCAGCTCCAGGGTGTTGATGGGTTAGGAGGTAGTGAGCCCCACACGCGGCCTTTTGACTCATTGCCATTTTAAGGGTCTCTGGGTCAAAATAATGTGATTTATTAACACCTTATAAATATGCGTCACTGGGAAATTTTCACAGGAAGAATCTCACGGAGGACTTAGGGATTGTAAACAGGCAATCAGATGTTAACAGTTCAAATGTTGAGGGTAAATTAAAAACTATGGCGGAAGTTTGGGACATTTTCAGACTTGGAAAGGTGATGCATAATAGTATATCACTCAGTCCTGGAAGACTGCTTCATACTTAGGTAGAGCGTCGGAACAATTAGCTGCTAATGCCAAAACTGCCCATACTGGTTTCCTAGCAATGTATTTCGGAGCAGTTGTGGGCAGCTTAAAAGTGGAATTGGACAAATAAAAGATTAGATAGTTTGGGAGGGGCAGAAAAAAACTCTAAAACTTCTCACTTTGAAATCTTTTTAGCCTATAGGATCATATTATAATCCAGTTAACTCAAGGAGCATTTATTAGTAATGATAACCAGTCCCTAGCATTTTGAATTTTCATATGCTCATTGTAGATTTGGAGCCCCGCAACTAACTTGAGAAGTGTGCATATATGCATGTATTTTATTCCTGAAGACACTGAGTCTCAGAACAGCTGTGACTTGCCCAAGGCTGCAGGGTTAGAGTAGACCCAGGAGCTCACCAGAGTTCCGTGTTCTTTCATGCCTGTAGTTTACTGTCACCCCGACACTGCTGTGTCCCTGACACAGTCAGACGTTATGCTGTTGGGGTGACGAGTAAAGCAATGGGTTTGTGCAAGGTGGGGTTAAGGCTCTGCTCCACGGTCCTTTTTACATCATGGCGTACATAAAACACACTAATTGTGCAGCTCATTGGCATAAATTGCCCACAGCCAGAAGCCTGGCTGCCCAGAGGGCAGTGGAATCAGTATCAGGCACACCCACGACCCACTTAGGATGCACGCATTCTGATTAGGGAGCTATGAGTTAGGGTGCTCCGTCCAAAAGGAAGTAATGGACCTGGTTATCTGAGGGGAGACAGTTCAGATGGAGGGTGAGGAGCAGCGTGGGGAAAGTTAGAGGTGGGAACGAGGTCGAGGAAGGGTAGCGCACAGAACAGAGGGCCCTTGATGAGAATCAGGAGAGAACGCTGCGGATAATATAGGCAACCCAGTTGGTTGATGTTGGGTTTTTTGCGCTCTCAGGATTGTTCCAGAACCAGGGACCATAGTCTTGCTTGTTAATACCCAGCCAGGCCATCTGATTTGATCTAGATGTGATTGTGAACGGTTGTATTTGAACACGATGGTAGCTGATGAAACGGGGTGTAGGAATGACCTTCCTGGCAGTGTGGACTTGCACTGGAGGGATGGCAGACAGAGGACAATATAATGTTCTATCATTGTCAGTGACGAGGACAGTGTTTACCAGGTAGTGTGGACCTGCTACGTGCCAGACACTGGAGTATGCTTCCTCTCATCTTTTCTATATTGGTCTTGACAGTTATTTTGGAAGGCGGATATTATTTCAAACTAATATTTATCATTTTCAAAATGAGGTTTAGAAAGGTTAACTACTTTGCGTGAAGTTACTTAGTAAGTAAGTGCCAGACTCCAAAGCTCCCACTCTTATTCCCAAAGAAACCAATTAAGAATCCAGGGCACTGGGGGCCACAGTCAGAAAATGTTGGTTCGTTGCTCTGTTGTCTGTGAATAATATCATGTAGAGGTGTGAAGGCTCTATTTAAAAAGAATTGGTAGGACTTTGTGCAGACTAGATATATACCTGAAATCAGCCACACTCCAAGAAGTCACTTCTGACACTGTGTGTGGCGGGGGGCTTTCCCAGACCACCCTCGGGTTTGATAGTTTGTCCGAAGGACTCAGAATTCACTGAATGCTGTCATACTCGAGGTTGCAGTTTATCACCAGGAAAGTACGCAGATTAAATCTCATTAAAGGAAGAGATGCATAGGGCGGAGTCTCGAAGAACTCTGAAAGAACGTTTTCGTTGTCCTCAGGACATGTTACTCTCCGAGCAGGTACGTGGGCAGTGTGCACTGAGTATGGCGAGCCGGGGAAGCCCGAGCTTTGAGTTTTGGAGGTTTTATTGGGACTTTGTCACATAGTTATGATTGATTAATTGCCCATATGATTGATCTCAGTCTTTTAGGGAGATGGATACCATGTAATCCAAAGTCCCCACCCTAAAATGGGTGGTTGGCGTTTCTGGTGTGGCCAGACCCCAATTTAAGACTGGGGTGGGCCCCCCTACGCTGGGCTCTTAACAAAAGCATTCCTATCAGGTATGACCTGGATTATCCCCCAGAACCTGAGGGCAAAGGTCAGACTTTTCTTGGGCAGGACCAAGCTCTTAATTACGGAGGGGGGGCTACTAGAAATGAAGAACCAAAGATAACATCAAGATTGTAAATCTAGCTTCTGGGCTGGACCTCCGGAGCCACCGAAAGAAAATAAGGAGACAGAGTGGACATCTGTGGGACATATATGCAATTCAATTTCTGACATTTTTGGGCTGTTTTCAGCATCTTTCTGGCTTCCCAAGAAGAAGAATTTGTAGGCAAATACAAAGATGGTGACAGAGTTGAAAGTGAGGACTCGGACATCATCCGCAGATTGATGATGACTGAGGTGAAGGGTGGCAAGGTGGCGGTGAGGAGGCGACGCGTACATGGGGCCTGCGGACTTGTATTTGGCTCAGACTTGACCATTTACTCGTGTTTGATCCAGAGCAACTTACATATGTATTGGATCTCTCCCCGTCAGCATGTCTGTAGAGTAGGTGTACTATAATGCGTGCTTTGCACGAGTCAGCTTTTCAGGATTGGTTTAAAAAGTGAAAGATGGAAATAGTTTTGTAAACTATTAAGCAAGCCCTAAAACAATACTTATCCAACCCATTGTAGAAGAGTTACAAGAGACCCAGGAATAAGCCAGGGAAGTGCAGTAAAGGGAGGAAGAAACACAGAGTTTGTGGAAAATGAATAACTTCCAGATAAAGGCATTTTTTTGTTAGTGGTAATCAAGAAGCTTAATTCCAGAAGGCAGGAAAGATATAGGGAAGTAATCAAAAATAGTTTTAAATTGAATTGAGGTGGGATTTTCATGGTTGGTCTGTTTGTTTGTTTATTTTATTATTAGGGGACATTTCCCCCTAGAACAAAAGCCTTCATTTATTTAGTTTGTTGAAGTATAATCGACAGTAAGCTGCACATATTTAAACTCTGCAGATGCATGAACTTTGACATTTGTATAGACCTGTGAAACCACGGGTGACGTCAAGATAATGTGCATACCCGTCATTCCCCAAACGTGACGCCTCCTCTTCCCCCTCCCCCGCCAGAAGCCACTGACCTCCTCTCCGGCACTGCAGAACCATACTATACACATTCTTTTTGTTTGGCGTCTTCTTCTTTTAATTCTTACCTGAGGACATGCACATTGGTTTTAGAGATAGGGGAAGGGAGGGGCAGAGAGAGGCAGAGAAACAACCATGTGAGAGAGAAGAATCTGCCAGTTGCCTCTCACATATGTCCCGACCGGGGACGAAAACTGCAGCCTAGGCATGTGCCCTACCTGGGAATCCAGCCCGCGACCTTGAGATTTGTGGGATAATGCTCCAGCCAACTGAGCCACCCCGGCCAGGGCTGTCTGGCTTCCTTTACTCAGCGATTACCAGTGGGTAGATCCATGTGTGGGAATTACTGTACAGAAGGAAGTCACGTCATTTAGGGCTAATTGTGCATCAAGTGCAAACGCCAGAAACAAGCCCAGAATAACTGGGAAGATCCTTATTTATACTGTACGCAGGATTATGTCATTGTCTCCCGGGCTATGGAAATTGGGTGCTGTCTGTTTGTATTTGATAGTTGCTGTGTCCAATTCTGCTTGTTCTACCCATTAGTTATTTAAATGGACTTACAGTGTTGACATTGAGCCTTGTAGAAGCTTTAATAACTCAAACCTGATTTGTCAACAAACCGAGAAGGGAGTGGTTTCCTTGAGGCATTCTCACGTTAATCATATTCTCTGACATCAGTGTATAAAACTAAGACACAAATTTATCAATTCGCTGTGAAAAATAAAGTCTCTATAGAGAGAGAGGTTCTTTGGAAAAGCAAATGCTGATCAGAAGATCGCTCGGTCAGTCAGCCATCTCCCCACACTGTGGGTTTAACTGTTTAAAGGTTTGCGTACCAGACTGAGGATCCGTGTGTATGCATACTTTTCTCCAAAAAGATTCGGTATGCCAAGCATGTGTATGATTGCGACAATTACAGTGAAAGAGTGACTTGATTTTCTTCCCCTTTGTCTCAGTCTTCTGGAAGAGAAAGTTCAGATCTTTCTATCTCGCGCTGCCTTTCAGTTGTTAATAACTTGAAAACACCTGTGTGGGAAAAATAGGTGATTGGTGACATTTTAGACTTAAACATAAGTACACCCCTGACTTACTCTGTGTTGAGGATCTCTAAGTCAGTATAAGGAAACAGGCAAAATAATTTCCAGAACTTTTCCAGAATCTTTCCGAATAGGTTTACTTAGGTACCGTTGAATCGATTAACGTTATCTGTACTCACTTCCCAGGGCTGTTGTACCCAATTGCCACCCACTGGGTGGGTTAACACAGCAGAATTCGTTCTCTTGCAGCTGCGGAGGCCTGCGGTCTGAGCCTGATGAGCCCGCAGGGTTGGCTCCTTCTGGAGGCCTTGGGGGCGATGCTGTTCCGCCCCGTCTCTGCCGGCCTCTGGCCATCTTTGGTGTCCCTGGCGTGTAGCTGTACCGCTGCAGTCTCCACCTCCTCCTCCACGTGGCCTTCTTCCCCACGTCTCTGCCTCTAAAATGTCCTTTCCTTTCTCACGAATCATCAAATTTAGGGCCCTCCCTGAATCCGGTATGATTTCATATCCCGAGATCCTTTTTTACGGATTTGCAAAGACCCCATTTCCAAATGAGGTACTAGGGGTTGGGACTTGGACACATCTTTTAGGGGGATATAATTCCATTCATTGTAATATGCATAATAAACAATTGGCCTTTATAGTGTGCACCGTCTGCAAAAGTTATGCGTCCTTCCCTCATTTAATCTTCCAACAAACCTATGAGGTGGGTAGACACGGCCATTAGCCTCTTCTTCTTGTTGCCTGTTGCATTTAAACAGTTAGGTCTTCTCACTTTCTGGCCCAGTTCTTCTTGTACTCAAAGTCGACTTCTTCAAAGACTCATCAGTTATTCTGAGCAGTGTCAGTTATGAAATCCAGCCCTTCAAGTTTATCAGGTGAAAGAAGACTTCTGAGCTTGATCATGAAGTATGAGAAGGAAAGGGGTAGCTCTTCATTTTTGTATTCCTTACCCAGGAGAAAATAGGGGGGTTCACGTGTACTGGTGAGTCACGTGTTCTTGGTGGATTTTGATGTTAAGAACAGTACGTAGTTGCTGGACCATCGGGGGGGGCGGTTAAAATGTGGTTCATTTGAGATCCTTTATTGCATTTTATTTTTTCCTTTATTTTATTTTACCCACTTGAGGGCTTTCATTTGTGTTTTTATTTTCACTCCAGCCAAAAAGTCCCAAGCCTGGGACGCTGGGCTCCGACCTGGATGGGGAAGTGGAGAGTGCCGAGAGGGAGCTGAGAGGGGGGAGAGGTGAGAAGGGCCGGGGAGGCAGCGCGGTCTCCTCTCGTGCACTCCTGTTAGGCGGAGGTACCCATGCACTTGCGGGGGCGTTTGGACCAGCGCAGCTGCAGGGCTGGCACAGAAATTCGGGCCGGAAGGGACACAGAATAGCATTTCTTCATATGCCCACCTGACGTTGAAATCTGGGCCAGTTGTTGTCTGTCCTCCAAACAATAATTCTCTTCTGATTCAAGTTCGAATAATTCTCTTCTGATTCAAGTTCCAAGGGAGTGGCTTGTTTTCGTAGGACGCCATTAACAAAAGTTCTTTAACGCCGAGAGGACTGCTGAACTCATTTTTAAATTTGTTTCAGGTTGTATCTGTGCGTCCTGTATCTTCAGTTGAGATTATATTTGCACACAGAATGAATTGTTCTTTGTGCCTGTAAAGTCAGAGCCTCCAAAGCGATAACTCGTTACTACACTGCTGGTAATCGTGCGGGTCAAGTGGTGGTTCCTGAAACCATGAGAGAGTTTGCCTGCAGCGGTTCGGAGGCCCCGCATCGGCACGCATTTGTGATGGCCTTTTCTTTTTTATGGATGGCACCATAGAAGTCCTTGCAGTTTGAGAAAGACCGTGTATCGGTGTAGCGTCTGCAGCTCGCCTGTGATTCCTCCCACCCATCTCTTTAGTGTCACCTGGCATGACCTCCTAGCTGCCCCCTGGCCAGTCATACTGACCTTTTAGTGCCTTGAAATGGTGCAGCCCTGTTCTGGGCCCTGGTAAATGCTGTTTCTTTGCTGGGACTGCGCTCCAGTGTTTTTTTGTCTGGTTCACCCTTCTTGGTCAGCATAAATGTTATTACTTCAGGCAGGCTTTTCCTACCCCTTGGATTTGGCAAGTCCTCCTCTTTCTATACTCTTACTTTTCCATCATAGAACTGTCAGTTTATAATTAAAGAACCTGGGGGTAGGAGAGATGCCTGCTTTGTTCACCACCGTGGCCCCTGGTGAGCAGAGCTAGCTCCGTAAGCATGTGTTGAGATGGTGGACACAGACTCAATATCTGTATCCCTGTTTCCTGTGATCAGTACATTTATCTACTTTTTTTCCACTCAAGTAAAATACTCACTCTTTTCCTTTTCAAGAGTTTGGCAGAATTGGAAGTGTTATGCACCCATCTCTACATAGGGACTGATCTTGCACAGAGAATAGAGGCTGAGAAGGCCCTCCTGGAACTTATCGACAGCCCAGAATGTCTCAGCAAGTGTCAGCTGTTATTAGAACAAGGAACGGTAAGTATTTGATAAGTGATTAATCGTGAAAGATCAGTAGATACATGTCATTCATGTTCAGTGAGCTCGTGTAGGTAGCGATGATGACTGATAGGTATTACCAGGTGTCTTTTTGCTACAGTTTGTTTCATCGTCAGAAAGCTGAATCAGAGAAAGAATTGGAAGGCCTGAATGAAAGCACACTTAGAGAAGGGCGCAGGAGGCGGAAATAGGCATGAATTGAAATGGTTTGTTGGTTCCGCTTGGCCCCTCTTTGTGTATCATATCAGTGGGCAAAAGTTACATTTTTATAAAGTTGACTGACAGCTTTAACAAAAAAGATAAGGTGGGAGAGGCAAGTTGTAATTGACTCTGAAACAGAAAGGAATGAATCCGGGGGATGCTGAAGACCTCTTGCCTCCCTCCCTTCTGGAGTTTCATAGCCTTTTATTCAGCAATTAGCAGAACTTAAACGCTGTGCTACCTGCTTGCTTTATGTTTGTGCATTGACACAAACATACTCACGGTTTAGTTGAGCAGGCGTAGCTGTAGAGAGAGCTCTGAGATGCCATGGTGAGCAATACAGTGAGCGACCGTGAGGTCCAGAGCAGAGGTCAGCAAACCTTTTCTGTAAAGTGCCAACTTGTAGATAGTTCAGACTTTGTGGGCCAAGAGACAAAATCAAGGATCTTCTGTAAACATGTCTATCAGAAGAGAGAAAACAAATTTCCCCAAAGTTTTATTGATGAAACTTAAAATGTGATAATTGAGTACAGTTTTCTTCATATAGGCCTGCTAATGAAAAGGATGGAATTATCCTTTTGGGGTAACATTTTGCTTACTTGGTGTACAGAGTTCGTATTTCCTGTCATCAACGTTGATTGCAAACGTTCATATGTTAATAGTGATCTGTAATGAGGCTTTACGTATTTCATTTTTGAAAATGCCTTTTCACACAGGTAGGCTCTGACAAACATTGACATCGGTCCATGAGCGTGTGATTTTAATTAAGCATATTCATCACTGAGAAGGCATTATAGAATTCTGCTAAAACTTCTCTTGATATTTGCCTTTTAGAATGTGAATACATTGCTGATTAGTCACTTCCCGTGGAAGGTCAGGTGGACGCTCCTCAATTGCTCAGTTAAATGGATTTTAAGATGCGGAAACTGTTTTTGCACTTGCACCCCGAGGTCTGAAAACCGCTGCTGGAACTGTCTTTTGAGCTCAGAAAGTGTATCAGGAATAGAGACCTAGCTACTCGTTTTAACTCCCGACAGTGTGGAAGCCTATAAAGCAGCTGGGCAATACTTGTGATTCAGACGGTGTCCATGGTTACTGGAGTGACTTTTACTGCAGTATAAGCTTTGTAAGTAAGTACTGAGCACCGTTGGCCTTTCAGGCCATTTATAACTTGAGGTCGAAGTCGTTAAGAGACATCAAGTTTGCAGCAAACGCTAATTTCTTGAAGCCATTTAGTTAGTGTGCAGCAGTAGTGACTGAGAATGGTTCTTCTCATTCAGAAAAATTTCAGTCTCAGCCCCGAGTTAAAAATAAAAATTGTGACGAAACCAGACCACTGCTAAGCTACTGAACTAACTGGGTGGTAGAGAAAGCCAGGATTTTCAGCTTCTCCTTCTGGTTGAAATTCTCAGAAGTGAAGATGAGTCCCCGAAAGTGAGTAGAAGTCCCCAGCTAACACCTCTGCCCCATCAGGCCGACGGCCTCGGGCGTTTACTGCAGAGTGTCCACTGACCGCTCATGCAGTGACTGACCGCGGACTCGAGACTCTTACGTCCAGGAGCCCTTTCCCGCTCCACGTATTTTCACCGCCACTAGTGACACGTCTTCGCAGATATGCCTTCAGGTTGTACGGAATCAGTGTGTTCTCACCTTCTTGAAGACTATTCTGGCCTGTAGCCTCACAGACTCTTTAGGGGTTAGTTCTTTAGTCACTGCATACTTAGCACTGATTTCTGGAATAACCCGTGAGTATCGGTAGCAGTACGGGCATGTCAGTAGCATCTGTCAGCTCAGCAAGCCCTAGGGAGAACCTCGGGCCGTTGGCCTTGCTTGAAATCTGCTTTTGATGTTGCTCAGATGCCCTCACCTGAGTGTTGTTCTCGCCAAAAGGCTAGTGGTCTGAAGTTTATTTTCTCTGCTTACATCTCTTTGGCGACTGCAGTAAAACAACGGTGATTTAATTAACTGCATTGGTAAGTGGCTTTCCTTGCTTGGCTAACAACTGAGCCACATGAAAACTTAACTTTGGTTGCGGCCTTATTTTCTGTTTTTGTGAAGACGTTCTGCTGCGAAGAGATGTTTTGTTTTAAATTTTATGCTTTTTCTGTTCGTTTCATGTGAAAAATTCTCATTATTGCTTAGGAAAAGTTCGTACTGTGGGGTTTTAATTTCTCTAATGTCACTTGTGATGATGATCGATGTCACCGTTCTTCCAGACATCCTACGCTCAGCTCCTTGCAGCCACGTGTCTTTCAAAACTGGTGAGCCGAGTCAGTCCTTTGCCCGTCGAACAGCGGATAGATATCAGTAAGTGGTTTAAAATGCCTTTTACCAAATTGTGTTTATTTTCCTTTTAAATATGCTAAACTGTTACAGGTGTGCAAGTTATTTGATTCTGTCATTTTATAAAGACGAGTGGTCCAGTCTCCTTTACCCGTCTGGTGATGGATGATGATGATCATACAACCACGTGTAATTGAAAACACATTGGTTTAAATTGATAATAAATAGCAACTAGCATTGTATTTTGTGTACTATTTACAAAGATTTGCACTATTTTATTTTAGCCGCTGAACTTAGAAGGTTGGCACTATTGTTACCCGCATTTTGTAAATGAGGAAATCGGATTTGCTATGAACAAGGAAATCAGATTGATAGGCTCTGTAATGTGTCCAAGGTCTCCCAGCCGAGCAGAAATAGAGCCATGACTCAAACCCACGCAAAATGTGTGGACCTCGTGTTCGTCATCTTGTCTTCACTTCATATACAACTGAATGACAGGGAAACAGTCAGTTTTCCAGTAGTTCTCAGGATGCTGTATGTAAATTATTTGGGATGCATGTATAAAATCAAAAGCAGGCTTCTGAAGGGGGATGGGTGGAAGTGGAAGAGGGTATAGGGGGAATAAATGGTCATGGGAAAAATACAATAAAAAATAAAAATAATTAAAATTTAAAGGAGCAGATTTCTCCTTACTAGGAAGATACTGTATATGCAGTGGAGTAGCACTTGAAATTTCGTGTAGTCGGAAGCTGACTCTATTAAAGTAGCGATATAGTTTTCATAAGTAATGTATTTTAAGGAGTGTGTGTGTTTGCGTGTGAATTTACTTTTTATATGGACGAAGCTCTCATAATTGAGGTATGGGATTTTTAAAAATCTTTTTTTCGTATTAGAAATAGATTGGTGATTCATTTCTGCTTCCTGGTCTCAAGGTTCTCATGATTCATATTTGTGTATCAGAAACATTAAAATAGGTGTGATGGGTCTTTAAGATCCCTTTTTGAATGGATCATACAGCAATGTGTTATTTGCCTCACGTATTTGACTCATATTTCTCTAAGCACCCAGAGTCACAGATGCTGCAGAAAACCCCGAGGAGGATTTACCCACGCCCTCATGGACTTGTGTGCTTAGGAATGCAAAAGAGAAATCCACAGTTTTAAAAACAAAGGTTTAAACATTATAAACCTAAGTCATAAAACATTGTTTTTGTTTGACTTTTATACACACACACATTTTAAATAGACTTTATTTTGTAGAGCAGTTTTAGGTTCACGGCAAAACTGAGCAAAAACTAGAGAACTCCGGTGTGCCCCTCGCCCCCACACGGGTGTGACCTCCCCCCCTGTCAGCGCCCTGCGGCGAAGTGCCGCGTGGGTCGCAGTTCATGAAGCTGCACTGGCACAACATTGCTCCCCAAAGCCCACAGTTTGCATTAGGGTCCAGTGGCGTGCTTTCTGTGAGTCTGGGTAAACGTGCGAGGCACATCCTCACTCTAATATTACGTAGCGTAGTTTCACTGCCCTGAAAATCCTGTGTCCTGCTTATTCATCTCTTCCTCCCTCCAGCCTCTAAGCCCTGGCAACCACTGATCTTTTTACTGCTTCTGCAATTACGTCATACAGTGGGAATTATACAGTGGATAGCCTTTTCAGATTGGCTTCTTTTACTTAGCAGTATGCACTGAAGGCTCCTTCACGTCTTCGTGGCCTGGTAGCTCTTTTTTTTCTTTTTTTTAAGCACTGAGTGATGTACCACAGTCCAGATACAGCAGTTTCTCCATTCACCGCCTGAAGAACAACTTGATTGCCTCTGAGCTTTGGCAATTATGAATAAAACGGCAGTAAAGCAGGTTTTCCTGTGCACATAAGCCTTCTCCTTGGGGAAATCCCAAGGAGAGTGATTGCTGGGTGGTATGGTAAGAATATGTTCAGCTTTGGAAGAAATTACCAGATTGCGTCTTCCATGTGGCGGTAGCATTTTGCGTTCTCACCAGCGGTGAATGAGAGCTACTGTTGTTCCGCATCCTCGCCAGCATTTGGGTTGTCTGTGTTTTGCACTTTGGCCATTTGAATAGGGCCCGTGGTGGTTAGTGTCTTGCAGTTGTCCTGACTTGCGGTTCCCCGAAGACATAGGATGTGGAGCATCCTTCACGCGCTTGTTTGCCATCGGTGTGTTTTCTTTGGCGAGGGGCGTGTACGGCCTAGTTCACTCGGCCGGGGTGGGGTTTTCTGTGTTCACTCGGCACTCTTCCTGTAAGAAGCCATGCGGAAACAGAAGTGACGTTTCCATTGCACTCCAGTTATTCTCTCACATATCATTGAATTGGAACAAACTTGCTCTTTCGAAATAAGTCTTACAGCAGAATTGACTAAGTAAGTATATATCTTAAAGGGAATAACTTAGTGTCAGAGAATGTATATTTACTACCTGATTTTCTTCACATGATTCATATTTTGTTTCTGGAAAGTCCAAATGACCACTGAATGTTTTCTCACAGGAAACTACATTCTTAATTACGTGGCATCACGGCCCAAGCTGCCCGCCTTTGTCATCCAAGCCCTGACTCAGGTCATTGCTAAAATCACCAAACTGGGGTGGTTTGAAGTTCAGAAAGACCAGTTTGTCTTCAGAGAAATTATTGCCGATGTGAAGAAGTTTCTTCAGGTAAAAAGGCATTGTAGCAGTATTAGAAAAAAGACTGCTTGTTAAAGTTGTATGGTTTATTTTGTGGCTACCAGTTCTATATTAATATGATTTATTACTTGTCCTCTGAGTCCTTTATTTTTTATTGCCAGAAAATAAGGACCTTGCCATTATATAACGTGCAGACCAGAAGGATGAATTATAATGCTTTCTAGTTGCAGAAGTATATGTTCTGTCATTTCTAGCATGTGTGTGTCTGTGTACTTCATATACACAGAACATGCACATAATGTTTTCTGTATTGCTCATTACATCTCTTTGAGTAGACTTCATTTGTAAATGAGAAAATAGGCGTAGAAAAGTGAAGTAGTTTGCATGAGGTTGCACAGTGACCCAGCAATGCATAGAGCTAGCATTTCAACAAGTTTTCTGACTTAAGATACATGAATATATATATACACACCGATATATTTAATTTTCACATTGTACCACATTGACTAGATTGGTTTCTCAAGAATGTTTTCAGCCCAAGGGCAAGTGTTGGGAGACCCAGGTCTGTGATTTCCTGCCCCCGTGTGCCTCTTGTGATGACCCCCCTGCTCTGCTCGGCATGATTCGGAGGTTTAAAGATAACGTATTTTCTATCCACACTTTAACCCTACTTGCAAGAAAAGTACTTTAGCTAGTGCTGTGCTGAAGAAGTGCATCTGTTAACAATTCTCGAAAAACGCAGTTCAGGTTAATTGAGAGATGGGTCAGTATTGGTTTATTAGCCATCAGGAGCAGTTTGGACTTTCTGAGATCTTATTTCTTATACAGCAGCTGTAAAATTTAATCCCTGTGTAAGATGTAACTCCATCATGCAGTGCGATGCTGGACCCCTCAGAAATGAAATGCTAGACGGGCTGCTGCCCTCTCATTCATGGTGTTCAAACCATGGTCCACAAGTTCGCAGGCCCTCGAATAGTGTCATTTCAGTGTTGAGGAGATGCCCAGCGGCTTAGCTCTGTTCGTATCAATGAGTGTCATAGTAGAATTGGTTTCTCTGTGAGTCATTTCCCTTACAGTGGCAGCGCCTGCTGAGGACTTACTATATTTGATCATCTAAAACCACGTGAATAAGTGTGTTTTTCGCCCTGAGTAGGTTTGCCCTGGGGCAGACAGAGATAGTTTGTTCAGAGACTGAGAGTTTCTCGCGGTGGAGCTGTACGTGTAGTTTTGGCCAACACAGTAGCACCCCTCTCTTGTCCTTCCCTACGGTTGCATGCAGCTCATCAAGAATCGTAAGTGTAGACAAGCATAGGCTTCAGAGTTCTCTTTTTTTTTTTAAATCAAGGTTGAAACTCAGTGGAATGAAATCATTCTTGTTGACTCTTTTTCAAGCTCCATTTTTAGTGGCTGGTAAGTTGGGTTTTAGTGTGCTTTTGTCAGTTTTAGAAGGTCAGAAGAAACAGAAAATGTTCGATTTTCAAAGTTTATTCTAGTATCAAAAGAAAGCACTTGCTTTCTTGGTATGTGACTTAACCTGTCCTTGATTCGTGAGAAAGACGGTTGACTTGAATGTTTTAGCACTCTAAAATAGCGGTGCCAAAAGATTCCTTTGGGACTAGCAGCCTCTGAATTTTGTACAAAAAATTATTTTAAGTGTGTTAAATCTTTGATGGCCTGAAGTTGTGTACGTCTCCTTTTCTCCGTCTTTGCAGTCTGTGGCTGCCACGCTCACACACTTCACGCCTCCTTTCCACACACACACCCGGAGGACCCTCCTGGTGTCTGGGGGGGTCTACTTGCATTGCTGGCCCACAGCAAAATACGGAGTTTATGTTGCAATGTGAGTCAACACAGTGCTGATTTCACCCAGAAGGACTTGCTCTGAGAAAGTGCCAGCTGAACTGACCAGTGTACCTGGTGACTTAGCTCTTTTATATTCTGACACAAAGTTTTTCATCCTCTCGTGGACCACTCCCCGACCGTTCTCAGATTGGAACTGGGTTTGCAGACCACCAGCGGATTCAAGGACCAGCCGGGGGTTGGTCAGGGCACCACACGTGAGGACTTCCGGCCTGGTGTACCCAGAGGACGGAGGCCTCGGGGACAGGAAGTCTGCAGCTCAGTGCAGGCAGTGCAGCTTGTCTTAAAGAACTAAAATGCAAAAATTATGGCACACTTCTTTTGTTTATAGTTTTACTGTGAGATGGTTTGAACTTAGTGACCCATCGTTAGTGGAATTCGTTGATAGGGAATGGCCATCTATAAAATTAAAACTTGAAAAGTGTGTCATCTGGTAGCGTATTTTCATGATTCCGCTATAATCGGGCGCTGCATTCATTTCGTACTTGCCGTCTGAGTTTCCAGTGGGGTAACTTGTTAATAATGTGCACATAAAACCCGAATTTTGATTTGAAGAAGTTTTTGAGATTCGATTGGAAATCGGTTACATTACAACATTACAGAGGCTGTGAAACTGTACGCCGTACTGACGGGCGTGTGTTTACGCCGGTGCTCGGGGCACCGCAGACGCCTCCATTGTAGACACATAGGACGTGCGCACACACGCTCATGATTTACTGAATGCGTGCATCGCGGCAGCCTTCACGCAGATTTGGAGAGCTAAAAAGGGTTTTTGTTCCTTCTTATCGAGGGTCTTATGAAGAGTGTGAAACCAGACTCCTGCATTTTCAGGTTTGGTTTATGGTAAGTTCTAGGTGCTGAAAACGTGTTGTGGGGTGTCACACAGTTCCAAGATCCATGAGCTTTTATCCCACTCATCTCTGTGTGCTAATTTATTCCTCAAAAAATGAACTTGAAATTCTTTGTATTTGTGAACCTCATTGTGCTTTTTCTACATATTTTAACAGATATATGGTTAAGAGAATGTCACGTTTCAGTATTTAATTACTTGTAAATATTACCCGGTTTACACGTTAAGAACCAGTCACATCTCCAGTTAGTCTGAACTTGGCTATTTTCTCCAAAGGGCACCATGGAACACTGCGTAATAGGAGTAATAATCCTTTCAGAACTGACTCAAGAAATGAACCTGGTAAGCCTTTCCGTCTAATGGTGAGAAGACGTTTGCTAAGTAATGCTGTTTCTTTGATATAAAATCTTCATTATGTGGCATACAACTCTAAATAGTCAGGTGTTGTTGTTTTTTTAATCTCTTGGTGGGATAATAAGTGTTGGAATACTCCCATTGTTATTGAAAATAATGCCAAAAGAAGAAAGTACTACAAAGAATAGGGAATTAGACACGGTCCTTGCTCCATGGCAATTGGAGAATTATCCTTTTATGTTCTGCATATATAGTAATATCCTAACCATAAAAAATAAATTATATGCAGTAGAGAAACAAACCTTTATTTGCTTACAAATAGAAGAGAAGCGGCCTGGTAAATTGATACTCAATAAAGGGTACACAGCAGGACTTACCAAAGAACAGGCACTGGCACTTTGCCACTTGCCAGCAGGGATTTTACCCCTGCACAAGGGGGGTTTCAGAAGCTGCGCTCCCCCCCAGCAGCGCCTTTACGAGCTCCGCAGCTGAGCGCCCTGTCACCTGCCCCGGTTCACGGTTGTACGTGACGTGGCTCTCAACAGAGCAGGGGCAGAAGTCGGGTTCTATGTGGAATGTTACAGTAGAAGGACATGCGGGTTCTTGTGTAAACACTGCTTGTCATCTTGCATGGTCCGTGTTTGTGTGTGTGGGTGTGTCCACATGTATATACACGCACCTATTTATGCACACATGCACACGTACATGTAGGGGAGCTGGCTGGGACCACTTGCCAAACTCCCTTTGGAGAGATAATATGGTTTCAGTGTGTAAAAAAAAATCCTCCAAAATAACTATTTTCTACTTGTGTTCAGTCAAGAATTAGAAACTACCTCTGGACTTGAAGGATTTCTAAAATTAAAGTGGTCTCTTGATACACCACAGCCAGTCCCTTGCCTGGAGTACGTAAAGATTTCTTGCCTTATGCCAACACCTATGTATGTATCTCTGGGACTAGGAGTAGTATTTCCTCGGACAGAGTTACTGTGTCGGCATTACAATATTATGGGACATTATGACAAGGAGTTTGGCTAAACCTGTTAGACTCTGTAAATATGTCTGAAGAGCTGTAGCTTTCTTCTTTAAAATATATATATATTTCAAAATAATTTTAGTATGAATATTTTATGTCATAAAATGAAGAAAATAGTACAAAACCCCATGTATCCTTATTCAGCATACACCACCATAAGCTTTTTGCTAATCTTAAAAACGAGAATTTTTTTCATTTCGTACTTCATAACAGAATAGGAATACAGACCGCCCTGGTAGTGAGGTCTTCTGTGTGTAGATTGTTACTAAGACAATACTAGGTCGTTTGGAGTTCTAGTAGAAGTATGACCCAGAGAGCAACAAAGCTTTTTTTTTAAACTAACTTTCTTAAACTTACAGAAAACTTGGGAGTATAATACAAAGAAGTTTTCTCTACACCGTTTGCTACTAAGTTGCCGACGTGATCCCAGAATACTCTTAGTGTATTTCTTATACACAAGGACATTCCCCTACACATTAAAATTAGAAAATTAAATGACATATTATTGTTATTCTCGTACTCCATATAGGATTCATCGCTTGTCCCAGGGAGGAACCAATTCAGAATCATGCATCTCATTTATTAGACGTTTCATTAGTCTCCATCAATCTAGAAAAGTTCTTCAGTCTTCCCTTCACTTGATTCATACGACCTTGACACTCGCGAAGGCTAGTTGTTTTGTAAAGTGGCCCTCACTTTGGGGTTGTCTGATGTTTCTTTGCTCCTGCACTCAGATTTGCACGTTTGTTGGGAATATCTCAGAAGCAACACTGCAGTCTTGTCCCTGATCAGGAGCACGGGGATGGATTCGTCACGTTACTAATGATGCTCGCCGGGGGCACTTGATTAAGACGGTCTCTGCTGGGCTTCTCCAGCTGTGATTTTGCTCTTCCCCTTTGTAAATAATACGTATTTTATTGGGAGGTACTTAAAAAATCTGAAAATACCTCATTCCTTATCAAAGTCTCCATTTATTCATTTATTGATATCAGTAGGGACTCCTGGTTTCCTATTTTATTTAATAGGTTATAATTCGTTACTGACATATGTTCATATTTTCCTGGACTTGGCCAGCAGGAACCCTTTCAAGCTAGCTTCTGTGTCCATTTGACATTTACTTACCATTCTTTGAATATTTTCTTACTTTCTGGTACGAGATGTTCCAGGCTTATCTTGTATAGAACCAAGTGCCTTTTGAAAGAAGCTTCAAGGTCTCAAGGCTGATTTAGGCTTTGTATGGTGAAAAAATAATACGGCTTCTGGACAGATGCCACTCAGCCTGATTTTATGGCATCAATCATTTCAACTAGAATTTCTTAAGTACTTCTGGACCAGACAGTTGGAGAGCTACAATGCATAATGAAAATCAAATACTGCAGTTGTCAAATGTGAGCCAGCGAAATTCACATGGTGTCAGTATCAGGATGTGTCTTTTAAGGAAAAGATCTTAGTTTTCTTAAAAGTTCAGAGTAATAGATGTTATCCAGCTCTTTTAGAAGCAAAGTCTGCTATTCCTGGAGTGTATTCAATATATAATCCTCAAGAAGTTAAATATACTTTGCCTCCATGGTAGAGGCATGTACAGGTGCGCAGTAG
>CM052546.1:5180132-5330360 GCA_028533065.1 Trachops cirrhosus | reverse complement strand
GCTTTGCACGCACACGCCGCTGCCTTTAACGTGAGAGTGGCATCTGCCGTGAGCCCCTCCTGGGACAGCTGCTGGCCGCAGCCCCCGCAGCCCAGCAGGTGCGAGTCAGGGGACCCAAGGCCCTTCTCCGTGTCGGAGGCGCGCTGGTCCGGGGCAGCGTGTCTCTGCACGTTGGTAAGAGAGGAGAATGGGTGCCTGACGGGTTAGTTTGGAGGATTCGTTGAGATAATGCGTGAAGAAGGTTTCAGAAATTGCTATTGTAAGGCTGTAAACTACTATTAATCTGTCTGAAGGAGAATTTTTTTTATATATTAAGGGAAGTACGGTAGGATTCACAGACTGAAGTTTGATTCGAAAGAAGGGAGGAATGCTGGAAATACAAATTCAGATCTTACTCCTTGGATACAGATTCCAGTGACTACCTTCCATAATCACTTTGTCCGTGGTGTTAGTAATTGTTTGGGTTTCAGACTTCGGTTTCGTTTGCTATTTCCTATTGATAAATGGAAACATTAACGGCATTAGTAACATAGTTTTGACCATATATATTTTAGAGGTTCTTAGTAAATTTATTCTTAAGATTGTCAATAATTAAATATTCACAGGGAATATGCTGTTGCTTATATAATAAATCAAATTGCTGATTATTTATCACTTCTGCCTTGGTTTCTTTTTAGAGTACCAAGGGTGTGTAAAACCAGTGACGTACCTGGTGTATACAGCAGTACCACTTTTATACAGGAGACATTTTATATAACAGATTTCAGTTTGCCGATTTATAGAAAGTTAGAATTTGAAGATTAGATTATCTTAGATATTTATCATTTTAAGGTGGAGTTTGAGGAACAGGGAAGCCGTTAACTTGCTTAATGTGCATAGTTCAGGAGTTGATAGTATCTGTCTGTTATTTTATAGTATGTGTTCATACTGCCTCTGAAAGTTCAGTCAATTCTGGTTTCTAATTTTGGGATCAGCCTGGTTCATAGAAAGAGCACCGAGTTAAAACAGTCCGGAAGGTTGGGCTCTAACCATGGCTCTCCCCTTACATGTTTGAGTAACCCTATGCAAGCTGCTGAATCCCAGTAGATTTGTAGAAGTTCTTTTAGCGCTGTACTTTATGATTCTTTAATCATCATTTCCGTGTTTTTCCTACTTAGTAAATTTTGTCTTGCTATTTGGTAAGCCTGGCTAAATAAATTCATCTTGATCTTTTTAGGTTGATTATTCTAGACCTTCAGCAAAACACAGGAAAATAGCTACCTCATTTCGTGACACTTCCCTCAAAGACATTTTAGTGCTAGCGTGCTCTCTTCTAAAGGAGGTAAGTTACTTAGTAATTCAGCATCTTAGTTATGGTACCTAGGAAATTTTAAGTTTCAAAGAATTTCAAGTGCATCTCCCTCCCCACATTCTGCCTTTTGAAGAGTTGTAGACAATCCTAAGATATTTTATAACTTAGACAATATTTTGTATCTTAGGATTGTCTACAACTGTTCGAAAGGCAGAATGCCGGGAGATCTAATCTTAAGGTATCTTACAGATTTCCACAAATCTGTGGTTCCAAAAATTGACTTTCACTCACTAGGAATATAATAAAGTAAAATCCAAAGAGAACTGAGAAATTTGCCTTTGGATATACTGTTGGTGTCTTCCTGCTATAGATTGTTTATTGCAGAAGCTTGGTTTCTTTAATGCCCTGCCCATATTTTAACCGGGTGTAGATGAACAGTGAAATGACAGTAGGTTTTTCTAATTAATCAGTTATCAATCTTGATTCATACTTGACTTTAATAATTTCTTAGGGCAACACTGTTGCCCCATTTGCTACTTTGTGCCTTGTTGGTCATTAGGGATAGGACTGTTTACAGTTCTCTGTGTTGTCTTGTGATATGGGGACTCCGTCACGCTGCCCACATTGTGAATTGGTGTAGTGCTGCATTTCCCAAAGTATGTTCCACTGCTCACCATTTTCTACTTAGTTCAGTTCTGTAATAACATGATAACCCCCACACGAGGCCAGGCTGAAAGAGCCTGTTATTTTAAAAAATTTTCCTCTAGTGTGGAAAATTTTAACAAGTAGGGAAGAAGATGGATCCAAGGGAGTTCATTATACTATTCCATCAGTCATTTGTAGTAACAGCTCCTGAGCAGTCTTGTTTCATCTCTATCCCTAACCTAACAATTTTATTTCTTTTTGTGTTACTCTTAAAGCAGAATCCCACACTTCGTATCATGTCCTCCACAGATTACTTCAGGAAGTATCTCTAGGAGATATAACGTATTCTGGTCATGTGAGAATGGACCTTTGTGGGGCGGGGGGAAGGAGGGAGGTCAGGATTGTTCTCCAGAAGCTTGCGAGGGTCCTCCCACATTCCAGCGGCTCTGAGAACCTTTGTTAGCTGAATAGGGATCATTCATGCATGAAGTTCCCCCACTTTTTCTTGAAGAATATTATATTTTAGCTTGTTCCAGGAAATCTTTTAATGAATCCCATACATTTACACATTTGTGCTGTATAAAGTATTTGTTCTAAAGTTACCTCTTAAAACTATTGAAGGTGACCTACATTTTACAGTTAAGAGTAATATTTTTTATTCCATTTTACAAAATTAAGTATGAAAATCGTCTATTGTAGATTTTCGAGAGTGGTTTTCTAGTTTTTTTCTGATACACACAATAACATAACTTTGCAAACTCTTTTTTGCTCATTTTAATTTGGCATTGAAAAATTATTTTAATGAGTGAAAATTTGTTGATTGACATGTTTTATAAAGTTCTGTTTGCTTTTGAACTTCTTTCCAGGTGTTGGCCAAACCCTTAAATCTTCAGGATCAAGACCAACAGAACCTGGTCATGCAAGTCCTGAAACTGGTCCTCAACTGCCTTAACTTTGACTTCATTGGCAGTTCAGCGGATGAGTCTGCAGATGACCTTTGCACTGTGCAGATTCCAACAACCTGGAGAACGAGTAAGAAGGAAGTTTGGTGTGAGGGACGGTCAGCTTTATGCGCAGAGTTAAGCAATATAGTTGCCTGTGTGCAGTCACCTGCAGTTTTTACCAGACAGTCAGAAAGTTCAAAGGGATTTGTAGCCCAGGGTTACAGCTGCGTATTCCAGTCTCCAGTTCACATCAGAGAAACTCCGTGCTTTGCTTTTGGGAAAAGGAGAAGACTGCGGAGTTAGGGGTAAACAGGTTGGAGGGGGAAGGAGCTCTGCTTTGAGACTTTCAGATAAGCGCCGGGAGAGGGTACAACACCTGGCAACAGATATCACCATGTTTTTCAAAGTTGTAAACAGAAGGAAAAGAGTAACCGACTTAGCAAACAGAATTGCAACTTACTTTCTTACAAAGAGGGATACCGAGAAAAGCAAGCTGATTGGCTCTCACGCATCCCAGAAAGCTGACGGCAGTCAGACTGAAATGATGAAGGATAAGGCGGAGTGGGGCTGAGAGGGCTGGGTACAAAGTTCTGTGCCAACCCCGGGACCCTCTGTACCACCTGTACAGCCAGGTGGCCTGCCTTTGCCCTCCCTCTCCCCTCTGTGCGCTTCCCTCTCGCTTTTTAAGACCAGGCCTTCTTTTCCATCAAGGTCTGAACCGGAGAGGTTTCACATTCAGGCATATCAGATATATTGGAGAAACGCCATAGATACTGCGAAAACTCATATGGAAATTAGAGACTAAAACAATTAAATGGGATTTCACGCCTTGACTATGGTTATGAATACGTGAACCAGCGATCTGATAAACACTGCACAGACCAAATCCTCGCGCACACAAGTACATGTAAAACTGGGAGATCAGAATTGGATTAGTGGATTGCTGCAGCGTCCTCTCCTGACTGTGATACGGTGTTGCCGTTTCCCAGGAGCTGACGTTGGGGGAACCGGGTCAGGGCGCCCGGAGTGTCTCTCTGCTGTTTCTCGATCCTGCACGTGACTCTGTAATCATCTCAAGACGTTTTTTTTAAATGAGGGAGAGTTAGTGGAAACAGAGACAAAGGGAAGAGTAGAAGTAAACTTTTAAAAAGTATAATTATTATCTCCAGAGAGATAAAGAGGTAATGCATCCTGAAACAAAAGTAGGATACCGTTTTTAAGAGGAACGTTCAAAGACTATTCCAAACATAAAAGATGGTTGCCAACATAAAACATTCAGTGAAAGAGTTGGCAGGTAAAGTTAAGGAAATATCCCAAAATGCAGAACAAAACGAGGAGAGATTCGACAGGAGATGAAAGTACAAGAATGTTTAGAGCATGACATTAGGAGGTTTGGCATCTGACTAGTGGGAGTTTGAGGAAGAGGGCAGGAAAAACAGAACGAAATTCGCAAACAAACAATACCAACGACATGTTCATAGCACTGGGGTACAAATTTTCAGACTGAAAGGTCCCACCAAGTATTCAACAAAATGAATGGAAAAAAATACACCGAGCTTCATAATCATGACATTTCAGAATAATAAGGATAAAGAGAAGATCCTAAAACCTATGAGGAAGAGAAAAAATAGGTCACCTGCAAAGGATTGGGATCCAGAATGCTATTAACCTTCTCAACAGCAACCCTGGAAGCTAGAAGACAGTGTAGTATCCTCAGACTGTTGAGGGAAACTTATTGTCAACCTAGATTGAAAGTGTCAAGTATAAGATAGAATAAAGACATTATCAGACTTGCAAATTCTCCCAAAATTTATCCCGTATGTACTTGTTATCAGGAAGCTGCTTGCTATACAAACCGAAAAAGTGGAAGATAAGGGGTTTGGGGTAGGGAGCCTCAAACCAAGATGACAATGTATAGTCATAAGAAGGAGGTAATTAGGTAACAAATTTAGGAATACCCAGTCCAAGGTGAAGGCTCTGGGAGGAAGGAGTGAGAAAATGAACATGATAGTTATTGGATGTTACTGATCATATGGAAAATGGCATGAACATTTTGCAGAGCTGTGAGAGCATTTGTAAAGAATTGGTGACAGGTCGACGTACAACGTAAGTGCAGAAAATGTGGCATGATTAAATCCAGAGGGCGTGAGAAATGGGATACAGTCCTCGCTTCAGCTGTTAGCATTATTTACATAGTCATAAGAGATATCAACACTTAGAATTGATTTAATCTTAAATTGGTATAATAGTGGATGGATTCTTAGAAAAGGATGGATTGTGGAGAGAGTGGTGGGGTAAATTAATGTTGAAAGGAAAACAAAGAAATGGTATGTAGCATGCCCTTTGGAAATATGTATGTAAATATAGGTAAGAGTTGAAAGGTTTTCAATTGGGGTGGGGTACCACTGTTTTTTATTACATACTTTTTAGTTACCTTTTGATGCTGAATTTTTAGATGTCTATACTTTAATACAATTAAAAATATAAAGACAGTTCTCCTAGTAAGAACTGTAATGCTACATAGAACTAAGGAATATCTTAGCTAATTAATTTCTATCTCTGTACTATTTCATCTTTCAAAAGAAAATAACTAGGAATTAAAAAGGAATTGAGTCTAACTGGAAAGGGTGGCCGGAGGAAGAGATCTTGGGGTGCTTGGTTTGTGTGATAAAGTCTTACTTGGTTAAGATCACAGAATTGAAAGTAATGGTATTAGAAAGTAACTTTTTTTCTAGTTTTCCTGGAACCAGAAACATTGGATCTTTTCTTCAATTTGTACCATTCGCTTCCACCACTACTGTCTCAGTTAGTAAGTAAAAATCATTTGTTATTTCATTAAAAAGTGCCTGTGATCTTCATCTAAGGTCGTTACAGATTCACTTGTAAAAAGTCTGTTTATATTCTTGACTGGGTTTCTCTCTCAGGAAATTCTTACATTTCTGGGATTTGTATTGCTTCGGCTGTTCTTCAGATTCTGTCGATAGTCAAAGGTGCACCCCATTTCAGGGGTAAGCCCGGAAGCCACCACTGCTGAGCTAGCTTCCACCACCAGCCAGAGCCAGGCCCACCACCAGCCTCTAAGTATATCTCCGTCCCCGCAGTCCTCGCCCCTCCTCTGGACCTCCATTCAGTAGGTGGCCACCGTCCTCTGCTACCTCCCCGTCCTCAACCGCCTGTCCAGCTCTTTCTCAACCCTGCCTGTCTCTGCGTCTCTGTCAGGCCAGGCAGCCCCCACGGATCTCTCTGAGTGAGAAGTGGGGGCAATCCGCCCCCTTGGCTCGGTGCTCATCATTCCAGTTGTTCGTGTTTCTTAAATCCAGTTCTAGTGTGCGATGTAATAATTCTTGGAACTCTCTGGTTATCTAGAACTTTGAGACTGTGAACCCCATCTTTGTGGAATCTAAAACAGAAGCCAGGCAAGACTGAAAAAAAAGCGAGAAGAAAAAGGTGTCAGTTTAATATCTAAGCTTGTAGGAGTAGAGCTGGGACATCCCAACGCTGCCATCCCCTGGAAAAGGCGTCCCAGACGGGAACCGCATGTGAATCGCATGCTTGTTTAGATACGTCATCGCCTAGAGAGGCAAACAGACTCATTCACAGAAATGGTCCTTCTTTTTAGAACACGTGTCCTCTCGAAGTTAGGGTTTTAAGGTGGTGGTTTTTAAACTGGGTTTCACAGGACACTTAGGTTTCCGGCTGGCGCCGCAGAACTTCAGCCTTCCAGCTTTTAGCCGGGATAGTCTTGTTTTTGGTGATTTAAAAACCAGGGTTTCCTGCAGAGTTACGTTTTGGGATAAAGCAAATAAGCCGCTGGTGCTTAAAAAATAAAGTGGAATATACCTAACTGCTTTAAGAGAAGGTGACATTTATCGGGAGTGCCCTGTTAACATGTGGTGCCTATGTCACTTCATCCTCAAAGCGGCCCTGCGGGGTGTTGTTGTCCGCACCGTGAAGACGGGGAAACGAACCGGACTGGCTGGTGACTTTCTCCAGGGCAGCCAATGAAACACCGGAGCAGGGCTTCAAGCTCGGGTGTTGGGGGCCCCAAACCCGGAGTATCTTCAGTAGACTAGGAGTTCTCCAACTCCCTACACATCAGAGTTGCCTGACGTTTCTTTGTTTGTTTTATTTATTTTCTTACCTGGAAGGAGTATGGCAAACTGGAGAACATCAGAAAAGTCATCCTCTGATTTTTGTCCTTATTCCCAGCCTTGCAAAGGGAGCCAGACATTTTGTGTGAAATTGAAATATTTAAATATTGACAGCAGATGCTAATATTTTTAAAAAACTGGGCAAGCAAATGTTATCTGAATCAAAACAAAACATATATGGGCCAGTTTGACCTAAAAGGTACCAAGTGGGGTCTCTCATTTAGTAATCCAACAGACTTCCATGGGCACCAGTGGCGGAATTGAGAACCCAGGTCGTGAAATTGTCTGGTACAGTAATAACTTTAAGACTTAGGTAACCAGACCGTAGATTCTTGGTAGGAATTTTTGTAGAGTATCTAGCTCTTCCAGCAGCATTTTCCAAATTGTTCCTTAAGACGTTTATGGATGCTAAGGTAGTCTATCATCGAATAAATTTGGGACGTGCTGGGCTAAGTCAAGTTGCAGGAGGTCTCCCCGCCGCCTGCTTACAGAACACCATGGTGCATAATATACAGTATTTCCCAGACATCTTCTACCAGAAAACCATGTTTTCTTTTCGGGAGGATGCCTGGCTCGGGTTCGCAAACAGACCTGGTCATCCATCGGAAGCAGTTGTGAGCCTTTTGAGTGTAAAGGTCCAGGCACCGCTCTGGGCATATTTGATATATGAAAAAATATTAGGAGAGAAGACACACCGATGGAAAAGTTAATGTGGTTGAAGGGTTGTGGATGGTGGTGGTGATTGATACGTTAAATGTTTAGCTTTCATTATTTTTGGATTCTATAATGCTTTTTTAATCACATAAATGAAAAATATTTTTTATGTAAAGACTAATGTTCCTTACATGTGGCCCTAGTTGCTTCTACAATTGAAAGGACTTTTATTGTTTGCTTTTTCAGGCCCTTTCGTGTTTGGTCCAGTTTGCTTCTACACGAAGGTCCTTATTTAGCGGTCCTGAACGCGCCAAGTACCTCAGCAATCTAATCAAGGGAGTGAAAAGGATACTGGAAAACCCTCAGGTATTTATGAAGCAGTTTAATACTTACCGTGTAGAAATACAGTTTTTCTGCTGGAAGGTGCATAATAAGCCCATGACTTCAGGACGATTCTGGGAGAAAGCGTGAAGTGTGTTCATCCTTCTCATCGCTCGTTCGTCGTGGGGATGGGCACCTTTCCTGTCGTGCTTCTGTGTCCCTCCTCTTGTGTTCTTTCCATTCTTTCAGCTGAGTAGATGTCACGTCTCATATTATGCTTCTGCTTTTCACTGTTGTACTGCGTTTCTTTGCTTGCTGTTCTTAAATTACTGAAGTGATTGATTCAGAGTTATAGCTGCCTTCTGAACTAGAGGGCTTAATATAAGTCTGAATGTTAACATTGGAGTAAGTGGCTTTAAATTATGAAATAATGTCTTTTTGCCCTCTTGTGGACAAATAAGAGTTTGTAGATTTAAAAATCTACTTTCTACACTAACTGCAAAACTTCAATTGCAATACTCATTTCCGAGCATTGCAAAGCCACTATCAAGTAGTGATTGCACATGCCTAGATAAAATTTTTTGTTTCACTTTTTATTTTGTGTTTGGTTTAAAATATCTGTAACAGAAGTACAGATTTTAAAAGGTTAAACGGTGATTTAAGGAGGTTTGTATAAATCTCTTGGTTACTACTAATTTTGGTTACTACATATAATATCTGTACATATAGAAAATGCTTTTTTAAAGAGCAATTATTTTTGCAGGTTAGTCTTAGTATTTTCTATGTTGTGCATTTGCATTACCCTCTCTTAAAATCCATTGAACTTATTGGGGTGACATTGGTGAGTAAAACCATACGAGTTCCAGGTGAACCACTCAACAGAACACCATCACCTGCACGTGGCATCGTAGCCCATCGCCGAGGCAGAGTCTCTCTCTGTCCCCATTTCTTCCCCTCTGCCCCCTCCCCTGCTTTCCCTCTGGCTGTTGCCACGTTGTTGGCTGTGTCTGCGTGTTACACATACATGTTTTTTGGCGAATACCTTCACCTTCTTTCATCCAGTCCCCCCGCCCTGCTTCTCCTTCAGTTTAGTATAACTGTAAAGTTTATGTGTTTTGCTGATAAATGGAACTTTACCAGTATACTTTAATGTTTTTAGTTTTAATTACTACCATCAGTCAATATGTGGAGGGTAGTATAATATCCTATAATTTTCTTAATTGACGTAACATCCAAATGTTGATGTTTCATGGCTCTAAAGGTTAGTTTGAATATTATGTTAATTATGTTGGAGTTACAAACATATTGAAAGACCTATGAGCACACAATACTTTCTGTAAATTGTCCTTAATAATTAGACACTATTTTCTATTCTTTCCTTGAGCTCATTTGAGTGGAATTTCCTACACACTCTTTCAGTATTAAACAAGTACTTTCTGAATTGTTTCCTGCCGGCTCCAGCACAAAGTGTTCAGACTGGAAAGGTAATAGCCCAGGTGCCCTGTCTTCCCAGGAGCTCACCGACAGCTGCGGGCACCCGGTTCGGTCTTTCCTTTTAACCTGTCCTCCCCCACAAGTCATTTCTGTGTCTTGTAGTAGTGTTGTTAAACTTTGTGCCCTTCATTGCGCTAATTTATTCAAATGACTCTTCCTTTAGCAACAGGAAGATGCTTGAGGGTACAATGCCTGTAGGTTCTCGATCAAAATTTGTTGAATTAAAAGAAGTTTCTATTACTTGTGTGTGCCATGCACGTACACTATTTATCTTAAGTTCATGGTATTGCTCTTTTCCAGGGTTGCAAGAGCCCATTCTTATTTTTTTATCTTAAATATTTTCCAGGTTTTCTATTGACTGCTGTTTAAGCCACGACACACACACGCACACACGCACACACACACTTTCTGTGTAATGTAATGGGGTCCTAAACATTATAATTTCGCTTTCATGGTACAGTTTCCTGCAGAGCCTCTACTTTGGATTCCTTATGGTTAATAATTGATGACAACATTAAACCCAGCAGAAATTATTTGTTTTCTTTCATTACTATCTACCTAGTTGATACAAAATATCGTGAGTACCCATGAAAACTGGAAGACTTAATAAAGTACACTTGGAAATCTGCTGATGGTCCTTAGCTTGGTTGGTTTTTAAGTATTTTTAAAAGCCTTTCTTTTTGTCTCATATTTTAGGGTTTGTCTGATCCAGGTAATTATCATGAATTTTGTCGATTTTTGGCTCGTTTGAAGACAAATTACCAGCTGGGAGAATTAGTTGTGGTGAAGGAGTATCCTGAAGTTATCAGATTGATTGCTAATTTTACCATTACTAGCCTACAGGTAAATAGAAACATATAACTGATATTAAACTGTAGATTCTTGGTAAGATTTGGTAGGGATTTTTTAAACATCTGTCAGAGTACTTTGCTAAAAACGTTCGTTGCAAGGTTTTAGGGTAGAAAGTTTATCATAACATTTTTATAATAAAGCTTAGAGGGCATCCCAATATCTAATAGTTGAAGAATGAAGTGAGAAGCTACAGTGAAATCTGTGGGAGGAAATAAAAGAAAGTTTTTACAGATTGGTTTTGGGGCAAATTTGTAAGCGTGGGGGAAGGTTTAAAAACTATATTTTCCGAATAATATCAACTCTGTGGAAAACTATTCATGGAAAAAAGATTAGAAGGAAGTCTACTAACATTTTAATAGTGATAATTCCTGGGTGGAAGAATAATGACAGATTGTTGGTTTTTTCTTTATACATTTTTTGCATTTACAAAATTTGCTATGCTAAGTAAGCGTTCATTGGTTATATCATCAGAATAGAAGTTAAATTTAAAATCTGTGTTTAGTAATTTTTCCTCTGTAATTCTTATTCTAGAAAGATATGTCATTCTAAATAACATTTGCTTTATTTCTTTGTAGCATTGGGAATTTGCTCCCAACAGTGTTCATTATTTATTAACTCTGTGGCAAAGGATGGTAGCTTCAGTTCCTTTTGTGAAATCAACTGAACCCCACTTATTAGACACTTATGCACCAGAAATCACGAAGGCCTTTATCACTTCTCGGTTGGAATCTGTTGCCATAGTTGTGAGGTATTGAAAACTAAATCTTTCTGTTGAATTTTCATCTTTTGCATCTTGGAATTTTTAAAAATTGAGGAGTAATTTACCTACTGTAAAGTTCATCCTTTTTAGTGTACAGTTTTATGAGTTCTGACAAGTGCATACAGTTGTATAACGCCTATCAAAATTAAGATATAGAATGGCTTCATCATCCCCAAACAGTTCTTTTGGGTCCCTTTGTACTTAGTCCTTTCCCCACCATTAGCCTCTGGCAATTACGGATTTGTTTTGTGTCCTATAGTGTTTGCCCTTTCCAGAGTGCTGTAAAAATGAAATTCTGTAGCATATATGGCCCTTTAGTCTGGCTTCTTCCACTTAGCACAGTGCACATGAGATTCCTCCATGTCTCGTCAGTCGTTTCCTTTTCATTGCTGAATAGTATTCCGTCCTATGGATATACCGCCATTTGTTTACCCATTCCCCTGTGAATGGATGTTAGGATTGTTTTAATTTTTATCAATTATGAATAAAACAGCTGTAAATGTTCCCGTACAGATTTTTGCATAGACATAAATTTTTGTTTCTCTTGGATAGATAGTAAAGTGTGAGAGTCCTAGGTTGCATGGTAAGTGTATGTTTTACTTTGTAAGAAGCTGCCCAACTCTTTTCCAAATTGGCTGTATCATTTTGCATTCCCACCAGCAATGTATGGAAGATCCAGTTGCTCTGCATCCTCATCAGCACTTAATATTGTCTGTTTTTAAAAATTTAGTCAACCTAATAGGTATGTAGTGGTACCTCATTGTGGTTTTAATTTGCATTCCCTTAGTGACTAATAATGTTGAGCATCATTTTATATGCTTATTTGTCATTTGTATGTATTCTTGGCAAAGTGCCTGTCCAATCTGCTGCCCATTATTTACTGGGTTATTTTCTTATATTGAGATTTGAGAGGTCTGTATATTCTGGTCATAAGTCTTTTTACCATGTGTGTTTTCTCAAATATTTTCTTCTAGTTCATAGCTTGCCTTTTCATTTCCTTTAACAGTCTTTCAAAGATAAGGTGTTATAAAGTTTGACAAAGTTCAATTTATTCTGTATGTTTCTTCTAAAAGTTAAATACTTTCATTACTCACATTGAGGTCTATGATTCATTTTGAGTTAATTTTTGTATGTAATGTGAGCTAAGGCTTTAGGTTTGTGGGGTTTTTGTTGTTGTTTTACATATGGATGAGCAGTTACCCCAATACCATTTGTAAAAAAAAATTTTGTAGAAAAAACTATCCTTTCTCCATTGAATTGCCTTAACACTGTTTTCGAAAAATAATTGACCACATACGTGTGGTTCTATTTCTTGACTCTGTTGTCATTAATCTGTGTTTCTCCTGCTAATAACCTATCTTATAATAAGCTTTGAAATCAGGTAGTATGAGTCTCCCACCTTAGTCTTTCTTTTTCAAAATTATTTTGGCTCTAGTGGGAATAAATCTTCTACAATTATGTGCAATAATATGGGTGCATTCCACACACATTATAGTAAGCAAAGGACGACAGACCCAAAGGAGTACAAGCTGTATACTTCCATGAAGTTCAAAATCAGGCAGAATGAATCTGTGCCCCTCCTTTGGGTGAATAAGAGGGTGCTTTGGGGGCAATAGGGAGGTTTGTGAGGTACTAAAAATGTGCTGGTTTTTGTTGTGAGTGCCAGTCACATTGGTGTGTTCACTTTGTAAAAATTCATTAAGCTGTACACCTGTAGTTCGTGGGCTCTGCTGTCTGCGTGTTTTAGATCACTCTAAAACTTTTATGGAAATGAGGGAGCCTTTATGAAATGAAGGAAATTCTTTTTTTCCTTCCTTTGTTTTTCCGTGTATGTAAATTTTTAAATTATCAGTACTGACAGCTAAATCCTGGTGGGATTTTGACTGGGATTGCATTGAACTTATTTATTAATTTGGGGGCAGAATTGATATCTAACCAATATCGAGTCTTTCAGCCAGTGAGCATGTTTGCCTTTTAATTTCTTGAGCTCTCCTGCGATCTCTTTCATCAGTGTTTTGTAGTATTCAGCCTTCAGCTCTTCCACATGTTTAATAAGATTTCATTAGTCTTTTATGTTTTCTAGTGCCTTTGGAAGATACTGTTTTTTAAGCTTTGGTTTTTAGTTATTCATTGCTAGTATATAGTAATGCAGTTGAATTTTGTACCTTGACCCCGTATGCCAGGACCTTGGTAAGCTCACCTGTTAGTGCAAGTAGCTTTTTGGGATATTTTTTTAGTGTATGTAACCATGTCCTCCTAGTCAAATATAGACATTGTTTTTTACATTCCAATCTGGTCTCCTTTATCCCTTTATCCATTATGGAATTTTGTTTAACGTGAGTGAAGCTTATCTGTGGTGACTGAAAGTGCCTTACACTCTAATGCCCTCTGCAAACTTGTTCTTGCATTTGCAGAGATCATTTAGATGACCCGCTGGATGACACCGCCACCGTGTTCCAGCAGCTGGAGCAGTTGTGCACGGTCAGCAGGTGTGACTACGAGAAGACGTGCGCTCTCCTCGTGCGGCTGTTCGACCAGAACGCGCAGAACTACCAAAAGCTCCTGCACTCTGCTTCTGGGGCGACGGCGGACATGGCGATTCAGGAGGGTCAGTAAATGCGGTCTGCCCCGTGGTCTTATGTGGAATTTTAAGTAGTTTTGTTAATCACTTTAATAATTGTCTACAAATTACTTGTATGTATTTCCCCCAATTCCTAATCTCCTAATAAGCCATTAATTTTTTTTAACCTTCTGGATATTTTGGTGGCTTGATGGTTATTTTTCAGTTTTTCCTTTATAGTATTCATAGGAGATATTTCTCTCTGGAATCAGTATCGAGGAAAACTGATGATGAATAGGGTTCAGGACCTCACTCCTGATCCGATCGATCGCGTTTCCCTCATTGCTGCAGCTTCAGCCAGTAAACGGTTCTGTGAGACCTCACCCTGGATTTGCATTTGCATACTAACCTTCTCCAGGGCTGTATTTTATTACTATTATATTTTAGTTCTTGAAACTCACAAATCTCACTGTTTTTCTTCAATCCTTTATTGAGGGGGATTTGTTTATTTATGTATATCCCTTTAAGTCTTGGCAGGATCTTAGCAGGGAATGAGACTAAATAAATACATCTTTCAGATTTTTTTAATGACATGAATTATGAGAGTGGAACTGGTTCTGTACATTTCTAAGAGGAAGCATTTTAATTATAGTCCAAGAATTTTCTAAAAATCTTTGTGTCTTTGTTGTTGTTTCAGAAAGTGAGCGGTGAGGGGTGATGGACCAACTCACTTCCAGTGCATTCTCACCGAAACTTCTCTGTAAAACATAGTGAAAGGATTATCCTCAGCATTTATGTAACGTCTTCTTAAGATGCCTTTTATTCATTATATACTTTTCCTTTTTTTGTGCCACACAGTTCTGCCAAGGGACTAAGGAGTGGAGCTGTTAACTTTCTCTCCCTGAAATGTTCTCTCTTAAATTGGGATTTCATTATTTATAAATAAATTGGGGAGAACTAATGTTTTTTGCTGCATTTAGTCTTTTCATGATGGGTTTCTTCTTTTAGTCGAGTTTTGAAAATTACTCAATACCGGGCACAGGCCCGAGGGCACGGTCATGCACTGAGACGTGGTGGCCCGCAGTCACGGAGCCCGTCACGCAGCTTCCAGAGCAGGTCGGCACCGCCAGCCCCGCTGCTCCCGTTGTTCCTCGTCCCGTTCGTCCTCTGCTGCCCGCAGAGGACGCGTGCAGTCTTAAATTTTCATGCCTCTCATTTAATGCCTTCTCTTCATGCTTTTACTACATATTTATATGTCCTGAAAATGATACATGTTTTTTGGCCAACCTAATAAATAATACTGCGTAACAATAAAATGGATGAGCTTCAGGAGCACTTAAAGGTGAATGCCAGAGGTGAGGTGTTCAGTGGGGGGAGGAAAGCAATTCTCAGTAAACTGTGTGTAGTCTGAAATACCTAATGAAGCCCCAAAACAAGTGAGACTGAAAGTACATTGTGTAGGAACACGTAGTGATACGTGCAAGTGACAGAATGAAAGAGAAATGTCAAGAGCTTAGTAAGCCCCGAATACAGACAGGGTCACGGTGGCCTCCAGGGTGGGAGGAAGGGGGCAAGCCAGGGGCGGGCGCGGAGGCAGGAGCGAGTGTGAGGGCGAAGCCTCGGCTCTTGGCTTGCGTCGTGCGTTCGTGGGTGCTTGTTTTACTCCACTTCACATACATCGCTTATATTCTCCATGTACGTCAATATTAAATTACAATGTATGGGGTGGCCAAAAAGTCTGTCACGTTTTTTCCGTAAAATAAAAGACACATGTTTCATTTTCACCAATAATTTTCTTGATTTGGATATTTTGAGTATGTTGGCTGTCTCCTGTGTGGTATAACGTTTTTTTTGTTCTCAACTAATGAATGTCTCAATTTGATCGCTATCAGCTTCAACTGGTCTACCCGAACATGGAGCATCATCCAGGGAGAAATCTCCAGCACAAAAGTTTGCAAATCACTTTTGACATGTTCTGTCAGCCACAGCACTTTCTCCATACACTGCACAAATCTTTTTTCGTGTTTCAGTTGCATTTTTACCTTTCTTGAAATAGGAAAGCATAATATGCTGAAAATGTTGCGTATTTTCTTCCATCTGCAATATTAAAATGGCTACCCCAAAATTCACCAATTTTGATGTTTTTTTTAACACATGCTGATATGACAGCTGTTACAATCTAACAAAATTGTTTTGAATGAAGTGTCAGCCAACTAAGTGTTACTAGAGCCATCATACTGGAAAAACAAACACTTTTTGGCCAACCCAATGAAAAGATTCAGCTATGAAATCAAAGGACATGTATAAAGGACCTATGGGCAAAAACAAAGGGGGTAGGATTGAGGGTAGGAGGTGGCAGTGGGTAGGGCGGGGAAAAGTGGTGGCGGGAAATGGAGACAATTGTACTTGAACAACGGTAGAAAAAAAAGACGTCTGTTCCTACAGAATGATATCTCCTACAAAAAGGGTGTTCGCTGCTCTGTGGAATATGAATGCAAATAACTGAACAGTAATAATTTACTAATGTTAAGTAAAGGTCTGTTTATTGAACAAAATAAGTGAGACTTGATTTTTGATTAATATAAATTTACGGAGTTTTTATAGTTAGACACATTATATAGCTTTAATAAAATGACATTTCAAAGTCTCTGATATAATGCCTGATACATAAAAAAATCTTAAATGAATATTTGTTCCCTTCTAGTCAAAAGGTCAAGGGGAAGGAGTTTCTCCACCCTGTAAAGATGTCTGTGGTCTACTCAGAAACGGTGCTTTCACACCATGACAGACGCCCAGCGCGGCTCCAGGCTCTGCCGTCCTGTGTGGTGGCATTCAGTGTTCAGTTTGTTTTGTGCAGACCGAGCACTTCAGTTAGTGTTGAACAAAGAAAATTATATGCTCTCGTTGGGTGTGCTTTAATTTAGATGCTTAATGGCTTTTAATGTTACAAAATAAGTTTATTATTATATTACGATCTCATTTGTATTATATTGTCTTGCTCTTCCGTATTTGTGATGATACGGTCATGGCTTACGAAAACAATAATCCCTAGGAAATAGGTCATTAACAGTAGTTAGCGATTACTTGTGATCTATGGTAATGACTGATTTCTTTGGGATTATTGCAGTTATAAACCATAATTACAGATTATTACAGCAATAATTATTTTTTTAAAGGAAAAAATGTTCTGTGCTCGAACAGCTGCTAAAACAAGTGCCCTAAACATTAATGGAAAATTAAAATGGAAATTCAGTCTTATTATAGGATGAGATATTTTTAAGATTTATAGATATGTAACTCACGTGTTGCGTATTTATCGAATATATTTCTAAATACAGTTTAGATTTATGGATTTATATGTTTCTTTAAAGTTTGTAGAAATAATTCTGTAACCAAAGTAACTTCAACATTTATTAATTTGAATAGTGCCAGTCTAAATTGTTGAGGTTTAGGTAAAGGTATAACACACTTTTATATTGATCATTAAGTGCTGATGTGCATAAGGTAGCTTTCTAATACCTTCATTTTCCTGTGTGAGCTTTTTTCCCTGCTAACCTTTTTCACAAATTATACATTAGTAATTCACAAAACTGAATTGCGTGATCAAATGAGTGATCTTATCCTTTTATCTAACCCGTCTCACCCTGCTGACATGCAAGGCTGCATAACTGGTCGGTTCTGATCTAGTCCCTGCTGTTTCATGATAGATTCAGGGGTGTGGGTACTTGCCGGGTTACGTTTCAGACTTAGAGGGTGTTTGTCACCCCAGTGTGCTCGTGTCTCCAGAAGTTTGAATCCACTGTCGATCGGTCGTAGTGCAGTGATGACCGCTAGCGTCCACAGGAAGATAAGGAGAATGTGTCCTTTTTCTACTGCCTACATATTCATCCTTCTTAAGTCTTCTTACAAGTGCTCACACCCTCTGTTATTACTGTTCGATTCAACACCTTGTAAAAAACCCCAAATACTGTAGTTCACTTGAAAAGGTTTCCCAAGACAGAAACATCATTGATTTCAGTATTGCGAAATAGCCTGATCATCTTTGAAAAATTAGTCCCCAAGAATAGCCCAGAATTTTTTTTAGCAAGATAGTTGGCATGTTGTTAATTATTCATAAAGTTCTCAAAAGTCTTGTAGAACCTGTTACATAGATCGCTGAATCTAGAGGTGTAAAATAATATGCCTTAAATAAAACCACTTGATGATACAAATCCCTCCATTTCTAAATGGTCAGCGTCAGCCACCCCAGAGTAAGATTTGTGAAGACTCTGCGTGTGCCACCGTGCCCCTGATGTAAAGCTATTCAGTCCTTCCCTGCTGTTGCCCAGGAAGTGAATTTGATTGTCACATAATGTGAATTGCACAGTGAAAATCTTACAGTTTTAAAAATCGTGCATAAAAACACAAAGGGAATAAATTACGACGTTCTGAGCAGGGCTAATATTACAAACGCTCAGACTGGCGCTGCCATGACACCGACCGTGCGGAGAGGTCCCGGTGGTTGGATCATCCCGGTGTGACCGACAGCCCTGCGTCTGGACGTTCCATTTGCGTTTTTGTGATCAAGTTTAGCTTTCATCATAAGTCTTCAGGGTAAATTCAATTTTCTCTGCTTTGCAGATGAAAACCGTAAGATGTGAAGGGGTGAGTAACTTAAGCAGGATCACCTAGCATGTTGGTAGAGCTGGGATTCAAACAGTGTTACCTGGCTGTAAAATCTGTCATTTTTACTGTTCTGCCTAGTGCCTCGATAAACTTAAAACCCAGCTCTCCACACTGTGGAGAGCTGAGTCCACAATAGTTTATCCCATGTTTGGAAGAATAGATCGTTTGACTACGTTTGGAGTTTTCTGAAAAATCAAACTTTCTACAGTGCTTCGTAAACATTTTTGTTCTTGTTATTTATTAGGACGTCTCGCATGGCTGGTGTACTTAGTGGGGACAGTTGTCGGAGGAAGGTTAACCTACACCAGCACCGATGAACACGATGCTATGGATGGAGAATTATCCTGTCGGTAAGTAATGGCCATGCAATTTACAGAAATTTACTAAGTAGTCAAGAAACCGTGATTGGACTGGTATTGTTAGCTAAGGCATGTTGTATCTGGCCTTTTGAAGAAGGTATTCTTTTCCCTTTTATTGATGAGAATACCAGGGCTTAGAGGTTAAATGATCTGTAGATGTCGAGCCTGTGGTAAGTTATAGTCAAATATATTTTAAACATGTTTAAATAGTGTGATGAAGATGTAGGTTGCTTTTTATTTCTTGGGACCTGATGAAGCACGCAAAGTTGGTGTATGTTGGGCAGGTGGCAGAATCGGGGTGACGTGCCTCTGGCCAGAAAGCAATGGAAAGCCAGTTACATGATAGAGGTTTTGTTCAGGATTGTGGACTAGGTTGCACCTCAGACGTAGCGTTAATAAGAAGCAATTCACGTTTCTCTTCTAACCTGCGGAAAATTCCTGTGTATGAATAATATGAATGAGTTGGTTTTCTATATATTTTATCTTCAATGATGTCTTTATTAACCAAGTAAACGTGTTTTTGTTGAACCCTTAAAAATTCAAATGAAAAGTTGTATATTGAGTTGGAGGTAACTACTACCATCATTTTGGTAAAGACCTTGAGTCTTTTGAATCATGCTTGAGGGTATGTGTACACCACATGTGTATTTTTCAGCTTTTTAAAGCAAAACTATATCACACTATTGTTTTGTAAACTAAAATAGGAATACTAATAATAATACCTAATTCATTTGGGCTATTATTAAGATTAAATGAGTTAATACTTTTTAAATGCTTAGAGCAATGCCTGGCAAATGGTAAGTACTATATTACCAAAAAAAAAAAAAACAAAACCTCAAAACACTTTTCTTATTTTTAAACCTCAATGAAACGGTGATCGGTTGCCTCCCGTAGGTACGTACCGCCCTGACCAGCATCTTAGTTTCTCTTAAGGTTTTTATTGTTAATATTAAATTACTTGAAAATATGAATGCAGGCGTTCTTAAAATGCTGTGGTTCATTTTAAACCAGGTGAACAATTTGCCTACTTACTGCCCTAGTTTAATCCTTAAAAGTTTCTGTCACCAAGTAGGGACATACCCATTGGCCTGTTCTGAGAAATACGTAAGAGGGAGTAAACTAAAGAGGGTGTCTGTTCGCCAGGTGGGAAACTTTCTTTTCTCTTTAACCAGCACACATATGTGACGTTAAATAAGATTTGTTTTGTGTTTTCGTCTGCATTGTTTAGAAAACAGAGCCTTCGGTGGAGTTTATGGACTAAGGCTTTTCTGAGGGGTGGGGAGGAGGGTGCATTTTTAGGGAAGAAAGAGTGAAGGAAAAGGAGGCGAGAGAATATGAGAAAACAAATAAAGTCAATCCTCATCATTCAGGCCTCACTGTTGCAAGCTGAGGCACTTGCTAAAGTTTATTTGCACCCCATCAGTCCCCGAGGTGCTGTTGCGGTTGCTCGTGGACCTACGTGTGGTGGCGGAAAGTGTGAGTTGCTGGATGCGCACTTTCCCGGCTGAGCTTGCACGGGCGCTCTGCCTGTTTCTTCTGGCGCTCGTGCTGCAAATTTACCCTTTCTGCTCTCTACATAGTGCCATCACTTTTGCATTTTTGTGGTTTTGTTGGTGGTTTTGCTGTTTAAAGTTGCCCTTCCAGCTCGCGCCGAAGTGCTGGCTAGTGTTTCTAAGCACACGGAGGCTGGAAAATGCCTCAGAAAGAAAACACATGCGTTTAGGTAAGCTTTGTTTAGGCAAGTGGTAGTGCTGCTGGCTGTGAGTTCAATATCAGTGAATCAAGTCTCCATTAAAGGGCGTCTTTAAAGAAACACACACGCAAAGCAAGGTGACATGTCGGTGGGCTGATGAACACGTCGTGACCGCAGTTCCTCGGGACCCGACCCTGCGTGTCCTTCAGGAGCAGCGGTTCAGTGCTCTCTGAGTCGGCAGAACAACCACCATGAGCAATGGCAGTGAGCTGCAGGCGGCGGTGTGTCGCACACCTGGTGGCTTGGCCCTGCGGGCGTCCTCCCCGAAGGCCACACGGAGCCCCTCTCTGTGCCTCAAGGCAGTCTGTGGTGGCAGCAGTGGGGGGTGGAAACTAAGGGACAGCAGTTTATCTGTTGGCTTATTTCTGTGTCCTATCTCTTCTCCTGGGGTGTTTTGCTTCTCTGTGTTTCTTAGTGGCGGTCTCTGGCCTCTTTGAGAAGCCGCTGGGGAAGCCAGAACTTCCTTTGGTCCTGTCGAGCTGAGAGTAAGGGCTCGAGCTACGGCAGGCCCGTCCTCTCCCCTGGGCGAGTCGCCGTAAATGCAGGAACGTGTGCGTCTTTTCTAGGCCACACGGCAAGTGGCCGGGGCTGGGGTGGCGTGAGAAGTGGTGGTGGGGCAGGCGGGTGTGGGAACAGGCGCAGGACCTACGCTGCCACTTCCCTGCTTTGTCCAGAAAAGCCACAGGCGTGTGTTTTAAAATGAGATTTTTAAGTAAGAATGATGTTTTGTGCAGTATTTCAAAATGCCAGTTTCATACGAAGAGGTTCCTTGTAACTGGCACTGTAGCACTGCTCCCTTCTGTGTGTGGATACATGACACCTCCCCAAATCCTGGGAGAACACGACCAGATTAGAGGACTGCGGGGCTCCTGCCAGAAATCTGTGTGCTGCTTTATCAGGAGCAGGTTAATATTCCGGAAAGCTCCCAATATTGTGATAATTATAATGAAAACAAATAAATGTACTTGTGCTCAGGCCACACAATTCTAATTAAATGAGCATAATCTCATAGTCGTTTCCGTTTCATCCATCATGACCGGAGCGGAACCCTCCGGAGAGATTTCCCAGGGTTCTGTCTTTCTCATCCTGTGCCCTCGCATTTTGCCGGCAGAGCGGCTGCTCCTCTCAGGCCACCCTTCTGTCGCGCCGCCCTCTGCGTCTCCCGGTGGCCCACCTGCTCGTTTTCGTCATCCCTCATCATTCTTCGAGGACCTTGACAACTGTCTCAGAGTGTCACTCGCTCTCCCAAACCCTACTCTCTATCGATAGAGGACTTGAACTTCTGCCCCATCGGACAATGGCACTGTCCTCTTTATTCATCAGCTTCCACTGGCTTCCCATCTCACAAGGGACAAATTCCAAAGTCCTTGTCATGGTCCAGAGCATCCTGTGCTGCTTCTCTGACCTGATTTCCTATCCCTTCTAGTTCAACTCAACCATCCTGGCCTCCTTGCTCTTTTTTGAGGACTGCCAGTGTTTTCACTTCAGCGCCTCTGAACTTCTCTGTGCCGGGAGCGCCTTCTCCTAGATGTTCACCCTGCACTGCCCCCTGCAGTCGGGTGTCTCTGCCCCCTTTGACCTCCCTCCCACAACACCATCCTTTCCCTACTTTCTTTATTCTCCTTTGTAGTACTGTGACCTCTTGGCCTATATTTGTTTGTTTCACAGTAAGGCAATAAGGGAAGGAAGAAGCTTCATATACTTTGTTCACTGCTGTGTTATTTCATCTGCCCGCAAACCGTAGCCCTGATGAGATTCAGAGTTTTCTCTAATGTGTTGAGTGACGATAAAAGAAGTTGCACACCTCTGTACGTAGGTACTGCTGTCAGCTAAGAAACGTCTATATTTTCTACCTCAGCCCAGCCCTCGGTGTTGCTCAGAGATTCTGTTGTTCTAGTAATCCTTGTCTTCTGGCTCGCAGACACCTGCAGGACCGTTTGGCGTGCAGTCCTGTCCTGCACGTGCCGCCGGTTCCCCAACTGAAATGAGCTCATGGCTGTCTTCATGTTTCCCATGCCCGCCCACTCATTTGCCTAAGCTTGAATCCTGGGAGTTACCCGGGAGTTATCCTTAATGTTTTCCCCTCTCACTGGCATCCATATAGTCTTCAAATTCTGTCAGTCATACCCTTTAGTTATCTCAATCAGTCCAGTTACTCCATCTCCCCTGCCTTTTTAGCCCCTGTGGTCCTTCACCCGGATTCACGCTGTAGACTTAAAGGGACACCTCGCCTCCGCTCTGGCTTCCTGAAGTACAGGTCTGGCCCGGTCAGGGCTTTCCTTAAACTCCGCAAGACTTTCCGTCGCTGTTGGGATGCAAGTCAACGTGGCTTATCCGGCTCTTCATGATCTGGCTTCCGCCTGTCTCATTAGCCTCCTCTGGTGCCACTGACTGCTTTATAGCCGTTTGGAACTTTCTTCCAGCTCTTAAATGAGCCATGCTTTTTCTTACCTTCCTAGATAGCTATATACTTTCCTCTTTCTCAGCATTCTTTGTCCCATTCTATTCTAGAATATTAGGAATCCTCACTCATTCCTTTGTTGTGTTTATTATAGCACTGTCAACCTTGATTCTGATTGCATGTGTTATTGTTTTTCCTTGCATAGACAGTAGATTTTTGGAGGACTGGGAATATATATGTCTTGCTCATGGTTGTATTCTGACTATCTAATACATACCAGTTATATAGTAAACCCTCAAATATTTGTTGACTGAATAATTATTTACTTGGATATCTAGGGGAATATAAAATGATTGTCCAAAATTCATTTTGTTGTATTTGAAATGGTGTGCTTATACTTGGATCAAAATAATTTAGTGATGTATTTATCTTTTTATTCCCTGTGTGCTCTTTACCAAAAATAATGTAAGATAAAGAGAAAATAAATGTAGAACAATAAATTGAATCTGGAAGTAAATATTATATATTTATAAAATACAAGTTTTGATCTTAAGCACTTGTTAGAGGTGGCCAAAAATCTTTGAAGTACACCATGGCAGAGATTGCTAGTTGTGCCATATCTCTTCCTTCCTTCTTCTGAAGTAACAGAATACCTGATTGTGGCCACCTGAATAAAAACTAGATTTACTAGACTCTCTTGCAGCTAGGCATAGTTAAGCCCTTGGGTTATGTTCAGCACTTGGATGTAAATGAATGCAGTATGTGCAGCATATGTGAACATAATGAGTAGAGTTGACGAAGCAGTGTTAGACTATGAAGTGATTGTGTGAATGAAAGCAAGTGTAACAATAGGATGGAAGGACCCTGATACACCATGGAGCACCAACTGGTCCTGGAGTACTGCCTTGGATTTTTGCTTGAGAGATAAACATCTATATTGTTTAAGCAATTGTTATTTTGGATTTCAGGCACTTGAAGCTGAACTTCTTACACAACTACCAAAACTTCTTTGGCAAGTGGATCGTGTGCCCTATTGGGGACTCTTTTCTACTTTCCTGCTAGGGTTGCGATTGCTGCTTAGGGAAATGCACATCAGTGTCTTAATATGAGTTGTATAGACACCTCAACAAACTGTCTTTTGGTCTCATGCCTTCCTTGGATTTTAGAATGTATGCTATTAAAAGGAAATAAAAGTAAACGAGCAATTGCATAGAATCAACAGAGAACTAGAGCAGGAAAAGGGAAGTCCTACTCAATAAATAATTCAGCAAGATATGCCTTAATTAAGTCACTTGAAATATCACCTGGATCCAGAGACAAAGTTTGATGTATGTATCTATTTAGAATATGTAGTCATATTTGCCTGTACATACATTTTTTAACATCCTCGAAAGGACACATGAATGATTAACAGTGTGTGAGTATATGTCTTGTGTGCATACGTGGCAGGAAGCAGGTGGGTCAGGGCTTGCCGAGCTGACTGTGTGCAGTTAGAGGCGGAAGAGGTGCTGCTTCCTCAACAACCTCTACCTCTCTCTCTTAAAAAGATCCTTGTACCATACTGGGTCATGTCAGCGCCAGGCACTGGGTTACCACCCCTGGAACATTTTAATGGTAATAGGCAGATAATAAAAGGATTTCTGTTTTGAAAATTCTAGACTAAACTTTTCATTATACGGAATTAAGTTTTTTTTCCTCTAGGAAATTTAACTTAACCTTCAGTTTATTTATGACTTTCTGATCATAATAATAGCATACTTGTGTTAAAAATATTTGATTATGTTAATATAATCATCTTACAATTTATTTTAGGTAAAATGTTTGTTATTCATGAAGAAAGTGCTATAACCTGATGGGTGTACCTCTTGATATTTTCTGTATTTTGAATCATGGGACCCCAAAATATATTACTAAATAAAAATAACAAGGTTTATTGAAAAAGTAAAACCCAAAACTATGTATTCAATGTCATTCTTTTATTTACTAAAATTTTATCTATACAGATATTAACATACATTATGTATTATATTCACAATCGTATTTGTTCATATCTGTGTATATTATATATGTATATTATATGTGTTTATAACTTTTGTAAAATACTACATTCATCCATGTAGGTTTATATGCTTGTGTGTATATATGTATATGTATGTCTTAGGAAAAAAGATTAGAAGGAATTAGACCAACTTGTAGTATCTCTTAGTGGTAGGATTTTAGGTGGTTTTTAAAATAATTTCTTTATAGGTTCTTTTAAGTCTTTATTTATTTATTTTTAGACAGAGGGGAAGGAAGAGAAAAAGAAAGGGTTAGAAACTGTGATGTGCAAGAGAAATAAAGATTGGTTGCCCAGTTCAGGACCTGGCCCAAAACCCAGGCATGTGCCCTAGCTGGGAATCGAACCGGCGACCCTTCAGTTTGCAGGCTGGCTGGCACTCAGTCCACTGAGCCACCCCAGCCAGGGCTCTTTATAAGTTTTTGTATGTTTCCACTTTTTACAGTAATTTTGTATTACATTGGCAGTAAATGTTTTAATGTATATTTTAATGTTGTTTTTCTAACAATTTTCACTGAAGCTTTTTTTCTTTCCTTCATGAAAAGAGTTTTTCAACTTATATCTTTAATGGATACCGGATTGCCTCAGTGTTCTAATGAGAAAATAGAGCTTGCAATTCTGTGGTTCTTGGATCAGTTTCGTAAAACATATGTCGGTGATCAACTTCAAAGAACCTCAAAGGTAGGTTTTTACTAGAGATTCAAAAAAATGTTTTTGAGGATGAAGAAAGATACTTACATGTAACAGCTTTGAGCTGACTGCTATATTTGGGCAATTTCTACATAAGAAATTTAATTGATCAATTGAAATCAATTAATTAATTGCCATTGAAGGCAATGTGAGATTAATTTGCTCATTTTATGCCTGGATTTACTATTTTCTTTGAAGACTGATTGACAGACTTAGTGAATGTTTGTTATGTGACTACTCATTAAATAGTTAAGATTATTTTAAAGATCTCAGTGAATTTTGCCTTACTGTATTTCAAGGTTTAAAACATACAATTAACTCTTTCAGTAGTTCTGGTTTTTTCTCTGGACACTTATTTATGTGACTTCCAGTATATTTTTTGCTCATTCCTTGATATTTTCACATGATAGATTATGACAACTAGGAGAGTTAGCTATGTCTTTGAGAGGTCACTGCTAAGTTACCTTCGTGTGGAGAACACGTGTCCTCTGGTAACTGGAAGCTGAGCATGAGCAGATAGAGATGAATGGAACCTAAGGTACAGATAGTGAGGGACGGTCGAGAGCGCGCACGTGAACCCAAACCAGGTACTCAGGAGTATGTGTGACACTGAGTAAGATCTACGAGATTTTTTTTTTCTTCCTCCTGGAATAGTAACTCTTTCCAAAACCTCTGTAAAAAGTCAGAAGGATAGTCTTACCTTCTTTGGATTTATAGTTGGTATTAGTAATGTGGAAGTATTTCCTATTTGAAAATTCTAGAAGAAGCTTTTCATATTAAACTGAGCGTTTTGTTCCCTGGGAAATTTAGTTTAACCTTCAGTTCATTTATGATTTTCCGTTAATAATAGCTGTATAGTAGTGTGGAAAAAATACTTGTTTGATTTTGTTAAGATCATCCTTTAGTTTATTTCGGGTAGTTTTTTGTTTGCTTTTTAAGAAAGAGGTATAGCTTGATGCCTTCTGTGACAAACACATTGTGATATTTTACTTCTATTTATGATTCATATCAATAAAATTTTCTCAGAATTAAGCTGCTATTGAATGAGACCATTAGGAAGAAAAAAAGAGTAGCTAGAATAAATGTATTAGGTTGAGACTAAGACAAATTAGCATCGGACAGAAATCATCTGTTATGAAATTCATATGGGGTGCCTCTTTTAAAGCCCTAGACGTGTTACTCAGAAGTTGAATGTAAATTGAATTATTAATTGTCTTGTTTTAAATGTACCCATAGAGTTTGTTTTTTTGCTTTTGCAAAAGCAGATACTCTGGAAACATTACTTATTCAGTATCCATTTGGTCTGGGTCTTAAATCAGAACAGTGTAATACGGAGTAGAAAAACCTTCAAATGTGTTTAATGTACTGGAAAGAAATTTGTAAAACAGGAGTAGTTGTTTTAGGGTGATAGGACTTGGGAAGTACACATAGGCATCTTTTAATATAAGGTAATTGTGAAAAAACGTATTATGGAAGATCTTTTTTTCGGTTTTGAAAGAGCTTACACATTAGGAAAAAATAAGCATTATCAGACTAGTGTTGTTTCTTTGAGTAACACTTTGATATTTTTGGTGTATGCACCTTAGCCTGTTTTCAGAGAGAGTTCGGGCCTAAGTTGACATTCTTTCTAAGGTATTTCTGCTGCGTAACCCCTGAGTGAAACAAAACTTTCCGCTTTTCGTTTTCTCTGGCTGCTCTGCCAGTCTGCCTGAACAGGAGCTGTTTTCTGAGGTCATCAATCTGTGCCCCGATGCTCTTCCAGGAGCTCTTCGGGCCTTTCTCGTCCTTACAGCAAACCCGAGAGGTTGGTAATGTTATTCCATTTACAGATGAAAGGGCAGACCGAGACATTTATCAGTTCTCCGCGTACTATTTTTCTGGCATCCAACTAAGAAAGACTAGAGGGGAAATATTTTTGGGTTAGTGTATTGTTGCATTTCAAATTGTGTCAAAAAAGAGGAGAGTGTTAGGTAACGGCAAGAGAATAATGTTGAGTTTAGCGTGCACTTATGTTGTGCCAGGAACTGTGTGAAACACTCGTAAGCATCGTTTCATTTAATTAGATCACAGAGACTACGACCCAACAGAGTTCTCCCGGGTCCCTTTTCTGCCCGTCACCAGCTTCGTGCTTCAGCACCCCATACGCGTACTGCGCGGTGTGTGTGCTGAGCGTTTTCAGCTCCTTGAGCATTCTGCGTTCTCCGTCCGTGTTGGGCCCGTGAACATGATGTTTTTTCTGCCTAGGACATACTTCTTTTGAATCCAACTTCTCCCTCCCTGCCTTTCTCTGTTAACTCCTATTTATCTTTCACATCAGACTCCCATCCTTTAGAATGCCGTTCATAACTTAAATTCTGGGAGAATTTCCTTTCTCTGTGTTGTCCAGCACGCCGTGTTTCCTATTTCAGTGTTGTTACATTGCATTGTAATTACATATGCTAGTGAAACGTATGTGGACTGTAATTCGGGTGAGACCTGTTTCTGCCTTTTTTACTGTTTTTCCCTCCAAGTGCCGGGCATGTTGCTTGTATGCTCTCTACTACATAGTGGTTGAGTGTATATATTTAGCAGAATTCCATAGAAAGTAGGTCTGGACCTCCTGATATAACACTTTCAGGTAATTAAGGATAATAAAGGAAAATGATGCTGACTTCTGTGAAATTATTTGGCAGTTTTAAATGAGGTATACCGTTAAGCATCTTGAAAATTGTATAAAAGGCTACATATGCAAATAAAATGATTTATAGAAGTCAGTGTTTTGGGAACTAAGGTGGAATCATTGAAGAGTCCTCAGCGATGCATAGAGGTACGTCCGTAAGTGAGACAGAGTCGTCGATGGTAGCCACAGGCGTCTATCTAACGGTTAGTCCCTGCCGAAACTCTGCACAGCACTTGACAAGCATCTAATTTTATTTCACAAAAACTCTGCGCAAATAGATATTGCTATTAACACCCACTCCCACCTCTTTATACATATATGGAGACTGAGGCTTGGAATGGTTAAGTAATGTGCTTAACTGGTTGAACTGGATTTGAACCCAGGAGACCTAATAATAGAGCCTGTGCTATCAACCCCTTTGCTAGACAGACAAAGAAAGAAGGAGACTCAAAAGTACTAAAATCAGGAATGAAATAGGACACATTACTCTTGGCCTTACAGAAATAAAAAGGATTGTAATGGAATATTATGAATAGTTAATACCAAGTTAGATAACTTAGATGAAATCAACAAATTCCTAGGAAGATATAAACTACCGAAACTGATTCAAGAAGTCATAGAAATCTGAACAGACATACGACTCGAGATTGAATTAGTAATCAGAGATGACCCACAAGGAGTCCAGGCCCAGGTGGCTTCCCTCAGGAATTCTAGCAAACATTCTGAGAATTAATACCATTTCTTCGTACATGCTTCCAGAAAAATGGAAGATGAGGTAACATTTCCCAGCTCATTTAAGAGGCAGGTTTACCCTGATACCAGAACCATACAAATGTATCACAAAAAACAAAAATACTCACCAATATCTCTTATGAATAGAGATGAAAACACACAAAAAATATGAACAAACTGAATCCAACAACTTATAAATGTTTTTTCCCCTGTGATCAGGAGCAAGACAAGAATTTCTCTTGTGTTAAACATTGTCCTGGAGGTTCTGGGCAGGGAAATTAGGCCCCAAAATGAAACAAAAGGTACCCAGATTGGAAAGGAAGAGGTAAAGCTATCTCTGTTCACAAATGGCAATGCCCTTTTATATTGAAAATCCTCAGAATCCACTAAAAATAATTAGAGCTAATAAAAAACATCAGTAAGTTTGCAGTGTAGAAGATCAATGTAAAAAGCAATAGAATTTCTTTACACTTGAAGTAACCCACCTGGAAGTGAACAAAACATTCCATTTACAATAGCATAAAAAATTAAATACTTAGGAATAAATTTCACAAAAGTGTAAAACTTATAAACTGAAAACTAAAAAGCATTGTCGGAGCAAATTGAAGAAAATACAGTAAATGGAAAGATGTGCCATGGTCATGAATCAGAAGACCTGATACTGTTAAGAGGGCATGACTCCTGCAGCTGATCTACGGCTTCAACATCGTATCTTAATCTTAGCTGTCTTCTTTGCAGGAATTGACAAGCTTGTCCTAAGATTCATATGGGAATTTAAAATACCGAAAATACCCAACACCATCTTGTAAAAGAAGAACACTGCTTTCTCAATTTCCACACGTAATAATAATCAGACAGTGTGTGGTACTGCCATAATTATAGACAGACAGGCCAGTGAAACAGAATTGAAAGCCCAGGTAGAAACCCTCACATTGGCAGGCAGTTTATTTTGAGAGGGATGCCAAGATAGTCCAATGATGAAAGGATCGTCTTTTCAGCAAATGATGCTGGGGACAACGGCATAGCCACATGCGGAAGAACGAAGTGAACCCCTGTCTCCCACCATACACAAAAATTACATCAAAATGAATAGGACTTAAAGGTAAGAGTTAAAACCATGAAACTCTTAGAAGAAAACAAGGAGTAAATCTTTATGACTTTGGATCAGGCAGTGGTTTCTTGGATAACAACACCAAAAGCACAAGCAACCAAAGGAAAAAAATAGATAAATTGAACTTCATTAAAAACTAAAAACTTTTATGCTAGGAAGGACACCATCAAGAAAGTAAGAATGCAACCCACTGAGTGGGAGAAAATACATGCAAATCATTTCTCTGATAAAGGACTTGAATCTAAAAATATATAAAGAGCTCTTAAAACTCAATAATAAAGAGATAACCCAATTTAAAATGGAAAAAGGATTTGAATAGGCACACAAATGGCCAGTAAGCACATGAAAAGATGTTTAACACCACTGTAATTCATGGGAAATGTATGTCCACACTGTAATGAGATACCACTTCACGCCCCCTAGGAGGGATATAACCATAAGAGCAGGTGATAACGGATGTTGGTGAGGATGTGAAGTTAGACCTGTTTGTTCACACAGTGCTGCTGGGGATGAACAGCGATGCAACTAGTTTGGAAAACAGTCCGGCAGTTCTTCAAAAAGTTAAGCATAGAGTTACTAATGATTCAGCAGTTCCAGTCCATTGTATATCCCCAGGAGAAACGAAAACACACATCCACACAAACTCTTCGCAGAAGCATTATTCCTAGTAGCCACAAAGAAGAAAAGACCCGATGTCCATCCACTGAAGAACGGATAAATAAAATGCGGTATGTTCAGGAGTGAAATATTATGTGGTCTTAAGTGGGAATGAAGTATTGCTACAATATGGATGATCCTTGAAAACATATTGCTAAACAAAAGAGGCCAGCCACAAAAGAACAAACATCGTGTGATTTCATTTATGTGAAATTTCCAGAATAGGCAAGTCAGTAGAAACAGAAATTTGATTATTGGTTGCCTAGGAAAGGTATCATTTAGTGGTGTTGAAAATATTCTAAAATTGATTGTGCTGATGGTTGCAGCGCCTGAGGATATAGTAAAAACCACTAAATTGTATGCTTTAAATATCTGAATTTAGGTGAATGGTTTTCAGCTATCACCAAAATAAGACAAAAACTCACTTTTAAAATGAGGGAAAGAGTTAAGCAAATATATCAAAAGAAGATATCTAAGTGACCAATAATCACATAAAAACATGCTCAGCATTGTTAATCATCAGTGAAATCTAATGAAATACCAATATATTCCTGCCCAAATGGCTAGACATGGCAGAGACCGATCAAACCCAGCCTTGAGGATGGTGTGGAATGCATGAGACGGCTGTACGTTGTTGGCGCAGGTGTAAATGTAACCTTTTTGGAAAACTGTTTGATGGTATCTCCTAACATTGAACATAGCCTACCTACCCTGTAACTCATCCATTTCATCCTTAGGTATAAATCCAGAAGAAGTGAGTTTACATAGCCACCAGTTGACATGTATAAGAATGTTGGTAGCAGCTTCATTTATAACATCCAAGAACTAGAAACCCATGTCGGCCTGCATTCGAATGGATAAATGAATGGACATAGCCATATGATGTAATATTACACAGCAATAAAAGAAAAGAAAAAACTTTTTGCTACATGCAAAAATTTGGGTAAATTTATGACAATTGATTTAACCATTATGATAAATGAAAAAAGTTAGACACAACTATATATACTTTATGATTCTACTTAAGTTATTCACAGTCCAAACCGACTTGTGGTGCTAGAAGCCAGGACTGTGGCTGCCTTTGGGGAGGGAGAATCTATGGGCAGGAGAAGCTGAGCGAGGAGGCCGTCTGGGGGCTGTAAATGCTGCATCTGGATGAGAGCGATGTGAGTGTGTACATATGTAAAAATTCACTCGGCTTATAATTATCGTTTAAGTACCTTATTGTATGTATGTTATACCTCAACAACAGGAAAGAAAAATAAGAAAAGGAGGCAATTTAGGAAGTCGAAACAGTGGATTAATAAGATATTAGTTCCAGCAAGAGGAAATGAATGAATACTAGAAGATTTTTGTAATGAAGGATAAGAGACTTCTATATTGATTGAAAAGGACTGTGCTGGGCTCCAGCAAAGTGAGTGGAAGAAGATGCTTCTCAGGGCGCATCACTGGAAATTCACATGATCAGGGAGGGAAGAGTGGGCCCTGAAAGCTCCCGGAGAGATGCAACAGGTCCCGTTCACAAGACTGGTGGTGACAGTTACATTGGCCTTCTCAGCTGCAAGCCTAGAACTAGAAGACAGTGGAACAGTATCCTTGCAGTTTTGGGAAAAACTGACTTCCAACCTGAAATTTTATATCCAGTCAAACTTAAAGAACACATTTCTAGTCAAAGCCTCAAACGTGACTTCCCTTACGTTCTTTTCTGTGAAGCTCCTGGAAGGTGTGTTCCACCAAATTGAGAGCAAAGCCAGAAACCAGGAGGAGGGCGTGGGGTCTGGGGATCGGGGGATCCAACGCAGGGGGAGGCAGAGGGCATTTCCAACGCGATGGCACGGGGAAACTAGGATGACCGCTGAGCCTCCAGCAGAGGGACCCATCAGTTTAGACTGGAACAGGTGGGAGGTCGTTGGTTTCTCTTTTCTTTTGTAAATGAACTGATTGATTCCCAGAGGTGCTGGGTCGCATGGAGAGGAGTTGAAGGGTTTTACAGATCGGGAAGAGAGTGCAAAGATCAATTTGCAATCGGTAGAAACATAGAAAACTCAGGGAATTCATAAGTGAGTCAAACTAAATGTTTGCACAAGAAGTGAAATCCGATTATAGTAGAATTATGTAGCTTAGTTGTGAATGATAGCTCCATTGTCATAAATATGTTAGGGAGTCAAGAGATAATGTCTAAAATTCAAAATTCAAGGAATAGATGGGTCAGCGTGTTGTTTAAAAGACTGGATGAAAATAGTGAAAGAAATAGCTGAAAGAGTTTACGGTTCCTGATTCCTGAGTATCAGAGTCGGACGTGTGGAGGCGTATGTCAGAGGACAGCAGGCTCTTTCCTGTTACTCTTTGATTTTTCAATGATGCGTACGTGTAATTTTATAGAAGTACAAGTTAATTGGGACAACTGCGCCGTCACTTTGTGCGTGCGGTGACAGTGGTAAGCACGTGGTGTCGTGGGAGTGCAGAGCCCCTGAGTGTAGAGCTGGTGTAGGGGGAAAGGGTTTTCTAAGAGGGGGACAGGAGACACAGGGGACGGGAGACACACAGCAGTCACGGGCAGCCTGCCTTTCAGCAGGAGCGCTAGGAGTCTCTGCGGGCGGGCGGGCGGTGCAGCAAATTCTGCAGATGACCAGTTTGTCGACCAACTAAGCGGGTTATTTCTGAGATAGATAAATAATCTGTTCTGGAGTTCACTAACGGCGTAATTACACTAATCCATTTTATTTTGTAATAAAATGTACTAATCAAAAGTGTCGCAGGTTGGTAAACTGTATATGGAAACAGATCACCCACTTAAAATATTAGGATGCAATTTAAAACATTAAAACTCTACTAAATATAATGGAATATTTTTAGGGTATATCAGAATTTTTGCAGTATTTTTTGCACTCATCAGTTCTCTGGCAAATATTAGTGCTTTCTTTGATCTCATCTCATGTTGAAGATGCCACCGTTTCCCACAATTATCAATGGCTTCAGTTTATTGAGACCAGTTATAAATATTACATTTTTATTTGATGTCTGTTCATTTTTTGGGAAAAGTTTGTTTAAATTTTCAATCCAATTAAAATTAGAATTAAAAACTTAAAATTAAATATGAAAGAACCCTTTCAAACACACACACGTGCAACTTGGCTTCTGAATATTTACTGAGGGTTGGAAGTTTTGTCCTTAGTTTTTAAATCCTTTTTTTTTATTCAAGCCTACCCTACCATAAACATCAGTTTTGCTTTGGTTGGTAACAAAAATCTCACCAATAAATGAGATTCCAAAAGTTAGTTAACATGTGGTTCTTTAGACCTTGGAGTGTATTTTCCTTTAAAAATAGATCCACAAAGAGCTACTTAATCAGTGATACTGATAAGCTATAGTATTAATAGATGTTTTCTGAGTTTTGGTCTCTTAAACTGAGGCATCAGAAATGGAGGAGAAAGTTCCCTTTCCCTCTTAGGATTTAAAATCTGAAATAGGCAAGGCATTCTCTCTCAGAGACTTTCCTCCCCTGTCCTCACTCCTGTGGGGTCAGCCACCACCAGAGGGGTTCCATGCTCTGAAATGAGCGGTTCTCCTTTCTCCATCGCCACTCCGCACACAGCCACACACACGTGCACACACCGCCCCTACCTTACAAATCTGCCTCTTTCCAGACACCTGGGGTCTACCAGCTGTCCAAAGGAAAGCATTCCAGCTAATGTATGAATGAATTCTCCCAGGAAGGATCTGCCTTTTCTAAAGAAAGTATGTATTAATGCTGAAGAATTTCAAGTGATCTAGCAAAGGGAATAAAGTAAAAAATCAGGCAGTGTTGGGGTAGGTACTTAGATCCAGGTACTGTCTAGTTTGGGAGTCCACTGCACTAAGTTTTCCTTTTTTTTTTTTTTTTGCCTTCCTCTTGAATCTAGTTCTTGCCCCAAAATTTCCAAGTTACCTTTCCAGAAGATCCTCAAGACATTGGGGAGGTTGTGAAGGCTGAGGAAGTGAAGACAGCCTAGTAATTTATGGACAGGGTGACCGATGTTCGATTTGCCTAGGGTGGTCAGGGTGCACACTTGTCCTGCCGTAATGACAGTTAATTGCTCTGCCTTTCATTCTCAGATGTGTCCCTGCGTGGGTAATAAATTATAAACTTCATAAGTTACATGTTCACAAACAGGATATTGCAGTAATTCATAAATGGGAAATAGCTTTGGTAAGGCTAGGCAACCGATCCTTTCGACTCTCTGGCTCTTCATACCTGGGAAAAAGCCTTGTGTATAAGCATCGTGAACTAGTGACATAGAAGCACATTGCAGCCTTGTAATTCTGTGGAGTAACTTGGAGTTTACATTAAGACAGTAAGTGCCCGTTGATGTATCTCCAAGTTACTCAGAACGGGCATGGGGACACTTCACCTTGCAAGCATCATCTTTGCACGCAGGCGTTGCAGTTGCTGTGTGTAATTCCTCCACCTGTTGGCCAGCTCTCCTTCCCCGGCTGCGTACCCGCACGGAGCAGCAGATGGCATTCTCTCCCTGCAGTTGTTGGGTTCCCGGGTGCGGATGCTTCCTGACGGCCACTGGGAAATTGAGCAGGACAGCACTCGAATAATGAAACAAAAACACCGTGACAGTGACTGCAGTGGCTGCTGTCACTAGAAGTGCAATCCAGTGTTGGAATAATGTGCTTGCTGCTTTTTTGGGTACTTGGGTATATTTCAGTTGGCAAAACGTGTCTTTGTGTGTGATAACACTTTTAGGGAAAAGCATTTAGGAAATTCAATTGCAAGAAAACTGTTTTATGCACAGATTTTTCACTTTGGTGAAAGATAAGTAGCAACTTGAAAACTTTTTAAACATTTAAAACATTTAAAATATTTTAGTGTAGTAAGTGTATCATGCAGGTTGTAGGGAAAAAGTACCTTGAAAAGTTACGATCATCTTTTCACATTTGAGTGTTAGAGGATAATGATCAATGACTTTTGGAATTTTCACCAAGTGTTTTAAAACTTTTGAACTTTAATTACATGCTCTTTTCACATTTACTGTGTAAACATGTCGTAATCTGTCACTGTGATAGAGTGTTATTAGAGCTAGCGAGGTTTCCCTTCTTAGAGAATGGTTAGTGCTTATAGTTCAAGGTAATGCTTACATTGCTATATTTTATCGGTCAGGGATTTGGTTTTTGATTATCAAAATACATCTAATACATATAGTACATTGTATTCATATAGGCTCTTTTTTTTTTAAGATTTTATTTTTAAACAGAGGGGGAGGGAGGGAGAAAGAGGGAGAGAAACACGGAGCGGTTGCCTCTCTCACAGGCCACGACCATGGACCAGACCCGCACCCAGGCACGTGCCCGGACTGGGAATCCAGCTGGCAGCCTTTTGCTTTGGGGGGATGGTGTCCAACCAACTGAGCCAGATATGATTTTCTTAACAAAGATGGTTTCTTTATACCCTTTCCCGCATAACTTATCTTATATGATAATATATATTAGCTGTTTTTAACAACCACATTCTATGTCTGCTTAACAGAAAGGTGAACACAGCACATAGAAAGCCTACTTATTTTATTTTTAAGATGTCTTCACTTTATAAATGGATTTGCCAATTTATACTTTTAAGTATGAACTCCCTAAGCATATTTAAGTGTTGACTCAAGAGCATTAAGTACTAGACAAGGAAGTTTGGAGCAGAAAAACCCTAAAGTTAAAATCTTAGCTGCCATTAATAATTGAAATGATGATGCAAAAGCAATATAGGATTTAAACGGGAAAACATGGGATTGGTTTTTTAAACTGACTTTTATTAATTATTATTTATCACACTATTTGGCATTACTTGGTGTCACATCTTACGAGACTTGCGTGTAATTTTGTAACTCTTCATACACACGTGTGTTGGACACTCACTGTCTCCATCGTGCCCACGTGTGTGAGACACTGGAGCAGTGCAAAGGGAACGATTCTTTGTCGTCACTTGACAGCGTGCACACTTACCCACAGAGAATTTTCAGTCTCTATTTGCTTCTGTTTTTCATTTATTTTTAATGATTATAAAGTCTAAGGCGTCTTAAAATTCGACGTCTGCGGACAATACGTGCAAAGTGAAAACTCCCGGTGCACGCACAGATTGTGAAGGCCATGCTTTGGGTTGTTCTCTTGCTTAATTTCTTAAAAGGAAGACGGAAGGTAATAATTTCTTCTGGTGGCGATTTGTAAGTTTTCTGCCTCAGATGTATGTATCCCAGCTTATCTTCTAACGTTTGACATTTTTCTGATGACTTAAAGAAACTGTTGGTCGAGAATAAACAAAATATCATGCAGTGTGTGACTGAGATCTGTCTTTGAAGAATTTCAGTGCTGAAGAGCACTCTTAATTTCAAGAAGGTTTACTTTTTAGATTTTGCAGCTCAGAAATTCCTTTTCTGCCCCCATTGATCTGTAGTTTTTCTTAATAGTCATTGGGTTTTGTGGAAATCATGGCACAAGACAGTCTTCTCCCAAATCAAAAGGTAAAGCATACAATAGACAATCGTTTCCTTAAGAAAGATTTCCCATGATTTAATTACGTGTGTCTGCAGTTCCTTTTATATATATATATATCACACATATACACACATACACAGACACACACAACATACATACACACATACACACACATGGTCTGCATTTATTTGATAGTTCTTGCTTCTAGGATAATGAAAATGTAGAGAATCTACTGAATACCTCATCGAACCCGTTGTATGGGAGAGATGGGCTACCTAGTTAATGGAATATTGGGGTGGAATCAGCTCTCTTAAAAATATTTGAGCTCTTAAAAGAAGCCCATCTGTAAAAATATATTACTAATGTTGGCATTTCAGCAGTAGAGGTGTATGTCAATCTTCCACTAGGTTTCTGTCCAAAATGTGTACACCTGTGATGCTGATGCTAAAATTAGTTCTCTTTCTTATTACTTAGTGTCAAAGTGGTTATCAGTGAGGATCTCTTACTGCACCCTGAAAGTACTGTCTCCCTTCTGCTCATAATTGCTTTAAGTAGCTTGCTTGGAGGGAATCAGGATGAGATAGGATCCATCCCACTTCTGCTGCAGAAACCCTGAAGCTACTCAAAATTTGTAAATAAGCCACCCCATATCTTTGTGTCTTTTGCTTCAAGGAATGCTTAACACCTATTAGGTATTGTGATGATCAGCTGGAATGATAATAAAAGTCATTTTAGTCACCAATTTGCAAGTAAATATGGTTGAAATATTTCCAATAGAGTTTTAGGCTTTAGATAGTGGTCCTATAGGGCCGTGTGTTCCCTACAAAATTGAATGAGGAATATCATGTATTTTTAATCATTAAAAAATGTAAATCATTTACTAATTCTGTATAAGTTCTCTATATTAATTACTTTATCACTTATGTACAAATATGTTGTGCATTTTTATAGGATAAGGATAAGAAAGTAAACATAGGATATTATTTTCAAGGCACAGCAGTATTTGAAGAATAGTACAGATGAGATATAAAATATTAATTTGCTCTCTAAATTAAGATGACAGTCAGTGTAGTCTTTCAGTTCTTTCAATGTTCTCAGACTCCTCCTGGTTGTATCCGTTTAGGAGATCCGGCAGCACCCGGTGAACAGCGCCTAACTGAGCCTGCGCTGGGCGGCGCCGCCCGTGTTCCGATGATGCTTCCGGGCAGTGATTCAGCATGCAGCGTAGTAGGCAGTTTATTGAACGAATCTGATTAAATGTATTGTCAAAATTCTTCATCAATTATACTATATTCTAAGTCTTATAAATTCAGGTTTGACCACACACAGATGGGTGCAATGTGCACTTACTATAGACCCCTACTGATTTCAGAGAATATGATTGTGTGCTTATTATATTTTTGTTTATTTTATCAAACCAGCTACGTCCAGGTTTTGTTATGTTAAGCCTTTTTTTCACCATGTGGCAGTAAACTATATAAAAACTTTAGTAGTGTGGATTATAATAGTTAATGTTTATATTCCATATGGTACATTTATTTTTTTCTTTCCTGTGAAAAGGCCAAAAAAAATTTTTTTTAAAGCTTAAACAAAGGGTAGATGAGCGTTCGGAATAAGGCTCCTTTACTGTCCTAATGATTAATGATCACTGAACACTTTTGAAAGATTAGCATTTTTCAGAGCTGCTAAAAAATATACTGTTTTATTTAATTACAAGAAAGTCAAGGCTCTTCACACTGACAGGTGGTGGAAATTAGCAGGCAGTTTTGAAATTGTGCTGTGCACAAGAAATTAGATCTCATTTTAATTCTGCTTTTCTCAACTAGCAAATGAGGTTAATGCCATACATATTCAGCTGATATGGATGAAGAAATTGATATAAAGTAGATCAACATAGCTACAGGGCTGGATTAATTTATAGGTAAAGAGGCAGTGATAAATGAAAGTAATGTAGTCGTGGTCACTAAACCCCTCCGCCATGAGGGATTCAATAGCGTTAGTTGCTCATTAAAGGCATTGTCAGGGTGCATCAAATAGAAATTTAAAAAGGAATAGCCAACTAACCCCTAATTATCAAAATACAGAAAATACTAATTATGCCTTAATTAGCTTTTCTTTTAATGTACTGAAATTTGTTACTTTTTGTGTGGCACAAATGGATAGTTATATCAACAATAAATAGGTTGTTTTAATAACTTTCTTTTACCTCTGGGAAAACTACACTCCAATTTTTAATATGCAATAATGCTTCTCTCTAGCCTGTAGGAGATGAAAATTATTAAGTAGCTTTATTTTTTTGAAGATTTTACAGCAGCTTTGGGAAGAATTATTTCACCATGCATCAATTACTTTTAATTGAACTGAATATTTTTCAGATTGTAGCAAATGCCTCTCATTTCAGTTTAGCAGTTAGAGTTTAAGAAAGCATCATAATGAGAACGGCACGTAACCTCTGTCATGTGTTATAAGATGAGGGTGATTATTTATTTTTAAAAAGCAGCCCAAGGTAGAAATTGTGAAGGCGGTCACCGTATTTATTTCTGGTAGGCAGTGTTGGAAAATTAGAGCCTGTGCATTTTAGAAACTGTACTTGGGGGTTCCTTTTCTTCCCCCAAATGAGGTCGCTATCAAACAGTCCAGTTCAGATAGGGTTTGTCTGTTTAGGAGAGAGGTGCAGTGTGTCGTGAGAGGCAGCTTGGGCGGTGAGTCAGACAGACCTCCAGCCTGCTCTGTGCTCCTTCCACTCTTACTGCTCTTGGCAAATCGAGGCATTTTTCTTAGTGTGAATTTCCCCGCCTATCGCCAGGAGAGATGCCTTCTACAGAGAGTTGTGAGGGTTGAATGAGGCGTGTAACAAGTACCTGCAGAGCATTTAATACAGTACAAATACTCGACAAAGGGCTGCTGTTACTGAGAAAACTAAGAAGATAGGGTAAAATTTTCAAAATTTGTCTCTCTATATAAATTTACTGTAATGAGAGGTCTTCTCATAAGAATTGCATGTAATCTAATTTTTAGAATATCTAATGTAATTCCTGCTGTTTTGGAAACCACCAGATTTATCACAGATTGACTTTTTTGTGGAGACTTTAGACAGATACTTAGTGTTTGTTATATCAGCAGATAAACTGAGTTCACGCTTTTTCCTAACGCCAGGCAGAAATGGGCATTAAAACCCGGTAGTCTTTAGAAAAAGGCAGAAGTGTGACTTCTGATGTGATCAAATCTGTTCTTTGCTCAGAATCTCTATTTTTTATCCTCTTTTGCATCTCCTCTGTCCTTTTGGGTTGTGGTCACACGCGCACAGGCCATGAACTGGGTCTCTGACACTGCCGCTCTCCGACTTCGTGTTCCTTGACAGTAAAATAAAACTCATGATACCTATCGCTCTTTTGATAATGAATCGTATCAGTTACGCTGCATGCTTTGTCAAAAACAGTCTGATAAGCAATTAAAATAAGAACAAGGAGTGTTTTGCAGTTTATCAAGATGTGAAGACAAGCGTTACCTTAAAACATAAGCACTGCCAGCTTATTTATTAGGATTGTGAACGCTAACTAAATAAATACACGTGAAAGTAAGTTGTAAAGTAGGAAGCCCTGTATCTATTTCCATGTTACAGGAAAAATGGCAGCGCCTTTCACCTGTTCACAAACTACCCCAGAACACACACACAAGAAAAAAAGCAGCTAAAACGGTAACTCTGGGGAGAAGGAAAGCGAGTGGAGGGCACAGGAGAGTGGGAGAGAGTGTCAGAGTCGGAGAAAGGGGTTGTGGCCGCCAGGGGAGGGTTTCAGAGGCTGACAACAGTGAATCACAGCGCTGGCTGGCCTCGAACTGAGGCCCCAGGCCCACAGCAGTAGTCCACCTGGAGACTCGGTAGCCAGTTATGTCAATGAAGCGAAAAGGGGGCGGAGTGGAAATGTGGGTTGGGTGGAGTAATTGTCAGGCACCTGAAACGGCCTTCAGAGGATGCCCGAGTGACCTTCGTGAGATTGGGTATTTTGGTCATCCGAAATCTGGAGTTTATTTCATAAACACACTGCTAAACAGCAGCGTTCAACAACTGAACTAGATGAGAATAGAGCAAGGTTTCTCTTCTCCTGGGAGAGGTTTGATGTCATAGTTACAGTGTGCCAGAGAAGCTTTTATAGATACAGAGTGGTGAAGACAGAACTCAGACCCAGGTTGTTCAGACTCCAAAACATGAGCTCTAGGAATTGGAAAGTGGTGATTGATCTTTTTCTAGCTTTACTAAAAGATAAGATTTTTAGGCATTCCTATTTGTTATGCAGTGGTTCCTAAAAAATTGAAAAGTGAATTGCCAGCTAAAAGAAAAAAAAACTCAGTTAAGTCCCAGTTTACAGCTCCAAGTCCAAGATGTGAAGACAGCTCCCTCAGTGGGAGCTGTAGGATAGTGGTTCCTCAGACTGTGTTGTGCATGGGAATCTTGGTGGGGGGGGGGTGTTAAATACAGCGTCATATAATCCTCGGCGGTTCTGACGCAGTAGACCTGGGGCAGGACCCATTGTTGTAGTAAGTACTCCTACTAATCTCGAGTAGGTGGTCCCTGAACTACAGTCACTTGTCCGAAAGTTCTACCTCCTAGTCTATGTACTACTGCATATACTGCCAAGGGTGAGCGATAACTTTGTAAGTCCTCTCACAGAAGTTTTTTGCCTTGCTTGATTTAGATTGCTATTTGTTTGGCTTAGTGAAGTGTACTACATACCTACCCACTCTTATCTTAAATAAATACTGGTTGACTAAGCAGTTATTTGATATCTGTGTCTTTGGGCCTTTTATTCCACGGTTGGAAAACCATGTACTAATCCAGAGCTCTTGTTAAGCTACTCACACTGCATGTTGGGGGCCGTAAAAATGCGCCGACCCTCCCTGACCTGACCGGAGTGGCTCAGTTAGTTGGGCGGTGCCCATGAAGTGCAGGTTTGGTTCCCAGCCGGGGCCGTGATGATGCTTCTCTCTCACATCGATGTTTCTCTCCCTCTAAGTCCCTCCCTTCCCCTCTGTCTAAAAAATAAAGAAATGAAGTATTTTTTAAAATGTGCATACCCTGTGATCTAATAATTGCCATATCTAGAAATGTATTAATGGAAATTATCAATCATTGCTTTGGTATTTGCAGGTACTAAATTCAGTATAGAAAGACAGTATGAAATCTGAAGTCACTTGAAAAATGCTTCATTTATGATAATAGAAAACAGCGCATAATATTAAATATATAGTAAGACCCAGCTATATGAGAAAAGGAAAAAAAAAGGACTTACAAGGAAATGAACCAAAATACTCATTTTCTTTATCTCTCATGACAGTTAACAGAGAATTTTAAAGTTTTCTTCTACATCTTTGATTTTTCCAGTATTACATGGTGGGACAAAAGTAGGTGTACAGTTCTTTGTATGGAAAATAGTACAATAATTAACAAATGATACAAAACAAACTGTTGTATGTACAGTTCTATGTACTGAAAACTAGAATCCTGCTCTCGCCCCACCTTGTGTTTCTTATTAAGAGGATCACATTACAAGTAACTGTTTTTTAGTATCTTCACAATTGACTTGATTACATAGTAGAAGTCTAAGGATTTTCACATTACTTTCTGTCATACTCAGTTTTGCAATATGCTGTGAAGTCTGCCAAATGCATGTAAATTTGCTGTTCGTGTAAATACGGTGTTTTAAATCTTAAGTTGTTTAGCACTTCTTAGTTCCGCACTGACCTTGGGAAATGTTATTGTCATATGCATACCTTTCTGAATGCAGCATTTGAATATAATTGTCAGGGTGGAGCCATTGTCATTTCAAATAATTAAGAATAATTTCAAATACTTAGGCCATTCTGAGGTCAAACTACTTATTGAAAGGCACAGAACCCCATTTATAAACTTTGGGTTTATGGCTTTAAAAAATTATTTCATTTTCAGGCGTATCCGTGTCAGATCACCTAGATGACTGTGGGTGCACTTCACATGGTCACAGCACGTGAGCGCTGTGTCCGCGCAGTCGGAAGGTGTGAGTGCCGTGGCGGTGACCCCAGCACTGGCGGTGGGGGGTGCTCCGGTGGCAGTGTTAATTCAGCGTTAAGCCCTTCTCGTGGAGCAGGTTAATAGTCTTGTTGAGGTCCTCGAGGCGTTTTAACCGCTGCTAATTAAAAATGGCCCTACCGACTGGTCCGTTTTATTGTGCTTGTACTTTTGTCTTAGCTGTCCATCCAGATGCGTTTGCTGATGGGAAGTTAAAGTCATCTGTTCCAGTTTTAATGCAAAAAATGTCAGAGGAGCACAGGTCTCAGGGCTGTGGTTTTTAATTTGTATTAAATGTCTTATTTTGAATGGGAAATTTCAGGGTATTTTTATAACTTATCACTTGCATTGTTTCTAGAAATGTTTGTGAACCCAGATAGAATATCACATTTTAGGGGTTTTTTTTGATATTTTATATTGTTATTTTTTAAAAAGATTTTATTTATCTAGTTTAGAGAGGGGAAGAGAGGGAGAAAGAGGGAGAGAAACATCAATGTGTGGTTGCCTCTCATGCGCCCCCTACTGGCGTGCAACCCAGGCAGGTGCCCCAACTGGGAATCCAGCTGGCGACCCTTTGGTCCCCAGGCCGGCACTCAGTCCACTGAGCCACAGCAGCCAGGGCACATTTTGGGATATTTTACTTTTAAGATTTTATTTTATATTCATATACTATAGTAGCATTGTCAAGTTTACAACGAGAAAGGATCTTGATAAATCATCTGCTACCTTGAGGCAGTTAAAAAAAATTAACCCTATTTTAGCAGGGAGGCCGTGTGAGAGTAGGTGACCGGCTCGAGGTCTCATAGCTAGTGCTGTTAGAGCGAGCTAGAGACTCGGCTGCTGCTTTCCCAGTGTGATCATTTTATTTCAGTATTTTCTTGGACCATTACATTGATACATTTTTAACAAACCCGGCTTATGCCAGTGTTTTCACCATTATGAAGTTTTTAAGTGCATTTTCATAATTGTAAATAAAATGCTAGTATTTCTTACAGGTTTTCTTTTTACCATTTTATAATATTTTTACAGTAAAAAAAATAAGCAATTATAAAAATAAATAGCCTGTTTTTTCAATTGATATAAGCTGGCTTTATTTTATACTGCTAATAAAGGCACATTATGTTCAAGCATTGCAATTATCACTGAAATGCACGTCCATTAACTGAGACATTAGGCTGAGTATATAATTACTGTCTAGAGCCAATATCTTTGTGAAGCTGCATCTACAATGCTATTAAGCTATAAGCAATATTTGTAAACTAATATTTAAATGATTCAGAATTGATACCATCTTTTGCAAACTTAAAAATGAATAGTGTATATACATTTATTGGTCCTTTATATGTTTAGAAAAATATGGGCATTCTCAAAGATGATTGAAAAATATGAGTTGAGATGAATGAATTTTAATACACTTGCTCTAACCTAATATTAATCTTACTGAAGTGTTTTTTTCTCAAATTATTTTTATTGTGTAAAATATTGAACTTACTATCTTAACAATTTTTAAGTGCACAGCAGTATTGAGTGCGTTCATATTGTGCAGCCACACCACCGTCCATTTCCAGATCCTTCTCTGGTTTGCAGAGCTGGCCTTTTCCGGTTTGCAGAGCTGAAGCCCTGGCCCCGTTACACAGTAACGGTAACTCTTCTTCCTCCCGCCCCTTGGCCCCTTGCAACCACCGTTCTGCTTTTGCCTCTGTGGTTTTGATAACTCTTAAGCACATATAAGTAGATCGTATAGTATTCATCTGTTTCCGATGAGTTTATTTCACTTGGCTAATGTCCCCAAGGTTCATCGATGTTGCAGTGTGAAAAGGTTTCCTACCTTTTCAAGGCTGAATCATATTCTGATGTACGTGTATTCCACATTTCGCTTGTTCACTCGTCTGTCAGTGGGGACTTGGGCTGCTCCCACATTTTAGCGGTTACGAGTGCGCCTCTGAACGTGGCGCACAAATCTGTCTTCTAGACCCTGCTTTTCAGTTCTTTTGAGTAAATGCTCAGAAGTGCAATTGCTGGATTAGGTGCTAATTCTATTTTTAATATTTTGAGGAGCTGCCATACTCTTTTCCACAATGGCTGTACCGTTTTTACGTTCTCATGAACGGTGCACAAGGGTTTCAGCTTCTCCGTATCCTCACCTTTTAGTGATACAAAATAAATTATATGTAAATTCTATGCACAGTAAACCCGGAGTAGCTATATAATTAAGCTTTTTAACTTAGTCTTTTTGGGTCTATCCGTTCAAAATGCTTTTAAATCTGAATATTTATGTTGACTGTTGAAATCAACCTGAAGATGTATTTCCAATAAGTACCACTTTTTCTTTTTTACTATTACCACATTTAAAGGAGTGGGTTTTTTTTACAACATTGCCTGTAAATACTTCACCATTTTCTACACTGCGCCTTTCTAATTAGCATAATTTACATGTTGCTGTATGACATTATTTAACTTCATTGGCCCCATTACACTCGGGCATCCATATCCACGCCACACAGCGAGGAGGCCAGAGCCAGGAGAGCTGCCGCCCGCTTTGGTCTCTGACACTATGCCACATTTTGTAGTGGAGCACATCGTAGTTTCGGGATCTGACGCACTTGGTCGTGGTGCCATTCTGTATGCTCAGGAGTTTTGCGGCTTTGGGCGATTTACCTAACCTCTCTCGGTATCCCTTTTCCTAAATAAAACGCTCTGCGGGGTTGCCGTGAGGGTCAGAGGGATACACGAAGATCTTTGCACCGAATTCGTGTTCTGTAAATCGTGGCCGTTGCTTTAGTTTTGTAACCTCGGCTGAGTCAGGTACAGTCTAAGCCTCACATTTACCCCATGTAAAGGGAAAGGGCTGAACCGGACGGGGAGAAATGGGTCTCGGGATCTTTGGAATAATGTCCCATCATTTTTATTTTGCACACTTCGATGACAGATTGGCAGTGCTCCTCAGATCCTTAAAGTGGTTTTTAAATCTTTGAACAGAATTACTACTCAAACTTGGTGACCTCTAAGTTCTTTTCTAGTGGTAAAACGGTGTGGTTGTATGCTACACAGTCAGCCTCAATGCGGCCAAAAGGGGGAAATTCTTTCTAAAAAGGATTTTTTTAATCAAGACCTTTGCTGTCAAAGGTAATCATTGTCGTCTTTTGGTTTCTGGTAATGTGGAGTACTTGTATCAAATAACCTTCTTGGTGAATTAGAACCACTGGATAAAATAGTTTTTAAAGAACACTGTTCTAAAGCACTGGAGAGCGACCCAGAGCAGGTAGGAACCGGAGGCATTGCCCCCTGAAAGAAATGAACAAGATTGGTTGAGATCCACATTTCCATGGCTTTTTCCCTGAAGAAACTCGCAAGTTCATGCTGTGGCACAGGAATACATGCAATCCAAGCAGAAATCAGACGTCGGTTTTGATGAGTTGGAGGATGAAAATCAGGCTTGTCAGAGCAGCTGGAGACCGAGAGGGACGCTAGGGAGGAAGGCACCCGAAGCGGGGAGCCTCAGAATTTGTGTGCAGACTTTCCCAGATCCTTCGGGGGCGGGTCAGGCCAACGCTCAGGCGCGCTCAAGGGCCAGGCAGTGATCTCAGCGGCGGCTGAAGACAGAGTGTTGCGGTCCAGTCCTGCTGGACTCGAGGAGCGTGTTAAACACCTCCGGCTCACCACTACAAGTTGGGAATGGCCACAAGCAAGGAATATGGGTCAGGTTCTAGGACTAACATTGTTGTGGTAGGACCAATGCCAAACTGAAGTAGAGGTGTTCAAACAAACCCTTGAACAGGTCTAGCAAGGTCAAGGCAATCCTCGACTAATTCAGTTGCCTGCAAGAATAAAACTCATTGTTTTTTGGAGAAAGCTCATACAATACAGAATTCAGACATTCTATGCAGAAGGCAGTAAAAAATTAAAAGTCATGTGAAAAAAACAGTGAAAGTGACACACAGGAGAAAATGTAATCTATATAAACAGACCAGCAGTTACTCAGACGTTGGAGTTAGTAGACGAGGACTTTAAAAAAGCTGCTATGTTAAAGGATCTTCATGAAATAAAAGAGTAATTGAGTGAATTCGTGAGGGATTTTTGGACAAGTGTGAACATCATTTTTAAAAAATCAGTTGGAAGTCCTTGACCTGAACATTACCATTTTTGAAATTAAAAAGTCAATGGATGGGATTATCAGAAAATTAGACACAGCAGAAGGAAGGACCAGTGACCCCACAGAGCAGTAGAAATCACCAGAACTGAAATAGAGAGAGGAGAAGGATGGGCAGGCTGGGAAGCGACCAGAGCCACCCAGGAGAGGGTGTCAGGTAGCCCGTCCCCTGTGCTGCTGGAGTCCCACAGAGTGCTGGGAAGGGACAGAAGAACAATGAAAGATGGGCCAGGGTTATGCCGTAGAGATTTGATTTTTTAACAAAATGCCCTGTGAATCTAGGAAGCTCAGTCAACCCACAGCAGGACACTATAGAACACTGCACAAAAGACAGCTTAGACCAATGCTGGGCAGTTAAGCAGATCTCAGGAAATTGTGGGATAAAGCCCAAGCAGTGCTTACGAGATAAAGGAAAAGTTTAAAATCAACTTAAACTTCTACCTTGGGTTGTCAGAAAAGATGAGCAAATTAAACCCTGAGTAAGCAGGAGAAAGGAAATCATTGAAGTATGAGTAGAAATCAATGAACTATAAAATAGGCAATCAATAGAGAGAACCAACACGTGAAAAGTTGGTTATGAGAACAGATAAACGAAATCGGCCCTGGCCAGGCGGCTCAGTTGATTGGAGCGTGGACCCAGCGCGCCAAGGTTGAGGGCTGGGTCCTCTGTCAGGGCACGTGCAGGAAGCAACCGAAGAATGCATGAGTCGGCGGAACAGCAGATCCATGTCCCACTGTCGCCCCCACTCTCTCTCTCTCTCTCTCTCTCTCTCTCTCTCTCTCTCTCTCTCTCTCTCTCGTCACTTTAAAAAAAAAACCCTGGAAGATGGATTAAGGAATAAAAAACCCTAACATTACCAATATCAGGAATGAAAAAGGGGCATCAGTATAACCCTACACACATTAAAGGGTAATTAGGGAACCTTATGAATAATTTTATGCCAATAAATTTGACAACTAGAGAAAAATGACAGAAGTCTTTTTAAAAAAGAACTTATCAGAACTAACAAAAGAAGAAATGGAAAATCTGCATAGTTTAATATCTAATAAAGGTAATTACATTTATAATAAACATCTCCCCACAAAGCAAATACCAGGCCCAGGCGGCATCACTGGTGAACTCTACCCAGCACTGGCGGGGAGACACCACCGTTCTCCCGCGAACTCCCAGGAGGAGGAGGAGAGTGACGCCCCGTCTCCTCTGTGAGTCTGATGCAGCCCTAATACCAGACCCCAGCGAGGGCATTTTAGAAAGAGATTTCGTACCACTGCACCTCAGGAACGTGCACACAGAAGCCCCCAGTCATTTCAAACTTTATGCTAGTTATTATATAGGAAAGAAAAGAATTTAATCGATTTAACTCAATTAAGAGTAGATAATGGACTGCCTGTATTTGTTTTCTTTAACTTGCCCTCACATCAGAATGTGAATAACTGTTGGTGTTGGTGCCCAATCTGTGATCAGAGCCGACCGGGGTGTTGTGTGAGGATGGCCCGTCTGTAGCGCTTACGGCCTCTGTATTCTTCCTTCGGACTTTTAGAGCAGGCAGTTTTCTTTCTATTATTTTTTATATTATTCATTAAAAAGGAATTTTGATGCATGTTCATGATAATTATGGAAAATTCTTTTTCTCCAGTTGCATATTTTAAAGTTTTTCGAATGCACAGAAAAGTTTAAAGAATACGTAACATGTGCCTTTATGCCACACACTTGGCCACATCTGTGTCGTATGTCACTCTGTGTCCATGTAACACGCACACATTGGGTACAGTCATTTTTCTCTGAACCATTTGAGTGTGTTACGCCCATGACAGTTAACCCTTGATGCTTTTCATAGGTCTCTTGTGGTCAAGGATGTCCTCACCTATGAACACGACACCATTAACACACTCAATGTCAAGGGTGGGGCAGAAGTAGGTTCACAGTGGTTTGCATGGAAAATAATGCAATAATTGGTAAGTAGTAATACAAGAATAAACCTCCACTTACTTACGGCGGTAAACCCAATTTGCCCCACTGTGATGATGACATGAGAATTTCATTTAATATATGGTCCATATTTAAGATTCTCCAGTTGCCTCGGTATTGTCATGTGTAGGTTTTTTAACGCCACAGCAGTTGTATGTTGAGTTATTTCTCTTTAAAATTTTCTGCCATCTTTTGTTGTCTCACGATTCTGATTTCTTGAGAACTCCATGCCAGCAGTTATATAAAAAGTCCTACAATTTGTATTTTTTGGCTTACTGCCTCAGATCTGTTTAAACACTATTGCCAAGAACGCTACATAGCTAAGGAAATAGAATTTTAATAAAACTTCTGCAAAAAGGGCACTGTAGACCAACAATGAACTGTGGAGCAAATAGATAAAATGATAGAAACAACAAACCTGATATTTACAAGATTATCCTACTGATATCAATTCCGCATTACTTTGTCTTGTATGTAGGAAATGAGCTAATTTTTAGTATTCATCTAAGGTAAAAGTCTACGGTTATTTTTAAATTCATATCTCTTTTGTGTATATGCCCTCACTGAGCAATCTATTTGCTAGACTTGGAATATGATAGTTGTCGTTTTACATTTTCCTAGGATATTTTTGAGAAAACTATTTTTGGTCAGGATTCTAGTTACTGAGAGGGAGGAAGCATTTGGGTAAGATATCTAGTCATCCTTTGAGAACTCTGCTTCTCATAAGTGAAAGTAGAAATTGTTAGTCGATTGAGAAATTTTCAGCGTCCAAAGAGAAAGTCTTTTTAAGTCATTATTTGCTATTTTATTTTCAGTTAACTCATGATTTTTATGATAGTTTTTCCATGCTGAAATCATAACTTTCAGACTTGGGCTTTTTTTTGCAAATTAATTTTACTTAGATTCTAAATTGTAGAATACTTTTAAAGACAGGAATGTATATGCTTATTTCACATATGATCACATCATACAGTAGGTACATTTTAATCTCTTCCATTACATAAGATGTCTTGTTTAGCTCCATATTTTATCCGGTCACTTTGCAGTGCTCCCAAGCAAGGAAGCAGTCCATTTGTGAACGGTGTGCAGAAGCTTCGATGTCTGTTTTGATTCTAGAGTTACATCTCAGAAGACATATTCTGCTGGGTTTGTGTGCGTACTCATTTTGGAGCTGCCTTAAAATGGTGCAGTGCTGCTGAGCAACTATTTATCTGATATTGCTCGCAGTTCCTCCTGAACACGTTTGAAGCAGCTCCCAGAATCCCGACACGATCCCAACATCCAGTCTTTATTCTGAGCATCTGCCACATGCCAGGCGTTACCTGGCCTGACCTGCTGCTGCCTGCTCAGGCCCCAACCGCAGCAGAGCACCAGACAAAGTTGTAAACTGTTGGACTTTGAACCACGCCCCGCCCCGCCCCCCAGCTCCCCGGTTGGCCACGACCCCCTCATTCATTCCCTTTCACAACCAGACCTCTTAGAGGTGCTGTCTAGGCCACTGGTCCCCGTGCCCTCATCCCCTGCTCCCTTCTCAGCCTGTTCAAGTTCATTCTTCTCAGCTTTTCCCAGTTCATTCTTTTTTACATTAATCAGCTCTCTCAGTTCTTTGTATACTAATTTTTCTAAATCGGACCGGTAAGCGTGGGGGTTTCTTCGGGCCGGGCTTGCAGGTCTTCGCGTCTGTCTGCTGCGTTTTCCTCCTGCCCTCGTGCATTCCTGCGTCTTCAGTTGCGTCTACTGACTGGTGAGTCCAGACGCACATCTGGAGCTAGGCCTGTCCTCTGACCTTCAGGCTTATGTGTCCAACGGTCTACTTGACATCTGTTTGCATCTCAAATTCAAGAGGCTCTGAGCAGAATTCACAGTGCCCCCCGCCAAAGCGGCTTTACCCTGCGGTTTCTCTGTTCGGTAGACGGCCCTGGTGTGCATGCTGAGAACCTGGAATTCATCACGGGAGCTACTAAGACCTCTTCAGTTTTAAAATCTTAGGTATTTGATTCTGTATAATTTTGTCTGCATTAGCATGACCCTAGTTCAGGCCACCTCGTGTGGCCTCCGTGGCCATTTCCTGCTGGTCCACCTGTATGCATTCTTGCACCCCTCAAAGAGGCGCATCTGTCCCATAGCCGAAGTGATTGTTTTAAAATGAAAATCAGTGCATTCTCATTGCTTTTAAGATAAAGACGAAAATATTTTAATGGCTTGTAGAACCTGCTAAAGAAACTTATCTCCTGGCTCTCTCTTCAGCTTTGTGCTATACCATCTCCCTTTCTTTCTCTTCTCTGTAGGTACTCTGGCATTCTTTTAGTTGCCAGATTCCCCAGACAACTTTCTCAGGACCTCTGCCCGTACTGTCTCTTCTCCCTGGGATGATGCTTCTCTCTTCTTTAACTAGCCAACTCTCACACCGCTTTCTCCGGGCAGTCGCCCCTCACCTCACCTTAGGGCCTCCGGTTATTGGAAGTCATATTACTTGGTCTTTAGTCTTCAAAGCACTTATGACATGATGATCAGTTACAACTCTAATTAACGTAATTGTTTGTCTGTCTTTCTCACAACACTGTCAACTCCATACGGGAAGGAGTCGTGTCCATCTTGTTTCACCTTCACACCCTCAGCACCAATCCTATCTTTAAAAAGTCAGTAAATATTTGTGAAGTGAAATAAGTGTATGCTGTGTTTTAATTATCATAAAAACCTTATAATTTGTCATTTTTCCTAGGGAGACTTCTAACTTTCTTGGGAGACGTTTAGTAAAGAGCAGCGATAATAGCTGCCATTTACTGAGCCACTTCCAAGCTTGCTGCTCGCCCTGCTGCGCGCAGCCAAGGATTGCTTTAACCCTCAGGCCCGCCCCGCAGCGCAGCTGCCGAACCTCATTTTTACGTGGGCGAGCTCAGAGAGGTTATTTCACTGGTCCCACGTCACTGCTAGATGTGGTGGTTCTGCTTATTTTGTAGAGTGGGACGTGAGAACTAGAGATGAGGAAGGGATTTTGATTTCATATAAATTCATCGGTTCTTAATCAGGGGCCTATTCCATTCTTCGAAGCCAGTCTTATTGTGAGTATATCTCACCACGTCATGTCACTCCTGTGAAAAGGAATTTTGTGCTTACCGATTTTTTTAAAAAATAAAAATTAAGTGCTGCCCATAACTTCCAGAACATTGAAATTTTAAACTTGCTTATGGAGGAGAAGTGTTAAATTAATATTAGATTTTTTTAAGGCACTACCAAAAAAACCCTAAATTTTTAAATAAAAACTAAAAATTATTTGTGTTTAAAAAGGAAAATAGGCATTTTAAAATCCAGAAGTTTACCATTTTTTAAATCAGTAGTGTGCATATTTATAAAAAGAGCTGACATAATATTTTTGGATACAGACCCTAAAATTAAAAATAGGAAATCACCAGTTTTGGAGGGAAAAACAGTGTATTTTAGGATTCTTATTTGAAACTGCAATGAGGATGTTTTATACCCATGAAAAACCCAGTTGGAGCATGTTGGAGACATAGCAGATCTTGGCCTTTGGAATGCCTGGTAATTTGAACAGTGGAAAGATACATTCTTTTAAATCACCATTACAGTAGCTATAATACCTGAAAACAACTTAATCATTTGGATTGACACTGGATTTTTTACATCTTGTATATCCAAATTTAAGTATTTTTAGGAATATTCCAGGACTAATCGCTTTGCCCGTGAATGCAACCTTTTGATTATTGATCTTCCCAAAATTCAGTTTTAAGGGGCCGTGAAAACGATGAGTTATAGTTAGCATCTTCATCGTTTAACCTCCATTCCCAGGTGATTTTGATTTTTGATACCTTTGTCTCTCCCGACTTTCACAGAGACTTCCTTTGCCTTTGTACAAAAAGAGGTAGCGGGAGGCGAATCTGCGCACCTGACCTTTTCCCTCTCCCGAGAGGGGACTCGTCCACTGCCACTGTACCTTTTTCCTTCTCTTTTTGTCTCGCACAGAAGACTGACATCTTCCTGTGAAGGGCTTGTGGCAAACCTGTCCAACTCGGGTTTCCTCCTCCTTGAGAACGATCTGGTCCGCCATCATCTGAACCAGGGATCACACTCTCAGGGTCCAGGTGAGGGCAGGTCAGCCTGTATTGTAAGCCCATTTCTTTTCTGGTCAGGTAAGTCACACTCAGCATCAGTCAGTCTTAGTTTTCACAGCTTCCCAGCCTGCAGAGAGAGACTCAGTACATCTACCCATTAATTTGAGCACCCACCTAAACTATCAACGATTGATCACTTCATTGAAAGTTTTTCTTCTGCTGTATGAAGTCATCATTTGAGGATACTTACCCATTTCTAATTCCAGAAGCTTTAAAAGGAGTATGCATGTGTGGTGAGAGAGAAAGGCGTATGTTGCAACATGTCTTTTCAGTTGCAGTTTAGTACTGATTCGTGTCTCCATTTTTATTGAACTAGTAAGAGTTTAGAACAATGTATAATCAATCCGGCATATATAATCGTGTACCCTTGTGATTTTAATAGCTTTTAACTATGTTTGTAGATGTCTTGAGAATCAGGTAGATTCAGCATATTCGAGACAGCATTTACGCACAGGGTGCTCGTGAAAGTCTTTGCTGGCTTGCGTGAACTCTCTCGTCTAATGTCGGAGTGGTGTAGGAAACAGACAAGGGTTTCCCTGTTCTGTACCCAGCTTCCCTGTGTGAGGTGTAGAGAGAAATGGATGGCTGTGCCTCAGGCAAGTGGTCTCAGGCAAATGTAGTCCAGCTTTGCCCCTCGACGTATCTTTTAAGTTGGAAGGTGAGTTAGGTCTGTGGCTCTGAGGCTACGTTCAAGATAACTTATTATTCAAAAGTTTTTTTAATTGGGAAAATACAGTCCACCTTGTATCCTGCCTCCAACATTCTGTCCTTCAAAATACACTCGTGCATTGTGTGTGATCTGTTTTATAGGTGATCCTTTACGCACCGTAATGTATTAATTATCAGTCTTGTAAAGCACTGTTCATTTCATCATGGTAGGGACACTGTATGCATTTCATTGTGAGGGAAACAAAAGTAATTCTACTCTAGTATACCTTGTCCCTCCATTCGCCACCACGTGGATGGGAATAAATCGTGCTTTTATATCCTTTTCTTGGCTCACTCTTCAAATGACTCTCGAGTTGCAGACTGAAGTTAATGCACTCCGGCGAGTTCACCGCGGCGACGAGTGCCTGTTCCCCGAGAAGAACAGGCCGTCCCCACTCTCAGTTTTGACAGCTGGTAGTTGTGTTACTCTTGACTGTTGGCTTTTCAAAATGCGTTGTTCTGTGTTTATTACTCAAAAATGGCGGTACAGTTTTGAGCAAGAGAACTTTTCTTTGTCTGGAAAAGCACCTTTTCAGGCGTTCATTATTTGGAACCACCTGTATTTCACCATGTTGAACGTAAACAGCGGAGTTGTTTATTTGATTCTGTAGCAGGACGGTTAAGGTAGTGCGAACTTAGACACAAAATTGGGTGGGTACAAATCCCTCGTTCTGTATTTTTCCCATCCCTGTATGTTTGGTGTGACATGTGCAGAAGAATAGGAGACACTGCTGGGTGGCAGGTATTTCCATGGTATCTATCTCTCCTGAACAGCAAAGGGATTCAGCTCTGCTTCAGCGTCTAATACCGTGTTATTTACCACCAAGTCGTTGCTGTTTTTCGTGCGATCAGATTCTTCTTACATGTGCATTGCATGTGCACGTGACTACATTTTAACCCCGTTATGTAAATATGTCCAGTAACCTAAATATTTAGAAATCTGAATCACGTTAGTGAGCCAGGAATGTCATGCACATTGAAGCGTTTGCTGAGTGTTAGCCTCTGTACCGTAACGTGCTCAGGGGCCGTGATTCAGGAACTCAGGACGCAGCACGGACCTCCCATGCTGCTCTGGGGCTGGGCTGCTCGACCACAGTGCCGAAGGCGTGGAATTTTGAAGAAACTTCGCCACCTCGAATGAAACTAGAGTAGTATATATATGTGATCGGCGTTGGAATAATGTCTGAGGAGTGAGTTTTAAAATAATCTTCCCTACTTTTGTTCTCCTCATGCTCTTTTACTTGTGTAACGAGCGGCTTTTTGTGAAGATGCATATGTGAACTTGAGACAGTTCCTTAGTTTTAGCAGTGAAGTCATTGCAACATCTGTTACGATAAATGAATGAACTAAAATTTAGAGACTTAAAAGATCAGTTTCTGGAACATCATAATGGAATCAACTTTTAATTGTCTGCATAGAGATTTACAGACTTCACATTTATAGATTTTGATTACCTGTGATAGCATTTCTGTTCTGCACCCGTTAACACACTTTGGAGACACCTGGTGTGCATCATAAAGGACGTGCTAGCTAACATACCTTACTGTAAGCAAAACAAAATTAGAAAGGCAAATTTGCTAGGAGGAATAGGTCACTGGCTTCCAAAACCAGATACTTGACTTTTGGACTCTTCCATGTATCAAATTTAAAAACACAAAGGCATGCTGCCGACCTGCCGTAAGCTTCATCTTTGCATCTTTTATGTAAAATACGTTGGATTCGGAGTAAAGCGTCATGCAGACCTAGGCATTACAGAGATTACATGCCAAAATCGGGGTTCCTTTCCTTATTCTTTCTTCCCAGTTAGGATTTGATTGCATTACTCTAATAAGCTCTAACATTAAACTGATTTGCGTTTCTTTGAGTTCATTTTCGGTTTCGATGTAGGACAAAAGAAAAAAGGACCAATGACTGTCATTCTCCAAAGAAGCTCTTACAATGCATCCAAGATGCCAGGAGCTATTCTTTCCTCCCCCTGAGCAGCGGTAGCATGCAGTAGTGTAGGAATATGCTCCCTACCTTCCCGTTGGTGATGTCTTGCCATTAACTCATAGAAATGTGTGCTGTACTATTATCCCTACCGTACCTTCAAGTAATTGGTTAGATTGCCTGACGGCTACTGATGTCTCGAGTTAATAATCATAGAATATTTCAGAAAGGTGGTGCCTGCTTCATAAATGTGTCTGTGATTGCTAAAATCTTATTTGGCTTGAAACAACTAAATTTAGAAAACACGAAAATTGTATGTTATTAGAATATGATGCTACAAACAGTGATTTACTTTCAGTTGTGAAAATATTCAGAAGGATTTGTTATCTCTTGCAGACCTTTCTGCAAACTACTAATGGGATGAACACAATATATCACTTTTATAATAGTGAGCTATTAAAGGCAAGCATAAAGCAGTCTGAAGCCCGTAAGTGCTGCCAACAGCTCCTGCTTTAATGAATTCCCTTTTAGATGTCCATTAAATGCTCGTGGCAAATGTACTCATAATGGAAATGGCAAATCTAAATGGGTAGATATGAATAATCCATGGAGTTTAAATTCTGTTTATGATCATCTTCACATTTAGTTTTCAAGACAACGCAGTTTAGTTTTCATTACAGTTTGGAATAAAGAGGACAGGGAGTAATTGATTGCTTCAAGCAGATTAAAATCAATGGTTTTCTTTTCAAAGAACCAGTTCAATGCAGTAATTCCAACTTTAAACATTGATTTAGGGTACTCAACACAAAATGTTTTGTGCTGTGTGAACTTTTATATAGAAAGACTAGTATTAATTTTATTTCCCTCTATATCTATATAGTGAAATATAGAGGTTGTTAGTCGCGTGTGCATGACTTAATCGTGATCTATATTAAGTCATTTTGATATTATTGCAGTCTTATAATGAATCAATGAGATTCCCGTCATCACTGTAATACTGTTTGTAACCCATTAGCACAGAGAAATTACAGCCCATCATACATCATTACTGTGATTGAGGCTTTATTACCATATTCTCAAATTGCTTGCTTGCTATAAAACTAAGCAGACACAAGACAACTATAGGTGGGGTATAGACTGTGCATTATTGTGCTACCGTAATGAGGGATTATCGTACCACAGTGGGGTGAAACTTAAGAGGAAAATAAAATTAGCAGTAATAGAAAACTAGAAACTCGGTTTACATTTGTTATTACTTTAAAGGTCAAATATATTTGTTGTGTTCAGGTTGTTGTTTATGTATTACATGAATCGTAGCCTCTGAATATTTTATGGATTTCTTTCCCCAGATGTATCCTTTTGAAGTCTGTAGTCTGATGCACTTTGAATACTCAGGGCTGGACTTGGAATCTGCATTTCGCCATTTGAGAGATTAGAAATGTTACTGCTGCTCTGCCTGGCATTGCTGTGGGTGGGTAACGCCCTCTAAACTCCCGGCTGTCTCTCCGTACATTTTGTTAACAGTGGAAGTAGGTCAGTCGTCTCCAGGCTCTTTAGTTGAAATAATAAATGTATGAATGCAACAATATTCTAAGCGATGAAGAGAGGTAAAATATGGGACAATTGCCTGGGGCCTGATTGTAAAAGCCTTTTGATGCCTCAAAGAGGGAAATGGAAGAAATATATTGCCGCTATATTAAAGGAAAAAAATCCCACGAAACGAGAACTTGTTAGTTAAATTGTGCATATGTTCATCTTCTCTGTGTTGAGTCTCGTCTGTGAGTTATAACATTGAGAGCATTGTTTAGAACAGTAGAAGCCCAGCGCACTGACTCTGGATGTGAGATCATCGCTGAAATTCCAAGTTCTGCTCCGTGCAGAGTGGCTTTCTGCTCTCAGCCTCTTTGTGATTTGGCTCCATAACCACGGAAATAGCAAATAGCAACGTAAAATAAAAAACAAAAGCTGAATTAAATATATGCATTATTACAGAGCACATGACATAGAAATTCTTGGCTAGCGCAATAAGGACCACCTGCAAAGTTAGAAATCACAGCACATTCTTACAGTTTGTTCTCAGGTTGTAATATCTCATATTTAGGCATTACTGGGATGCTTATCCTAATGTAATTACCAGCCCTTTGTAAATCGTATTTTCTATTTATAGCACACGCGGCGCTTGCAGTGACAGGGAGCCTGAACGCATGTCAAGTCCTAACTGCAGTGAGAGGTGCTGCGCAGTGCGTTCAGAGCTGGCCGAGGGGGCGTAGGCCGCAGCCAGCTGCAACTAGTATGTTCTTTTTTTTTTTTTAAAGATTTCATTTATTTATTTATTTATTTATTTAATAAATAAATAAATAAAAGGGAGGGAGAAACAGAGAGAAACATCAATGTGTGGTTGCCTCTCGTGTGGCCCCCACTGGGGACCTGGCCCTCAACCCAGGCGTGTGCCCTGACTGGGAATCGAACCTGCAGCCCTTGAGTTCGCAGCCTGCACTCAATCCACTGAGCTTCACCAGCCAGGGCTAGTATGTTCTTAAAAGGTAAAAAACTGTACAGCCGCCTAGCTAACCAAGTCCTCTCCGCACTTGCCAGGGCACACAGCCATTCTGAACTACATGAGTGTTTCTGTAACCTTCTGTTGATTGATTTCGTCACCTCTCAGGAGCACGCTCCTTGTTAAAAACAAACAGGGAGCGATGCAGAAGCAAGATGCCAGGAATAATGGAGGGAGGCAAAGTTTAGAGACTTTAGAAAGATGTATTTTAAATCTTTAAAACCATCTGTGACTCATATTACACTCAATGTCATTTCAGGCAGGATGAGATGTTGTATTAAATTTGTTACCTACCTCAAAATCTTTTGGGGAACAAGGGAGAACATGAATAACATAAATTGCATTTCTTATTTTTAATAGTCTAGTTGGAGAGAGAGTAATAAAGAACAAAAATAATAAACAATAAGAAATAAAATGATCAAGCAGTAAGCGCTAGGAAGAAAAGCAAGCTGGGACCTGGAGGGTCGAGAGTGCTGGGCGGGGGTGTTCTGTACAGGATATTTATAGAAGCCCTTCCTAGCGAGATGACATTCTCGCAAAAATCTGAATAAAGTGTACAACAAGCCTTAATGGTCTGTGCTAAAAATGTCCCAGAACAGTGGAGACAGCAGTTCCGAGACAGAAGCACATTTGGTGCGTCTGCAAAACAGCAAGGCCACCGTGACTCGGCAAAGTAAATAAGGGGGAAGCTTCCGATGTTAAAAACGTCGCAGGTGTTTTTCTCAGCAAGGCAGTGCTCTTTCCCCGTGTTCGTCCCAGAGTTCATGTCGATCTCGCTGCGGAATAAATTTTAACATTGAAAAAATTAAAATTAAAATGTCGCCTCAGCAATTTTTAAGAATTATGATGAATTTAATGCCATTAAAAGATTTTTTGGGGGTTGCGTAAGCAGTTCAGACTCAAATGATGCTTCCAATAGCTTTGTTAATATAGTGGAATCAACATAGTTTTAAACTATTTGAATATACTTTTAACATAGCCACTCTAACATATATATTTTTGTGGGGATCTGGATTTTTATTTTTGATAAGTCGTGGTAGAAAGTCTCAGTGGGAGCCATGGACTTTCCTATTTATTTCAAGAGCTTATAATTGGAAAACATTTGTACTTTTACTGTTGTTAGAAGGTTCTCATTTTATTTTGAACGCTCAGGAATAACAAACATCATTGCACTTACTGGCCCTTCCAGAGCCGCCCACGGTTCCAGGAGGGTTTGTGAAGCGCTGCTGTTTGAGTCGCTGGGGTTGCTGATCAGTGGAAGTGAGTCAACAGGCGGCTCGGGGGCTCTCTCATCCTATAAAGCGGGTCCTTGAACTGGAAGAAGTTGCGAGAACCAGTGCCTTCCTCTGTGGCAGAGGGTGAGGAACAGAGGTACCAAACATGGGGAAAGAGAGGTAAAAAGGAGACCTTGATAGAAGCATGAGGATCCAAGACAGAGAGGAAGCTGAAAGCGTAAAGGTTAGGTTCTGACACAGACGAGGAAACCGCTGAAGGAGTTCTCCCCGGCTGGGCCCTGCATCAGTTATGTATCGCTCTGTAGCAGATCACCCACCACGCAGGGGTAAACGCACTGCTTTTCTCACAGGCCCGAGAGACAGGTGTTTGGGAGCACTGTAGCTGAGCGGCTGTGGCTCAGGGTTTCGCATGAGGGTCACTCGGGGTGTTCACCTGAGGCCGTCGTCGCTGAAAACTTGACTTCCGTCGGAGGGTCGGCTCGCAGGCTGGCTTGCTCCCTTGGCACTGACAGCGGCCTCCTCGCTGCCTTGCTCCTTGCTGGCAGGGACCTCGCTTTCTTGCCACGTGAAACTCTTAAAAGGACAGCTTATTGTCCTTGAGACTTCCAAGGCAGCTAACTTCCTTGGACCTTCTCAGGTCTCCCTCCCCCAGAATGCGGCTTCCCTGGACTTTGATTTTCTCAGCCTTATGTCATTATTGAGCGGAAGGATGTCATGGTCAAATTTAGGGGGTCACCCTGGCGGGAAGGAGCCTTAGTGGAAGACTGCAGCTCACGTGTACTCTGGCCTGCTGTGCTGTGACTCGGGGAGGTCGATGGCCGGAGCTCTCACGGAGAGAGTGGTGTGTCTGGCTGTGCACTCTGCACCACTCCCTGTGAAACTGGTAATCGTGGTGCTGATCAGTTTTGAAGCCCAGGAGTCCATCTAACGAGGATCATACCCATGTGATTGCTAAAAAGTTGCATGAATCTCAGGGCTTGCAAACTCCCCACTGGCGGATTAAGGGGTGGGTGGCGGGGGGGCATGAAATGTCGTGATGCAGCGCTTCCATTATAAAAGCTAGATGGTGGGCATATGACTGGTGTTCATTGTACAATTCTTTCAACTTCTCTGTCTTTTGAACATTTTTGTAATAAAATGTTGAGGAAACTCTTATCCTTATGATACTGCGCCTAGCCACTGCTCTTCTGAATGAATGCCGACCTACAGTGGCAAAGAGTTGGTAGCTTTTCTGCCCGGCCTGAGCAACGTATACAAATTACCAGTAGTTGACATCTTAGCAAGCCGAGTAACATCCGGCTCTTTCTGTCTAAGTGACGTGCTTCCTGTGATACGGCAGCGATGGTCACAACTCGGACGTTTTCCCAGATGTCACAGGGGCCGGAAACACTGAACATACGTCAGTGGCACAGCGTCTGCCGCGTCCCAGGCACTGGACTGGGCACTGCTGTCCTCACTGTAGCCCATATAGAAATCCAGAGCTGTGGGAAATGATGAACGGGGAACCTGCACTGCAATTTTTTCACTTCTTAGCGGTAGTCCTGGTGAAAATCTTTTTGGTGTTGAAAATCACTACATACAGTTTTGGACTCTAGTGTGTGAGTCTTATTCATTAGCATAGTCTATGCAGAATGCTTAGATATTTGCAGTGGCCTCTCCTACGGTCTTATAATTTCTTGTCCTTCACATAGCTCATGTGTAGTTCAAATGATAGCATAATCGAAAGAACTGTATCACTTGGAGCGAGAAAGCTATTATGTAAGTTCTAGCCACATCTCTTAAAATTTTGCCTCATGACCATAAGCAGGGGTGTCCAGCCCGTGGCCCACAGGCTGCACGTGGCCCAGGACGGCTATGAATGCGGCCCAACACAAAATCATACACTTACTTAAAACACAATGAGATTTTTTTCTTGTTTTCATTAGTGTTTGTGTATTTAATGTGTGGCCCAAGACAGCTCTTCTCCCAGCGTGGCTCAGAGCTGCCGAAAGGTTGGACACCCCTGGGGCAGGGGGTGGGGGCGGGGATGTAAGTGAAAGATAGGTAGGAATTCTTTGTAACTGTATTTATAATTATTCTTTAAGTCTGAAACTACTTATAGGTAAAACAGGAAATTACTAGCTCTGCCCCGCACCCCAAGGCTTAGCGTACTGTCTTTGGAAGTAGGGAAACCTAATGATACCACCAAAAGAGCACCGCGACGCCTGAAGTGTGAATGTAGACACATATCTCTCACAACAGCCCCCCTATGTAGGGGCTGTATAATTTTTGTGCACAGTTAAATATGCAATGTGTGTTCATTGAGAGGGGGCAGTCTGATCTTATAAGAAAATCTTTAATCTTGGGGGAGCTGGCTAACTAGACTGAGGTCTTGATTCTCTCGCTGGATGATGTTGAGTGATGGACTAAGTCCCGTCCATGCCTCAGTCTTTCCCACAGTGGTATGAAATTGCGATAAATATTCAATATTGAGAGACATCCGAGTTATCCCCTCGAAGGCTTCTGTAAAAATTCAGGGTTCTATTATGTAATATTTATTAAGCAGTGAGAACCATTTATTTCCGTAAGTGATGTCGCCCATTTGCTTCATTATATCTTGTAATTCCTAAGTTTCTTGAATTATTACTGAGCGCAAAGCAACATATCTCCCAAAACAAATAAAGAAGCCAAATTACAACCACAATCCCCTTTACAATCTAAGTTGTGATGAAATATGAAAATATATTTTTATTTGTTGAAGGAAGTCCTCCACATCTCAGTTGAAATCATTTTTGAAGTACATCATTATAAGCAGATGCTCTACTTAAATACATGTGTTGTTTTCAGTGTTAATGAAATATTTGTGGTGAAAGAGATGATTAATTAATGCTGTTGAGTTGTTTGGATCAAAGAGGAATTCTCCCTTTGCTAATATCCTGAGAATGATCTGGAACACCAAGAATGATTTGATTACAGGAGCACTCACATTTGAATCATCTTTGGATTAAAAGGTTCTAACTAGTGTGCATTTTTGCATTGCTTTTTTTAATTATAAATATAAATCAAAAACCATGTAAAATGACAGAGAGCTGCATGTTCTGTAGGAACCATTTAATGTTTTGTCAGGGAGACCCGGGTCACAGAAAGACCCCCTTCTCTTAAGTTTGTGCTTTTTGCAAAGGGAGTGGCTGTATTCCAGATGTTTGGAGAAACAGTTAACATAAAGTCCCTTGTACCATACATTAGAAGAGGGTAGAGTAGTTTGCTTACATTAATACTAAGGATGCATTTAATGGATACAAAAGTGAATGAAAATGGGACGAATTCAGAGAAAGAGGAAGAGCTGATGTTACGTGTTGACCGCTGACCGCTCTCCTGTACTTCCGTCACACGGCTTGGACCGCGCAGACACGGATCTGTGCCACGTGACTGACGGCTGCACTTCCATGCAGATGTTTCTGCAGTTCTTTGTAATGGGTAAACCTTTCTGAGGCAGATGTGTGAAATGAAGCGTTTTGCTTTTATATAAAAAAAAAACCCTAAGGTCATTCTTTTCCTAAACTATTTCACTGTGAAGTTTCCAGGAATATACATAGGGGAGGGTAGTGGTCTCAAACTGGTTTTCAGACAGCTTCACACAAAAGCAAACGGCTCTGGGGGCGGAAGAAGGTATGGGGGGTGAGTGGTGATGGAAAAAATACAAGAAAAATATATGTACCTATTTTTTGTCAGACCAGCAAAAAATAATACATTTTTTGGTGTGCTGCAGAATTTTAGTAATTAGTTTATATGTGCAGTGGGATGAAAAAGGTTGCACACTGCTTGGCTGTATCATTTTTAAATGTAATTAAAATATATAAAATTATACACAGACAAAAGTAAAGGGCTCTGGCTGGAGTGCGGAATGGCCGTGTCCTCACTCCCTCAGCGGGGCCCCTGACATGTCTCCTGCGCCTCCGTGGAGCGCGTCTTGAGAACTGTGGACGTGTGTAGGAGTTCACCATTCACAGGCCATGTGCCGTTCGCTGCTGCCTTGGTGTCGCTGTTGGACCACATGCCCCGGCCAGCAGCATCCACACTCACTCAGCGGGAGTGTGCTTATTGTATGGTGTTCATTGGCTGTCCGAGTTATTGTTGGTCAGAATGTCTGTCGAGTCCGCACCCACACCTAGGTATCTCGGATGGGTTCAGACTCTCCAATTCTGAGTTTCCTTGCGTGTGGGTGATGAAAGAGAGTTGGACGCAGGCAAATCCGAAGCGCCTTCCAAGCACGCGCCTACCGTTCTGCCATTCCATAGGAAGCCCAGAGCTTTTCCTGTTGTGAGCTAAAGGACGAGTCCCGGCCCACCAGTCTGGGGGGTTTAAACTCCGTTTGGTGAGGTAAAGCCAGCCAAGCTATCGTGATGAGAGGCAGCCTAGTAACAAAATATTAATGAAATGTTTTGGCTTTTAAGAACCAAAATTAGACAAATGTATTTGGAAAGGACCTAGTTTCAAATCCTTAGATGAAGAAGACGTTCTTGTTTGACATTTCATCTAATTTAGGCAAAGTAACAAATTGTGCATTTATGCATTTCCTACTGAGGACTAGAAATCAACCCTACTGCTCTGCTTTTATCTTAAATACGACCTTCCAAGCCAGTGTGGGAAGGTGTTAGTTTCCATCTTACGCTGTCCATAAGTAAAACAATAACATGACATTCTTATTTTAATGCCTCCTGTGAAATCTGCATCCTTAGAAACCTAGCAAACCAGGCTATGGCTTTAACAGTTCATATGGATTCATTTGGCATATGGCTTGAACATTAAAATTAAAATGTCACATTTTCCTAGTTGTTTATGAGTATAAATTAATATTTTCCAAAGTCAAGATGAATTTTTAACTTTAGGGTCATATAGATATATTTCAGCATATTAAATGTTTTAGTTATTTTTTTATATTGAAATTTTATTTTACTTTACTATCAATTTTAATCCATTAAGGCTTATTTTTCCTTTGATAATATATTTTCAGACTACTATAAAATTTGTAGAGAATTTTCTATTTATTTGACATTTGACTATAATACACGAACTGGTTTTGCTTTTGCTCACAAAGGTAAGGAGAAATCCAAATTTACTCATAATAAAAGTATTAGAGAAACTGTCAATAAATTTACTGTTATAATTGAATCATGTGATTTCTAAATTGTTGATAATATGATCTGCTCGTTAAACAATAGTGTCTGGAGAAAATGATGGATTAATTGACTGATGGCTAAAGTTTCCCTCAAATATAATGGTTTACCCAGTTTGATTTGATTTGTGTAAAATAACTTTCTCTAATAAACAATTTGCTCAGAGGCAATAGAAGAAATGAATGGTTATCAAACCAAACTTAATTAGTCTATCCTAGATTGATATTACTTGGGGAGTCTTCGTTTTAATTGTGGAGGGCTGGGTACAAAGAGTTTGGTTCATTATTTTTTCCTGTATAAACACTATTGTGTAACTACCTATAGAATAATAACATGTGAATTCATTTTAATAAATGCTTGTAAAGTGAATTAGCTAATTATGCCAGGCTAAAAATGATTCCTTTAATTATTTTGGATATTTAACTGGTACTTCAATTTTATTATTGTTAGTCTGTAAATGTGATTTGTATTAGCTCTGCCAAACTAATTATAATGTATAACTTAACAAACAATTTGAACAGTTTCGTAATGCTTATAATGTTCTGCTCTGGTGCAAGAGAAAACATTATTTCTAGTTTACATGGAGATAAAGGTTTAACACAAATTCAGGCCAAAAGAATGGCAATTTCTGTGGACAGAGAAAATAAAAACCCCTCAGTGTCTGGTGTAGTGACTGACGTAATTATGAGAAGAATGAACAGATTTCGTTCGGGAACAGACAGAACCAGAGACGTGTTAGTTTATCTTAAGAAGGTATTTAGTCGGCACTTAAAGACATGGTATAGCATAGGATACTTGGTTAATTCTTGTTTTATAACCAGAAGCCTTTCTGTATGCCTTTGCTATAGATAGAAGGAAGAACCCTCTACATTCTCAGACAGAAAGATTTATATTAAGAACTTTCTGTGGATGTCAGAAACGATATGCTTCTTAATCGCTTTCACTTAAACTAATTCTAATTGTTTTGAATCAGAAAAGAATGAGAACAAAGGCTTTAGTTATATACGTATCATTAGATAGATATAAAATTCTAATTTAGTCTTTCCAGGGGAAAGAGCAAAATAACCTCCAAAGAGTACGTAATCTAAAACCTGGCTCTTTTTTTAAAAAAACATACAGTAAACTTCACTTTTTAATTTGGGGGGTCATGTACAAGTCTGTGAGTTTTAACCTATGGAACCGCTACCACAATTGGGATACAGAAGGGTTCCGCCACCTAAAAACTGCCTTCTTCCGTTCCGCCACTGGCCCTCCTTGCTCCCAACCCCTGGCAACCGCCGATCTCGTCCCAGTCACTGCAGTTTTGCCTTTTCCCGGAATGCCGTGTAAATGGAATCTCATAGTATTTGACCTTTTGAATCTGGCTTTCACTCAGTGCAATGCCTCTGAGATCCATCCATGTTTTAGTAATATCAATAAATTGTTTCCTATCTGCCCCTCCCAGAATTGAATAGCAACAATAATATCAGTTTGTCCAATTAATGTAGATGATCTGCCCATAGGGAAAGTTAGTTTCTTTTTCATAGTATCCCCATCATAACTGGAGTTGGATTTTCGCCCTTATTCAGACATACAGTTCTGCCTTTTTAAGTGTCCCCACTGTGATTTTGTGGAGGCACCATGCGTTGTTTAACCGGCCCCGACACAGATGCTTAGACTTTTTTAGAAATGGCATTCAGGGCTGCAGTAACCATGCTTGTGCGTGTGTTTCCGCATGTATATTCTTTCGGAAACTCCTAGAAATGAAACTGCTGGGTAAGAGAACACGGAAACGCAATGAACACAAAAAGTTGTATGGATCCCAATTTGCCTTCCAGAGACATTCAGCCAGTTTGCACACTGACTTTGGCATCATTATCCTTCTTTGTAATCTTTGCAGGTCACTGGAAATGTCTTACTTTTATTTTAAAATGTATTTCATTAAATATTAGTGCAATTGAAATCAATACTGTTAAGATGTCAGATGTCTCCAATTTGATTTATATATTCAACACGATCCTGATTTTTAAAGAAAATCCAGCAAGAATTGGGGGGGGGTAGGGTTTGGTAGGTTTCTGTTCGAGCATTTTTTTGCGGGCTGAGTGGTCGTTGTTGGCATTTTAATAGAATCATAGTGGTATCTCATTGAATGGATGATGATGTTGAACATTATTTTTTTGTACCTGATTATCTTCCATACATTTTCTTTGGAAAATTATCTGTTCAAGTCTCTCACCCCTTCTAAAATGAGGTCACTTGTTTTCATGGTCCAAAGTTTTTAGAATACTTTATGGATTTTGGATACAGGTCTTTTGCTGGATGTGTGATTATCAGATGTCTTCTGTTCAGTATGTAGCTTATCTTTTCATTTCCTTAACAGGGTCCATCAAGGAGCAAAAATTTTTAATTTGCATGGAACCTAATTTATGAATTTTTTTTAGCGGATCATGCTTTTGGCATCCTGCAGAGCAGGGTGTGAGGCCGCTGCCTGTTCCCGACACACAGAGATGCTCTCCCAGATTGTCTCATTTCTGTGTGCGTCTTTCAGGGTGTCTTCCATCCTTTTACTTTATCGTTGAATATAAATGTGTCCTGGTAGATAACATGTCATTCGGTTGCTTTTTAGTTTATTCTCACAATCTCTGTCTTTTAATATTAAAACCATTTACTTTTAATTACTTTCGATATTTGGATTGAAGTCTATCTTCTTACTTGTTTTGTTTGTTCCCTCTTTATTTCTGTTTCTTCTTTCCTGCCTCCTTTTAGATTATTTAAATATTTATAGTATTCCCTTTTATATTATCTACTGAGTTTTTGACTATGTCTCTTTAAGTGGTTTTTTTTCATGGTTGCTCTAGAAGACTATAACACACATATTTAATTTTTCACAGTATATTTAGAATTACTACTTTACCACTTAGAGCAGAACATAAGTCCCTTTATCTTCCACTCATTTGGTTCTAGTTGCTTTATATGTTGTGTCTACATACACCGAAGACTTCTCAAATAATGTTGTAACTTTGCTTTGAACAGTTATATATATTTTATAGAACGTGAGAGAAAAATAATATTCTGTTTATCCATATATTTACTTTTTTCTGTTTCTTTTTATTACTGACGTTCCAGCTTTTTCTCTCATATCATTTTCCTTCTGTCTGAAGAGCTTCCTTCCACGTTTCTTACAGAGCAGGCCTTCCAACAACGAATTCTCTGCGTTCCCGTCATCTGGGAGTGGTCAGCACTGTACCTTTATTTGTGAGGGACGTTTTTTTCTCTGGATGCGGAATTCTGGGTTGGCAGTTCCGACAGTTCTCAACCCCTCTCCCGTCCTTTTGGCACTTCATACAGCATATAATTATTGTAGCCAGGCTTCTGTGTGTAAAGTAATACCTCGTTGTGGTTTTGATTTGCATTCCCTTAATGACAGATGACATTGATCATATTATCAGGCACTTGTATATCTTCTTTGAAGCAGTATCTATTCCAGTCTTACACTCATTTTTTAATTGCATTGTCTTTTTTCTTACTGAGTTGTAAGAATTGTTCATACAGTGTTTATACTAAACCCTCATCAGATGCGTGATTTGCGAATGTTTTCCCCTCTTCTGTGGGTTGTCTCACTTTTTTAGTGATGTCCTTTAAAGTACAGAGATTCTTAATTCAGTAAATGTCCAGCTTATTTGTCTGAGGTCTTTTTGTTGTTGTTGCTCATGCCTTTATTTAGAGTTATATGCTGATTTCTGTTATCAAGTAAATTCCGTGCTGTCTCTGCTACTTTTAGTTCATGGGGGACTGACCCCATTTCCTGACTTCCATTACTGGTTTAATATGAACATACTAACCAAGCCAAGTCCAGGTCAGTGAGATTTAATTCCTGAGACCGGTTTAAACTGTTTGGAAAGAGAAGTTGTCTTTCCACGGAACTTGTAGCTGGGGAAGGAAGTCTTGGAGCTATTAGGAGCAGCTGTGTTTGGAACTCCGGCTTGAGTGTGAACGAAATACTGAAAGATGGCGAGAGGCAGGTCCTGGTGCCGTTTCTTCCACCCCTGGACCCAGGGATCCAGCCATGACTAACGAGAAGGTCTGGCCATGCTTATTTCAGCTACCGAATGCCTGCTCCCTCCACGCACGCCCCCTGCTTTAAAAGACGGGCTGAACTTGTAGAACCCAATGGCTGCTAATGACTGGAAGCGATACCAGTGGACATGTTCTGTCTCTCCCGCTCCCTCCCTCTCTCTTTTCATCCTGCCCTCCTCCTCCCCCTTCTTCTTCTTTCTTTTTTCACCTTTCATCTTTTTCTCCTCCTTCTCTCCTCCTACTCCTTCCCTTCCCCCTCTTCCATCTCCTCTCTTCTCTCCCTCTCCTGCCTCCCTCCCTTCCTCCTCCTCCTCCTCTTCTTCCTCCTCTCTCTCTCTCTCTCTCACACACACACACACACACACCCCACTGAAGTCCAGGATGGCTACTAATTCTAAAATGGGAAATGACAGCGAAGACGCCAGGAGGAAGTGGGGAGCGTCCTGACCTGTTGCCAGCCCCTTTGTCCGCCTCTGCACTGCACCTACATTCTGCAGTGGTCACTGCAGCCCCTTTTTGTGAACTGTTTACATGTCTGACTTCTTGTTTGGATTTTACTTGGTGATTTGATATGAATTTTTAATGTGAAAGCACTTAGCATTAGGAGTTTGACATTTTGTCTGACCTTAATCACCAGGAGGACCATGAGAGGTTTATTCAGTGGGAAGAGAACTGTTACAGCTCTGACAGAAATGATGGGAAATAAGTAAACAGCCTTTTAAATCTTCACCAGAAATCAATAGGGTTTAAAGATGATGGACGTTGGTGTTTTTTGCTGCTTAAGGACTTCAACCTTTTACGGGAAAATATCTTCTCAGCGTGTCAGCAGTTTTTTCCATGCACACGATGAATCACAGCTGCAAATAGAACATTCTGCATGCAACACTCTTCATCATTCTTATAAGGAAGAAATTGTATATGACTGCCCATGGTAATATAGAGCCTTTTGGGGCATTTTTGTGTGAAAAAAGAGGGCCGTCTCTCACCATTTTGTTTTTGTGTATGTGTAATTCACACGCCAGACTTCTCCCTCAGCACGGTCATAGCGGGAGTGATTCATCGAGCACCCCCGTTGTACTGGCCGTGGACTGTGGGGGATGTTAAGGTAGGTGGTATGACTCCATGTCACAGATGACCTCCAGGCCCAGAGCCTCAGTCCAAGGTCACCCATTTGGTGATATAACTGGTATTTAAAGCTCTGGTCCATAACGTCAGAAACTTATGCTTGTATCATTCTTCCAGCTGCATCTCTGAGGACAGGCACGTAATAGGTGTTCTCACCTTCGACGCTGTTGCGTTACTGGTGGTATCTCCTATTCCCTCTCTCTCCTCTTTCCACCAGGCAGTGAAGCTGACTGTAAGTGACAGATCTCCGTATCATTTAATAAGAGGATAAGAGCTACACCATGGTCATTGAATAAAGGGATATGGGATTTGTTTTTTCATGAATGATTTATAAGATAGTAGATTGATATAGCATTCAGCAGTATATTCACAATGAGCCAAATCTGATACAAGTGTTCAAATATTAACCCAACATGTCATGCCGTGTCCTTTGTTTCAAGGTAAAGAATTATGCATTTTGTTGTAAAAGAAAAATACTTTGAAATACTTTGAAACAGGGAAAACTTGCCATTGCAGAAGAGTTGACTCTCCCGGCATTCAGCTAGTGCACACATATTGTTGTGCAGCCGTTAGCCTGGAGGGAGTAAGATGTATATTTTTTTAATTTGGGAGTATTATTTCTAACTCAAACTAAGAATACAAACTCAGTTTTTTGATAATTAGCAATCATGAACCATATACTGGTAAATAAAAGTGTTCACATCAAACCTGATTTGATGTGAATTTAGATGTAAGGATACCTTACTATAGTTAATTAATTGGAAATTTCAAAAGAAAAGAGATCACTCTTTACCAGTTTATTGCAAGGCAGGTTAGAGCTGCTGAGTGTAAATACAGTCAGATGAAATGTGCATTCCTGCTTTTTTATTAATGTCACGGGAGGGTCACTGAACTTCCATAACTCTTCATTTCCGTATTTAGAAACTGAAATGAACTACAGGTCCTCATGACCCTAACTCTACAGTTATGTAACTTGTTAGGTTTAGAATTTCAGTTTGAACTCATCTTTTTCTATCACATACTTTTTTTTTTTTTTTTTTTTTTAGAGAGGGGAAGGGAGGGAGAAGGAGAGAGAGAGAAACATTAATGTGTGGTTGCCTCTCATGTGGTCCCCGCTGGGGACCTGGCCTGCAACCCAGGCATGTGCCCTGACTGGGAATCGAACCTGTGATGCTTTGGTTCGCAGCCTGTGCTCAATCCACTGAGCTACGCCAGCCAGGGCTCTATCACATACTTTTAAGGAATCAAACAATCTTTAAAATAATTTTTGCTACAACATTTTAAAATGTATTCCCTTTGCCCCTTAAAAGTAGATCGTTTGCTAATATCTAATGTTCCTCTCCAAATCGGCACTGCTGCGTTGGTCAGCTGACCTGTGCTCACCCCAAGCAGAGCGCCTTACCTTTGTTTCTCATACGAGAAAACGTAAAACACCGTTACCCCAGACATTCTAGGAAGGGGCCAGTCAAGGAACAATTGATCAGCCATTTTCTTGTGTTCTCCTGGAGCCTGACGTTTTCAGATACATGATAACTAATTCTGTATTTGATAAAGGAGTAAATCGATCATTTGACTGAGTACTTCACTGCTGAGCATGTAGGAAATAGTTGAACTTGGGATGAGGATGACTCTCGGGCGGTCCCAGGGCAGGCAAGTCTGTGAGAAACGCAGGGCATCTCAGAACCGCAGTCGTGGTCTTGTCTCCCCGTTGCTCAAATTCACACCCACGCAGGGCCGCTGAAGAGAGCGGAGTAGAAAGCAAGAACCCTCTGCTGGAGTCTGTCCTCCACCTTGTTACTGGCCACGTGAATTAGAAAGAGGGTCATGTAACCGTGCGAGCCCCCAGTTCTCCCATCTCCAAAACGGCGAAAACAGTACCTTCTAAACAGGATTATTGTGAAAATTATTGGAATTGACACATATGAAGGCATTTGAACTCCTAAATAATTGCCGCTTTATCAGACAATAATTACTTAGGTGTTTTGCTGGTACAAGTTTTTGTTACCTGGGTTTGATGTGTAATCTCAAATTCTTTCTTATACTACAATTGTATGGGTGTGACCCAATGTAACTGCTAAGGCAGTGTATCACTGAGTTTATCTAGTCAGTCACTGCCTTACTGTCTCGTGGTTTTCATCCTTGTCTCTGTTATCAAGTAGACACGTACATTTTAAAAAGACAGTAGCTTCCCAAACACGATAGGGATTACGGACTAAACAAACGCTGAGAGGTCTTTTCAGTAGTGTTCTACTGAGTCCAGTACCATTTCTTGTTTGTCTTTCAATTATTAATCTTTTTGATAAATGTAAAATCCTTTCCTTGTTAATTTGTATTTACGTTTTACACTAATCACTATAGATTTGAATGTTTAAGTATTTTATTTTGATGAGCTGATCTATATTGGTTTGTTTCATTAACATCTATTTGGGGGACCAGAAATTTTTCCCAAGAAGATGATTTTAAATTTATTAAAGTCAGTGGGAAAATGATTTAATACCTAAAAAAATTATAGTAAAGCAAAAAAAAAAGTTTGCCCCAAAATCTAACTTAATGTTAAGTATGGTAAACTATGATTACATCTGTGTTGGTCCCGCCTACAAACCTACAAACTTTTGTTCATTTTAAAGAACACACAAGTTTCCTATTTTCTTGGCAAACTCTGAAGTTGAATATTTGATTCTTAAGTTATGTAAAATATCTTTTATGACTTATTAAACAGCTTAATACTAAAACAGAAGTTATCTTCCTCAAAATCGGCATTACTTTTTTCCTTTCCATGACTCCTTGTACGTCTTCTGCTGTGGCAGTTACCTCTCTGCCCTGCACACCGTCGGGAGCTCCCTGCGTTCAGCGAGTTACCGCTCACCGGCGACCTCTAGACCTTCAGCTCTGTGTCTGGCATTTAGCAAACTCCCGTCAGCATATGGAGGGATACTTCAAGTTTTGTTGAAGCTCTAAAAATACTTAGCCCAATTGATCTGTGACTGCGTGGTTCTGTTGCGGTGGCTCTTACAACAAAAACGTTCTCAGTTTGTGGCTGAGGATCTGTCATGTCCTGTTGACTTCCATAATAAATAGTCTCCTTGCAAAATAACGGCATTACAGTAAACTAGGATAAAAGGGACTTGCTGAGGCTTCTCTCCCTGTCATTAGGGTGGAGCAGGTACAAGGCTCGACCTTCAGTTGCTGTGTGACACTACCCTGGTAGGTTCGATTTAGGAGCTGAGGGTTTACACTGGGTTACTGCTGAAGTTCTGTCTAGCTGGAGAAATTCTCAACCAAAAGAGCTTACCAGTATCTGTCACCTACATTTATTCTTGCTAAGAGACTTTTCACACCAGAGTGAAAGGATTATTCTGAAGCTTATCCCTGGGCAGCTCAGCTTGTCCTTCCCTCGTAATAACAGTGCTGGAGGGACCTGCTCTGCGCAGGAACTTCTCACATTCTTAGAAGAGTCATCCCTCACCTTTGATCTCTGCTCCTTAGACGCTGTGCTTGGCATTTAGTGAATGCCTGCTAATACTTCTGTCTTTGACTTTGTGGGAAGACAAGTGTATTGTCAAGTCAGCCCCATACACCCCTATTTTCTACCAATATCCCAGTCCTTGCAGCTGTAGGTTACTCCCCAAAATTCATTATAAAGATAGAAACACATTTCTTTTTCTTGTGTCGTAGACAATATGTTTCCATGTGACTTTGTCCCCTGTGGACTCTACGCCACTTGAAGCCAGAAGCATTACTTTTTCAATTTTTTGTCTCCTTCTTGTGTCTATCACTGCTTAGCACATATTAGTCGATTATTTTTTCTAAGTAGGTGATGCCACAGAACCACACACATTAGTAACTGAATTACTACTGAAAAAAACAATCACTGCTTTGTAATGATCCCTTTCTAGAAGAAAAAAACATCAAGAACCCAGTGGTGTGTGATGCTTATGTAACAAGGGGACTTCTGGAAAAGAACCTCCTCATTGTCACTGTCTATTAATAATTTCAGGGACAGAGGACACATACTCATAATTGCTGCTCTAATTTCCATGAACCCTAAACAATGCTATGTTTTTTTTAAATGACCACAGAAATGTGCTGGTTATTTCTAGTTGAGTTTTTGTGCAGTCTGGTAATGTAATCAGATTAAGTGTGTGAGGGTCGCATCTTTTCCCCCCGTAGCAATAATGCCCTGTCTGCATCAGTCTAATTTAGTGCCTGCACCACAACGCAATGCAGACTGTATCAAAGCTGGGCTTGAGCCAAGGTGATGAGTTGGAAAGATTCCTGGTTCTGTAATCACAGAGACCTGGATCTCCACTAACTGCGGTAACATACACAAAACACTAAGTACAGGACCAGATCATGGGAAGTTGCTCCATAATGGTAGCTAACATTAATTTAGCTTAAAAAGCATATTGTTAAAAATAATCATTAGTTGTGAAAAACTATTTTAAAGGGCTTGGAGTCCATTGCCTTGAAAGTATAATTTACCAGCGTGCAATATATCTCGGCATATGTTAACTCTGTAGTGGGTTCTCAAACAGATGAGGGAATGAAAGAACCAACAAACTCTGGTGCAAGACCTTGTGGGTTTTTTTATTTAATGGAAAGTAACAGTAATCAGATGCCAGTCTAGGTGGTGGCCACCAAGGTGTGTGTGATTTTTAATTGCGTGTGTTGTGTGTTGGCTGATGAGAGACTGCTGCCTTAGGCAACTCGCTGAGTAGGAGATGAACTGACCTCTTGCATTTTTCTTTAGTGGAGATAGGCCCCGCGTGCCTTCATTGCAAAGTTATATGAGGATTAGGGATTGTGTCTGCAAAGTTACTGTGCAAAAATGTCAAGTGGCCGGCATTTTATAAATTCTTCTGTTAAATGAGCCTGTTATTATTGTCATCATCGTCATCATTTTTATATGATGATCTGTGTGTTTAAGGTCAGTTTGTGCCTTTCTGGATCCCCTCCATATTTATGTTTCATAGAAATGGATCCTTTGAATACCCATAGGACCTCCCCAGGCATCTGAGATTACAAATGCTTCTTCAGATCCTGTAGGCTCTTAACTTTAAACCTCTTATCTGAGCCTGTCTTCTAACACCAATTCTTCTGATCTTTCAGAAGCATTGTCCCGATACATCAGGGTTGTGGGTTCGATCCCCAGTCAGGGCTCATGCAAGAATCAGCCAATGAATAAATAAGTGGAACAACAAATCGATATTTCTCTCTCTCTCTCCTGTTCTCTTTTCTAAATTAATAATTTAAAAAAGTTTTTAAATGTCAAATATAATAAAAAATTTAAACTATTTCAAAAAATGATGGTTATTAAAAATAAATTAAAAGAATTTTATGATTAGCGGTGAGACTGACAAGAACCGGGAGATGAAGCTGTGGCTGAGGTGGGACAGGGCTGCGACCGCCCTTAGGAGCGCCGCCTCCCTTGGGCCTGAGGAGAGCAGGACAGAGGGGACATTGGAGCCAGGAGACTTCATAATGGCACTATCTATCTGTTTTGGACTTTGAGGCCCACTAGGAGGTTGGCAGGTAGGTGGGGGGGAGGGGCAGGGAGGGGGTGGATTTTTCCAGGTTGAGGAAATAACACATTTGGGGAACTGTAAGATGGGGTAGTGAGGTGAAAATACTGGGCATGAAGGGAGAAAGGAGGTTTTTCTGCTGTGGCCTTGGAGGGTCTGTTTTGTGAAAGAACTAGTCAGTTCCAAGGAAGAAAATGACCGAAACGTATTCACTCAACTATTTTATTCTAATGACTGGATACTCAGTTTCAGTAAAAATGCTTGAGCCTAATAATCCGTCTGGGCATGGCTTTGTTTTTATTATTACTCTTTTGTAATTTGGAAAGTATTTTCAGAATTCTCATGTGGTTCTTAATACTGGCTTTACAATATAATCACATGGGTTTTTTTTTTATTCCAGTGCGGATTTGCTGTAAAATACTCCAACAGAAATTTTAAATGGGGGGTGGGAAGAGAGGGTACATGACTGGCAAATGTTAATAATCATTGAGGCTAGGTAAAGGGTGCCTGGGGTTCATGAAAGTAGCTCCATTGTGTTTGTATACGTTCGGAGACTTCCATGGTAAAAAGTTTAAGAAGTAAAATTCTAAGTTTTTCTGAACAACCACCACCAAAAAATACCTGTCTGTGCCTGGGCCCCTATCCTAAACCAATTTGACCAGAATTTCTTGCAGTAGAACACAGTTATCTTTTTTTTTTAAAGTTTGATGTGATTCTACCATGTAGCCATGGGTCAGAACTTCTGTTTATGAGATAAAGCAAACAGGAATCACTGTACCTGTGTCATAGGTGGGGAAGCTGAGCGTCCTGTAAAAGGCCTCACACACAGGAAAGAGCACAGCCCGTACACCGCCAGCCTCGTACTCCAAGGCACATTTTACTACACCGCTCTGCTTCTATCGCCTACCGTCAAAGAGGTGACTTTGTTGCTAACTGTCGTCACGTGGTCAGTTCAGGAACTGAGCTCTCTCGAAGGTGTCTTGGTCCCTCCAACTCTGTTTAAGAACGTGCCAGCTCCTCCACCTCAAACTGGCAGTGAGTGTTGGTGCAGGCCGTGGAGGCTGCTAAGTCGGTTTTACTGTGAGCAGATGCTCCTGGTTCAGCCTTGGCCTGTAAATAAGGGACAGTATAACTGCGTCTTGGAAAGAAAAGAGGCGGATATTTTTCTAATGCCCTGTGCACAGGGGCCGTAAATCTACACACAAATTAAAGATTTTGGTGACAAATAATAACTCTCATCATCACTCTAATCTCTTCTTAACTTTCCTGGGTATTGTTAATTCATAACATAGTTTGAATTGACTTACCATTATTGATTCCTGTATTCATTAGAATGAAAAGGGAAATCTCATCTTTGCGAAGGAAATACGGTTATCAGACTCTGTCTTTCTCGTAGAATAAAAGGACCTGATGGGATATAAACTGTGAGAGTGACAGTTAAATTGACGTGGTGAAGGTTAATGCTTGCTCGCTGCATTGATGTCGGAGGTTCCGATCACTTACCCGCATGCGTCTCTAATACACGCAGTACATCTTCATTAAGCAGGCACATAGCAATCAGTTTCAGATTTCCGGATGAGCCTGTGGCCAGGCCATAATTAACCTTTTGAACCTGGAATTGTAACAGAATGTACTATTGGCTTAGGTTATCAATTATGGTCAAAGTCAATTGATACTTACTCAAAGAAGGCTTATTGGTGATGGATATTATCATTTACTCATCTTCTCATTGTGTGATTGAAAAGTAAAGTTGGCATAGCAAAGAATTCCATTTTTTACTTTCAGAGATAGACATGTTGTAAGCCAGATGCCTTGTCAAACAGTTATTTAATTAAGTTAGTTTTGTTGTTGTTTTGTTTCAGGGACCCTTTTGGTCTCAATTTTCAGTCTTTTCAATTTCGTAACCACAAAGCAGTGTAACCACAAAGGGCACTTTTAGAATCACACATTGTGTCGAGTTGTGATAGGAAAGACTCATACATAGCACATCAACATACTTTAAACATAAGTTTCAAAGATTCAGGTGACTTTGGAAGCAGTGGGTGGGCTGGGAGGATGGGGGCAAATGGGGAAAAATGGGATAACTGTAATAGCATAAACAAAACATTTAAAAGAAATGAAGCATGTTGCTTAAAAATAAATGTTCCTTGCACATTAAATAAATAAACAAAAGATTCGGGTTCAGGTGTAATCACGTAGGTGTTTTTGTGTCTTATACTTTTTTTTCTATCCAATATTTCACTCAAATCAAATAATATCAGAAAAATGGCTGACAGAATTCCACTTATTTTGGAAAAACTTAATGGAATATGTGTTGATCAAATAAAATTAAAAATACTAATTGCCAATTTAGATCAAGGGAATGTTATTATTTTAATGCATTTCATATTACCATAATTTAGAGATAATTGTTCAAATTAACTATGCATTTTTAGCTATATTTGTTTATTATGTTATTTTTATTGTATCAGTTTTTGAAATAATTTTCCACTGAAGTTAAATACTGTTAATATATTTTGGAAGTTATTTCTAGAAAAAAGTTTGTTAGGTTTTATTTATAATTTTAATCCATCACTGACTATGGTTATTGTTTTGAAATTATCGTCTGTGAATCTGTTTTAAGAGAATTTATTTTTAAATTTGCTGTGGGCAGAAAGAGCATTCTGCACAAAGATGCTCATTGTAGCATCTTCATCACAGTGGGAAATGAAGAGCTTGGATGTCTAGCACTAACGCGTGTGTGGACCCACTGCGTACATCGGCGTGAAGCGCAGGGTGGGGCAGAAGTGGGTTTAGCTTTGTGAGCACGCAAAACATGGAGTTTATTCCTGGGTCATTATTTATTGATTTTTTTCCATATGAACAACTGTAAACCTACTTTTGCCCTACCCTGCATTATAGTCATTAACAGTAATGATAGGATAGAAATTTTAATATTCTGAAAAAATAACTATCTTACATTTTAAAACGGCTGAAAGTTGCATATTCAAGGGTAAGAGGATGGTTATTAAAAAAAAACTGAAAGGAAATATACTAAAATGTGAACAGTGGTTGTCCTGAGGTGGTTTTATTCCATGCCTTTTTTCTTACTCTCTAGTTTATTATGTAAAATAAAATGTCTTTATTATAGTATTGATATAAATTATATTTAAAAGTAAATTCTATTTTTTATAATTAGGATTGTTTCTGAATATTACTACTCTTATTATCAGAAAAAAATGCTTTAAAATTAATTACAGAGCTCTAAAAATGGTGTTTTCCTAGTCTGATCACCCGGAGCGTAATGCAGTACGTAAGGCCTGACTGCCTTGTCCCAGTTCCAGCCCTGTTACTTCCTTGCTGCGTGGATTTGGACAAATGTTCATACCTCTCTGTGCTTGTTTCCTCACCTGTAAAGTGGGGGTAATGAATACCTACCCCGTCAGGTTGCTGCGAAGGTCAGTGTTTGTGAGGTTACAATAAGTGAACACGGTCACATAACGGAGGACCCGAGCGCTATCATCTGCCCCCTCTCTCATGCACCTGGTATATGCACAGCATCATTCTGACAAAGCAGCCCAGCCAAACTGCACATTTGCAAATAGCTCTGGAGATGTATCGCTCAACAATCACTCTTCTCACTACCACATCGTCTCCCTTCGAGTGCTCACACATTCTTTCCTTGGCTTCTGAACCACCCAAGGTTAATAGTTTACATTTGAGCTTCCTTGGCCATCACTGCCCATCCTACTGCTATTTCAAAGTAGAGAGGAATCTTGTTACTGCTGGAACATGAAGACAGCCATTGTATGTAGACAGCCACTTGTCTGTTCACTCAGTAATTTATTCACAAACATTTGAGCATTTCCTACATTCCACACATGTTCCAAATTGTGCTAAACATTGGCATCGCATTGGTAAAATGGCTGGATTTGGCAAATGTGAAATGGGAGGATGCCCATACCTCTTTTAAAACAATACATTTTTTAATGTTAGCTATTTTATTATTATTTAAAAGTATTATCTGGTAGGCTAACTTCTTGGTATGGATCATCTCATTTAATTCATACAGCAACTCCTCCAAGGTAGGTGCCACCGTTAATCAGCACTTTGCAGGTGAGGAAATTGAGTCCCAGCGAAGTTAGTTCCCAGAGCCGAAAGGAAGGGGAGCTGGGATGAGACCCAGCATCTCCGGATCCAGAGCCTGAGTCCTGACCTCCACGCCAGCAGGTGTCCGCACGTGGTCCAGGAACTCCTGGAGATCCCGAGGCCCTTTCGGGGTCATCGAGGTCAAAACTATTCTCAAAACAAGGCCAGGCCAATGTTAACCTTTCACTCTCGTACTCTAACAGGTGTACAGCGGGGTTTTCTAGAGGCTGCATGCCGTGTGAGAGGATGACAGGGCGAACGCAGAAGCAGATAGAGAAATCCAGCTGCTTCCGCTTCTGCTGACCCAGATGCTAGAGATTTATAAACATGCAACGTAGTGGCCCGCTCCTTACTCAATTTTTTGTTTTAGAGAACATGGCTTTTTCATTAAATATGTTAATTATGTTGGCATATGATAGACCTATTATTTTCTAATATGTTAACATTTTTAAAATTCTGTTTTATATCTAGTAAAGTAAATATCAGTAGAGATAGCCCACATACGCTAAAGCTCTTTGAGTTTCTCCTCAGTCGGTTTTTAAAGTGCACCAGAGACCGGTACGTTGGAGAGCTACTACTTTACACTCTTACTTCCGTAACTGAGAGCCTCCCTTTTCGTGCACGTTTTGGGCCTTTTAAGTTGACTTCCAAGTTTGAGAGGATCCTATAATTCTGCCCAAGAATCATACCATCTAGCAAGTTGTGAACATTGTTAGGAGTAATACTTGACATTCTGTATATTCTTTGACCCTCTTGGGCTTCTCCAAGGGCTCACAGTACAGAACACTATGATCTGTACTACTGCAGTGTAAACTACCGTGATTTTGGTGTACTTAAGTCAGATTTCCAAGTCAAAAGAATTACATTATAATTGAAGCACGTTGTTTTAAAATGTTTAAACAGTACATTTTAATATAGGACTACCATAGCACCACCTCTAGTGGTGCATTCAACTCCAGGAAGCAAATAGTGTGTTTCCTTCCTTAGATAATGGGATGGCGGATGTTTTAAGTGGGATTTGTGTGTTGTGTATTTTTCAGCATTTTAGAAGCGTGGTCCAGTGCAGGCACACTTCACAGCTTCTAAAAGAACTGTTTGTTTCTTTCATTTAACAGTTATTAGCTGTGTACCAGCTTCTGTGTTGAATGAAAGGTATTTTTGCCAAACTAGTGTAGAACTTCCAAAAATAACATCTTTTTTATTCTTGATGAATGATATCTGGCATTGATTTTATGTGAATAAAAAGGTTATAGCCTGTTTTATGAGTATTATTAATTAGTAACAAAATCTTACTTCCAGTATGTAATAGAAATTATTGACATCTAATACAGTGCTAAGTATTTTTTAAAACAATGACTAATATTTTTTATCTAATCTCCCTCAAGATAAAAAGAGATAACACTGTCTCCTGTATTTGAAGAGTAGACTCTGGAAAATGTTCACTGTAAAACAAATTGATTGCTCAGTTGAGTAGTGTTTATGATCATCAAAAGGGAACAATATCCTAAATTTCCCAGAAAATTGGGGAGCATTTATGTGTAGATTTTACATGTCTGTGCATTACAGTGAATATGCACCCTATTAATGCCGGGGAAGGTGGTTTCAGTTTTCAATGTGCAGCGTGGAGTGTGTTATGGGCCTGACGCACTTGCACACCTAGTGCTCCGCCTAGCAGCATCCCAGCAGGCGTCAGTACTGTGTCTCACGGTCACAGGGACCTGGGACTCCTTTGCGGCGAATACCGTTAGCCTGGACAAAAATGAGTTTGCCTAGGAACAAAATTTAAAATCTTTTAAAACCTGCTAGTTTTTACTTCCACAAATGTTATTCCAGTGAAATGAGGGCTACTTGGGCCTGAGACTAGCTGACACCTTTTGAAGTACGAAGCATGCAAACTCCAGCGGTTTCTCTTCCTCCTGCCCCCTCCCCACCTTGCCCCAAACTTTCCCTGTATTTCTACCAGTTACTTCGGTCTGGCACTGCCATCGAGCCCATAGCGCCATCTAGGGATCAGGGGGTGCCAGAGAGCAGTGTTGTGCCTCTGCTTTCCCGGAGCTGCAGCTTCACGGCTCCCTGTTTCCAAAGGGAAGCCTGTCCAAAGCGGAGTCACCACCAGAGCGACCATTTCCAGGTAGCGTGTCTGTGAAATGACGTCAGAGAAATAAACAAGTATGAGATTTACAGAGTTTTCTCCCCAGGACAATCTAGGAAAGCAGATCTACGCATATGGCAGAGGACTATTACAACGTGAACAGTAGCATACAAGCCTCGTCTCTGACTGACCTGGGTTCAGGTCCACCCTCTGCACTCGTGGGGTTTTTCCTGTTGTGATGTGCACACTGTGTGGGGCATAATAGGCCCCTAGACGTGAGTCGTAGTGTTATGTCTCAAAATAATATGGGTAGAATTAAATGGAGCCAGAGGAGAGTCAAATTGTCCAAAAATAGTGAAATTATTTTGTGCAACATAAGGAAAGAAAATAAACACGAGGCAGAGCTACTTTCTGAAAGAAGAGTAATGGGCCATGGTGTCTGTCTAAATAAAAAAAGGATGAAACTTGCAGTAGTGAGTGTTCTGGTCACAACACAGGAGTATGTTATCATCAAAAGTACAACTGACTGAGGTTTCAACATGTAATTCCGTTATACTTGGCACAAGAGCATTAAAACAGCAATTTTCGTGCCACTTTCCTCCTGCATCACTTACCTCCACTGAAACTCAAGAAGCCAGGCAGAAACGCCACGCCCTTGGAGTCCGCTGCGGAGAGCCCGCGAACGGAGTAGAAGGAAAAGTCATTTGTTATTTTCATTTTCTTCGGAAATTGTGCTTCCCGAATGCAGCATAATATTTTTTCTTTTCCTTGCATTTTTATGCTCAATCAGAATACCTTAAAAATACTTTGGTTCCATTAATAAAAATGCAATTTTATTTTGTGAACATATCCTATGCTTTTTAGGAAAACCCATTTTGGGAATACAGACATGTCATCATAAACAACTGTTTACCGTGGTACCATTGTATTACAAATTATATTGTGGAGACGAAAGACTGGTTTTCCTTCTAGGTGTTCCTTTTGGTGAAGAGAAATCTGTAGTTTGAAGACGAAGAGATTCGCCAAGGAACATAACCCGCAGACACAGACGACAGGGTGGTGGCGGCCAGAGGGCAGGGGTGGGGGACGGGAGGGAAGAATGGGGACATCTGTAATAGTGTCGACAGTAAAAACTAAGTTAAAAAACCAGATGAGACAATAAATAGAGTATCTGAAAAAAGAAATTAATAGTTTAATACTATTTTATTTACACTGGAGATACAGTGCCCTTTCTGAGAAATCTTTTATGTTATATATGTTTTTAGACTTTTCTCTCCAAAATCCTTCCGCTAACTCTATCAGTGATAAGGGCATAATACAAACTCGGGCTCAAAAATGGTTCTACCACTCAGCGACCCTTGGGCACATTTCTCGAAGTCTCAGATCTGTCTTTTCCTTGCTTCTAAAGTTAGGATAGTAATACCTAATTTGCAAGGCTGTTGTAAGGGTTAAAGGAGATAACATATAATAAGCTCTCAAAATATATTGGCTCTTTTTCCCTATGGAAAAAAATTTTCCTGAAAAAAAATTAAGATTGTCTTTTTTCTCTTGACCACCCTCGCCCATTTTGCCCACTGTCCTCCACCCCCGCCTCTGGCCACCACCAATCTGTTCTCTGTATCTGTAAGTTCTGGAGTTTTGTTTTAGATTCCATATATACATGAGATCCTACAGTATTTACCTTTTTCTGTCCGGCTTATGTAGCTTTGTATAATGCCCTCAAGGTCCATCCACGCTGTATCAAGTGGCAGGATTTTCTTCTTTATGCCTGAATGAGGTTCCACCGAGCACATACCACATTCTCTACGTTCATCCATTGCCGGACATGCAGACTGTTTCCGTGTCCTGGCTACTGTGAATAAAGCTGCAGTAAACACGGGGGTGCAGGTGTCTTCTCAAGATAGCGATTTTGTTTCCTTTAGATAAGTATCCAGAAGTAGAATTGCTAGATCATGTGGTAGTTCTCTTTTTAACCCTTCAAGGAACCTCCATACTGTTTTCCATTGGCCGCACCAATTTGCTGGTATATTACCACCAATAAAGCAACTTTTTCCCAAATCCTTGAGGACCCTTATTTCTTGACTTTTTGATAATAGCTATTCTAACGGGGGTAAGGTAATATCTCACTGTGGTTTTGATTTGCGTTTCCCTAGTGATTAGGGATGTTGAGCACCTTTTATGTACCTGTGGAAAAACATCCATTAAGATCCTCTGCCTATTTTTAACCAGATTTTTTAAATTCTGTTGAGTTGAATGAGTTTATTCAGATTCAGCCCTTATCAGATATATGACTTGCAAATATTTCCTCCCATTCCTTAGGTAGCCTTTTAATTTCATTGATGGTTTCCTCAAATGTTCCTAGGCATTAGAAGTGGTTTGTATTTGCTACTAGTTTGGAGCTGCTACTACTGTTCTCCAGATCCAGGAGCCGCTTCCAAATAATGATACTCTGTTAAATGAAATAACGTTAATTTATCTAGCTCACTGCTACTGCGCTGTACAGCTTGGGAAAATGTGCTGCTTTTGCAGTCTGTTCATTCAGGTGGTTTATGAATTAAAAGCAGAGGCCTATCATGTTCTAAGATCCGTCGTTCATTATTGCAAAATAAAGTATCCATTTATTAGGCAGCGATTGTCTACAGTGTCTGCGAGAGTAAACAGACCCACTCATAAGAATAAGTGTTGCCTTCAAATTTGTCCTGAAGTGTGCTGAAAAACATGTATACTATCGCTGTGATAATGAGCTGTACAGTAGAGAGAGGTGATTTATGATACCTGTTTCTGACAGCTATAGTGCCGAGATTCCCAGGGCGTCTGATCACGGCATTAGCATGCTGACAGCTCAGCATTTAGAACATTATGGTAATTTATCCTGCCTGTGCTGTCACCTGCACTGTCAGAGTTTCTTTTTAATGATGGTATAACTATTTTGTTTGTTTGTACTGCATTCTTTTCATTTGGCTAATGCTTTCTCATTAGATTGAACCTAGTAAATGAGAGTAATTAAGTGCTTCCTATAGCTCAGATGCAATGATTAAGTTGCAGAGCTGCTACTGATTATGTTTTGTCATTTATCTCTATTAATCTGAGAATAATCCAGATGATAAACACATGTAATTTTTTGCTAATGTTCAATAGATGAAATTTATAGTTTCTCAATGGAGCCAAGCAGTAAGTGTATATTCATATATAAATAGTAAGTTGTTACATGTGAACCTGCTTTAAATAAGCATACAAGTTACAACGAGAGTTACTAATAAGAAGGGAGAGATAGACTTTTGTCATACTGAGTTTACTCTTTCCTGAAATGTCCTTCTTTAGTCAAAAGGGAGGGAGGGAGAGAGGGAGGGAGGGAGGGAGGGGAGGAAGGAAAGAAGGGAGGGAGGGAGGAAGGGAGGAAGGGAGGCCTTCAAGGAAGGCTGAAATCCTTGTTCCAGAGCACATCGCCTGAGTTTTCCTTTCTTGGAGTCATATGCCAGGGACAAGACTAAAATCTGTTTTAATATAGTGTATTTGAAGTTCTTCCATCACTCTGTTCTGACAGTTTTCAACTCCTGTACTCAGATTTTCTAAAATGTAATCATTTATAATGATTCTGGAAGAAAATGTTACAACAGAGTTGTTCATTAAAAACTCATGGTATTAATCAGAGTTTTTAATTAGTTAAGTTAAAAATGTAGAAATAATATGGAGTTACATATGTTTTTTGAAAGATAATACATATTTACATATATGTTTTTATTTATATATGACAATATTTGCTATAAGGAATATACAGTTTTTATAATTCTGATTATTGTCAATATTATAGTTCATTAATCATGCTGGCTTTTTAAAATTTCTATAAATGTCAAACCGGTGATGCATTTTGTTTGCAATTATAGACAGTATATGCCAAATTCTTGCATTTTAATGTAATCACTGTCGAGATTTCCTCCTCTTTACAATTTACAAAGTGATATTTCTAACAAGCTTTCAGACATGTTAAGGAAGAAGAGAGGATCATTTTTAGGAAACTACATTCTGTGGCATTGTTTTCATAGATTCTTTAAAAGAGCAGGGAGCTGCTCTCTCTGCATGTCGGTGCGCACGGGCTGCCCCAGACCCCCAGTTCCTGTTCAGGGGGCAGGGAGGTGGGCAGAAACCTGGCGCTCCGTGTAATGGTTTGTGCCTCAGTGTAGGGCCAGGAGTCTGGTGGGTGTGATGCATCAGACGTCATTGGAATAAGAACATTAATAGATCTTGTGTGTGTGTGTGTGTGTGTGTGTTTAAGGCACTGTTGTACTTGAGCATTTAGCTTGTCACCATGCATCACAGTGCTTTTTGGAGCTGCTTTTAATGTTTCATTGAAGAAAAGGGTCTTTTAAGCATCTACACATGCAATGCCTTTATTGCCACATTCAGATCATTTGCAGAATTTTGTTCCTTGAGCAGATGGTGTCACTTGAAATGCTTGACACACCAACTGATGTTAGGCCTACTCCAGTCAGTTCATTTTAATGGAATATATTTTTTTGAAAATTAAGACACTGCGTAAATCGTAAATGGAATTTGGTATTTTTAATTATTCATGTATTATTTGGGTTTCTTTCTAAGAGAATTAATGATTTATTTAAAGGTGGGTTTAAGCTACAAAGAGAACTCCTCCTCCCCTTTAGGCATAGAAGTGCCCTCTGTGCAAACTAATTGGAAAACGAGGCTATCTCATAAGTATTGGGGTTTATTAAGTTCTCCAGCAGGCTGATTCAAGTGGTTTTTCCTCCAGTTCAGCCTAATAGAGAGTGTCACCTTTCTTAGGGATCAAATTTGCAATCCTTTACTTACAGCTACATGGAAGAACTATTTTGTTGAAATGACCAGATTGTACATAATGTGACAGTTTGTTACTGACAGTTTGCTAGAGGAATCTGTGTTTTGAAATTGTGGAAAATGTCCTTGATAGGCATTGTCACTTAAGTAAAGGACCAAGAGCAGAAAGCCCCAAGTTCTAACTCAGGCATTGCTCCCTGGTAGTTATTTCTTCAGCTAAAGCTTTCTCTTCTGTGCACCGAGACATTAGGACGAGTAGGGGCGTTAGACCAATGCAGTGCTCTTCGAAGGCTAAATTATAAAGTAAGGAGCCCAAAAAGGAATGAGCTTTAAAAGTCATGACAGATTTCCTATCATTGTGTACTGATTTTTTTTTAAAAAGCAAAAATTAGATAATATTTTAGGATAAAATATTTAGTAATCTGCAAGGTATGTTTCTGTAAAAGATGGTTTTGATAAGAATCTTTTCAGTATTGAATATTGATTTGTCATATCTGTCTTCCTAATAGTTGATTCCTAAATGTTCTATCTTTCTTAAGACTCTGGCTTTAAAAATTGTAATTCCTAATTACCCCCTACCCCCAGTCCTTGTCCCCACAACAAACAAAGAAAAAAAGTCTATTTGAGTTGTTAATGTTGAAATGACAAGTTTTAACTGTTCTTTGTTCTTGGTTAAAAAATAATTATAAAAACAGTAAAGAGAAAATCCTTTTTTCCCCCTGTTGGTCAGTTCCATAGAAGTAATTTAAAATACCATATATTGAATTCTTTGATCATTTCTCCTGGGTGGATTGGGAAGGAAGGCAGAGCTGAGGCAATTGCTTCTGGGCTCTCTCTGTGTGCCTGGCAAATGAAAGCCAAGGAACCTCACCCAACTACATGACTAATGGCAACCTCCAGTGCCGCCTGCAATCAAAGATTAATTTGCTTTATCAAGTTTAAAGAACGCCGGGTGATAAATCATGTCAAAAAGAAATAATCAGTCAAAGGCTGGCGTTCTCGTCTACATGTAAGGACAGGTGCTGAGGGGCGTGCGTTTGCCGTATACAGTTAATTTTGTGTTCGTGCATTTGTGTTCATCTTCCTTTTTATTTAGCTGGTCTTTGAATCATAATTTCTGTCATTAAGATTACTAACCACCCACCTTAATGGCTGCAGGATTATAGGTCCAAAGTAACATTCTTGGCCCTTAGTTTATATAAGTTATTTTCTCATATGAGTATTATTAATAAATGTTTACCTTTTTAAACCATGAGTTAGCTGATGCCAAATGGGAAGTGAAATTATTTTCTCACTATCAGGATGCCTAGTAATATTAACTGGGTATATGTTTTTCTAACAGATAGCTGTGTGTTTACATAAAATTTTCATTCTGCTCAAATCTCCCCACCCTTTTTCTTTCTTTCTTTCTTTCTTTTTTTTTGAAAGAGAGAGCTGGGGTCTCCTCTGATTCTGTACCCTGGGTGCCTAGTGCAGGGCCCATCTTCGGTAAGATCGTGTCATACGAAGAGCTGGTCTTCCCAGCACCCGCAGCAAACGCATTGGGAACAGCACCCCAAACCAGCCTTGCGCTTCTTCAGAGGCTGTGCCAGCTCTTCTTAAAGGGAGAATTCGAATATCGTTGTAGCAGAGGTTTTTTTTTTTTTCAATTTCGAGGTGTGGTCATGTTTAATCAGAATCTCTCTGAATGTTGTGGTGTATATAGATAATGTATTAGTTCTTACCCTTGGTCTTTTCGAGCTCACTCTACTTTCAGTAGCTAATTGAAAATTTAGAAATTACTAATTTTGCATTTGCTGTACAAAATTAAATAAAAATTCATCACACCCTTGAAACTTGGAGCTGTGAAGCTTTGTAGATTGAGCAGTTGTAGGAAATCATATCCCTGGAGTGACTGTTCATTTTCTTTTTCTCTATGGTTTCTCCCAGTCTTGCCGTCCAGATTTTGACCCTTTTCAGTCCAATAAGTTGTTGACAGTACAGGAGGTTTTATGGCTGGCTTTTGTTCTCCATTTCTTTTGTTTATGATTTCTAAGAATTATCTTGAAATATTTATAAAGTTCCATTATTAACATCAATATCATCCTAAAGAGAAAATACCTTGTCAGCGTAGCTGGGTTTTAAAAGACTTCTTTTTAAACTGAGTAGGAATTTAACTTGCCATACTTAACATTCTTCACAAGAAAGTACTTTGCATGATCTATTTCATGTCTAAGATGAGATGGTGGGACGAGTGGATGAGGACCCTTCCACTCTGAAAGAACTTTGAGACCTAGGACACCTCCCGGTTTCGACATTGCCGGAGCCACCGCGGATCAGCAGCAGTCCGGACCATAGCAGTCTGTCTTAGCGACGTGCTGTAGCGCAAGCTGCGTGGTGGGGTAAGCAGAGACTTAGAGGTTAGGACCAAGCACTTCTGTCCACAGTCTAACTCCAGCGCCGTGTAAAACCTGATGACTGTGTCGCTTCAGGATTGTCGTTGCCACTCTCGTCCCATCATATTCCCCTATGTGACACCACAGGAGAGAAATTTATTTTAAAAATTAGCACTAGGATAAGCTTTTGTTTCCTTAAGAAATGCAAATGTATTCCTCTGATAGGTAATAAAGACTCTAAAATAACCTTTCATTTTTCACTTTGGACATCTGGAAATTTGGCGCCGACTCATGGCTCAGCTACATACCATTGTGTGAAACTTAATAATCTGCTTTTATGAATTTTGATCATTCTCCTCCCCGGCCCAATCTGCACTCTTGTTCAACTCCATACTGTACCCAGTTCTCATGTTTCATTTTAATTCCTTTTTTAACACCTGGGTTTCCTATATGTGACTCCCAGTACCGTGTATAATGAGTCACCGTATAAATAAGCAACCTTGCCCTGACTCTGCCACTAAATATCCAGAGAAGTTATTTTTTTTCTTTCAGCATTTCAGTATTCTCATTTGTAAAATAAAGTAATGAACTAGATTGCTTCTGGGACCTTTTTGACTCAATTTCTAGGAGTAAAGATGGGAGAGGACTTTCTTAAATTTTTGAAATTGAGTTGATTGGGGTGACAAGACTACAGAGGGTCGCAGGCGCGTCGCTCCCATCCTTACAGCAACAGAAAGCTGGGCGGACTGCTCAGCTGTGTGACTTTTCCCAGCCTTTCAAAGACCTGAGACTGCAGGGCAACCAGTAGCCTAGAGTCTAAGAAGAGGTGGGTACTACCGGAGAAGAATGAGCACAAGCACTTTCTTCCTTGAGGCAGACTCGCCAAACCATTAAGAATGAGTGGGCTAAAACAGTTAATGAACTGATGGAGGCCGGCGAGAGAAAGTGGGGCGCCAGGAGGCCTGAAATGCGTGGGGATTTTATACGCGTTACAGGCTTTCTCCGCAGACCCCACCAGGCAGTCTCCGCCTGCACCAAAAGGACATCGGGGACAGCCCTGAGAAAGCTGGCTTCAGGGTGCAGACGTGGGTGAGGGGACAGCCATGCAAGGGCACAGAACTCCACCTGAACCTTACCTTCCATCTCCCTTAGTGGAAAAACGGGTAACTGTGCCCAGTAAGGAAGGCAGCCCATGAAGGTCTATGGCAGCTGAGGTCAGGAAACAGGGAGGAGCTGCGAGGGGGGAGGTGACAGTGCAGTGAGGGAGCCAGGACAGGTCAGCTGGCGGCCCAGAACTGCAGCTGTGGGGGGAGAAGAGCGCTGAGGAGGCCACACCCCCCACACCCAGAGACACAGTGCCTGCCTGAGACTGAGAGCTCCTCAGAACAGCAGAGGACGCTCTCCCCCAGCCCCCACCACCAGAACAGCAGGGTCCGGTAGCGGTAGTAGTGTAATCGCAGGAGGAAACGGTCGGAGAGCTGCAAGGGTGTGAGGATAGAGATCCCGTCTGCCGCCCAGCACGAAGGAGAGACCTGACGCCGAGGGTGGAGCAGACGCTGGGGACATTCCTCTTGATAGCCAGCCTCCACTCTGAATAAAAGGTGTCCCTAGAGTAATTTGAACCATTCAACAAAACATTTCAGATTTAACCCAGTTCCTGACTATCAACTCAAACTCCCACACCAAAGGCCTAGCAGAAAGGCATGCCCACTTCCAGGGGCAAAAACCACCCAAAAATCTGGCCTTCGACAAAAAAGTTATAAAATGGAGTTGAAAAGAAGCAGCCACCTGCCAAGAGACAAAGCAAATAACAAAAGCAGACTCAGCTGTGACACGGACGTCAGAACTGTACAACGAGGAATTTAAGGCAACAGGGACGAATATGTTAAAGATTCTGACAGTAAAGGTGGGCAACGTGCAATATCAAGTGAGTAACTTCAGCAGGGAGTTGCAAATTGTAAGATAGAATTAAATACAAATGCTGAAAATGAAGAACGCCTCCGAAGGCCTCCTCAGCACACTTGGCAGAGGTAAGGGGAGAATCAGTGAACTCACAGGTAGGTCAACAGAGCACACCCAGACTGAAAACTAAACAGGAAAAAGAATGAAGGAAGTTTAAAGAACAGGCTGCCCACAAGCACAAGCACAGTATACGCACAGGCTGTGGGGGACCGGGATAATGCTGTGAACCGGCCTGACCGGGTCGCCGTTCACAGAATACTCCGTCTAATGGTAGCAGAGCGCACGCCCTTTTCACATGCACAGGACCCATTCACCACGCTAGACCCTATTTTGGGCCGTAAAACAAATGTTAGCAAATCTGTAGAAATCCTATAAAGTATGTTTTTAGACCGTGAGAAAATTAAACTTGAAATCATTATCAGAAAGTTATCCTGAAAATTACTAAATATTTGGAAATAAAACCACCACTTCTAAGTAGTTCATGGGTCAAAAAAATTTTTTAATATTTTAACTGAATGAAAATAAATCTTAAGTATCATGATTTGTGGGATAGTTCTAGAGAAGTGCTTAGAGTAAAATTTTAGCATTAAATGATCATATTAGAAAAAGAAAAAGGGACTTAAATTAGTGTTTAGGACAGGGGTTGACACTTCTGTCAAGATCCAGGTAGTCCCATGGACTATGGGTTGCCTGCCCTTAATTCAGAAAACGAAGAACAAATTAAGTTCAAAGTCAAAGCAGGGAAGGATATGGTAAATATAAGAGCGCAAATCAATGAAATTTAAAACAGAAAAATAATAAAATCCATGAAACCAAAAGCCGGTTGAAAAGAGAAGTAAAATGAATAAATATCTGGGTATACTGGCCGCGGGAAAATAGAAGAGGCACAAACCAGCCCGAAGAATGGAAGCGCGGAGAGCAGGGCAGGTCCCGCAGACGGTGAAGGGGCAGTGAATGCAGCCCGACACTGTGGATTACAGGCTATTTCTGTAAGTACAAACCAGCAGAACTCATTCAAGAAGAAACAGGTAACCAGAATAGCCCAACATCTGTTAGAGAAACTGCATTTATACTTAAAAACCTTTCCATAAGGAAAACCTCAGATCCCAATTGTTTCACTGGAGAATACTACCAAGCATGTAAGGAAGAAATAATCCTAATTCTACAGTCTCTTCCAGAAAATAAAGAGAAGGAAATACGTTTCAACTCATTTTACGAGACCATTATTACCCCGATTTCAAAACCAGACAAAGATATTACACACAAAAAAAAACTAAAGATCAATATCCTTGATGGTCATAGACTCAGGAATTCTTAACAAAATATTTGTAAGTCAAATCTGACAATGTGTTAAAAAGATGATGCGGCGGAACCAAACGGAATCATCCTAGGAGTGCGTGGCTAGTCCGGCATTTAAAAGTCAGTCAGTGTCATCACCTTATTCACAAGCTAAAGGAGAAAAACAACATCGAGTGTGGCGTATGAACATATGGCATATGATCATCGCCATAGGTGCAGAAAGGTTTTCACACCCATTCTTAGTAAAAATGGAATAAACCAAGAGTAGACAGGACCCTTCTGAATCTGGTCCATGCTGCCCGTGAAGAGCAGCGTCGTACTTGAGTGCTGGGAGGCCGAATGCTCTCCTCTAAGATCAGTGACAATGCAGGGATAGCCTTTCTCACCGCTCCTGTTCGGCATCAGACCAGAAGTTCTGCTCCGTTCAGTGAGACAGAAAGAAGAAATTTAAATATGCAGATTGGAAAGGAAGAATAAAACTTGTCTCTATTCCCAAATGACATGACTGTATAGAAAATGCCAAGAAATCTATAAAAAAAAAATTAAAAGATCCTGGAAATAAGAAGTGAGTTCAGCATGGTTGCAGGATGCAAGGTCAAAACACAAATCTCAACTGGATGTTTATACTAGCAATGAACAATTGAACTTTTATTTTTTTAAAGTACTACATAAAACAGTACTGCCAAATTAAATACTTTGATGTAAAGCTGACAAAGTATATGTAGGATCTGTATGCTAAAACTATAAAGCAGAGGGAAGAAAGGAAAGACCTAAATACAGGGAGACAGAAACAGGGTTCATGAAGAGAAGGTTCAGTGTTGTCACGATGTTGACTCTCTCCAAAATTAACCCATAGATTCGGTGCATTTCCCAGTCAGCACGCTAGCAGGATTTTTTGTAGACATCGACAACCTAATTCTAAAATTAATCTGGGAGGGCACAGGAACAAGAATAGCCAAAAACTATTTTGAGAAAGAACACAATTACAGGATGCACACACTCAGTTTCAAGACTTGCCATAAAGTCACAGTAATTGGTGTGGCACTGGCAGAAATTTAGACACAGATCAATGGGGCATAATGGAAAATCAGAAATAGACCCACACGAACATTCTTTCTGATGGTTACAAAGATGAAATGCAGATTCACTGGACAAAGGATGGTCTTTTTCAACAAATGGCTCTAGGTCATTTGGATGTCCACATGCAAAAATACGAATTTCTCTTTATATCTCACAATTGATACAAAAATTAACTCAAAATGAATTAAAAGGCAAGTAACAGATTGGCAGAAATATTTGCAAATTACGTTTCTGACAAGTGACTTATGTTTAAAATATATAAAGAAGTCTTGAAACCCAATTATGGGAAACACCACATTAGCAGACACTTCAGTGAACAGTGTATACAGGTAGCAAATAAATGTATGAGAAGTTCAACATCATTATTGTTAGGAAAATGCACTTTAAACCATCATGAGATGCTACCACTTTATTGGAAGGGTTTATATTTTTTTAAAAACCTCACAATACCAAGTGCTATAGGTACTAAGAGCCCTATTTCTTCCTGCTGAGAAAAGGAGTTACAAGCAAGGAAAGGGGGAGGCTGGAATGAGTGGTGGTCTTGCATCAAAATGAGAGTGCATCAGTATTTCCTACATATACAGAGACAGAAATAAACATGGATATGTTCATAGTAATCGTACTTACGTTTGCTTGTTGTGTCACTGAGAGTCGGTGAAACCCCAGAAGCAGTGAACGCATCTGGGTCCCAGATCTTGATTTCTAAATACCGTTCCAATAAAAGAAACCAAGGCTTCTTGGAGAAGAGGTTGATTCCAGGACTGGGTCAGGGAAAAGACGAGATGAGCTTAGAGCTTCTTACAGCGCCAGCAAGTAAAGAGGTGCTTTGTAAAAGGCAGGGGCACAGAGGATGTGGGCACGCCAGCAGGGGCCACCCTGAAAGAACTGGCAGGGGCTGGCTGGAGTCATTCTGAGCAGCAAAATGAATGGTATAGTATCGGATTGTAACACTCGGAATGAGATAAGTATTCATGAGTTAATGCTGGTATGCGTATGTAACTGAATAAATGGGCAAGAGGAAGTTCTGCCTTATGGATGATTTCCAATCAATAAATTTGGAGGGAGCGGAGGAGATATAAAATCACTATTAGGATACCACAGAAACAGCTGTTGTAGGCAAGATCCATCAATGGATGCTCAAGTTAGTGGGCATAAATTTAAGGATAAACAGGTTCTTTTCCCAATCTTCATGAGAAGACTAGTATTTCCCACAAAATATGCACTATGAAAGGAAAAACAGCCACTACGATGAAAAAGTAGCGGCGAGAGTTCAAGGTTGACATCACAAGTAACAAGACCTGTTGACATGTTCTCTCCTCTGGTGTTCTTGCTAAAAATGTATTGACTCACTCTGTTCACGAGGAGACCTCAGACAGATCCAGATAGACGTTCTGCCAAATCATTGCCTGGAGTCCTTCCCAGGTACCTCCAGGTCCTAAAAGTCAAGGAAAGGCCGAGGAACTTTCACAGGTTGGAGGATGGTGCCCAACCCACCGAGCCAAGCCAGTTGGGGCTGGACGAGGATTTTCAATACTATAGTTTATTCATCCTCTTAATTGGCATTATTGAGTACGCGCTGCGTCCCCATCCACTCCCTGTGCCGGGGGCTCGCAGACTGTGGAAGAGACATAAGGGTAAAGGAATAATTGCCAGCACAGCGTGACAGAGGGGGTTTATGAAGTGTCGTATGAACGAAGTAAGCGTCCCGTGAGAAATGGCACTCGAACTAGGTCTCGAAGGTGGAGAGGATGTCGCCAGGTTGTAAAGGGGAGGGAGACTGTTCTCGGCTGGATACAAAACCAGGGAGGTATGAACACGTGGCGTGAGCGCCCCTGGTCAGGGAGCTTCGTGGGGTGAAATTCTGGACGGCGCAGTGCGAGCTAGGCCCAAGGTGGTTACTGCGGTTGGGGACGGCCAGAGGGGAAGGAGTGTCCCACCGCAGAGTGAGGAGAGAAGGGTTTGTTCTGTGGGAAGCAGGGTGCCCCTGGAGACTTGGAGCTGGACCATCCATGGGGTGTGATACTCTGGAGGCGTTCTGGTGGCAGTGTCGTATTGCTGGGTGCACGGAAGTGTGGCCCCTAGTCCACGTCGCCCTTCAGCCGTCTCATCCTCCGTGCCTGCTGGCGCCCGGGCCCTCTCCGATGGCAGCAGGTATCCATTAGATGGTTTGTTAACCGTGTCTTGTCCTTTAGAGCATCTGCCTGTCACAGCACAGCGTCGATCAGGCTTGGAGGACCTTTTAAAACTGAGTGACTCTCTGTGAAATCCCTTTTTGTGTTTTGCTTCACTTGAAATGACATTATGACTTACTGTGAGACAGGATAATTTGTAGTTTCCTTTGTCATCATCTCCTTTGGATGTCACAGACCATGGAGTGCTCCGCGTCGGTTCAGAGGAGCAGAGAACGGGAAGGACATGTGATTTTTATATTATTCTTTCTCTCGAGTATTTTCGCTTGTGACGGATTTTGGCTTCAGGCATAAAGATATATGGAGAAGCGGCCTGTTGGGAGAGCATCTTATGTTTCACTTGGCTTTTCTGTGACTAAATGCAGTATTAAATGATTGGCGTGATGCTTGCGTGATAGTAAATCGAAAGGGCTACTGTTCCATCGCAAGGCGCTTTAGCGTATGCTGTGAACGCTCGACGTTGATGCCGGGGTCCCTGTGCGTGAGGAAGAGCCACGCCAGGTTTCTTAGCGAGCCTAGCAGACGACAAGCGCTCAGTAACGATAGCTGCTCATACTCTGTTCATCGTCATTGTCACCGTCTCCGTCCCTGGGACGTCAGGACCCTCAACGGACGGGGTGAACACTGGAGGGGCCAGCTAGGAGGCCGCTTGTTAGCAGGGTGAACCTGACCACAGGGTCTGTAGCTGGCTGGACGCACGACCTTCACCACTTCCATAAAATCAGCCTCCACTCTCCTGGCTGCTCCACGAGTCTCCCTCTAGTTTGGTACCTACCAGTTTCCCTCTCTGCATCCTCAGCCCTTTTGGGGGATACCCTGGGTCTCCTTTTCATTTGTGTCTGAGTTATGCTCATTTTTCATGAGTGTCCATTACGTTTCTAAGTAGATACACAGTATAGTATCTTTTTTTTCAAGATCCCATGGCACACCAGTAAGGGAATGTGAAAGGGAAGAGCGTTGTCTCCTGTCTGGGTCCTTTTCACCGTGTGACTGTTAATTTTATTCTTTCAACCTGCTGCATTTTCATCCCTCTAGATTGTATCATATTCTCCTCAGAAGTTCCTAGCTTTGTTCAGAAGCAAAATAAAAAGTATCCCATTTTTGTGATACGCCTAGTTTGTTCTCCAGTGATCAGGTGAGGCTGTGATTGCTTTCTTTGTTTTTAGACGCTAATTGTGGCAGTTTCTTCTTTTACGGTACTGGGGCGGTAGGGCCTATAATCTGCAAACACAGTGTAAGCTGTGAGCTAGTGCGCATCTCTCTGTATTAACGTGTGCCGCAAGCTGGGCATTGATACCCCTTCCCTGTGCTCTTGTTGAAAGAATTATCTGCAGTCAAAGAAACGTGTCTTAAATTTAAAGATAATTTTTCCACCTCTCTCAGATTAAAATACGGAGAGAAACCTGCAGAGAAAGGAAAAGTCCACTCTTAAATAACAGATGCCAGTCGGCTCTTGATTTGCAGGTTGCGGCTCTCCAGCTTCCGAGTCGAATGAGCGAATCACGTGGGCACCAGTGAGCAGATGCGGGCGGGGGAGGCGGGCAGCGCTGCAAGCAGAACGTGGGGCCGGGACCAGCAGTGCTGGCACACTGGCACATGCTTCTGTTTTGCTAAGCACCTGCTTTCTCATATTCAGACTGTCCGAACCATCTTCTTTATGTTCCCTTCACCTACTGTTGGCCATTCTGGTGTTGTTAAAAAGCTTTAAAAGGCACCGGGAATTTTTCACAGGGAGCTAGGAATCCATACCACTCTTTAAAAACCTTATGCTTTTTTAGATATTCCCATTTAATGCTCCAGAGAATAGCTGCTTTTTAATTTAGATACAGCATGTTATATGTTATGCAATTAAAATGTTTTCCTCCCTTCCCAATTACTTATTCTCAGACATCAAAATTTAAATTGCCTAAATAATGTGATATATTAATAGATGCATAGTAATTGAATGTAAATGATGGTTTATTTTTCCCTTTTCATTTAAAAAAAGAGCATTGTACAATTTCATGAAAATTCCTAATTCTTTATAAGCTTGCTGGTTTTCTAGACATGCAACTGATGTTCTCAATAGCAGTAGTAGTTAGGGAATGCCTGTTGGGCCCCAGCCAGGTGCTGTGCTGGGCGTTTGTCTGCGTTGTTGCTGATGCTTTCCATACCCGTGTAAAATAGGAGTTATCTTCATTTTGGAGATGAAGAAATTGATTCTCAAGGAAGTTGATAAAATAGTCCAGGGTCACACCTGAGACTGGGGATTCGAACCCTAGTTTCTCTGACTCTTACACACTGCCTTTCCAAAGCGTCATGTCAAAAGGACGATTTGGTACATGATAGAAGGCTTCTACACAGGAATCGGGGCCGGCACGTTTTATGTAGTTGCGAGTGAGCACACTTCCTTTGGTTGTGAAGTTTCTGACTCTTGCTAGCCTTTGAGAGCCTCTAGGCGTTTTATTTTCTTCTCTAGTCACTGAGAAATAGCGACCCTTGGTTCCCCATATCTGCTTTTCTCAATTTTTTAAAAAAAAAACGCTTTTACTTGAAAGAAAATGAACAAGTTTGCCCTGTTTCTAAAAATGTACACCACCTATTAATTTTTCCCTTGGGCTTTCTCTCTGTGTCGACGTAAGGCCTCTAGTAGCCTTTTGAGACTTCGGGCAGAATTGAACGGTGGTGTCATTACGTGGTTTTCGACCTTTGTCACTACCCAAAATTGTGGTCTGCGCAAAACAGTCCCCGAAGATGCAGTAGTTCCAGTGATTTGCAAGCACGGTGTTAATAGATACAGTCTATATATTTTTACTTTTTAGAACCCAGCTTGCGTACACACTATAAAAATAAACACTGTGAAAATATTAGGCCTCTTCAGCCTAGAAAGCTAAACAGGTAAGAGGGAAGATCAGATTCTTTTTTAAATCAGGAAATGGGTAAGACTGGAAAATTTCTTAAAGTGAGGTTCAGGAGTGCCCTAGCCCTACAGTAAGTTCAGGGAGAATAAGAGGAAATTCTGTTTCTATGGTGGATAACAATAACATTTATGGAGCTTGTTTTTTTCAAGCAGCGTCACAAACTGAAAGTCCAGATAGAGTTGATAAGTCCATGAATGAAAGACTCTCAGCCAGTTATTAAGAAGGAACTATCTGGGTTGCGCCTCTGACCTTCCAAGGTTAGCGGTCACGGCTGCAGAGCAGGGGGCTGGAGAAGAGGTTAGCGGTCATGGTTGCAGAGCAGGGGGCTGGAGGAGAGGTTAGGGGTCACAGTTGCAGAGCCGGGGGCTGGAGGAGAAGTCAGAGGCAGCCGGGAGCCAGGCGAGCTCTGAGCTTACCGCCTGTGTGCTCACGTGACGACTCAGGTGGCAGAATCTCCCTCAAGCTCCTGGCCAGCCTCCGACATTCTTCGTCAACGAAACAGACCCAAAATGGTCACGGTTTTGCCACCTTGACATTCCTTTTCAATTTCCAATCCTTCCTACCGTATTTGGCTGTGTATAATGCACACCCACGTTTTGGGCCCAAACTTGCAGGGAAAAAATCTTTCATTTTCATTTTTAATTCACCTTTTAGTCATTTATATTTAGAAACAAAACCAAGTATTGTATGCCAGGGTATTATTTTTGTAGTGGGTATCATTATTGCTTTCTAGAGTTATACTTTTAATGCATAAGCATAAATAAAAGAATTAAAAACATGCATATAGATATGGGATTAGCACTACCTATACATAATGTGCATTCTTATTTTTCCCTCAAAAATTTAGGCAAAAAAGTGCACCTTAAACATGGCAAAAATATGGTATTCTTCTTCTGTAGCACAGCTGAGGCGGAGGGGCCCCTTTCCCACGTTGAGCACTGGCTTTTGGGACCACGTACGGATTTAGAGGTTTTGGGTACATATTTGATTGAAACCTTATAAGCAGATGAACCTTCCCCAAGGAACTGTGAGTGTGAGGATGGAGGGCACTCTGGTTCAAGGATGTGGAGGTGGAAACTTCTGACTGAAAATAACGAGTTAGAGAAATGAGAAGCCAGAGCCATGAGTCCGCGAAGGTCAGACTCCCAAGGAGAGGAGGCACGTGGCGTCAGAGACAGCAAACGTCCCGGGAGGGTAGAGGCCTGACTTCTCCGTGGCCCATCCGCACACTGCAGCTGGACGCCCTTCAACCCCCGGTCACCCCAGGGCTCAGAGACCGCTCGGTGCCCCTACGGTCCTCCATAACCTAGTTCCGCGTGCTGGCCAGTTTCAGCTCCCACGCTTCCGTCTATCAGGCCGGCTCTCACCCTCCGCGTCTCGTCTTAGATTCTGTTTTCTCTTTTTCCTTTGCTCTCCCTCCAGCCCACACGACTCCCATCCTTCACTGCTGTATTTAAATGTTCACTCTTACAGTCTCTATGTTTACATCTTAGTCATTAAAACTTAGTTAAATAATAATGATAATGACAATGCTGGCGTTCATTTATTCTTCACTGTATGTCAGGTGCTGGGACAGTAAGCTTTTACATGCATTATATCTCATGAGCCTCACAATAATCTTAATGATGGCATTCTTAACCCCAGCTCTGCTGACAAAGTGACTCGACGAAGGACGCAGCACGCAGCGGTAGGAAGTGGCGCGCACGTGACTCGGTGTCTAGGTCTGGCTCCAAACCCATTAAAGGATGAGCCGTAATTCCCAGTCTCGTTCCTTAAGTGTTCTCTGCTCTGTGTCCTTGTTTTTTAGCCAAGTTTGAGACTGTCCTGATTGATTGAATATGGATTAGGTGGGGTGAGGTGGTCAGAATTCATGGAGACAGAAGCAGAGATTTTATTCTGACCTTAGTCATTTTTCTGGAATAGGCATTGTTAATTAAAGCAGTGATTTACGAGAAACAGTGGTTTGGAGCAGGCCCGTGTTCCCTTTTCCAGGACGGTAAATTAGAAAAGGACCTTTACAGTAGGTGTGACCAGGTACTGTGGGGCTAGATCAGTGCCGCCTTCTGTTGTCTCATTATTCCAGGACTTGTCATTACTCTGACATTGTGATTTATGATAAGAAATGCTATGTTCGGTCTGCATTGCCCTTTCTGGCATAGAGCTCCTAAAACCCTCAGAATTTCCTAAGTGATTAACTGCCAGTAAAGGTGTCTTGGTAGTCGTAACAAACCCCTCTCAACTACACCTGGGTTTTTGTTCAAGAGGTGACTTTTGGAAAGTACCCTAGGATGGGAGCTGGCCGCCAGGGGAACTAACCATGGGATTAGAGGGCTGGAACTTCCAGCCCCATGCCCTGATCTCTGGGAAGGCGCTGGGGATTGAGTTCCATCACTGCCAGTGGCCAGTGAGTTAATCAGTGGTGCCATGTCATGACGCGTCCATAAAAAGTTAAAAGGATGGGGTTTGGAGCGCTTCTGGGTTGGAGACCACACGCAGAGTCAGGGAGAGCGGCTCCCTCGGAGGGAACCGAAACTCTGCACGTGCTCTGCGTAAGCATCTCCTCTGTCTGGCTCTTCCTGGGTTACAGCTTTCATAATAGTAGCTAGTAAGCAAAATGTTTCTGTGAGTTCTGTGAGCTCCTCTAGCAAATTAAACCCAAGGAGGGAGTCATTGGAACCTTTGCTCTGTAGGTGATGATCTGGACTTTCTTTCCATTGTCGTCTGAATTAGGGGCAGTCTCGAGGGACTGAGCCCTTCACCTGTGCGATCTGACACTCTCTCTAGGTAGATAGCGTCAGAATCTAGTTAGGATCTGATCAGTGTCCACTGAGAATTGGAGAAGTACTTGATGGTTTTGGGGGGAAACACGTTGGAATTACAGATACACGTAATTAGTTGCCTACTATGCGCCAAACGACGATGAGTCCTGCCACCACAGACCAGTAGGGAACACAGACAAAGCTGACAGGTCATCCTTGCTCAGTATGATGAGGCGTGACTGATGTGCAGAAGAACAGTGGGAATGTGTAAGAAGAACCCTGACGTAAGCCCCAGGGGGTGCTGGGGGTTTCTCTTAGTGTGCGTTACATTAACAGGTAAATAAAGTAAAACTAGCAGTTTGTTGCATATTGGTGCCAAAAGAGGCCAGAAGAGTCCAGCTGCGTGTTTTCCGCTTTCCCATCAAGACTGCAGAACAGGCATTGGCCTGGCAGCTCAGTTGGTTAGGGTGTCGTCCCAAGGCACCAAGGTTGCCAGTTCAGCCCCTGGTCAGGGCACGTAGAAGAATCAGCCAATGAGTGCACAAATGGAGTGCAACAAGAAATTTGTGTGGGGTTTTTTTCTCTCTCACAAATCAATCAATAAATTTTTTTAAAGATTGCAAAACAAGACCAAGAAAATGAAATACCACTACACTTTAGATTGTTGACCAAATCAAAGAGGTTGATGACAAAACATTCCATCACTTCTAAGTGGGTAATCAGTAAAACAGATGAATTCCGCTGCCCCTCTCAGCCCCCACCGAGAACCACCCACTACTTCCACTCGGTCAGACAGGTGCCAGATATAAGTCAAGATCATTTTCCATACAATGAATAAAATGGCACCCAATAGGAAGTTTAGTTTGGGTTGAGTAGAATAACTGTCCACCAATACATATTTTTCCCTAATGGCTAGGAAGCAGTGTTGTCAAGTAGAGCTGTGAACAGGAAGTGGGAGGAGAAGCCATTTTACTGTGTAATCTCGGGTCTCCTGGCCGTTTTTTTTTTTTGTCCTCATCTAGAACAATGAGGTTCGTGGTACCTGCCCTGCCTGGTTTGGTGCACATTCTCAGTGATCCAAGGGAGGCAGTACAGTGACTGGGAGCCCTCTCCCAGCAAGAAGGGGGCAGCGGGGAGGTGATCCAAGTAACTAAAGATTTAAAATAAAATTTTGTCAATGAGATAGAGAAGGGGCCATAGAGGAAGGAGGTATTTTGTCAGCTGTTTTTCTTGGTTGCTAATTTGGGAGTTTTATCATTTCAGATCAGCTGCAGTAGGGAAAGGGTCATGTTTCAAAAAAACATGAGGAAACAAGCACAAGAGGAATTAGGACATAGTCCGGGGTTCTCAACGTTTGCAGATACGCAGTTTATAGACTATGATTGTGGGGGTAATAATTCCCCTCTAAAGAAATCTGTGCAAGTGAAGTGATCTCATTGAACTCTTCAAAAAAGATATCTAAGTTAACCCACAAATTTCTAAGGGTTGATCGTCATAATCAAACTGATATCAAAAGAAAGGAGGGAAGAGCAGGTCCCGAATGGAGCACCAAGAACGTGGCCTCCATGGTGGTCGGTGTGCAGCGGGGCGTCGTCTGGAAGGAAGGACAGGAGGGAGCGAAGTTGTTTGTGCTTCAGAAACTGAATTATCGCTCATCATGCATAATTGAACGGAGTTGAAATTTTGTAGGTATGAAACGAAAAAAGCCACAGCTCTGATAGCTATTACAGGAAACGGAGGAAATTAATAATAAAAGACAGTACATTACCTCATAAACACACGCTCATCATGCGATTTAGAGGAGCTGTTTTCAACCTTTTCCATCTCATGGAACACGTACACTAATTACTAAAGTTCTGCAGCACACCAAAAAATAGATAAAATTTTTGCGAGTCTGACAAAAATATAGGTATGATTTTGGTCCAATCGCAGCGGATGGCTGTTGTTGCGGTGGCTGTCATCACTTTTTTATCTGGCAGCAGCAGGGAGAAGAGGTCAGTACCCCGACTACACAGTCAGGCACGCGTGTTTCGAAAAGTCCTGCAGCACACCCATTGAAAGTCGCTGGATTAGAGGAGGAGAGAGAGCATTAAACAAATGCCCTGATTAATTTAACAAGTTAATCCTGGAATTGGAGTACAGCTGTTTCAAAATTCATTTGAATGTAGATAAACCAGAAAGACAAGATAAACAGCCCCTTTTCAAGGAGTAGGGTTTTCAGGCAGTTCTTGTGGATATGTGAAACTATGTTCTTTTAAAAGAAAAATTATAATGAAGCAGGACATTTGATGTGAATATTTTTAAAACAAACAACCAAGTTCCTGTATCTTTTTAAAAATACAAACTATATTAAGGAACAGATTCGGTCCACTTTTGCCTTACATCCAGTGATCTCGTCTTTATAATTTGTTTTAAGTAATTGCCAGGAGCTATGATTTTTAAGAGACTGCATGGTACTAGCAGCATAAATTAGGGGGGGAGGTACTTTCTTAGGTCTTAGTGTTCACTGAGTGAAGGTTAAAATGACCTTGATTAGACTATCTTTTACTACCTTTTTGATGCATAAAATAATTTATCAAAACATGTTTTAAATTGAATTTGGGAGGATTTTCAGAAAGTGCAAATGGCGTAAGAGTAGTTTCCCAGAAAGGCTTTTATTTTATATCACACTGACATTTGCGAATCATTTTATTTTTTCTTTCTTATCCGCTATTTGGTAAAAATCCACAATTTGCTAAAATGGTTAATAGGACACAAATATAGACATTTCATACGCTGTACCATGTAAATGTAAACCTTTGTAGTTACATGTTTTTGTAGCAAGAGAATTGTTTTAAAAGGCATGTAATTTATTAGCTATCGGTAGCTTCTTTATTGCCTTGCCGCGCTGCAGTAATAAATAAAAGAAAGTGAACTGATTTTACAAATGGCACGCAAGGCGCACATTTTGTGGGGAAAAGTCTTTTTTTAAAGAATTGGCATTAAATCCTTTTTTTGTGATGACAAAGAGGCTAAGAGTGCAAACTGTATTTTCTGTTTATCGAAAACAGTCTTTCTTTCTCGGGGGCATTTTTTCCTATGGTCATCGGGGGATTTCAAAAGCAATAAAGTGTGGAATCATTGTTCGACTTGAGCAGTATTAAAACTTAGGTTTTAATTTCAGCGAAGTAATAAGATTTGAACCTGTCTCACATTACAGCACTGTAAGGCATTTAGCGATTGTATTTTAAAAGAGGTTTTTAAGATGCAGCTCACTTGTAAGCTAACTGTCTGTCAGTAATTAATAGTTTTTCTTCAGCATAGGCTGTTGTGATCAGACCAAGAAATATCTGCGTTTTTAGGAACACATTACGATAATTGTGAGTGTTTATTCCTAATTAGCCTAAATGTGTAGTAATTTTTAGCTTCTCTGCCTGCTTCAAAGAAAAAAAAAGAGGGGCATTTAAAGCTATGGTGTATCTCTGGGCTTTTAAAAACATGAATGTGCATGCACATAATTCAATAAGCTTTATACCCAGCAACATTATATGTCAGTTGACTCATTCATTAACCAAGTCTTTTGTCCTTCAGTATCTTTCCTGATTTCTGGACAGCACATCATTTGTATATGCAAAACAAAACCCATGTTGCCAGACACAGCGCTACATGTACAGCCAAACCCAAACTGACCGTCGGGTTCTCCAGTACTCAGCGTCGAAACTTATCTTTACCTCTCGAAAAAGACGTGAAAATATGAGCATTTCTATTACATCATTTGTGGCAACATGCTTGCTGATGAAAGATTGTGTTTACCATTTTGAATTGCCGTTGAAAATAATTGCCCCTACAAAAGGGAACACCTGTGCAATAGTGCATGGTTAAAGCTGCCATCAATTTTTAACATTTGAGGGTTGAGCTATGACCTCCTATGATGACTGTGAACAGTAACTGCCTCCATTAGCCATAAGTTTTGTTTCTTTATTTTAGTAGATGGCCTAGACTGTAAATATTAGGGAATCTAAAATAAATCAACATATTATCCTAAGGATACAAAATGTAAGAGCTATTTGTGGTTGGGAACCTTTGACAGATAGTTCGGATGAAGCAGATGATTGCCTGCCTGGGTATCTGGTCCCCACTGCCGTGCCTGCAGGCGGTTCAGTGTGCTGTGGTTGTATATATTGATGTCAGGGTTAGTGCTGAGTGGCTAGCAGTGACAGATGTCTATAATTACAGGCAATGCTCCCAGTATTTCTGAAAAGCCAGGCTATGTTGAACAATTATCTTATTTCTGCCTTGCCAAAGAGCATGTTCCAATTGCTAGTATTAGCATTGGTGAATATAACGCTTCATCTGCTGCCTTGGGACAAATGTGGGAAAAGCACTTGGTTATAAAACACAAATGCAAAATATCTTTTCAACATTTTGAATTCGTTCAGTTCAGCGTTTTCCTAATTTTTATCTCCCAGAATGTCTCGGTCGAAGGACCCCTGAAATGTAGAGGCACATTTGGCAGACTCACTGGGATTCTGTTTTCCCCAGGCCTGCGTGGCTCCCCAGCGCCAGCGTCCCTGGCTCTCCTACGTAGATGTGTGTAAGAGGAGTTGGCTTTGAGACAACTTTCCCCCGTGTGAGTTGCGTTTTCTGACCGATGCCCATCACGAAACCGGGACTGCACCTCTGTGGGTAACCTCTCACACCTTTTGATGAGGGCGATTGTCACGTGGCGGACAGCGCGGACGTTTGCGCAGCGCCTCGGCACGCCGCTGGCTGTACAGTCGCTGCGAATTGCGATTCTCAGTGTTTGTATTAACCCTTTATTCTTAGTCTTAGTCTTTCTTCTTTAACTTACTTCTTCTTCTGATTATTTTTTAGTATCTTGATAACAGTTGACATTCAATATCGTGTTGGTTTCATGGGAGCCTTCGAACGCTTCTTGCTTTTTCTTACCTCCAGGCGCTCCCGACCACGTCCTTGCGCGCTTCCTCCCGGCCCACTTTCCTCGCTCATCAGGAATGCTCGTGCGGGGTAGTCCCGGTTCTCAGCCATCCTTTTCCCCGCCCCTTTGCATTTATGAAACAGCGCTGCAGTAGCACACTCCCCAGCAGGCGCAGCCGCCTTACACAAAGTTTCCGACCCGAGTATCGGTGATGTTCCTGGAGTTCAAGGCACTGGGTACTATGTCCAAGCTGTAGCTTATGAATTCCATATATTCGGATGATGCAGAATGAGAAATGCCTAGGAAATGCCATTTGAGAATGTTTCGTCTTCAACCTTAATTGAATCTGTATTGGGTTTCCACCTTGGGCTTGACCCTTTTGTGAGGTTATTCATTACATTTCTCATTTAGTCTTCTCAGCAGTATCCTGTTTAGTAGATATGATTATCTCCGTCTTACAGAATACGAAATAGATTTCAGGAAGGTTATAAACTTGTTTAGAGGCAGACCCTGGGATTTGACCAAATCATTTTACTGTAGACCCCGGTGGCCTTCCGCGGTATCGCATTGCCTGTGCCCGCATTTAGGCACGAGTCCAGGCACGGTCAGGTGTCAGTGTGATGTTCGGTAAACCACAGCACAAGTTTCATCCCCAGATTTGCCGCTTTACTTCCCAAGGAAAAAACCTACCTCTACAGCCACAGATTGGACCTCTAGTCCTGGAGAGCCATCAGTCACAAGAGAACTAAGCTAGGTCCTAGATATTTGATATAATCCATCCTACTGCAGGAAAAGCAACACAACTCATAGTCTAGTGTCAGAGATCGATACTGTATTCATACCTGAAAGGCATTTCATTTCTGTTCTTACTGCGCCTGTCACACAGAATTGAGGTAACTTTGGTTAATTACACTGTGTAAGTTTCAAGTGTGCAACGTAATTCCATCTCTGTATAAGCTATGGCACACTTAGCACCAAAAGTCTAGTTCCCATCCAATACCATGTATTTGGCCCTTTACCAAAAACTGCCGATAATTTTAAACTAGTGGTGGTATTCTGAAAACCACTGTCTGTGTGCACTAATTTACCAGAGAAAACTTGGAGAATTGGGTCGACTCACTGATTGGGAGACTTTGATGATTTGTTGGTCACAGGGATGTCCATCACCTAGTCACCCAGTAGGCTGAGAACTTACCCAGGAAATAGGAATGTGTGATGACTCCGAAAGAGGAGGGTGGGGGCTCAAAACCGGGAACCTCGGTGATGCAAAGGAGCCCTTGAGATAAGACATCACCTGCTGCCTCGGTATTGTTCCTCTCCTGCCTCCTTTCCCACCACTCCTCCTGCTGCTCCTCCCGTAACGTGGAAGTTGTGGGTAGAAGACACGGGATTGGGAGTCAGGCTGGCTTTCACCCCTTCTAACCACTCTTCTCTAACAGTCACTAGAGCTACTCTCGAACCAGACTAGAACACTGACCTGTTTTCCAGTGTCTAGCTCAGATAAAGCACCGACGAAAGAGATGGTCATCGTGGTGCATGCTTCATAACCTTAATGTCAGACTAGTGTTTCATTGTGTACTATTTAATAATAACAGCAGCCGTGTACTGGCCACCTGTTCTCATGGCTAATACTAATGTGTACTTGGTGCTTACTATGTACTAAAAACTCCCCGAGTGTTTCTGACCCTGTGCTGGCAGTGCTGTGTATAATATAGCATGTGATGACAAGAATAATAATAATAATAACAACTAACAGAAGTTTTACTGTGTGCAAGGCCTACATGCTTTGCATAAACTACTTTAATTCTCTCAGAGATTCTGTAAATTAGGTCCTAGTCTCATCCTCATTCTATATTTGAGGAAAGTAAGGTTTGGAGGGTAAGGAACTTGCTCTAAATCACTCAGTCCGTGATAGAATCCAGCCAGTCTTGGCCTTCAGAATCTGTCCTTAACCACTTCACTAGACTACTTCCAATCTGAGAGAGTACTCACTGTGATACTGTTCTCCCCATTTTACAGATGAAGAACGAAGGCTCTGAGAGGCTAATTAATTTGAACCAGGATTGTAGAGTTAATCTGTTACATAGCAGTGTTCACTCAGTGCTTGTTCAGCCAAGCGCTGTGCTGGGCGGGCCAGTCGCAGAGTCCGACTCGGACCCCTCCGTGCACGGCACCGCGCGCGCACTCCATGTCTCCTCCTAGGTGAAGTCGTCCGAAACACACACTCAGCTCGCTCGCTCTTTTCTGTCTTCTCACTGAGAGAAGAGGGTGCTTGCTTGGCAGCTGGGTCCACCACTGGGGTTTTTGCGTGTGTCGCAGCCAGTTTTCAACAGAGAAGTGTCCGCTAGGAGGACACCAGGCTGCAGGCTGCAGGCTGCCCGGAGAAGGCAGATGCTAGTGTCCCGGGGCCTTCGTGACCGTCAGAAGGTGAACGCTGACCCACCACTGTGGGTAAGGTAAAGCTGTCACAAGCCAGGCTAGTGTGAGAGACAAATGGAAAGGGACAAAGGACTGTAGGAACAAGACCTTTGGGTAAAATTTGAGACTATGATGACAGAAATGAAACTAGCTGATTGGACAAGGTAGCAGAAACACAGATGATGTCGTTGACTCCCCCCATTTACTCCCTGAGCCTTTACTCCTCTACTCCCCATGTCAGGCGGTCCTTCCCAGGGGGACAGCGGTGAGCGCTCTTAGGAGAAAGGTGCAGAAGTAATTTAGAAAATGGGACATGTTTCAGGGAGGCAAGGTAGAGGCAAAAATAGAGTCATATCACCAGGAAACGCGTGTGAATAAGAGGAAGATGTTAGAGGTGGAAGTGGGGACCTGGTGAAGACCACCACCCCCACTGTGGCCATAGTTGGTGTGCTGCTAGAGGGTTTGGGGACAGGGTATGTGTGGGAGTTTGATTAAGTGGCGGGAGACTCAGTGTGATTTACTTACCCTCTGACTGACTGCAGAAATGAGTTCCGTTTATTAAAGATGCACTTTTACCCGTGAGGGGGTGGCTTGGCCTCCTTAAATCATTGCCCCACTTGCCACGCTTACATAAAGAGTGTCTCATAGGAAGCAGTAGTACTAACAGATACTTTTAAATACTTCCGTCAGTATTATTTATAATTGGTTCTTTTTTAGGGCTATCCTTTAGTAATTGGATTCTTGAAATATTCCATGGAATCCACCTAACCACATCTAGGCTTCGAACTGCACTTCACCAGGCCTCTACTCACGGCCTCCAGATGAACCCAAGTCCCAGCAATGTGTTGAGTGGCAGCCGCAGAGATCCCGAGCTCCATTCTCCCTGTTCCTGAAGTTGGGAAGGCCTTCTGCTCTTCCCTTACCTCCGATGCCAGGCAGCAGGTCCCTAAACTCTGTGCTTTTTAGGTTGTACGCCTGAGGAGCGATGTGTCCAGAGTTCCAGAGAAGGCTTGGAAAGTAGTGAAGGTGAGTTGGGTTGCGGTTATTATGGTGGGTCACCAGTCTTTATGCTTGTCTCACCGTAGCCCCAGATGCTTAGCACCAAAATAGACCCGTGCTGCCAGTGACATCTGTAGGGGTACCCCTTTCATGCAGTACGTGACCCTGCAGTGTGGATGTCTTGTAACCAAGTGTCCACTGGTCAGCTAATAAGCCGCACTGACTGCCAAGACCGTTTAGTGCGCTCGCAGAGCGTGAAAGCAGCCTGCGTTTCCAGATCATAACATTTCTGAAGCCGCCGGGTCTAACCAGGTATTCACACCTGAAAGGAGGGAGTTTTATTTGGCCTCCGTAACTGAGCAGGACCTACTGCACGTTGTGCCCCGGGTGCCAGAACCTGCTTCTGGCCGACACCTCTGAGAAGTATGGGGCGTTCGCGTAAAACAAAATCTTTTCTTCGCTGATTTCCTCCACCATCACCCTCTCTCAAACTTCACCCAGCACCGACTGCCGTGCTCCAAGATTTAATCGTGGCATCTTATAAATCGCTGTTGCAAAAAAATTGTAAACGAAATGCCTTAAATGCCCCTTGAAATCATGGTCTCCAAACCTTCTACCCAAATTAGTCAAGCCTTCTTCCTGCAGCCTTGTGCGTAGCCGCGGTTCGCTTCTCACTGTATGATCCTGGGAAGATAATACATTTACCCGGGGCTGCACCATGGCTTCGGCCACAGAAGACCAGTCTGACAGAAGCTCGGCCCCCGACACGGAGTGAGCTGGCAGCCAGCGGGAGCAAAGCTGTGTCAGGACAAATGCACACTGCCCGTCCTCTCTCGTTGGCTTCCAGCTGGTTGCGCTGCAGGAGCCTTTCTATGGGCTGCGGATCCTGTGACCAATAACTGGTGCACTCGACCCGGGTCCCTCTTGGCTAGCGAAGGCCTGTCGGGAGACATTAGGCTCATGCTGGTGGAGATCCTTAGTCAGGGGCTCCCTGAAGGAAAACGAGGCAAACAGCCAGCTTCTGTTGAACAGGTGGTAGTTAGACCTTAGATCTGGGCGGGGGCGGGAGGGGAAGGATCTCTCCGAAATTGCCAGTACTGCTGGTTTTCACCCTGTACCTGTGTTCCTCTTTCTAATAAATGATTGTTTAGACACTAATCCAAACATATCTCTGGCAGCATCTGGAGCCCTTCCTCAGCAGTCTGGATTTGGGCCCAAGTGAGGAATGGAAACCCCACTGGGGTGCAAGCAAAAGAGGAAGCATGTTCTTAGCCATGCATCAGTGGAGGCCCCTGCTGGGAGAGGGGATTATCACAAGGCAGCAGGCAGCCCTGCACCCCAGCCTGCTGGGCTCCTGCTTTGTGCCACAGGATGTGGAGCGAAGGAGACGTGCGGCCAAAGGGGTGGCTCCAAGCTTTCCTACACAATAGCTTATTCAGGCAGATTGGGAATGCCTCTTAAGAGATTTGTTAGGTATGTGTCCCCTCAGCAAGATGGCCACCGCAGATGGCGGGCTCAGATATTCCGGTTGAGATAAATGCTTCCCGTTCACATTTATTTTATCCTTCCATAGCCAGCTTTTCTTTATCAGATGCCATTCTGATTAAGGCAGGCAGATTCCTAAACATTCACCACTTGGTTTCCAACATATCTTACGGTTTTTAAATTATGTTATGGCAAAACAGTTTTTTAACTTGTGATTTTGGTCCTATATTTTGTAATGTTATGTTAGATGATACGGAAAAATTAATCAGCCAAGATTGGTGTGGATCTACTCACTGTCACTAAGTCTGTATATTGCATACGTGGCAATGATGTTTGTACCGTTAATTCTCTTGTGCTCATGAGGTAATTATGATGATCATGTTTTATTCTGCTTCAGTGTTGATGGAAGAGCTTAGTATCTTTAGTTCCGAGAGTTTTACCTCCAAGCGATCATCAAATGCTCTGTCCCCTCTTCCATCTCTCCGCCCCCCCTTACAGAAATGGCTCTCTCTTACAGAAAGCACTGCATCGACCTCAAGGGCACTTGAACCCTAAGGCAGAAAAAATGGAAATCGGTCTCTTACTCATAACAAATGAGCTCACACTCAGTTCCAAAATTCTTTTCGGAAGGATCGTTAATTCTTTCATTATATTAGATCCTTTCTGGTGACAGAATTTGTTTTGCCAAATTACAACCAGCTAAAAACAATCTTGACTGATAAGTCATTTCAGTAGATTGCAGTAACACTTTGAAATTCACAACAATTCTTTTTAATTTTGTGGTACTGATTTTGTATTATCGTATGTGGATTTTTGAGACTAAACTGGTCCAGGAATGTATCATCCGATGGCAGAATACTTTGTTGTCGGTTTTCATAGCACTGCTAATTTCCTACGCGGAGCCTGCTTGCAACAGCTCTTTGAGAGCAGTTATAGAAGGCCTGAGGGTATTAACTTGCTGTAATTTTCCGAAGATTCATTATCCAAAATCTTAATTCATTATAACAACTCTTATGAAAACCTGCAGAACCAGTTTTTCTCTTTTATTTTCTTATTTGCACAGAATGAGCGATTCATTGTTCTTTTTAATTTGTTTCATGTGGTGCTTTTGAGTACATTTCATAGAGGGCTGTTATTGAATTTCTGTGGCTGTCATTATATATCCATACAACCTTTAGGAACTAATATTCCGGGTTTCCCAGTTCTGTAATCTACTTCAAATGTAAGGATTGACATAATTAGTTTCTTCAAAGTTATAACCAGAATGTTAGAGACAGCGCTGCAGATACCGAAGACCTAGGATTAGGATTGGAAAAAGAAAGTAATTTAAAAATTATCACAGCACACGCTTTTATTCTTTATTAAACTGAATTTACAGCTCAAACTGTTATTGCTATTTGTATGTTTCTTCCCTTGTCTGGATTTCCTATCTCATCTGCTGCCTTTTTGCAAACCAGAAATAAGGTCAGTTAGGTTCCCTGCACATGCACACTCAGTGTCTGCCATTTGGTCACTTGAGAAGGCGGGGACGTTTCTCTGGGTCATTGAAGTATTGCATGCATAGCCAGAGGCTCTCTTCTGAAAACTGAAATCACCTTCATGTCAAATGAGTAAAGATAAGAAAACAAACATGTTAAAACAGTTTTTTGGGAACATGCCTTCTCAAGTCTGTATTAATGGTAATGTCTTAACATTTCTAACAACTTCCTGTATCTCAAGAGCTAGAGAGATGGACGGCTGGTTAAAGTGGGCCATTTTTCTAGCTTCTCAGGCAGTAACTAAGTAGAAGTGGAGAGAATTTGGTTTTATATCACGAAATTTTGAAGCTTTCTACCTTTCCCAAATGCCATTTCTGACCTTGACTAGAGTGTGTTGACTGGATAGATATGAAAAGATTTCTAAGTTAACACAAACTTTAAAGTTTTGTTTGTTTTAACCCTCTTTGTGCCAAGTCAAAATCTTCAAGGTAAGCTCCTTCTCATCCCGCTGTTTTTGTGTTATTTTTCATGAACCTCTCTTGAAAGGGCAGTAACGGACACCTTGAGACCCTGCTGAGAGAAAAGGTTCCTGACGTGGAGAAGGAAGGGAAGCAGCGTTTGTTGAGTGACTACTAGATGCCAGCCTCAGTGTCAGGGATCATCATTTATTTTTCCCGAAAGCCCATCGAGAAGGCGTTAGGATCATTATTCCTGTTTGCAGGCAGGAAACCGAGACTCAGAGAGTTTAAGTGACACCTGGTGAGCGGTAGACCCAGGAGGCAAATCCAGATCTTTGGGACCAGAACCCCAGCTTTTCCTTTGTTGCTAAATTCATCAGGACAGTTCTTGTAAGTACTTCCGGATACGTAAAGAGAAACAGACACGTGCCCTGCCCTCAGGCAGCACGTGCTTGAGATACCGGAGGAGATGCTACTGCACCTGTTCGAAATCCTGGAGGAAAATGAATCTTCCATATTCGCGTGGAAAGGGAATTCTGAAAGGAGGTTGTATTCTTTCATATAATATGAGAAGTGCCAAGAGCAGGCTGGAACAGCGGCTGCTCGGAGTATTCGGAGGAGACCTCCTCTTACTGGAAACACAGGAAGAGCGTCTTCCAGAAATATTATTTAAGCATTAAAACCACACCTTTTTAAATAACAAACTTTTGCCAGTGGTCACCTCTGGTGAGTGGAATTTGGGGTATATTGTTTTTAGGAAGAAGGTACTCTAAATGAACCTTCAGCGGGTTGTTTTCATTTTGTTAAAATTTTTTGAATGAAATGGAATCAGCCAAAATTAACATATTAATATCACCTTATTTTAGCCATTTTACATGTATTGAGTATTGGGCGTGAGAGATAAAAGACACCATCATCTCTGCCCGCAGGGAGCTTGCGGTCTGGTGGAGAAATACAGGTATATTGGAAACGGAGGAAGAGGGGGAGGAAGGCACCGGCTGACAGGCAGAAGCTAGGTCACGACGTGAGCGTCTCTGGTTACGTGAAGCGTGCCACCGGAGACGGCCGTTCGTGCTGCGGCACTGCGCCCTTCCGAGACAGGGGGACAGCACCATGAGCTTTGTCGCTCGTGTCTCAGATTTCTTGCTCCTTTTTCACTGTGATCAAATTATCTTAATTCTGAGATAAAAGATTAGGAATCTGTGAACTAAAGTGAGTTTTTACCTCGCCTTGCATTCCTGTGCTGTCTGTATCCTTTCTTAAAATCAGTATCATAATGTAGTTTCTTCGGCTGTCATAAAAATTATTTTTGATTAAGTGATAGAAGTTTTAGATAATGTCAAACCCCATAAATGTGTGTTAGAATTTTCTCTGTAGAGAACTTTCATTCACTCGTTTTATGGTAAACAATTTTATAGATCTTTTCTCACTGGCCACATCACTTCCCACCCCCAAATTATGTGTGTCTGTGGCGTAATTAAATTCCAAATGTTTGAAGACATTTTCATATTATCTGTGTGTTCCCTGAATGACACGGTGCCTTGGAAAATGTGAGACAGCCTTTTAAAAGAAATGCAGTAATCATACATTGATTTTAAATGACCCTGTCACACTGGAAAACAAATCAGATTGTTGCTCTTAATGAGCTTTTCAATTTACTATTCAGTAGATCAGATAAGTGGATTTAAGAGGTAATGATCCTGTTTAGTACTCAAGCCTGACTGTCAGATCCTGGTAGAGGGGAGAATCCCGAGGGACAAAAGCGTTGACACAGTTCTAGATGGGGTAATGGGAATCAAAGCTAATGGATGATAAAAGGAATGGTGCGAGTTACAAGGATAACTGTGGATTAAAGCACTGCCACATGTCAATGTTGACTGTTTGTTCTAGTATCTGATTGGGTCAAGCCTGACGCTTTGAGAAGCTGTTTTGACAGCGGAGCACAACAGGCCCGCTGTCCAGCCTGCACCTTTCTTGAGTCCCAGGGACACAACAGCAAACTCACTTTAAGAACTATTAATAGAAAAACATTGTTTAACTTAGGATGTGTTCAATGTTTAAAAGCACGTTTTAGTTAGTTATTTTTGTATTCAGTGTGGCATGGGTAAAATCAAAATTAGAATAATCCTGAGTTTTGTCCTTAAAAAACGCACTTGTAGAGCCTCAAAAGTGTAAAATCTGATTTTACAAAAAAGCGATACAGTGTCTCGGGGGTGGGGGACGGACACCCAATCACGGCGTGCAGAGTCCTGTGATGGAGGGACTGGCCAGCCACCGTGGGGGTGCAAAGGAGAGGGCGCCTCCCTGCCGGGGAGGCAAGGGAGGTTTCAGAGGAGAGATGACTTCCGCATGGGAATCAGGAAGAGGAGGAAGAGGGCAGATTCAGGCAAAATGAAAGCTTGTGTGCTCACAGAGGCCCAGAATGGCGTGAGGAGCCTCAGTGTTCCAGCACCATGTCATGTGGCTTCCAGTGGAGGGGAAGCGGTAGATGAGAGGTAGGTCAAGGTCAAGTTGTGAAGGGCCTCGTATGCCGTTCATCGTATCACTATGAGATTTTCCGGGGGACTGAATCCACGCCCACCCGAGAGAGCGGTTTTGGGTCACGGGGAGATACGGAAACTTCCCTTGCTACCTGCGAGTCTTCATTTGCGCCTTGTGCTCGAAGGTTGCTGATCACTGAGGACGAGTAGTGATGAACTTGCCTAGGTTCTCTCGTCCTAGTTTCCTCTTTTCCCCAAACATCTTACAAACACACTGATGGCTTCCATCTTAGAAGAGATGAAGGCCTACCCTCCCGAGCAGAGCCACAGATACCGTCGCTGACATGCCTTTTTGACGGCTCAGACATCAGCTGGAAAGGCAAGAGGAACTTGGGTCCCCGGCTTCTCCCGCCACCCTCTTCCCTCCTCCTCCTTCCCCACGTGCCCCATGCCCGCCTTCTCCCCGTCTCTAGTGGACTCTACGGGCCTGAGGAGCTCTTGGTCACAGGACTTAGGTTGAAAGCCTGGAACGTAAACTTGTGGTTTGAATAGTGTTTAAAATCCAAACATGAGACTGGGCAGTGAACAGCTTTGCTCCCCTGCACAACAGCCCTAAACTCTGTGTGCCCTGTGGTTTCTTTCTCGCTTTCCTGACGGGTGGCAGTGTGTCAAGCTGCAGTGGACTTAAAGGCAGAGAGAGTGACAGCTGAGCTGCCACACCATCGGAAAGGGGCTGGTCCATAGAAAGTGAGAAGCCGCAAGCACAGGGCGTCAAGTCGCAGAGGAGAAATCCCATACAGCTGGCATCTGGCAGGGATAACCTGGAATCACACCAGAGCATCGGGGAGTACGGAGGTGTTAACCCACTTCTCGGCTTTGCCAGGCTATTAGGGAACATTCCATTGGCTGCCGGTGGCAGGTTTCCAGTTGAAGTGGGTATGTGCTTATCCGCTCGGTGTGGCTTGGGTTGGGACTGAAATGTCGCACACAGACTCTGCAGCCCCCACTCTCACCGGAAGCTTAGTGGGTTCCCAGCCCCGGTGTACTCAGCAGAGAACTCCTGAGCCCGGGGTTTGGTTTCAGCGTGGAAAGTAAGACCTGTCTCTGTATTTGGGGGAGCTTGATTGAGAGAGATAAACTTTTTTTTAATTCTTGATTCGCTCTGCCCCCTAACCCCCCACTCCCGACTTTAGTCTGGGTGAAACAGCACATTAACTCTTACATTTGTTCCATTTGATAGCCTTTTGAAAATGTATGCTAGTGATAAAGCCTTTAACAATGGCATGCTTTCCCGCAGGTGTACGCCCGCATGTCGGAAGTCTTAGGGATAACGGATGACAGCCACGTTCTGGAGACGTTTGTGACCAAAATGTGAGTTCCTGCCTTGGCGCTTTGGTTTTTCTGTGCTGCTGTTGCTGGTTGGAATCTAACAGACCTTTTTACTTTGTCTGAATCTTTTTTGTAAATGCTCATTTTCTTAATAAACGGCTTTAAAAATTAGGCTTTAATGCTTAGAATGGTGGCATGGTTTTAATTAAAACTTAATTTCTCGAGTTTGAAGTTCACCATCCAGGAGACGGAACTTGTCAAGGGCTCTGACAGCTGCAGTGTGCAGCACCAAAATGTGGGTTTGGGAAGTGTACAGACTTTGACTCTTCGAGCCACTTGGGCAGTGTTTCTTGTCATTAAAAAGAAAGTGCCCAATGTTGAAGAGCAGGGGAAGAGATCATGGCACCCTGGAATCACCGAGAGAGATCCGATTGCCTCGGCGCAGGGCAGGCATTGGCTCCAGGACCAACCGATGGCTGTTGGGGACACCATCGTGGAAACGGAGTTATCCTCATAGTGTCCGCAGAATCCACCGGTGTCTGGTTAGAAACGCACCTTGGCACAGTTACCCTGCCCTGGTCTACCCCACGTGGCGTCCCCTGTGTCTGTGTGACACAGAAGTAGCGCCGTCTTGCTGACAGAGGGTAAAAGCTAGGTGAACAGTCACGATCTTGAGAAGTGGGTCTGGAGCTGCAAGGTAGACGGCTCGTTTCTTGGTGGTGACTGTGGACCTCTGCCTGACTCCCTGTGTAAGTCCTGCTGCGTCCCCAAATACGTGTTTTAGATACAGGCTTAACGTGTCTCCTGTGAAACACGTAGGCAGCTTTTTAATTTGCAAAGCTAAATTTATAAAATTGTACACCATTTGGAGGGTAGTGTCCATTGTACATTGATTATTTATGATTTTGAATGTGCTATGTCAAAGAATAAAATAAAACTGTTCCACTGGTATTTTGTGATTTAGGTCTTCTCACTTACATGAATGCATGTGTATTTCTGCATTCTCCCTATACACGCAAATACCTGACTTACAATTAAAAACTTCTTTTTTCATATTCAGTGTGACAAACCTTAAATACTGGGGAAGATGCGAGCCTGTGATCTCAAGGACTCTCCAGTTCCTGAATGACCTTTCTGTCGGATATCCTTTTTGCTGTGTGTCTGATCATTTATATAAACAACCTAATAAGTGCACGCTATTGACTAGGTATTTTCCTTGTTTATATTTTTTGTGCATTTTAAAAAAAAGCCTTTTATTTAGCCTTATCTGTAAATGCATGTTTTTGAAAAGATTTAAATTAGCTTCATACTGTCCTATATTCAGAGTCAGAATGATTGGAGATGAATGCACAGATTCCTAACTAACGTTCTGGTTTATACGCACCCCGATTAATAAATTGTTATTTAAGAAAGTATGCAACCATGTGTGTTTTCGCCCATGATTTTACATGATTGTCTGGATGCTCTTGTTTTAGAAGGCAGCATGTAACTAATTCTAAGAAGGTCAAAATGTTCTAAAAACACTACTTATAAAAACTGAATTCCTGAGAGTAGATACATATTCAGCATTGTTCAGTTGAAGAGTATTATCTTCATTAGTGAAGAGGCACAAAGGAATAGGAAGAAAATTTTAAGTTTTTGAACCCTTTTTTGATTTTCGGCCTCACCAGATCAGAGTGTTATTTACTCTGGATTCCCCGGGGCACATTCAGTGCTTGGTTGTCTCTCCTTGGCAGATTTTTCCAATCTGAACCTGGAACCTTCTTTTCTTAATAGGTTAGAACTGGTAATGCTGTCATGTTTCTCCCGATGAGAGAGAAATGTGTAGTTCGTCTTTTATATGTTATCTATCAAATATGGAGAAGTTGTGAAAAATAAATGTTGGTTTAATTAAACAGTAAGATTCATTCCTATTTTAATATGGAGGTAACATTCTGAAAATGGGTGGCATTGGAGAGAAATTTTTAGTGTAGGTTCACTTCCCGAATATGTTTGTATTAGTTAACTTTAAAATTGTGTTCCTTGGCAAACCATAAAAGATTTCCAAAGTATTAGACACCCACTTTTGTGCTGGAATTTAATATGCAACTTTTTATTGGAAAATAATCGTCCTTGTCTGGCAAAATCCACCGTGCAATATTTCTGTTAGTAGGTATAATGCAATAAAGTCAGGGAGGGCTATTTATCACTACAAATTTTGAGGATTTCAGGATTCTTTTTATTATTTTAATATATTTCTTTGATATTAAATCAGAAAAATGATAAATTACACCTGTCCAGGCTGCTTTTCCTTTTTACTGGAAAGTGATGCACAGCCCAATTCCGGTGGTCATTTCAGCTTCTTAAGATACGTGTTTTTTCTTATTAAAAAAACACTGAACCTGTATTTTTTAAATAATAATGCTGAAATGCTCTTTATTTCTAACATATGAAGTGGTTTATAAGTACTTCCTAGTATTGCAAACGCTGGCCTTTTCACGGTGAATTACTTTGAGAGCATATTATCTGCAAAGAAGCCTGTTATTTTATAGTACATATCTGTTGTTTAGACTTAACCGACTTTTTAGGTTGAGATTGAAATCTAATGTAAAATTAATTTGATTTGTATTCTTTTTAGTATAATTTGCATAATGCCTAATTTATTTGTTTCTGCTATTAAGATTCTCTTCCTATCGCCCTATATTTTGTATATATTCTTTAGTTCTAAAATTATAACCTTCTATTTTATAAGCTGCTTATTGCTTTTGAGCACTTCCTGAAGTTAATAAAAAATCATATTTCCAGAAAACTTATTAGATAAAAGTTTAAAAGCTATAACATTTTAAACTAAGGGATATGAATGGTTTCAGTGTGGGTACATTGATTTATATTTTTTAACAATTATTTCAGGTTTGCATATTTAGAAATATATATTAGCTCAATTTGATTTCAGTGCTCAGTTATTTGAATTATAAATCATTATGTCCCTTCCAGCTGATCAGTCGTGAAATATCTCTGAATTCATTTCCATAATGGAATGTGTGAGTGGCGAATCTGTGTCGGTGCGGCCGCTGGGCACCTAATGCGTGTTCTGCTGTTTCCCGCCGGTTTCTCTACTGTGATGTGTTTTCAAGTCCTGACTTTAAAGCAATACGTTATTTCTGTGTTAAAAATACGATGGTATTCTTCAGAAGTAGAAACAGTTATGCAGGATAAAAATCGTCACTGATTGACCCCCTATTTGTGTAAATCTGTTTCTATATTAATGTTTAAAATAAGTGTATTTAAAATATTAATAACAAATGAAAAGCATGTTATTTTACCACAGAGTTTTTATATGTTCCCTATGACTTCATAATGCATGTTTTCAGATACTTTGGGGTTTTTTCTCTTTTTATTTCTTTGTGGTGAATCTTACTCAGTATTTGTGGGCTACAAAGTCAGTCTCTGAACTTTTGTGTTTTTGTCTCTGGCCACTTGTTTGGAAATTGAAATCCCAAAAGATTCTCACTTCTAGGACATGTGAGAAAGCCTGCGCTCACCGGCCCCGAGGCAGCTGTCTCAGACCCGTGGCCATCGGAGCACCCGCACGCTTGTTAGAGCGCCAACGGCCAGGCCTCCCCTCGGGAATGGAGGTGTTAGGAGGTGTTTGGAGGTGTTGGCCGGGCCCTGAGAATGTGCATTTGCAGCAAGTCTCCGGGGACCCTGGTGGCTCAGGAACTGTACTTTGAGAACTACCCCCGGCCTGGCTCCCTGAATAATGTGTGTGTGAGGAGGCTGCCGGACGAGCAGTCCCTGGACCTGAGGGCGAGCCTGTCGCGTTTTCCCCCCGGGTTTCTGTTTGCCACCTTTGAAGTTCTCCAGATTGTTAAGACTACAGTAATTTTAAAATCCAGAGGCCTTTTTTGAGAGAAAGCTTGTTTTCCAATCAAATACATCGCATAGGGCATATAAAATCTCTTTAGCAAATACATCCAAGTAACTCTTTAATATACTCTTTAAATATCCAAGACAGAATTTCGAGACTTCCAGATCCCACCTGGCTGTTTCTCGCGCGCGCAGAGCGGAGACGGCCGTGCCCCGGGGCAGCCGTCCGCAGTCAGGTTCGGGCATCTTCTCTTTAAAATGTTTCCCGATCAGCAGTTCCAGTTTCGTTCTAACTGGAAGAGGGTGAGCTTGTTCCAGTGATTACAACAAGGAAGCTGCTGGGAAAACCGCAGACACTGAGGTCGCACAGAGCCGGAACACGGGCCGGACTGATGTTGAACGCTGAGAGGGGGAAGACAGGCTCGCGTTGATCCAAAATTTGTTTGCTTACTGTCATTTCAGATTTTTTTCCTTCAGAAAATAACTGATGAATATCTCTACTGCAGTTTGTTTATTTGCTCGAATTCACAGCAGTAGCGTGGGTTTCAGATAGATAATAAAGCGGAAGGACTTTTATTTTCCATTAGGCCCTCTGTTGGTGGCTGCCCTCATTACATCGTCCTCGAAGGTTTAAGAAAACCCCAGAATACCTTTAGCTTTCACAGCAGACCCTATAAAAGAGTTCTGCATTAATTCATGAACCGAGCCAAACTCATTTTTACCCTGTCGTTACTGTGAACTTCGACAGTTCTTAGGATTAACGGCTCATCCGTATTGTCCCGGGACCACCTACGTAATTTGCAGGGCCCAGTACAAAATGAACACGTGAGGGAACACTTGTTCCCAAGTTACTGAGGATTTCAGAACCTGGACAGCAGAGCATGGAACTGAGCACAAGACCCTGTGCAAGAGTAGGGCTTGCACACCCACGAGGCAGACCCAGGTTATCTGTCGTATGAAACGATAACTCCTTTTATTTGGCTTCAGACTAACTCTCCAGGACTTTGAGACTGTCTCCTTAGTTCCCGTACACCAGGATTTCGCGAATATAATTTCGGTCCACGTGCATGATAGATCTGTTTATCTATTTGTTTATTTTGGTGGTTTCCATTTTTGCAAGCCAGAGACTCTCATTTCCTGTTCTAGCTCACCCTGATGCTTTGCTTTCTCCACCCCAACCCCTTCCAGCTGCATCTGTCTTTGGTGCTTGCTGGTTCAAGCGCGATGACTAGTATTGCATCCTTATTTAAATTTAACATTGAGTAAGAATAAAATAATGATTTAAAAACTTAATTTCATACTCATCTGAATGATTTACTTTATCTTACTGGCCTCTTTCAATTCAACAAATACTAATTAAGCATTTGCTCCGTACGGGGCAGAAGGGCAAATGACACACAGGCCCTGCCTTCCTCGAATTGGTCCCGACTCCAGACTTCCTTCCCTGTGTTTCTACTGAGAGCTCCAAGAACATTGTATTACAAACAGTCTCCTTTTTTAAAATTTAACTCAAACAGATTACATACTAAATTTCTGAAAATCTACCCACTAACCATAAAGCGGGTATGTGACGTTTTGACGCGGTGGCTTTGAGGGAGCTCCCTTTATTCAAGGTCATTTAGACATAGCTTATGTACAAGCCGCTCAGCATGCGAGTGATACGCAAACCAGACACCCGTACCCTGTGGCTGGTCTTCCCTCCACTGGGTGTGGATCCGGAAGGAGCTGGGGTCAGGAAAGGGGGGGCCGAGCAAGGAAACAAAGGCCTAGAATGAAATAAGGGTGCAGGATGGAAATGAAAGTGGGTATGTCTGTTACAGGAAGTATTTAGTAATGAATAGTAGTGATTGTGCTTTGGTGAAACACTATTAAAATGTATTGTTTTAGTTCACTGGATCCCACCATCTCCAGATGGTTTCGAGAATGTTAGATAAAGCCAGCTTCAGCGCACACCCCTCGGGCACACTTCTGTTAACACTTCTCATCAAAAGAAGTGTTGATTCATTTTTCTCTTTTCTGTCTCTCTCACCTATGGAAAAGGCACCCCATGATTTATCTGCTGTTTGTTTTTATACTAGAATCAAGGGTGAGAATCCTGTCTACTCTTCCATAGGCTGCGTTTTCAGACCTTCGCTCAGTTCTTTAAATTCTTGCTTCACAAGATTACCTTCCTTGAGTATTGTTTTAATCTGATCATTTCTCTTCCCAAAAGCCCAGAATTACTTCTACTTGCTTCTCAGGTCAAAGTAAAATTATTGATTTGAACTCGAGTCCTTTAACGGTACTTGACTTATTGAGTTCCCGCAACTAATTTCTGATCCACCACTCAACCACAATTTGTACTCTAGACTTTTCCTTGGGCCAGGGAAATTTATTTTGCCTTCCCCTTGACACCCTTCATGACCTTTCACCAAATCACCACGTATGCTGTTCTCACCATCTGACCCATTGTAACTCAATTCGGTCTCTTTAAAAAAAAATTTTTTTTCTTCGGGTCTTGCTGAAGACTTAGTACAGCCATCTCGAAATAGCTGTACTCCTTAGTAACCGTGCTGACGGAAAGAACGCGAACAAGCGTGTCATTTCTCTGGGGCTCAGTTTCTTCAGCAGTGAAATGGAAGTATTATCTGCCTTTTAGGATTTTGTATAAATTAAATAAAATAATATATGTGTAACAATATATTAGTGTTATCTAACAAAAATAAAGTACCTGGTACCACGGACCCTGTCATATAAGTAGGTGCTTACTAAATTAAACTCTTCCTTTCTGCTCCTATCATCTTTAATTTTCTTGATGTTCCTGAACACCCAGTTCATGTATCTGAGGATGGATATAATATAGTTTGGTATTGGCTAGCCCTCCCTCCCGTTAGGTTGTAAGTTGTTAGAGATTGGGGCTCTTTTTCCCCTCTGGGGCTTCAGAACTTCCCATGGTGGACGTTTGAACCTATTGTCACCCTCTCCTTGAATGACCAAGACTGTAACCCCTCTTCCTTGTAAGTGATCGTTGGTATCCCGTCAGATGCTTCCTTTTGGTTATACCTGTTTGGGTTTTTTAGTCCAGTAGGGCTTATTGGCATAATCCTGTTTGTGAAATAGGTGAACGAATAGTTTAGTGATCAGACCTTCTACCTGTCGTCTATCTACAGTAACTTCCGACATGTAATTTTCTTATTCGTGAACTTCCTTTTATCATCGGGGGCCTAATCCTGTCTGCGAAAACTATTCATAGACATGCACGGCTTTAAAATGGTTGCCTAGATCAGTACCGCCATCCGCCCTCTTGAGTTTCGTAAATGTCATATATATATTATACTACTCCTTCGGTTCTCAAAGAGAAGTTTCTTCACATTTTAACTCTTCTCTGAATAAGATGCCGTACAATCTATGATATTTTAAAATACCTTCCCTTTCTTCCTAGCACATAAAATAAGTAATGTCTTTTGTAATCAGTGGTCCTGTAGGTCTGATGGAATACGGTAGATACTCCATGAAGGCTTGATACCTTGAACTGAAGCTGTGTTTGGTGCTAATGTGCCCATCAGCTACTCAGTTAAAGTGTGTGGTGCCCCTGTAATTTAAGAAACCAGTTAATGCTCAGTATAGTTATCCTCTTCTTCAAAGGATACAGATTTTGAAAATTTGCAACCACCTTTAAGATACCCCCTTTTTTCAGCTTTTCTTGCCCTTCTCCATTTGTCCCGCTGGCCATGAACCAGACCGTCTTCACCTTCCTCAGTGTTTTCGTGACCACACGGACACAGAAAGGAGTCCTCTGGGAATTTTGTTTAGTGAGGGAATATCAGCCAGCCTGTGGGTTTGCTCTGTCCCGGGTGTGATGGAAGTTCTTTCGTGAATTGGTTCCCTCCTGAAAGAACAGCCTCCTTGTGGGACCAAGTTCCAGCGTCAGTGGTGTCGCGGAAAGCCAGTCGTCTGTGCCGAATCACTGGCCTCTTAGAAATCAAATGGATGTGATGTGACCTAGAGAAAAGAGCTCATACTTTGCAGTCAGGCAGAGTCGGGTGTGAATCTTGGTTTTACCACTCACACGCCCCATGTGCGGCCCCCCATGAATCCTCTCGCTCACTGTTCCCAACCCCTACCTCCCCCCCATGCTGTCAGTGTTGAATGCCATCACCACGCTTTTCTGCTCTGAGCTGTGCAGAACACCGCCCAGCTAAAACACGCCCACCACCTACAGTGGGGCCATTCATAAGAACCCGAGTCTTTTAGGGAAGAATGAGATAAAAGTACAAAAGATCCCAAAGTGATCATCCATTTGCCTTTTAAAAAACAATAGTACAGACCCTCTCAAGGACCCTAACTGGCTTTGAATTGAATTCCTATAAGGGAAGATAAATATTCAGACGAACTCTCGTTTTTTTCTTTATTGAAAAAATACGCGTTCTTAATTATTTTCTTCTTTAGAATGTAATTAAAAGGCAGGGAGGCTGGCCTTGGTACAAAGTGCACAGATGCAGTTCTACAGAAAGTGTGTCTTTGGCAGCGGAGATCCTTCCTGTGAACATTCTGTTTATTGCCACCATAAATATTCTATTGTCAAAACATGACTTGCTGTTTATTAGCAGCGCTGACAGGAAGATCCCTATTAATGGCAGCATTCTTGTTACCCACAGACCCTGTCACTTTAACTCTGCAATTCTCAGAGAATTGTATTTGGTAATTGCTTAAGGTATTTCTTAGTGTATTGATCCCCGCCCTGTTAAACTGAGCGAAGTTTGAGCGGCAGTTCTTCTGCTCAGTGATTTTCACCGGGAAAAAGCATCAAATCTGCATCTTTGCAGGCAGGGAAAGACCTGCTCCCTGCCAGCCCTCAGCCTGCCGGAAACCCACAGCTCACTGAGCACCCGCTGAGCGCAGTGCAGAGGGAGATGTGCAGATGCGGCCCTGCCCCCAGAAAGCGTCCGGTCTAGCACGGAGGTGGGCCGTGCGTGCTGGCCTCATGTGCAGCTGGAATGGTGGCTCTGGAGTCCGAGGGACTTGAGTCGAAGTCACTCTCATTGTTCCGTATGGACAGTTTCATTGAGTTTTTGTGTGTCTGTTCCCTCATCTGATAAACGGAAGTGACACCACCTATCTCGTGGGGTAGTGAGAAGCCACCTGGCAAGTAGTAAACGTTCCGTACGTGTTAATAACCTCTGCGTCTGGGTGTCCTCTTCCCCGGTTTGTGATGGGCGAAGACATTTCTGTCATCTGACCCTCACAACGGTTCTGGGAGACAGGTAGCCTGAGTCTCGGTTTCATCCTCACTTGCTGGGGCGGACACAAAGGCTCCGAGTGGCAGAGCACAGTGCTCGACTCCGCCGGCTGATTGGACGGAGTCGTGGAGCCGAAAGCCCAGGCTTCCTGACCCGTGTTCCTGCGTGCTTTCCGCTCTGTGACATCACACCCCAGTGACCAAAACTGGAGTTAGACTTCAGCGGCCCGGTGCAGAGGCAGTCTGCAGAGTTCCGTATTTGGAGATGATGTAAGTAAGCAAAGGAGTCCGTGCTTTCACTGGAACCCGAATGGTGCCACATAAGGTTATAGCAGCCAGCAAGAAGGGCATGCGTGAGCGTGCAGGGAATGGCCGAGAGAGACCCTGGCTGCAGCAGGAGGCCCGTGCCTACGGCAAAGCAAAAGAGGAGGGTGTTCCTACCCTGAATCGATGTTCTCAGAGCCCATGTCAGCCCTTCTTTGATGACAACATCAGCCAGAAATTATTTAGACCCGTGGTCACGGTTATGATTTTTTAATGTTGTTCTCATTTTCAGCTGAACTGTTCAGGCCACAGTGAGGACAGGAGAAGGAGTACGACCTTTGGGGTCCGCCTTCCGTCCAAATCCCAGCCCCGTCCATCCACAGCTGTGCAGTCCTCAGCAAGACACCCAGTTTCTCTGTGCCTGTTTATCTGTAGGTTAGAAATAATAGACCGTGTTGAACAGTGCGACTGTGAGTTAACAAATACAAAATGCCGTGCGCCCAGGAGGCTCTAGGGAAACATTCTGTCCGCCGAGCCTCCCCTGCGATGCTTGATGACGTGCAGTCTGCTCTGTCCCCCGATCCAGGTCCCGTCCCCTTCATCTAACGCAGGGTTTCCTTAGGTTTCTGACTGAGCTCATTCTTTCCTAGAATTGAACATTTTTCTTTCTTGATAGCATATTATGGGTCTTTTATAATTATTTTATTATGAAATAATATTAAGTGAAAAGAAATTCTCACATGACACCCAAAATGTAAAAAAGGTCATTTTAATTTTCCAAATTTTCCACTATGAAGGTTTTAATAGTAAAGAAGTTTTGTCTTAATTATAAAATTCATTCTTTCTTTCCATAATGAGAATATGTATAAGATAGGGAAAGTAATTGCACTGATTAATAATAGATTATCATCCTTGATAGTATGAAGGACATGTCTATAGGAATATTCTTTGGCAATGATATTTATTCTTCATAATAGAAATTGGTGCCATTATAATTCAGTGTTACCTTGTGGTTTATTACCTATTGATAAGATAATCACATGCCCACGGATTCCTTAACTTCTATTACCTATATCCTTTTAAAAAAACTTGTGAAGATAGATGCTGTGAAATTCATGCTAAAAAATCACACGGTAAGTCCCGCTTCCCTCCATTAACGACTAGACTTTCCCGGGCAGTCGAGGCAATGCACGTGTGACCTCGGCGTCTTCTGCTTTCAGAGCGAGCACTTCCCCTTCCTGGGCATCAGCGACAGTTACAGCCTCAGTGACTTCAGGTGCCGCACGACCTTCTACACGGCCCTCACGCGCCTCCTCATGGTGGAGCTGGGTAAGAGTGCAGAGGGAAGCTTCCTTAGTGAGGGAGTAGCCACACATGTGGGTGAATGGAGAAGGGAAAGACCAGTGGGACCCCGGTGACCTACTGGTGTGTGCCGCCTCCGGCAGCTTTCTGCAGCCTTCTGAGGTGTGAGCATGCACCCGCTGACCTCAGAGCCAAAAGACAAATCTCCGTGCTTGAGATGGTGTCCTTCACTTCAAATAGTACTTGCGTTGATTCCTTACTTCTTCTAAATTTGTTTTCTGGGTATCCTTTGCTATCTTAATTTTAGTGCTATGAATCTAGGAATAACATAAAATACAGAAAAGGCTTACACATAGATTTTCTTTGTAGTACCATTTAATATAGAAACAGATGGAAACAATGTACATGTCTAACACAGGGAATTGTAAAATTAGATACATCTACTTATGTGATGGAATAATATATGGTCAATAAATATCCCGATTGGCCCTGGCTGATGTGGCTCAGTGGATTGAGTGCCGGCCTGGGAACCAAAGGATTGTTGGTTCGATTCCCAGTCAGGGCACATGCCTGGGTTGCGGGCCAGGTCCCCAATGGGGGGCACATGAGAGGCAACTGCACATTGATGTTTCTCTCCCTCTCTTTCTCCCTCCCTTCCCCTCTCTAAAAGAAATAAAATCTTTAAAAACATTTTTTTTAATTTCAATTTGAAGACAGTGCAGACATACAGTTTTCTGTTATAATGGTGGGAAAAGCAAGGTGTTAAACTATGCAAATAGTGTGGCCATGTCTCTTGGGGCCTGGGGGGGCAATACACCCAAAAAAAGGCTTAAATGAAATTCTTCAAAAATGTTAAATATTATCTTTGAACAGTGGACTATAGGTAGCATTTCCTCATGTCAGATTACGTGAAATTTTCTTTCACGTGCTCCTTTTGCAGTGGGAGGAATTCATTTGTGTTTATTGTTTGCATTGGAAGCGGAAGTTAGCTAGCAGTGTCCACAGGGAGGCGGCACCTGGGGGCAGGCATGGTGGCCTCCCTGTGACCACGCGACTCTGGATCCTGTTGTTCGCCGTGTTTTATGGACACGAGAGAGTTCTCGCAGTGACCGTGTCATCCTTAGAGCACGTGATGCTGATGAGACTCCTTTTCTTCCTTTCTCCTGCAAAGCATTGATTGGCCCATCAACTTAAATCTGAATTTCTTAAAACATGATCATACAAAAGGAAAGAGGATGAATAATCTTATTTTGCACATAGAAAGCACTGAACCTTGTAATGGGGAAGGAGAGCAAGCCCGTCTCTGCTCCACACCTGTATTGTTTTCATGCATTTTAAAAGAATAAATTGCCAGAAAGACGAACAGCGAAAAGTTGAGAGAAGTGCAAGTAGAATGATTAAGGAGCCAGGCGGGATTGATTTCTAAGGAAAGATTAAAAGAACTGTGTATGTATAACTTGGCTAAGTGACAACCAGGGCTCGAGGCAAAGAGAGCGGTCTATAAATATTTGAAGAGTGTAAACCAGGCATGCAGAACCCAATCATCTGCTACCGGGGGCAAGCGGGAGCTCTCGCTGAGTGACAGCTTTGCGCACTGCACGCTGACCCGTGTCGCGCCTCGGCTGCTGCCTGGGAGAGAAGAGGAGCAGGCCGGGGTTTGTCCTTGTCCTCGGTAACCATTGCCACAGCACACGCTGCTGAGCTCTGGGCACCACACGGACCTCGCCTCGCTGGCCCCGCCCCCAGGGAGCTTGCCCTCTCGCCTTCCGACTGTCCAAGCATCAGAGAAGACCCTGAAGCCCTTCCCTAGGCTTGGTCTTTCCCAAGCCTCCCACATGCTCTTTGAGTGGCTGTCAGACAGAGTGAAGGAAATGGGGAGACCGAAGTGGGATGGGCCCAGATCCTCTTCCTAAGGTCCTCCTGGACAGAAGGGCCCCTGAAAACCCGAGAGGCTTCGGCGACAGGACGGCACTGTCGGTGTGCACAGCACACACAGCTGGGTTAGCACTGCGCCGATTATCAGCAGGCACGGTGCTGCCCGGAGAGACCGCTTCACGCACGCGCTTGCAAAGATGCCTTTGATTTAGGATTGCTCGGTGTTGCCTGTGAGGGATGAGAAACCGAAGTAAGAATATACAAATTTGAGTAAGTGTGAGGACTTTCTTAGCTTTTGCCAGTTTCTCTGAATTATTTAACCCACAGCAACGTAAAGTATAAATTGATTTCTTTAATTAGTGTTTTATTAAAGTAAATATCTGTTACATTGCAGGCCCTTTTTAGATACCTTGTGAGAAACAGGGAAAGACAGGCTGCGTGGAAGTGCCTGGCACACGGTGGGCACTGAGGGTGAGAGGCTGAATCGCGTACGTGTGGAAAACACAGTGGCTGCACTCACACGCGTGTTGCACTGTTGGAAAAGAAATTCTTTCCTTACGTGTCAGAGTTGTTTTTTGAAATAATGCGTATTATTCACATCGAGTGCAGATCTGTGATCGATACTATGAGGTCTTCCCCTTGTCAAGAGCCACTGGCACTGTCCTTCCCAGCCCCTCCCCAGACCGACTCTGTCTGGTTCCTGGTTTCTAGCCCCAGAGTCAGTGTCTCTGCCTTGTACGGACTCCGTAAACGTTTGTTGGAAGTGCGACACCCAAGTGTGTTGCGAGCAGGACGCCATCATTACGGCTCCTGCATCAGCTCCGCCTGCCAGGCTCCCTCTGGGAACAGCTCTGCCCATTGGCCTCTCCAGGACAGAACTAATCAAGTGGCTGATGGCTTTCCCACGGGACGGGCTGCACTTGGCCCCTCTCGTGCTGGCTGAGTCATTTGTCCTTTCCTGTTGGACAGGAAAAGCGCTGCCGCTCTGGAGACGCTCGTGTGCTGAGCGTTGTCGAACACGGCGCTGTTATTTGAAGTCTTGTCTCACAAACCGGGGCGACCGGCGCGTTGCTGTCGGAATCCCCGCTCGCTCGGTTCTGTGGTTTTCCATCGGTGCTCCCTGTCACGGGAGCCAGGAGAGAGGAGCCAGTGCCCTTGCCAAGGGAAGCACAGACCCACGCACTAAGTGAAGGAAAGAAAAATATCAGGCAATGAGAATCCTTCTCAAATGAAGAATTGGAGGAGGAACTTTTTATAACGCTGATTTTTTTTTTTGTAAGAATAACTAGAAAAAGCACCTAACCAAACTGCTAGCAAACCACTAGACGTGACTCTTGGATCGAAATGTAAAACATATTCTAATTGAATCCTCCAAAATAAATTGAATATGTTTTGTGCATGAGCCTTGCACGTTGGAGTGACTAGAAATTGGGTGTCACGTTAATTGATACTTACTTTGAAGTGCATTTTGGTTTCTAGTCAATAATTTGTGCTTCGTACAGAGTTAATGAGATGCTGTGTGCCCCAGGTATATTTCCGATGAAAATGGGGAGGTTTTCGGCAATAAACAGTTGTACGATTTTATCAAATTGTTCCTGGTCTAAACTAGATGAGATAAAGAAAAGAATTGAAAGCATTTCGTGAGCAGAATGAAGATGTTTCGTGTTAGCGATGTATTTTTTTTGTATCCTAAGAAATTATAAAAATAAGTGCAAAGCAAGTCCCTTCGCGAGATAGCTCACATCCAGAAGAGATGGGTGGCCGACCACGTGTGCCTGTGTGTTAGCCCTTCCCAGGATCACTTAAAGTTCCCTGGGTTATTTCTAAATTAACTTCGTCAACCTAATAAACTGAAGGAAAGATAGTATTACTCAAGCCAGTAAATGGAGAACCTCCGGGGAGCTGTTGAGTCTGAAATACTGGAATAAGTAAAAACCTTCTATTTTGTTTAATTTGAATGGAGGTGAACTCAGTTGACAAATACTGGGGAGGGGAAGTGTGGAGAAGAGCTGTAACCCGGCTTTCTGTTTTACGGAGAACTAAATGTGATGAGTGGCGAATGAAGTTTTTGCCAGCCGCAAATTTAGAAGTGCTCGGTGTCACTGCCGGCTGCCTTTCCTTGGACGTTTTGCCATCTGACCTTACCTTGGAACACTCAGATGAGAAGCGTGTTGATAGCGTCTGCGTGAGCAGTGCTTTCCTCGGATAGTCAAACCCTTAAGAAGCAGTCGTATGTTTTGCTGATCATGGGCATGCTAACATGAAAACAGAGTTTATAGACATTATAGAGTTCTCTCTACCGCGGGGTCCCCAACCTCCGGGCCGCGGACTGGTGCTGGTCCGAGCCCGTTAGGAACCGGCCCACACAACAGGAGGTGAGCGTGAATGCAATGCACTTGAATCATCCCGAAACCATCCCCCGACCCCCATCCCAGGTCCCTGGAAAAATTGTCTTCCACAAAACCAGTCCCAGGTGCCCAAAAGTTGGGGGACCGCTGCTCTACAGGGATGAGCAAAGCTTCCATCTGCTCTTGTGGTTCATAACAAGTACTTGGTTCCTGAAGAGACCTGTAGCTTAAATTTGAGAAAATTTAAATAACAAGTAAATGACTTGAATCAAAAGGGAAGAGTATTCCAGAAATAACTACTAAAGAGAGAAGTAGAAATACAGAGGAAAGAAACTTGCCTTTTCCTGAGTACTAGTAACTAAACTTTGTTCACGAGTTCACGGTGAGCGTAGCACTGCTTCACACATCAGTCTGCCCCCACCTCGCAGAGCCCCCACGAGGTGGGGGCGTCGCAGTGTTCGCCGGTCGGAAGGTGGAGGTGCGGAGGCTGTGGCCTGCCCGAGGTCAGGCGTGCCCACCGAAGCCCCAAGGCCAGTGTGCACCCTGTGGCCCTCCGGCCACACGTTCTCATTCCCTTTGCTACGCTGTGGTTTCACCTTTCACTTCCTGGGCCAATTAGGAAAGGTAACTTCCTCTTCTTCATTTTTATTTGAACTATTTGTACCGAATGAGTGCTATGAGGCTTGGGGGCAATGAGAGAAGGGAGAAGGGATTACTTTCCAAGCTTCTATCACATAAATTCATGTTTATGATTGGCCCTTTATAGGAACGTTACAGTCCGCTGATCAGTGAAAGTCAGACGTAGTTTTTAAAATTTTTCCTTACGTCTAATAATTGGGCGAAGCATGTTTTCCCTAGCCAAAGGCGCACAAAGGTCGACATCCCAGGAGGATCTAGTAAGTGAAAAGCTTGGTCAGAAGCAGCTGACGTTCTGATAAACAGGAAGCCTGCATCAGTGTATCACCTGTGTCCACGACTTGGCAGAGACTATCTGGGAAATAGACGTTGGGGGTTAAGGGGTGGGGTGGGAGTGGGCAATAATGGGTAAAGGAGCGGCTGGAAATACTTAGAAGCTATAATGAGATCATTAAGACTAATTAGCTGGCCCTGTAGGCGGAAAGCAGCCCATTAAGCCCAGATCCAGTTTTAATAGCTTACCTGGTTTTGAGGGGAGAGTCCAGGGCACCCCAGGGAGTAAGGGGCCTCAGGGATGAAACTCGAAGGTAGCTGTCCTAGGGAAGGTGTTGGGTGGTCGGCAGTGGGTGCTGCGTTTTTCTTCTGGGAACGCAGTAAGCATCCCGGTTCCCTGGGGAGAGGAATGAAAGGGAGCCTCGATTTTTGCACCTGTAGGTGGAGATACCTACCTACCTAGAAGAGTCATGTGAGTCAGGCTTAAATACGAAAAGGAGGTGTGCACAGGGCCCGGGACAGTTTCTGTCACAAAACACGTACTCGGTCTATATTGATTAGGACCCAAATACTTATGGACAGCACTCTTAGGGACACGGACAGCCACGGGACCGCAGAACAACACGGGTTTAGTACCTTAATGCAGCTGCTCTGCCTTCGGAGTCTGGGCTGGTATTTTCCTACGAAACCCCAAGCTGATGACACCTCCTGACAGACGCCAAAGCCGCCTGCCCTGCCTGACGCCAGACGTCGCCTCAGAGCCCCCTGGGTCTCTCTTTGCTAGGCAGCGTGGAGGGCCTGGCACGGACACCAGGATCTGGCCCGAGATCTCGGCTAGAGAGATCCAGCCGAGCACGTGTCTCAAGACTCGTCCCGGAACTTGAAAATGCTGTCCTAAGGCAGGGCTGGGGGCGCAGGAGCAGCGGCCCGTCCGCGATTGCCCGTAGGTACTCGGTTTTAAATGGACTCGTTTCTTCGCTCACTGCCTCTGTGGTTCCTTGTCTGTCTCTCCTCTCAGTCCTCCTGTTTGGAACAGAGGCATCAGACCCGACCTTTGCTGACTGTGTTCATTTCCTGTTACCACTGGGACAGATTGCCACAAATGGAATGACTTAAATGTCGCAAATTTATAATTTTACAATTCCGGGGGCCAGAAGTCCGCAATGGACGTCGGCGGACCACACCAAGGTGTGGGCAGGCCAGCGTCTCTTCTGGAGGCCCCGGGGAGGAGTCTGTCCCCTCGCCTTCCCCAGTAGAGAGGCTGTCGTCGGCACAGGCTCACGGCCCTGTGCTCCAGCAGCCGCAACACAGCTGTTTCTTAGATGGCGGGCCCCAGTCTAGGCACGCGGGATGCAGCCATCACCGAAACAGGCCAGGTGAATTCGCCAGGGAGCTCCCGCTCCAGTGGGGGAGACAGCGAGTACACACGGGAGTGAAAGCCAGCCTCAGTCAGTCTTGTAAGGAAAGTCCAGTCGTTCGTGGGGCTGGGAAGTGGGGAGGGTGGGGCGCGCGCTGGCCTGGTTTCCAGCGAGTGGGCCACGGAGGCCTCTGAGTGGCACCGAAGTAGAGCTGCCATCCACGTGACTGCCGTTCGTGTTTGCTCCTTGGCTTCTCCCAGCGCATTTCGGTGGCTCGTCCCTTGCGTCCCCGATACCTCTGTTTGCCTCCAGAAGGGATTGCGGAGGGAAAGGAAGCCCGTTTCCTGGTCCGTGGCTCAGTGTGTTAGCGAGGGTGGAAGCGTTCGAGTCCCGAGTTCCCGTTCTGAGTGGACATCTGTGCCTCAGGAAAGCTTTGCTCCCAGAGGAAGGCCGTAGGGCTGGCAGCCTTGTGGACACACCTTACTTCATTGCTGTAACCTCCTAAATCTGTTCGGACTCAAAACGACAAAACGCTAATGGTTGTCATGTATTAAGTGCCAGGCACTGAGCACAGGGGTTTACAGATGTTCTGCCATTTAATCCTTACAGCTGATTTTGTGAAGTACAGCAGCCCCCCGTTATCGACTGGGGGCTTGCTCCAAGACCCCCAGTGGAGGCCTGAAACCACGGGTAGTGCTGAGCCCTACACACACTGTGTTTTTTCTGTAACGCATGTCCGTGATAAATTTTAATTTATAAGTTAGGCACAGCGAGAGATCAACAACAATAACGAATAATGAAATATGACCGCTATAACTGAACAGTAGACTGTAACAAAAGTTATGTGAATGTGGTGCCTGTTTCAGGGGACCCCTTGCTGGAGGGGGCCCCTTTAGGCTCGGCGCTCTCTGGGGCAACACGTCGCCACCGGCCAGAGCACGTTTTCCATTCGCGTCTCCCACCCGCAGTCCAGCGCCTTCTCCGTGGGAAGCAAGCTCTCACCACGCACGGTGGCTGCACCTTCTGCAGTGTGCGGTGCGACAGCAAAACCGGCACCGGCGTGTTTTTCCTTCGCCGTTTCATGGATAGGAGACTCACTCTTCTTGTAATGGATCACGGCAACCTCAGTGTAGGACTGTTTCCTCTTCGTTAAGTCAAGAACTTTGTCTTTCACTCAGAGGAAGCACTTCACAGCTTCTCTTTGGCATCTCCAAATTGCCAGCATCGCTAATCTTGTGCTTCGGGGTCCTTAATAAGTAGAATAAGAGTTAGTTGGGCACAGGCTGTGTGACAGTGCGACAGCAGATCTGACCCAGGTGACCGCTGAGTGACTGGTGGGCGGGTCGCACGCAGAGCACAGAGACGCTGGACAGCGCAGGCGATGCAGGTCCCGGGCGGGCCAGAGCGAGATGGCACAGGTACTGTCACACTTCTCAGCACAGCATGCAACTTAAAACTTATAAACTGTTTATTTCTGGAATTTTCCATTTAGTATTTTTGGACCTTGGTTAACCACAGGTCACTGAAACTGTAGAAAGTGAAACCACAGCTAAGGGGGTCTACTGTAAATATTATGTCTCTTAATTACAGATGTGGACACTAAGGCTTAGATGAGTAAAGTGACTTTATCCAAAACCAGATGGCTAATGATAGCAGGGCGGGGGTCCAAGCTTAGAACTTGCACAGCGCCCGCTCCTTCCTGCAGCCGTGTCCGCCAGCAGGGGGCGCAGTCAGCGGTCTCTGGAGCAGTCCCACCTTACTGGCAGGCCCTGGTGTCGGTGCTAACGCTGCAGCACTAGTACCACCTCTACCGTTTATTGAGCATCTACTTTTCACGTGTTGTATGTAACATTTCATATTCACAATAACCTTAAAAGATGGGTATTTTCATCCTTATTTTGAAGATGAGAAACTGAGACTCGAAGTGATGAGTAAGCACCCAAAGTAAGGAGCGTGTGGCTGAGGCAGACTCCGGGTCTGTCCGTGCAGAGCTCTCCCTGCCTCATTTCCTTCACCCAGCAACGCACACATGCAAGTCTCAGTTCTCCAGAAGGGAAGCCAAAAACGCCCGTGGTGTGGGCTGACAGACCTAATAATTTACATGCAGTGTAAATTTTATCTTGTTCAGTCCCCATCAAATGGTGGAAACAGTGGAATGCCGTAGGTGGTAGTACTACTGTTGTTCTTAGCTGTGTGCCCAAACACTCGCAAGTCCGGCTTCCCGATGAAAGTGCTGTCTGTGGCAGAGTCAGGCACGATGCCATGGGGGTCGGAAGGCAAAGGGGGCCGCTGGTGGTGGGGCCTCAGGGCGTCCTCGCAGGGGAGCCTGGCTCAGACACTGGGCACGCGGTCGTTTGACCTGGGCTTCGGCCATGAGAATGGCTTCTGGAACGCTCTCTGGTGGTCCCACCAGTTGACAGAGGTTGTGTGTGAGAGGAGTGACTTGGTCACGGGGCTGACGGACAGAGCGGGGTTGTCATTTGGACTGACTTCCCCTTCCCCTAGGACCCTGACCCTTGTCTAGAACAGCAAACCAGGAGGTACGAGCTGGCCTTTCGACATGTCCAAGTGAACAGAGCAAAGCCTCTGATTCTGCTGGACTCTAGAAACAAATTCTGTGAGGTTAAAGGGAAAAGCAAAGTCACAAAAGATCAGTGTCAGCCCGGTCAGCCAGTCCTTGAGTGTCAGAAGATCCCGATTCTGCCATCAGTTTCAGTGTGTGTGGCCTTGGACCTCGGTGTCCTTACCTGCAAAGCAATGTGCAGGCTCGTGTTTCTCCAGCATTTGCACGCATCTGAATCACCTGGGGGGGGTTCTTAAAACAAAAATCCGAGGCCCCACCCCAGAGTTCCTGATTCCGTCAACCTGGGATAGATTCTGGGAATTTGCGTCTAACAAGTTCCCAGGTGATGCTGATGTTGCTGGGCCAGCACCAGACTTGGGGAACCACTGGCCTCATATCTGAGATCTCGTTTCCTCTGTGATGCTCTGTTTAAAAACTACAAGCGTAGAAATCGGGCATCCAGACCATATAGTTCCATCTCCAACTAAAGCATGTTCTCTTGAGTAAGTCACTTGACCTTTGTCTGCTCGTCATCAGTAAACTGGGCCTCTTGGTTCCCTGTGGCATAGGATGAAGGAGAGAATCAACTCGCATGTAAAATAAACCCGTTTTGAAAGAATACTACATAAATTGTCGATTGGGCCTATCCGTGTGTGAAGTGAAGACTCCGCTTTGGCAGAATCCTCGGGGAAACTGTAGTCTACCTTTAAAGTGAAAAAAACAATAGGAAAATGTCTCTTTTTCTCTCTTTTCTATAAAGAAAAGGAAGCTTAGTGCAAGAGGAAGGGTGCCCACGGAGAATGTGCTGAAAATCCAGATGACCTAGGAGGGACCTCAGTCTGTTTGGCAGATAAAAGTTTCCCTGCCATCTATTTAACAAATCAATAAAAAGAACATAAATAAAAGAGAATAATAACTTAGAGCTATCTGGGCACCTGAGTCTGTGAGCCCTTTAGGGTCTTGGCACCCAAAGAGAAGGGAGAGAAAAGGCCCTTGTCTCGGAGGCTTTGAAAGTGACTTTCCTTGGGGCACTAGGGAAGCTCTGGGGGCCCTCAGAGCTGAAGGGCTGAGGTGCCCGGGGCATGAGTCTGTGATCCAATAAAGAGCCAGGAAAAAAAATGGCTGGTGAGTGATTTCGCTCTTTCATATGGTGCGAACAGGGAAGGCAAAACACCAGAATATTCAATGAGCCAAAGCCCGGAGTGAGGCCTGGGTGTGAGCGGGGACCCCTTCCCCAGCACACCTCTGAGCCTGCGTGAAGCGCCCCCGCTGAGGCCCGTGCACACGATAGCAGGCGCGTGGCGCCGCGCTGACCCTTCTGTCTTTCCACAGGCGAAGATGAGGACGAGTTCGAGAACTTCATGCTGCCTCTCACGGTCTCCTTTGAAACAGTGTTACAGATATTCAACAACAACTTTAAACAGGAGGATGTAAAGGTGGGTTTGTTCCCAAACCTGAGAAAAGACCATTTTGTGCGTTCCCAAGTGTCTAGATGCAGCAAAAGCTGCTGCGTAGGTGCGTGTGCGTCCCCGCCTCATCCAGCTTGCATTCCCAAACGCTGGTGTCTTCCAGTCGTACTTTTCATTTAAGTGTCGGAGTTTCTTACACAAATGGACTCGGAGATCAGCGGTGAGTTTGGGTCGTCGGCTCATGATTAGATGACGCAGATTTGTCTCTTTCTGGCAGCTCGTGTCTTTAAAAGAACATGTCTCACGGGTGCACCCCTTTAAACACCCCTCTCCCTCCTCTGCCCCGCACTGTGGTTTCAGCCTATCTATGTGGAAGAATGCACAAACATACACATGCCAAAACACTACATCTCTAAATATTTTTTAAACAGGAATTTATATAAATCAAGACTTTATTAAATGGCTAGGCATATGTGTATAAATAGGAGCTGGTCTTGAAGTATTGCATTCTTAAACTGAACAAAGTGATTAGGGTAACTGATAGCTAAATAAGGTTTTTATGCGCCTGTGGGAGGCATATTAGGATTGATTTGACAAGTCAGTTCAGCTGTGGCAACAGTCATAATATCTAAGACAACATTATGTTTTATTAGTAAAATCCTTAAGTGTAGCAAGCTGTTGGTGACAAAACAGTCCCATATTTTCATGTGGAGGATGGGGAGCAGGTGTGCTACGTCGGAAGAGCGTCTTCTGAAATTATGGGGTGTCGGGAGCACATTAAATAGAGTGGCACTGATTATTATTTTTAAGGGACTAATAAACATACTCTTGAGAATTGAGGCACCTTTGGTGGTGAGACTTGAGTCCTGTGTTGTTGTTAGTTGAAATAAGTTGACCAAATATAAACCACCATTTTCCATGGCCCCTCTTCTCTCTATCAGAAAACAAAAGCAGAAGCGAAAAAATAGCAGTAAGAAGCCAGATAGAAAAACCATCACCTTTGACAATTATTGTAGAATAATTCCACCGAAAAATAATTAGCCAAATACTGTACTTTGTCATTTGAAATAAAGTTTTTGAAATGAGGGTTCATCAACATGCAGTAGTCACGGAATTTTAAAACCAAAAGAGATCGTAGGATTTTCTTTGTGTTTGTAGCCTTGCTGAAATTCTTCACCAGAGTCTCCATTCAGATTAGCTGTGACTTTCAGGTGTCTCACAAATATTCCTACTGACCAGCCAGCTCTTTGCAGCTTTAAGGTGGCTGTTGCTGTCCTCGATGCCAAAAAAAGCAGCAAGGTTGAAAAACACCATCTTTATAAAAATTACATTCGTCTCATTTGAAGATTTCATTACACTCCAAGCCCGTTTTGATGTGATCCCATCTAGTTTGATGGAAACCATCTTCCCCGAGTCATTTTTAATGGAGTTCCAGTGATATATCCCTAAACCAGCAAGTTCTTAACGACCCTGGAAAGTGACTGCTTGATTACACTTTAACGGTATTTGCAAATAAAATCACAAGTAATTAAGGGGAAATCTCCAGGCTTTTGAGCAAGTTTGATGCATGATAACTGCCTGATTCAGCTTCATCTAGAGTAATGCTGTGTAGGCAGCAGCTACTGAGATCAATAGCAACGTAATGATAGTGGCAGAATTAAGTGAGTAACCTGAGAACTGTGCCTCAGAATGCATGCAGCTGCCACGGACCAAGGCCACACACTGCACTCCCTGCTTCCGTCCTCAATGTTCATCAAAAGACGCCCTGCAGGAAAATGGAGTTAGATGCTCTTTATTGCTGATCGTGTCTCTTGCCACATTTATCAGGGAAATTGGATTAGCAGTTGGCAGCTGCAGGTAGACAAGATTCTGCAGTGATTAAATATGCAGCTTGGCTGCATTTGTTGTGACAGACCTTTAGTAAATTCTACTGTAAGCACCATCTGTCTAATTTGTATAAAGAAAACTTGGTGCTCTAAGCTACCAGTAAGGAACTAAATCTGTTGCTTTATCATAAACAAAACTTTTGCACTAAATGCTTTTAAATGTAATTTATTAGGTTAAGGCTATTTTTCTATCACGATGAATAAATAATACATGCAAAAGTGCTTTCAGGTACTTCATTTTGCAAGTGCTAGAGATAAAAACGGTTCTGTTTTGTTCTTCAATAAAGTGTTTAGTATTCCCATCCACAGGAGGTGATGCTGCTAAAATATCTCTATGAAGATGCCTCAGGACTGCCATATTCATTTAATTTGCAACCCTTACCAAGATTTTCTAGCCCCCTATTTATGGGTATTTTTCAAATGCAGATTTCAGGACGAACATAAACATTAAGGACCTGTGTTGCCAAAATGAAATATGGTTGTGAGGGAGGAGACGGTGCAAAACTCTTAAATTTATGGCTTTGTTTTCTCACTTAGTCCTAGCAGAAATGAAGAGAACATTGAATTTTTTGTCTTGGGTTTTTCTCTTCAAAATAAAGGGGAAAAAGAAAGAAAATGCTGTGACAAATCCTGGCTCCGAAGCATTCGTTCAAAATATATGTTGTTCCCACGTAATTGTATCCGTGGTGAAATATAGCCCAGTACCCCCCGGCTCATGCATCATTTTTGATTTGACCATGACGTCATCGGTTTTAAGGAAAATGAATGAAAACTTCTCAGAGGAAGAGGAGCAGTTAAATGGGAACCTGCTATATTTAGTCCCTTCGTATAAACTCCACAATGTTAAATTATTTAAAATCCTTGATTTTCAGCATGCGCACATTAAAAGTTTTCGCACTAAGTGCCAAATGTTGCAAACAGCACTTTAACAGAATGATTCTGCTTTGATCCCTGTAGCAGTTCCTGAATAATTTATCACAGGTTATTGCCTTAATTCTGGAGAGGGATAGAGCAATAAAGGCAGATGAAAACACTCCAGTTGGAACACCTTGGGGCCCGCTCATTCCTCTGACACGGCTCTTTTGTTGGAACTATTTAGAGGTTATTAAGATGTGTCTCCAGAATTAAGAGTATGCTTTAAGGATGAAGACAGCCATCTTAATTCTAAAGACAAAGCACAATGACCCTTCACCTTCTTTTTCTTTGTTGTTATTATATCGTAGAATTATGAGGATAATATTATAGCTGCCCCCAGTAGTGCCACTACGGTAAAGGGTCTGTCAGACTTTCCATTAGAAACCCTGTTTTGGGGGTCAGGGTGGAAGGAGCCGCATCTCAGCCGTTTCCCAGCCCATCCGTCTCACGCTTGGTGCACAGACGAGCGTTTGCCAGGCAGCGGACTGCGGCAGGGAGCGGCTTCTCCTCGGGCCGGCCAAAAAGGAGCCCGCGGGGTCAGGTGCCCCAGGGCCACCCCACCCCCTGGGAGGCCTCACTGGAAATGCGGCGACCCCTCACTTTTCAGACCAGTCAAGGGCTGGCCAGCCGGAGGAGAAAGGCAGCGTGTCCCAATGAACCTCTCTGTGCTGTCTTAAATGAGATGGTGAACTGGGGCTCCTTCCCACCCCCCCACACTTCAGCCAGGTCCCCTGTCACTCTCGGAGGTGCTTCAGTAGCTGGTTGAGCCCCAGTGCGCGGTTTTCCTGTCTCATCCCAGCACTGGGGGTGCGTTGCCTCTGGAGAAAACACTCCCCTTCGTGCCGTTTGCGTTTCTGTCTAGCTCGTCAGAGTGCTCTCGCTGTTTTGAGATAGAAGATACTGTTTGAGCACAGGAAATCTGTTTCTTACGTGAACACCGCATTTTCCTGCTCAGTCAGATCTACTGAAAACATACGTTTAATTATTATTTCTTAATGCTTATGCTACTCTGTAGTGACATTTTCTGTTAAAATTAAACATTCATAGATTTTCATAGATTTGAGTCAGTTAGAGCATGTCAATTAACTTGGCATCTTTTAAGGAAGAGAAATGTTTAATGAAATAAATATTAACATTTCTATGTAATGAGGATGGTCTAAAATATTTGAAGAATCCTTTGCACTAGGTACAAAGAAAGTTAACTCTTGGTTCCTATTGACTAATTCAGAGTGGAATGGTGGGGGCCACGTATACATGAGAATGTAAGATTATCTGGAGAGTAGCTTGTAACCTGTGAGCATACGTAATAAAAGTAGACCAGAAAGGCCACTTTACTAGGAAGACTGCAGAGCTGGCAGTCAGAATAGACTTGCTCGAGAAGGCTCTTAGAAGACCTGTTCTGTTCTGGAGGCTGTGAGAAAGAGGGGAACAGGTGCCAGGTGGTGAAAGCAGGTTAAATAAAAGGCAAAATGGTCTTTTAAAAAATAGCAGGTCACGTGAGAGAACTATACGGGAGAGCAGCTGATTGCAGAAAAGCAAGGACTGGTGAGACAGGAGAGGAAAAAGAGTAAGTCACGTGGAGAGGCAGAAACAGGTATCCAGGGTGTACAGATTCAGAAATTCACATACCCTTCACTCCGTAAATGGTGAGCCTCAAAACCGAGTGTTTTCGTAAACAGCTTCCCGTGGTAATGAGTCACCTCGCAGGTGGGTGGCGGAAGATCGGAAGTTCAGACACCCCGACAGAGACACTATTACATGGTGCTTTGAAGTGTTCGTCAGCCATTAAGCTGGGGGTCGTGATTTACTTCTGAGTCCTTAATGATAATTTAAACACCTTCCTGAAGAGGTTTTCATTTATTACTGGAGTGTGAGGAGCGAGGAAATCTGGCCAGATGAGAAGTTCAGAAGCCATTTTCCGGCAAACCGTGCTACTGAAACAGTACCTTCAGAAGTCACTCAATTATCCCACCCCCTGGTTCTGCAGTTATGTTTATTTGTGCTCTTTGTTCTGACATTCCAGCATCTGTTCATGGGTTTCATTTTTCTCTTCCCAGGCATCATCCTAAGGACAGCTTAATTAAGCATCCAGAGTACAAGTCAGAGCTCTTTAATTTTAGAGTCACATTTTTGTTTCTCTAAAACTAAATATCTGTGGGGCGTTTAGTGTGTACCAGGCTCTTGTTGGGCATTTTTACATAAATTTATTAAATGTATTCTTCACGATGCCTCTGTGGAAGAGGTATTATTAGCCCCTTTTATAGATGAGAAAAACTGAGACTGACAAATCGCATTGCTTTAAGACTTACAATTAAAAAGTGAAGCTGGAATTCAATATCAAGTCTTCCGGCATTGAATACGGAGCTCTCCCTTACACCCTCTTCTTTTGTTTTTGTTTTTGTTTTGTTTTTGCTTGGGGAATACGGGTGCCCTAAGTATACCGTGGCACCAGTAGGTCACCTGGGCAGTTTTATTTTGTCCTGAGTTACTCAGGACTTTTCTTAGAGATCTTTGAACGCCAGTGTGCTTCCACGGTAGACTTCAGGTTGCACAGCGGGGCTGACCGCAGGCCAGCCAGTGCTGTTATGATTTGCTGTGACTGAATAGTGTCTAGACTCTGTGCATGTCTGCCCCGTGGAATTACCCGTCCTTTTTCTCCTGTTTTGGCTTTAGTCAGAAACAAAATATATTAAGAATCTACATGTTCCTGCACTGTTAGAATTATGACTTAGCGCGATTCATAAGCATCAAAGTAGAGTTGGTCAGCAGATTTGTGGTCTGTCTGTTTAAAGGGTCTACGGCTTTCTATAGAAAAGGATCTGAGCGAGACATTTTAGCTAATGAATCAAAATCAGATATGTGGTCATTATTGCCTGATTATTACTCCATCTGCTCTGTGCTAACGTGAAAATCAATTACTGTGTCTCTTCCCCACTGACAGCGTATGTTGATCGGGCTGGCAAGAGACCTTCGAGGGATTGCCTTCGCGCTGAACACAAAGACCAGCTACACCATGCTGTTCGACTGGATGTATCCTTATTACACTGTGACAATACCAGCTCTGTGCACAGAGGGACGCCAGGCCCCTCGCTCTCGTTTAATAGTATGGCACAGTGGGGAAGAGGAAACAAAGCTAAATGAACTAATGTGTAATCAGCTAAAAATTACAGCACAGCGGCAGCGGTGCAGATAACTGAGCACAGCGTTTGGAGACCCGGCTCAGAGAGGTCACTTTCTCGGCGCCGTTAAATGTTGACACCTTAAAAATCACGTCCCCAAATGAGCGTTTGTGTCGGGGTCGAGGGATAGCCAGGCTAACATCTTTGACTCAGGACCAACGAGCTCTACCATTTGGTGTTTTGAGGAGATTTGAATTTCTCCTCCATCTTAATTAGCAGGACTGAGAAGGTCACTTTATCTCTTGGAGGCTTAATTCATCATGCTGCAGTTTTTCATCATCATGAAAATATAAATGGATGTGGAAAGGGGGAAATGAGTGGTTAGGATCTTTCATTTGGTGCACAAGCCTGCCTTTGCCAAGGCTTAGTACAGACAGCCAAGTAAACAAACAAACATGTCCCATAGAAATGTCTCATCACGTAAGAGTGGGAAGGACTTGGATTTGGGTGTCGGAAACCCCAGCTCTTCACTGTTACGTGAGCCCTGGCAAGTCACTTACCCTCTCTGAGTCTCGGTCTCCTCATCTGCGCACAGAGACATCCAGTGTCGTGGCTCATTGTGACTGTCAAACTAGCAGACTTTGTGTAAGGTCCGAACCGTGTCTGATAGTCTTAAACGGTTGTTATTCACGTTGCTGTAATAGTACATATGAATCTTCTTTGATGCTAACAGGAAGCGATAATTTATGCAAGTCGTGTAAGTGTAATGTAAACTCTTCATGCCTTTATACATGCAACCATCAGAGCACGTAAGAAAAGTTCTAAGGCTTTAAAGCTGTTTTAGTTTTTAGTTCACTATTTCTCGGCTGCTCCTTTCAAATCCTTCTTATCCAAACTTCCCCCATAAATTGTGAAAGAAACTTTTGTAAGGCAATCTACAACAGTTATGGCCAAAAAAATAACTAACTAGGAACCTGGTGTGTTTTAGAGAGAACGTTACATTTTTTTTTAATTTTTAACATTAATTTGAATACTGACTTACATTTTACTATTAAAACCACTTCATCAGGTTTATGTGCCCAGATTAGGGTTAGAGCCCTGGCTGGTGCGGCTCAGTGGACTGAGCACCAGCCTGTAAACCAAAAGGTCGCAGGTTCGAATCCCAGTCAGGGCACGTGCCTGGGTTGTGGGCCAGGTGCCCATTCGGGAGCATGAGAGGGGCAACCAATCGATATTCCTCTCACACATCGATGTTTCTCTCCCTCTCTTCCTCCCTTCCTTCTTTTCTCTCTAAAAAGAAATAAATAAAATATTTTTTAAAAAAAGAAGGGCTAGAGATAATGTGTCATGTCACTGAGGAATCATGTGTGTCTTTAGATCACCAAACAAAGTGTATTTACGGAGATGACAGGTTTCGACGCGGAAAGTCATGCAACTCTTTAAACTGTAAATGATAAACTGGGATTACATAGGACCCTTTTATTTCTCTAAACAGAAATAGCTCATGAAGTAAGACTTTCATTTTGAGAAGTCGTAAAATCCTGGTTTGGGCACTCTAAAATCGACAGTGATCCTGAAACCACGCCACGACTCTCGGGGGCCCGGCCGTCGGCGTTGAGTGTCTTCCTCCGCAGTCGGAACCCAGAGTCAGCGTCGAAGCGCAGAAATATCCTCCATAATTGGCACTGCCCGAAATTCATAGAATACATTGCAGTTTAAGTTTTCAATTATGGCTGTTTTCCATGGCCTGACTTAATCTTAGCTCCTTCTTCTTGGCGCCTGTGTAAAGTGAAACTTTCGTCCAGCAGATGGCAGAACACAGCAAACAGAAAACCTTGGGACAGTGTTTTGCTTTAAACCAGAAGCCATTGTCTCCTCCGTTTGACCGCAGAGGGTGACGCCGTCAGGGTCAGGGGCGCAGGCGAGGCGTCTGTTATGCAGGAGTTTGGGTGAGATCGCCCATCGGGCGGCGTGGTCCAGGCCTTGCTTGTAATAATTGAGTTTCAGTAGCAAATCAGCTTCCTTGGGAGAAGGCCAAAGGCTTTTCATAATTGTATTGACAACAAAATGAATATGATAAATGGTGTTCATTCAGTGGAGACAAGATTTATAGTTTTCCTTTGGGCCAGGGATGAAGAGCAAATATTTATAATAATAGTAAAATTTGTTTAAAAGTTACATTATTTGATCATTCAAAAAGCTTTATTAAAATATTTCGAAACACTTTAAGCAGTTTCAGGTGATAAAGTACAGATTCTTTTCAAAGTATTCTAGTAATGTAAAAATGAATAAGTATATGATTAAAAAAAACATGGGTATGAAAGTCATTTATTCTTCCTGAAATATTGATATGTCAAAACGTCAGTGGTGATTCCCACATTACTGCCGGGGAAAGTTTATTTGCCTTTTATCCACGTAAATGTGCGTCCTTCAATTTGGTAGACCGTCCTTAGCATGCGGAAGAAACATCCTATAAGAGCACGTGTCATCTTACAGTCAAAACGCATTTTATTTATGGCGATTATTTGACAAAATGCTATTTTAGTGGTTAGCTATTTAATTCAAAAACATTTCTATAAATACTGACTGCATTAACTGCTGCAGAAACTACATTGCTCATCACTCTGTCCCTCCAAAACTAAACTGCCTGAAACTACCCAGCAACCACGTTGATAAATTGTTCCCCTACTGGAGAACTGAGGAAGAATCATGGATATACTTCCTTGCTCCCGTAGTGAGAATGCAACGATATAAAAGCACCTTATCGTACAGCGTATTAAGTCACCTTGTTTAAACTTTCCCCTGGTCGTATTTAGACTGAAGTGTCAAAAGTCCAGAGGGAAGTTGAAAAAAACTATAGAAATATGTATAACGCTCTTTCTGGCTGGTGTTTTAATTGTCATGGTCTGACCTGTAGGTCCACTGGTTTCTGATCAATCGGTTCCGGCTATTAATGCGCATCCGAACGTACAGAGATGAGGCGAGACAACGGGCCTGGTAGATGAGCACAAACTCTGGGATAGGGCCGTCTCAGACTCCGTCCCGGTTTCACCACGGAACAACTTGTGAGGTCCTGGGTGAGCCGCTTAACGTCTCCGAGTCACAGCGTTCTGTTCTGCAGAACAGGGCCGTGACCCCTGGCTCACAGGGGTGCTGTACAGCGAGTGAACTGACCTACAGAAGGGGCCCAGGACAGCGTCTGGCTCGACGGAGATGCTCTTCCACTGTCATTTCAGCTCAGTCCCGACAGCGGTGAGACAAAGGAGACCGTTCCCTCACCCGGCAGATTTTGCTGAGGGCTGTGTCAGGTTTTGTGAAGGATGTAGATCACTTTGGGTCAAATCCTACCCCAAAATGAGCTTACGGTTTATGACAGTTAGACCTGGTTAGAAACCTGCATCAATGACTGTAATAAACTATAAAAGGTGATAAGTGCCTTCAAGATACAAATGGAGCAATTGCGTTTAGCTGGGGAATCAGGAAAGGCTCCGTAAAGGTGAAGTTTTGTTTGTTTGATTTTTTGGGGATCTTATCCAATACGTAGAATTGGACCATTGGAACTGCACGGTGAGATCCTTCCAGTTGGCCGAGGCACAGTCTCAGGGAGGGGAGTGGTGGGGAGCGGTTACAGATGCCTCTTCCTTCGTGGTTGGAAACGCAGGTTGTCGGGAACCCTTGAATGTCAGGCCGAGGGGTTTAGACCCTTATTCCATAGACAGCATAAAGCAGCTGATTGCTCGGACTGACTGACAGTCAGAATTCAGTTGTAAGGACGGAAGAATGAGCAGTGTCTTGGGCAGACTGCAACAGGGAAGAAAGTGAGCCTGAAAAGTCTCTGTTCCGCACGCATTTTTTTTTTTTGAGTGCCCTGTGCCAGGCACGAGGCATGAATAAAAGGCTCGCTCTTTACAAGAACGAATACAACCGATTGCTCTTCGGAAGCTCACAGTCGAGTGGATGTAACAAGTAACTAACCAACAGCCAGTGTGTTCTAACAACAGTGCACGTAAAGGACCACGTGCACGTGTGAGAGGAGGAGACTGGCACGAAGAGTGGGCTCCCCAGCGAAGCGAACGTCGGCCTCGGTGTCCAAGACGGACAGGCAGGCGCTGGCCAGGCAGATGGAGCGGGCAGGCTCCCGGCAGCGTTCGCCTCGTGAACAGAGAGGTGCGGCGGCTTCACGTTCGCGGCGCCCTTAGAGGAAGCTTGGAACTGGCAGGCTCCCTCTGTGCCCGCATCCTCGCACCTCGCCTCCTGGCTGTTTCAGCAGAAACACTTTTGTTGTCTTCTAGTGTATTGCGACGCTTTCTCTGTTGTGACATCCCAGAGGGAAAGAATTAGGATTTTGCTCATTTCTCTTTGGGGGTGCTGGGGGTTGGCACATAGTATAGTAAGTGCTAATAACTACAGGTCGGGTGGGTGGGTGGATGTTGTCAGGAAGCAAACCTCACACACCTTTCATTTTTCTCTGTATCGGGCATCTTACACGGTAATACCCTGTCCGGATGCTTTTCGTTGTTCACTCATCTGACGCAGACCTTGGGAATTCATTGAGAAGATCTAGGCAAAGGCAGTCAGATCCTCTGCCCTCCTCCCTGAGGGCTGCCACGGCCTTCCTCCCGCCCGTGTGTGCACAGTCCTCGCAAGCCCGCGGGAAAACTGCGAGCGGGTCCTGACTCTCGCCCCGTAATCTAAGTCTGGCTCTCTCTCTCCGAAGCCCTTTAACCTCCCTGCTGCGTGGGTCTGTGCTCTGCTCTCCGCCGTCCCTCATCTTCTCTGTGGCAGCCGCCTCTGTCAGGAGCATATTAGAACAGCTCTCACCCCACACAGGAAAGGGAGCACCCCGCGTGTCCCCCGCCGTATCTCACAGTGAGCGCACCGTGCTCTGAAAAACAGGATGGCCCCGATGCCTGCGGAGCGCCCAGCACGGGGGGCCTTCGATTCTGACTTTTGGGTCTTTCCCCTTTTCCGATGAGCCGTCCAGGTGCTTTCTCACTCGTGATCACGGAGTGTGTGCTCGTGAGGCCTCTCAGCGGGATACGTTCTCGCCCTCGCTCCTCTGGCACTGCCTCGGGATTTCTCCGCGCAGAGCATCCCTGCTGCGTGCCCACCAGCCCTGCTGAGCACGAACTCCCCACGAGTGAAGCCGTGGCTGGCTTATCTCTAGATCCCTGGCCCCCTGCATAGTACCTGGCACATAGTACCTACCATCAATCGGAGCTAAGAAATTTTCTAGTTGATAGGAAAAATCAGTCAATTATACGACAACAGCCAAAATAGAGTTAGTAATCAAGCTCACTGACTTCAGTTTTTCCATTCTTATTCAACTGAAATCTCACACTCGTACACACTCACCTCGTATCTCCCATCTCTGCCTTATTTTCCTTTGTACTACCTTCGAAATATTGCATATCTAGTTTGTTTATTTTCTGTCTTGTTAGAATATAAAGTCTGTGAGGGTAGGGATTTTTTTAAATGCTTGGTTCACTGGTGTCTCCAGAGAGTCTAAAACTGTGAACACGGTTATAGAATAGGCCTTCAATAAATACTTAGGTGAATTGTTTTACTATAAGCAAATGCCGCCTTGAACATGGTATGTCTTAGGGAGATAAAAATATTGCTTTTTGTACTTGTAAGAGCATGCTACTCTTACGCTGGCAGCGGGCTTATTTTCATGGAATGTTATTTCCTGAAGCTTCAAAGTAAAATACACAGTTTAAAAGAATTAAATAGGTAGTTCTATGCTAGCGTGCTGCACCTCATTGTCAGGGTGACAAGTTCACAGCAACAAATACCTGCTGAAGTCTACTCCGCGGCAGGTGCATGCGCACAGGAGCGCCTGGGCCCTGCCCTCCAGAAGCGTGTAATGTAACAGATAAAGCGCTTCGTAGCACTAGACACGGTACCACGGCTATACTCACCCTGTGCTGTGTGTGTGACGGGGGCGAGGGGGCAGGGGTCGTGGAGGCCTCTTAGGACAATTGACATCTATCTGGAAGTCTGGGGGACAGGTAGGAATTAGCAGGGACATGGTAGGGGAGCACAGGTCGACTCGGCCCTTCAGAAACTCACTCTCTGATGGGCAGGCAGAGAACACAAGCAACCGACCCCGATGTGGTGTGTTAGGGGAGATGCTATGCCCAGGTGCCCTGGGCACAGGTGAAGAGAGGTTGACGCCTTTTGACGAAATAGAGCGAGTCTCCTTGTCCCAAGGGAGGCGACACTTGAGCTGGGTGTTGAAGACAGGAGTGGGTT
>CM052546.1:5105318-5179632 GCA_028533065.1 Trachops cirrhosus | reverse complement strand
GCAGCAAGCCTGAGCGGTTGTGTGGGTTTTCCCGCAACCGCTTCCCTCGTCTCGGGTTTAATAGTCCTGTACTACTTGTTGTGCAATAAATGAAAACGCTGTTTCGTGTATTTTGTTCTGTGTTCTAGTTGTTTACGGAAGAAGGGAGAATTCTCATGGCAGTTAATTCTTCGCGGACAGAAAAGACTGACGTCTTTTATTATTGCAGTTTGGCTTGGCATTCTTTTCTCTCGCATCAGGGTAATACCTGAAGAGTTTGAATTGGGTGCTGGCGGCTGTGGTGTTCTCCAAGTGTGGTCTGAGGCCTGGAACATGCATTTAAGCAAGGTTCTCACGTGAGTCTTGACAAAGTGGCCTTATGGGGAGAGTATGGAACTTGGAATTGAGTCCCAGAGCTGCCGTTCACTGATTACATGAGCACGGACTCCTGCTCTGTGCCTGACACGGCCGTCGGTGTTCTCACGTGTGTTTCACGGGTGTTCGTTTCGTCCTCGGACGCACTCTGCATACCGGAATTGGGTCCGACACTCGGACAGCGCTGTTTGTCCTTGCTTCCTCCTTCATCGTAAGCTGAAGGAGGGGAGCAGTCTCGATCATCACTGTATTCCCAGTGCCCAGCGTGGAAGTGCTCAATGAATACTTACTGAGTGAGTTAACTAGGTGAGATCCTTCTCGTTACATGGATGGTAAGCTGTGGCTCAGAGAGGTGAGGCAATCCACCTAAGGTCATACAGCTATTGAGTACCCGATCTACGAGTCTTTCCAACTTTACAGCTCATTCATTCTTCTTTCCCTGCCAGCCTGCTAGATGTACCTGAGAAAGGTCACAGTTTTGATGGCTAGACGCCTGGTAGAAATGGTTTTCCTTGTATTCTTGATTTTGTCTTCAGTCCCTTATATTGTTGCAGAATGGCATGGTCAGCGCTGGATAACTGGTAGGTGAATTGTGCCCTGTGTGTTTAAAAAAGAGGACCCTTTAGCCCTGGCTGGTGTGGCTCAGTGGACTGAGTGCTGGCCTGCGAACCTAAAGGCCACCGGTTCAGCTCTGGTCAGGGCACGTGCCTAGGTTGCTGGCTGGGTCCCCAGTTGTGGGCTTGGGAGAAGCAGCTGATCAGTGTTTCTCTCCCTCTCTTTCCCCCTCCTGTTCCCCCTCTAAAAATAAATAAATAAAAACTTCAGCAAGAATTATCTCCAAAATTGTCTAAATTTTTGATGAATCCTTCTTAATAGATTCTAAACACCAAGAAATGGGATAAAATGTGAAAATTCATGACTTTTGCTTGTTCCTTTGTGTCAGGAGAGGCTCACTCTCTGAACCTCACACAGCAGCTTGAGCGGCATGTAAAGCAAAGCAGTAGCAGCACCCAGTCCGAGGCACTGTTCCTTCCGTCTTTGGTCAAATGCCCCTCGGTCCTTACGATCCCTCACGCTTCGTTCTACCCTGAGATAACGTGTAACGTCTCTCCTTTTCCAAGTCACCCACCATAAATCAGCCAGAATGGAAGCTCTTCTTGCTTTTATCGCAAGGGCGTATGCTCCGACCTTCGCATCTGAAGTGTTTACCTGGCTTTTTCATAGCTGACTCAGTGCGTTGGAACCTTTTAATGCAGCCTGCGTGGCATGCGGTCACCAAGTCTATGTGAAGTCTTCCTCATTTTTGTGTGATTGATAGCGCATTGCTCTGCACTGGTGAGAGGAACCGTGTCTATTTCCTGCTCGCTTCCTCTTGCAGATGTTAAGTCACTTAATCCATTTACTTTCGTGAGGAGGACTTCCAAGGTAGAAATGTGAAGGAGAGGAAAAAAACCAGGCTCAACAAGTCTGCACTTGGCTCGCAGGCCTAGAAGTTTTCCAGTACGCGCTCCCGCTCAGGGTTATGAAACCGAAGCTCCCTTTTCTGCAGAGTCACCCAGGTAGTGGGGAGAGGAAACAGTTAATTAATTAATAATTCAATCAAATGCTATAGCCGTAGGAGGGGAGGAAAGCTCTTTCCTTAAAAGCCCGTAGCTCCACGGGTTCCCAAAACTGCTGTCCGGGTCCGTCTTCCAGACTCCCATCCAACCCCTTGTGATCCTGCTGCCGTTGGTTTCCTCTATGTGATTTTTTTCTAAAGATTTTATTTATTCATTTAGAGAGAGGGGAAGGGAGGGAGACAGAGAGGGAGAGAAACACTGGTGTGCGAGAGATACAGTTGCCTCTTGCACACCCCCAACTGGGGACCTGGCCAGCGACTCAGGCGTGTGCCCTGACCCGAAATCGAACCGGCGACCTTTCGGTTCACAGGCTGACACTCAGTGCACTGAGCCACACCAGCCAGGGCATCACCCTCTATTTTAAATGCATATGTTTGTATTTCAAAACTTGCCCCCAACCTCCCTCTTTTTATTTACTATGTCATTTCTTTCTAAAACAGCGTATGTGAAGGAGTTTTTACACTGTGGTGTTATACCAACCGTAGGTTTTATTACTAAACACAACTCAAGACCTTTCAAAAACTTTCTCAGGTTCGCTTTGCCTACCCATTCTTTAATCAATTCAGCTAATATTTCACCTCTAGTCTATGGTGGGCACATGTGTCTCCAGACCTCAGAGATGAATAAAGCGAGTAAGAAGCCACTGCCTTAGGAGTTCAGTAGCCCTCCCACTCCCTGGCCCTGCTTTCCCAGCCTGCTCCTCTCCCGTGTCTGCCACGGTTGCCATTTTTTTAATCCATACTGTTTTTAACTATTTCTCTTGCTGTGTCTGCCACTAGTCATCGACTCCCCAGGATCATGTTCGTATGTTACCATTGGCCAAAAAGATCTGGGCAGTGTCACGCTGTGAATCAAACCTGTGAGTTTTGGATAATCTGCTCACCTCTGGGCTTTGTTTTTTTCATTTTAAAAATGCAAATAACGCCACTTACATACAAAGTGGTTTTCAGAAGTTCATGAAATGATCATTTTCATGTACAAAGGAGGATGAATAAGTGGTTGTTCTATCGTGTCACTTACTTGCAAAAGACAAAAAACAACAACCTCACAAGCGCTTCTGTGGCCCTTTCAGAGAACACGTGATTGTGTCAGCCCAGTATTAGATGTCCTCAGGGAGGACCCGAACCTTCTTTGTCAGCCTTCTCTTACGACTTCCCTCCTCGCTCTTTCACTCAAACCGGAAGTCCTACTCCCTGGATGCAGCCTCCTCTTGCACCAGGATGACATCTTTCGAGTCCCCATTGTGGTTTGGGACCTTGCTCGATGCTCACATATATTTTTCCTCAAGACTTAATTTTGTTCAATATCACTCAGTTTTAGTGTTTAAGAGTGTAGGTCTATATTCCTTGTCTACCTTCCTATCACAGCTGCGCACTGGACAAGTCACTGAATCTCTCGCTGTCCTCCCCTATAAAAGGAGGTAACAACAGTGACTATTATAATGCCGTTGTGAGGATTAAAAATAATACTCCGTGTAACTAACACAATAATTCTCAGTATCAGCTATTGTTATTATGAGAATCTCTAGTTATTTGCTTCTGGTTCAGCTCTGCAGTATATTTCACAAATGATGAGAGAGGTTAAGTGCCCCTTTCAAAGTAACAGTACAGCAAGTAACTGGAAAAGATGGGATGTGAAACCAGAGCTTACCTTTCTGCCACATTATGTACGCGGATTAACCTCTCTGCACGGAAATGCCCTTCCTTATGTCTAACCGGAATAACTTCTCCAGCCCCATCTCAGGGGCCCCCTTCTTCACCAAACTCTCCTTGAGCCCCGCCGGAATGTGGCGTCTCCTTGGACATCCTCCCAGCAGTTTGCCGCTCATTCTGCTACAGTGACTTAAGTGCTGAACCGTGGCCTCTCTGCACCAGGGTGGGCGTTTCCCCTGAAGCAGAGCACTTGGCACCAGGTGGACGTTCAATAAAGTCACTTGAGTTGAGCAGGGGGTCTTTAAGGTCACAGACAGAACATTCTCTCTGACTCTGTCCAGGAACCATGTATTTAATAACACGTCACTGCGCCAGGCCCTACAGTGGACACTGGGTTTAAAGAGATGAACAAGGCCAAATCCCTTCCCTCGGGAATTCATAGTTGGATGAAAGTGCTTTGACCCATTTTGAGTCTACTCTTGTGTACGGTGTCAGGAGGCGGTCTGGTTTCATTTTTTCGCACATGTCTGCCCCTTATTCCCAACACCATTTATTGAGCAGACTAGCTTTGCCCCACGGCATGCTTTTGCCTCCTTTGTCAAATGTTAATTGACCGTAAAGGCCTGGGCTTATTTCTGGGCTCTCTGTTCTGTCCCATTGATCTATATGTCTGTTTTTATGCTGTCTGATTACTATGCTGTTTTGATTACTGCGGCTTTATAGTATAGTTTGATATCAGGCAGCGTGATTCCTCCAACTTTTTTCTTTTTTCTCAAGGTTGCCACTGCTATTCAGGGTCTTTTGTGGTTCCATATAAATTTTTGGAATGTTTGTTCTAGTTCTGTGAGATATGCCATTGATATCTTGATAGAAATTGCAGTGAATGTATAGATTGCTTTGGGCAGTATAGACATTTTAATGATGTTAATTATTCCTATCCATTAACAAGGTATATGCTTCTACTTATTTGTATCTTCTCAGTTTCTTTCTTCGGTGTCTCATAATTTTTCAGGTTCAGGTCTTTTACATACTTGGTTAAATTTATTCCTAGGCGTTTTATTCTTTTTGAAGCAATTGTGAATGGGATTTTTTTTTAGTTTCCCTTTCTAATAGTTCATTATTGGTGTATAGAAATGCAACTGGTTTCTAGATATTTGCTTTTATATCCTGCTATTTTGCTGAATTCATTTATCATTTCCAGTAGTTTTTGGTGGAATCTTTAGGGTCCTGTATATACAGTATCTTGTCATCTGCAAATGATGGCAGTTTTACTTCTTCCTCCCATTTGGATGCCTTATTTCTTCTTCTCGTCTGATTGCTGTGGCTGGGACTCCCAGTACTATGTGGAATAAGAGTGATGAAAGCAGACATGCCTGTCTTGTTCCCAATCTTAAGGGAAACCCCTGTAGTTCTTGCCCATCAAGTATGATGTTGGCTGTGGGTTTGTCATATACGGCCTTTATTACATTGAGGTATGTTTCCTCTATTCCCACTTTGCTGAGAGTTTTTATCATAAATAAATAGATGCTGGATTTTATCAAATGCTTGTTCTACATCTATTGATATGATCATGTGGTTTTTACCTCTTGTTTTGTTTATGTGGTGTATCACATTTATTGATTTGTGGATGTTGTACCAAGCTTGCATTCCCCAGAATAAATCCCACTTGATCATGGCATGTGATCCTTTTAATGTATTGCTGGATCCGGTTTGCTAATATTTTGTAGAGGATTTTAGTATCTGTGTTCATCGGAGATACAGACCCATAATTTTCTTTCTTTATAGTGTCTGTCTGGTTCTGGAATTAGGATAATGCTCGTCTTGTAAATGTTGGACTTAAATGTTAGACTCAAAACCATAAAAATACTAGAAGAAAACATAAGTAGTAGAATCACAGATATTTCTTGTAGCAATATTTTTCCTGATGTATCTCCTCAGGTAAGGGAAACAAAAGAAAAATAAACAAATGGGATTATATCAAACTAAAAAGCTTTTGCACAGCAAAGGAAACCATCAACAAAATGAAAAGACAACCCACTGAATGGGAGAACATATTCACCAATACATCTGATAAGGGGTTAATAACCAAGGCTTATAAAGAACTTATAAAACTCAACACCAAAAAAACAGACAATCCAATTTCAAAATGAGCAAAGAACCTGAACAGATACTTCTCCAAAAAAGACATACAGAGGGCCCATAGGCATATGAAAGGATGCTCAGTGCCACTAATCATCAGAGAAATGCAAATTAAAACCACGAGGAGATACCATCTCACAGGTATCAGAATGGCTATCATCAATAAATCAACAAATTAGTCTTGGCTGGATGTAAAGAAAAGGAAACCCTCGTGCACTGTTGGGGGGAATGCAGGTTGGTGCAGCCACTGTGGAAAGCAGTATGCAGTTACCTCAAAAAATTAGAAATGGAACTGCCTTATGACGCAACAATTCCATTTCTGGGAATTTAGCTGAAGAAACCCAAAACACTAATTCAAAAGAATACATGCACCGCTACGTTCATTGCCGTGTTATTCACAATAACCAAGATTCAGAAGCGGACCAGGTGTCCATCAGTAGATGAGTAGATAAAAAAGAAAAGCTGCGGTGTGTTATGTACGTGGTGGAATACTACGCGGCTGTGAAAAGGAAGGAACTCTGACCCTCTGAGACAGCACGGAGGGACCTGGAGAGCACTACACTAAGTGAGACAAGCCAGTCACAGAAAGCCAAGTACCGTGTGACTTCGCTCAGGTGGAATCTAATGAACAAATGAACTCACGAGCATATTGTGAGAGACTCACAGATAGAGAGCAGGCTGACAGCTGTCAGGGGGTGGGGTTTGAGCAAAAAGGGAAAAAAAAGAAAAAACTCACGGACACGGACAACAATGTGGTGATTGACAGGGTGGGGAGGGTATGGGGGGAAATGGTGATGGACGGAGACTTGACTCAGGGTGGGGAACACACACACAGTGTACAGATGATGTGTTGATGTAGAACCGTGCCCCTGAAAACCATGATTTTGTTAACCAATGTCACCCACATAAATTCAGTACAGAGGTGGGGAAAGTGCTCTGAAACCGGAAAGTTATTTTTCAGTAGAGGCATTGTAATGAATCAGGTGACGCAGACACGTGAGCCGTGCAAATGAGTTCTCTCTTCTTATTCGTGCAGACACAGTCGTCTCCTCCAGCTGCTGCACCAGCTTGGACTACATCGTCACCTACCTCTTCAAGCACATAGCCAAGGAGGGCAAGAAGCCACTGCGATCCAGAGAGGCCACCCAGGCCGGTCAGAGACTGCTGCACTTCATGCAGCAAAATCCAGACGTCCTGCAGCAGGTAGCTACCTGGCGGTTGGTCGCCTGGCTTAAGAGACCGCGTTTCCCAAAAGCCAGCCTGGCCCCAGAGTATCTCCGAGAGCAGCCGGTCTTGCGGGGATTCTTCGGCAGTTACTCCCTAGGAGGGGTTCCCCTGGAGGTGGGAAGTAAGTACACCGGCCCTGGGGTTTCCAGCCTCAGGAGCTCTCGGAGCCCTTCATCTGCCCGCAGTGAACTAGAATTCAGAAAGGGGCCAGCTCTTCCGGAGGCCTGGGAGGAAGGGAGGTGGAGCCGGAGCTAGAAATGGTCAGCCTCTGACTCCCCCCCGGAGCCTGTAATAATGTCGTCTTGTGTTGGCCTGGTGAACACTCGGGGATGTGGGCAACTCCCATCTGTCCCAGGGAAAACCTACTAGGAGCTTCCCATTTATCATATCGTGGTGGGTGTTTTCCCGGTCTAAGATGAGAAATCAAGGTCCAGCTAGGTCATATTCCCAGGAGCATTTAATAATAAGTAATAAAGCCACAATTTCTTTATTGTCAAATGTATTTTCTCAGTGGCTAATATGAGTTAGGTCCCAGTTTAATATTGTTTTTATTTTTTCTTTTTTTATGATATTTTATGGATTATGCTATTACAGTTGTCCCAATTTTTCCCCCTTTACCCCCCTGCACCCAGCACCCCCTACTACCTCAGGCAGTTCCCCCACCATTGTCCATGCCCATGGGTCACACGTATAAGTTCTTTGGCTACTCCGTTTCCCATACTGTACTTGACATCCCCAGGCTATTCTGGAACGACCTATTTGTACTTCTTAATCCCCTCACCTCTTCACCCACTTCCCCACACCCCTCTCCCATCTGGCAACCATCAAAACGCTCTCCACATCCATGATTCTGTCTCTGTTCTTAAAAAGCTCACTTCAACAAATCACCATAACAGTATGCGTTAAAAAATACACATGCCGTTATTTCAAAAGAATAATGCCATTTTTCTATGGAAATACCATCACTCGGATATTTGCCAGTTTCACTAGGTTTGGAAAATGATACCTTTGTTGTGCTTCCAGTTCTGTTTTGCCATATTATCTCTATTATAGTCTGGTGTGCAAATGTAAACACTTTACCATGGCCATCAACCAGCAAATAAGTGTTTTGCAATCAACAGACGAGGCCACTCTGGATGAAACAGAAGGAGACAGCAGCCATGGAAGGGGTTTTCTTCCTGGCTGTCATTTTTTGCTAATATTTAAATGAAACTATGAGAATTGTATTTGTGGCAATGTCTCAGTTAACCAGTTATTTTCCTGGTGGGGAGAGGTGTAGTTAAGATTTTGTGTAAGTAGGCAAAGTGCTGTAGGCTTGTTAACTATTTGGTGTGACCCTGGAATTGTTACATATTAGTGATACAGTGAACAGAAGAAGAAGGTAACTTACATTTATTGAGAACTTTCTATGTACAAGGTACAAGAGCAGTTAAGACTCATAAGACATCATTTCTCTCCTTAAAAAGTCTCCTGTCGGGTGGGACAGAGAGATAAGTAACTAACCAATTATATTATGATGTGATTGATATAGCGATGACAGGGTGACATGGGAGAAGAGGACTTTTAGAGAAGTCACCTCTTTTCCATGCCCCTGAACAACCCTGAATTGTGGGTATCATCATCCCCATTTTACAGATGAGTAAATTGAGGTTCAGAGAGATCAACTGGGAAGTCCGATGTGAAGGAAGGTCTGTTTGACTCAAAAGCCCAAGTCCTCACCACCTATGCCATTGATTCTCAAGGGCCTCGTTGGTGGGGATAAGGCCTCAGATTCACCTAGACTGCCTTTCCTGTCGAGAGCTGGGCGTGCTTCTCCTCCCCCCTGCCCTGCCCACCCACTGCGGTCGCCGCTGGCACTGTCGGCTGTGCCCTAGGTGTTTTGCAAGGAGTAGGTTGAGAACCACAGACTTGGAGAATGGAGCCCCTGGAGAAGATAAACACCCGTGGATTGGCCAGGGACAGGACCCAGCCCCCGCCCCACCATGGCGAGCAACAAGTTCACCCCAAATGCCCCCTGCCAGCACTCAGCCGTGGTCTCAACATTGTCCTACAGGCTTTGGCAGGAACTTTGACGTGGGTGGAAAATTTTAGCAAAAATCAATAGGCCGTCGTCCCAGACAAGTACTGCCAGGCAGTGCAGAGCAGGTCACGTGGCCGTGCGGGGCGCCATCAAGTTTGTCTGCACTCAGAGGTACCGTGCGTTTGTTGCTCTAAGTAATTTCTGTGTGTTAATAACACTTGGTAACCCTTTACTTTGTAGTGTATGACTAAGTAGTGATACATCTTTATTAACAGTGGAATACATTCTATTTATTTGGAATGTAGGCTTTCAGATAGCATTTTAAATATTAATGACTGGTATCTGGTAGTCAGCATAAATATGATTTGCATTAGCACTAGGTTATATCATCCTGAGTGCCTCTGATGTCAACTATTGGGCCTAGTAATATCTGACATCATCTCCTTAGGTCACTGACAACTTTGACCTCTATTCTTATGCACAGTTTCTGTCGTCTCAGAAGCTCTTTTGAATTGATTTGAAATTTTGACTCTTCCCTTTATGAGGCAGTAAAATTGATAATTATTCAGATGGGAACTGAGCGCTGAGTGAAAAATCAATTCCACCCGCTCTCTGCTGCGTATAAAATTACTTCTGAGTCGGCTGGACTGAACGGATGGCCGGAGTAAAAGCAGCAGGCAGGAGTAGTGGGAAGAATTAGCTGGACAGAGCTAATAGCCTGGAGGGATGGACTTGGAAAAGAGGGAGTGGGCCAGTTGGGGGTTATTATGAGCAAGGATGGGTCCCATTGATCATCTGTTTACATCAGCTTCCCAGACCTTATAAATCAGCCCTGAAGAGCGGCAGAGCCCAAGACGGGCCTCTTACCAGAGGGACTTTGTATTAGATTATTCTCATTTTCACACTCAGATGAAAAGTGAGCCATTGATTATTCATTGGTTGCCCATTAAACGCTGATTTTATAGATGATTTGCCTATCACAGAAAGTAATGAACAAGGTTGCTGCTTCATAACTGGAGGTTTCAGTTTTCAAGACATCTGTGTCCGTTAAGTAATGCCTAACCCTATTAAAAGGAATGGGTTACAAATTGCTTAACAGTGCTGAAAAACTAGACCCTAATGACTAATTGTGCTTGGAGTTCAGAGCGGGTTTGTCAGCTCTTTAAAACTAAACTGATGCAGCGATACTGCAGTTATTTACTAGTTTGAATTGTTTTTCCCCCCAACCTGGATCTCTGTTGCTAGAAGCATAGTTGCAGGAGGAGCGTCAATTCCAAATGGCAAAAGGTACCTCCCCAAGCGTCCGAGCAGAGGAAGCGCAGCCCACACACAGAAGGGTTTTCGGGCAGCTCGGCGGGCCCTCCCTTTGTGTGCGGCAGCCTGGGGACTGCCTCTCACCCCAGCTGCGTCTGTCCTGCCCTGCCGTGCGGCTTCAGCTCTTCAGTGCTGTTCAACGCATTCTCCAAATGAGTTCTCCGTCACATTTTGCAAACATATCTAACTTAGCAAGCATTAAATTTAGTCCGTTTGAAGACACGTGACGATCAAGTGGCTCCATTTCAAGTAAGAATTATTTTCTAGCCAGCATTGTTTTGACTTTGCAGTTGAGAAATACCCTGTTTACGTATATTAAGAAAAAAATTCCCCGTGTGTTTATATGCCATTAGAAAGATAAACCGAAATTTTCAGAACAGGACAATAGTCACAGTGAGGAGGCCCTAATCGGCCACCGTTATTTAGAAGATGCAACTTCTCGGCGACATTTTTTCAGTTTTACCACTGGTCACGTTGTTTGCATGCATAACCCACAGATCAGCATTCATGTAGTTACCACACAGAGTGAAAGATTTATCCAAATTAGGTAAATGAAGCAGTGAGTTCTGTGGAGTTACAGGGCCGTGTCAGAGACGTGACTAACTCTTTTTCAGATTATAAGAACAGGGTACCGATTCTGAATGCTTCTCTAAGTCAGAATGTCAACTAAAACTAATTGCTCTAGTACGAGTAGCACCGTCTGCTGAAGTACGACAAAAACTACGTGAGCGGCAGCGTTACTGATGAGATTAGATTAGATTATGTGATGGACTTATTAACAGGGTATTTTTAGCAATTATATGCTCTGAAATCTAAATATATTTATATGTTGAATGGAGGAATTTAGGTTTGAATTTATCTTACCCTCATCTATTTAACTGTTTGGATCAAGTGTCAAAAATCCAAACACCCTCCCCCCACCCTACTTTTTGCACTAACCTGGCATTTAACTGCAGATCGTGAAGAGCTGTCAGGAGCTGTAAGAATCATACTCCAGCAGGGACGCAAGCTGAAAGAACATTCGCCCTTTCCCTCAATCAGTCAGTCAATCAATGAAAATTGCTTTTGCACAGCGCTGTGCATGACATACATCCCAAAGTGAATTACAGCGAAAGGGAAATCATCTGCTCTCCTCTCATTTCTGTGTTTAGACTGAAACGGTATTGCTCAACATTTTGACATGCTGTACAAGACATCTTTCATACTTAAGATTCCATTCCGTAACGGTAAGCAGGGGAGAGTGCAGGCGCACGTTTAACTGATGGGGAGATCTGGGCCTGTGGAACCTTAGCGAGACTCTCACTGTGGGAAACACTTAGGCAGATGAAATATATTCATGTCTCTTAGCCTCTTAAAAAATGATTAGCCACATTTTGTAATGTTGTTAAAGGCATTTCTCGTGAACCCTAAATAGGATGTGTGCCCTCCGCGTGACCCATTAGCTCAGTCTGGCTGATGCGCAACTTTATTATCAGAAATATGGCAGTAGATTGAGATCAGAAACGCACGCTGACAGGCGCTCGCGAGAGGACCAGAGGATAACGTGGACTGAAACGCGGACTGAAAGGGTTGAAGGAAGCCAGGGGTCGGTCGTTAGCGAAAGCGGAAAACAGAAGCTCCCGAGTCAGGGTACGGTTGGATTCTGCAGGTGCTGCCGCAAGCTCGGCCTCCACAGCCCCCCACCCCCCGCCACCCCGCCTGCCCCGTGTGTTTGCGCCTAGGGAACAAATGACACCTGCGAACCGGAGGCGCTCGCTCCGGGCAGGCACTGGCTGAGGCTCTTTACGGACGTATTTCATCCGGTCTTGTCATCACAGTACCTCTGTGACGTGATCTCCATTTCACAGATACAGAAACCGAGGCACCAGATGATTAAGTAACTTTCCCAAGGTCACCTGGTCAATAAGTAGAAAAACGAAAATTTGAGCCTTGGCCCGTTTCACTCCCGAGTTCAGATGCTAACCACAAAGCTGTAGCCGCTTGGCGACTCCTCTGAAAGAGTGTGTGTATTTTAGGCACTAGCAGTGCGGGCAGTCGAGCTCCCAGGAAGTCCCCCCGGGGCCGTCCTTGAGGTAGAACGATTTAGAGCGTCACCCTACACCTCAGCACGGTGCTACAGCCGGGGCGAGACAGATGGGCAGTGACCCAGAGAGGCAACGGGCAAGGGACAGGAAGGTCGCCGTGCCAGCTGGTGCCAAGATGCCCCGTGGCCCCCGCCGTCCCCGAGGCAGCGCGAGCAGAGCTAACAGGGTCTCCTCGCTCTCCTGCTCCACCCAGACCCAAGCGTTAGTGCCATAGCCAGGCATTGAGGGTGTGAAATTTAGCAAGACGTGTCTCCTTGAGAAGAGCAGAGTCAGCAGTGCGGCTGTCCCCCGATGCCCCTTTGTGACGCTCCTTCCATGCCTCTGAGGTGGCTCCCGGGCTTTGCTGTCAGCTGGTAGTGGCGGGGCGGACGCGGCATGGCGGCCGGGTAGTGAAGTGCGGAAGCAGCGAGTGTCCTGCGTCCACCCCACAGCCTGCACATCCCCAGTCCTCCTCCTGATTCTCGTCACTGACTCATCGGTACAGAATGCCGTTTTTCACCCCCTCCTGGTCATAAACAGCTCCTCTTTTCTAAAGGAAGCTGCTACTACTGAGCACCAGTAGCTCTATCAGAGGTCATTCTTAAGGTCTCACATTGGCAAGTCCCAAGCCAACAGCCAGGTTCCTTTGAGCCTCCCTCTTCTCTCCCTTCCACTCTGCAAGCTAAGGGGCCTCTTAGAGCCGAGCAGAAACCGTGAATGAGGTAGGCTGGGAAGAACACGAAGCCGAGTGCACATTCCTGTCTGAAGGGGGCAGCGTCCTCACAGCTCCAGCCAACTGCTTCCCTGCGAGAAGGGAAGGCTGGGTGTTGCCAGGTGCATTGAGATCGACCCCCAAAGACGAGCCAGAGATCAAGATTTCAGAGTGTTGGCCGCTCACTGAAAACTGGACGCAAAAAATAAGAGGACTCTGCGGGTCAGCACTTATGTCTGGTCACCAGTTTTGCACCTCTGTGTTCCATGGTAGCAGAGAATTTCAGAACTATCAGGTCCCCCAGTGCACACGGCCCCTTGAGTTTCTCGCTCCAGCTCATGTGGCGCGGCTACAGTGGTATTTTTATTTCTCTCTGGCGTTTTGAGAATTTTCAAAGCACACTTTTTTATTAGTTTTTAAAGGATGTGTTGTTTTGCATACAGAAGGGGTGCAGTAAAGTCTAATTATTCGGGAAGAAGTCAGAATGTCCAGAAGAACCAGGGCTGGACCAAATGATCTAGGTAACAGCCAGGTGATAGACACCCGCAAGGGAGAATGACGAGCGTGTGGCCACCACCGCTACGGGTCAGTTTAGAAAAGTAGAGTTTGTATTTTTAAAAATAGAGAACACTCTTCTTTCATTTAAATGGCATCTTATCCATGGTATTAGAAATTATTTGTCCATCTTTAGAAGGAAGATTTTAGTCCGTATCCTTTGTCATATATCATCTTTGTCAGTTTGACCTCATTTTTGTTATGGAATTGTTGAATGGCTGTTTCAACTGCAACCAAAAAAAAGTGGTATTTTAAAACAGAAAAACCAGTTACAATAGTAACCTATTCTTGATTAATAAATCATCAGATTAGCATTATGGCCATAATACCTGTCTTTCCAGAATCCCTTGTTTTCACCAAAGATTATCATCATCTCGGTACTCATCCCAGCCTCTCGCAGAGCCTGGCACCTTGTACTAATTGATGACTGTCTGCAAAGCAAATGAAAAAAAAATTAGACTTCCTAAGTCCAGTCTGCAGGCAGCAGCGTGAGGTATCAAATCATCATGATCATAGACCCATTACTGCGTAATAAACTCAACGGTGATGCTAAGATGAGCTTATGGTATGTTACTATATGCTACCTCTCAACCCTCCAAAGTTCCACAAGAACATCTCACTCCACACTTGGGCGAAGAAAGAAAGAAGTACTTCAAATATAGTTCCACGATATGGTTAACAGAACAGAGAGGTGTTTGGGGTTTTGTTTTTTTTTTCACTAGGACATGTGTTTTTTCTACCTCTAAGCACAGTTTAAAGATGTAATCCATTGGTAGTGTAACCGCCCTTATTAATTGAAAGGGATGGAATCTGGCAGATGTAGCCCAAACCAGCAGAGAGTTGGGTGACTAAGCAACAGCAAGGACACCATATTGAGTGAGCCAGAATTCAGTCTCCAAGTCATTTATTTCAACCGGTGACAGTACACTTAAACTCCTGTGCCTCGGCGGTGATTGATGGTTTAATATCATATATAATTTTTTTAATGAAGGAAAACCATTTAAATATGTTACCATTTGCACTGGTATTCTCCCATGTACATAACTGCATTTAATCATTATGGGGATTGTTTTTGTACTTGTGTAATTTGTATCCAAGAAATAACTGTCAAAGCCATCTCGCGCTGTTGCGGGAAGTGGTACCGTGCGCTCCGCACTTGAACAGATTCATTCTTCCCCGCACATAATTAAGAGTGTTGGAGCTTTTCGCTGCCACCACATAGGAATTCCGCGTTTACATTTCTGAGGGTGAAAAATTAGCCACACCGCGCTTTTTCGGGTTCCCATTTTCTGGGGCTACGGTACTTAAGTACCTTAGTTCTGTACCAGTGTATGATTTGAAGAGTTTGATTTTAAGACTTTTAATATTAAAATACATAATAAAATTTTATTATCTAATTACAAGAGGGCTTAGCCTCTTATTAAAGTTGCTAAATCAGACCTGGATTAGCATCATAATGGCACAGTTTGACACGGAATACTCAAAAGTCAAGTTCGGGGAAGGGATGGGTTTTTGTTGTTGTTTGGGGGGTTTTCTCCTCCGTCCACCCCTGCTCCCCCCTCGCCCCAATAACAAGGGTGAAATGCATGCAGGGAGACAAACAGGGGCAGTTTGGAGCGCTGGGGAAGGAGCCGAGGTGTCAGCCTAGCACGGTACCCTTAGGCGAGGCAGCTGGTCTATGTAGCCTTTTGTTAATCTGCTACTGGTTTATGTAGCCTTTAGGCCGGCACCAGAAACAATCACTCCTACAGGGTCAGCTGCTGGTCAGAAGCAAAGTAAGAAAAGATTCTGCCTTCAGATGCGCAGCCATAATTTCTGTACAGCTGGCACCTGCTACTGGTGCGCAGCGTGAGGGTGAGAGGTCAAAGAGGCAGTTGTTCAAAACTCAAGAATGGCTTAAAGGGACTTGTAGATTAATCTGCTTTATTAACTTCTGTATATTAGATAACTATTGCTGTGAATGACAGTACATCTTTTTGAATAAGTCTCATCTCTTTCTCTTTTAAATTAGCTTTTGAGTAATGAATATTAAATAGAAAGCATTTCAGGAGTAATTAAATGAAAACAGAATGATGTCATTTTGCAATTATACTTGTGTGTTTATAGAATAGGGGAATTATAATGTTTTCCAAGGAGCCCACTCCTTCATAAAAGAAGAATTTGAAATAAATAAGCCGCATGTCCATTAGCCCTTGCGTTTAGTCTGAAAAATACGACACGGTTTGTGACTCAGCGCGAAGTCGTTGGGTGCCAGCGGCTGCACGGGGCGCTCCCAGGGGCTCCACGCGCGCTCGTTACGGATTAGAGTGGCCGCGGCCCGTCATCCTTTCATCTACAGTTCAGCGCCGTGCCGCTGTCAGTCCCCAGCAGATGCTCTCGGAATCGCCGAGGAGCTGCAAAAACCCGACCGGGGGGCACACCTCTCCCTGCCCACTCGTGGACAGCGGACGGACGCGGGGGACGCTTCCTAAGGAGAAGACGCACAGCACTGTGGTCGGCTGAGCCCGATGGGGCGTAACTAGGCCCGTCACCCCAATGGCGAGTGGCAAGCAAGGTGGCTTTAGTGTCTGCGTTAACGGGGGTTGGCACAATTGGCTATCCTTGTAAGTTAAGGATAAAAATAGTTCACTAAACATATCTTTTGTAAAAGCCTCTGCAAGGAAAATTCCTAATCCGTCGATTACATACGGAGACCAGCTCTGGGAGAACGAACAATTCGTGTTCTGAGTTTTGTCGCCGTTGTAGAGAATTCTCAGAAGAGAGAGCACCCCAGATGACCCTGCCTTTCCACGCTGGTGCAGCACGGGCCCCAGTGCTGTCCACCCTTCACGGGCGGGAGCTGTCTGGCTCCCGTCCGCACTCCCAAGCGTTAACACCAGCGCGGTCTTTCTCCTCCGATCGGCATCTCTGTGACCTTGAAGGCGACACCTGAGGTCATTGTCCTGAGTCACTTCGAAGCCAGGCCAGGGCTCCCCAGCAGGGTCCTGAGCCTGCCCGGGTGTCGCAGCGAGGCTGACCGCACTAACCAGAGCACACTGGGTCGGGGGCTCCTCTCACGTCCAAGTGGAAGAACCGGCACACCTCCTCAAAGAGCCAGACCTCTCCTCCACCCGGTCACAGACGCCTTACTGTCTGCGGGCCGCCAGGGCCTGAGCCCTCACTGTGGAAGGGCCACCTCAGACTCAGAGAGAGAATCATGGTGACGAATGATGTGACGGAAAAGAAGTGGAAATAATCATCGCACGCTAGGTTGTGTGCTCAGTGCTTTGTACACACGTCCATACATATACACGTCTGGGGTGTGTGTGTGTGTGTGTGTGTTCTATTTAAGTCTCACCGGCTGTGAGGCAGATATTTTTATGTCCATTTTATAGTCAAAAGAGGGTCGTTGCAGCTCTGGGAAGTCAGGTAGCTTACCCAAAGCCGTCCAGCTGGTAGGTGGCAGTCCCCTTCGGTCCGCAGGACAGAGTTCGGATGGACCGGAAACAGGGCTGGCGGCGTGGAGGGAAGACAAAGGGAGACACGCAGAACTCCGTCGCTCGCAAATCCTTGACCGAGCCAAGGACCCTTTTTTGGAGAATGACTGGACAAGAGGTAAACGCTTGGCACAAGCTGCCTCGTCGGTGCCCCTGGATTTAGAAACCAGCGTTTAGAAGGTACTGGTCGGTCAGCCTCTGGTCCTCACCGGAACTGAAGACTTGAAAAGTCACGAGCCCTGGGCAGCCAGCCCTGCCCTGTGCTCAGAGCAGTGGCCAGTCCCCAGCCAGGGAAGCGCGGCCGACACGCCTCGACGAGAGTCTTGATGGGAGACCAGGCAGCTCCAGAGAGAGAGAGACAGACAGGCTGGGAAAGGCCCTGGCAGCCCTTGTCCCACTTGTAGGTCCCCGAGAGGCCCGCTGCTCTGCCTGGTCCCGGGTCCTCACGTCAGCCCTCTCCGGCCTAAGTTTCGTCCGTGGAGGTTGCTGTCCTCGCAGACAAACGAGTCTTGACTCAGGGAAGCTGCGAGGACAAGACGGACCAAGGAGCATCGCCCCCTGACGCAGAGGAGGGTGCACCAGACGCGTCAGGTGCGCCTGCGCTCTGAAAACCAGCCGCTTTGCCCTGCGCCCTCTCTGGCCCCAGACTGACTTCACACTTACTCTTCCTGCACACTCCAGGCAAGAGCGAAAATCAGCTTCCCAACGCCCTCCTTTTTTACATGACGTCTTCATACCTAAGCCTCTTCTGAATCTCTGTCCTAACGGGCAGATAAGGCCAGTATGGATGTTTTCGAACTTGGGAGTCCAGGTACATCAACAAGTGTATTCTCACAGTGCCTGCGTGGGGAGAGCACGCAGAGGTTCAGAGAGGCGAGGTAACTTGCCCGCAGTCGCACGGCCAGTAAATGCCGGTGCCTGGAACACACCCGCTCCAGGGCGTTCACAGCCCCCACGGTGCAGGAGCGAGGCTGCGCAGGGCCTTCGCCTCTCCCCCCTTCCTGGCTTTCCTTCCTGCCCGCTCCTGCCTGCCCCAGGGAGGCGGCAGGATAAACGGCCGGGCCTCTCCTGCCGCCTCTCCTCTGAGTGGCATTGTGCGCGGTGTGAGGAGCTCTTTGAGTTTTTGAAAGACTGGGACAGTATCAGGTGAGAGTTGGCTTAATGATGGCGTGACTTACTCGTTTTACAGTTATTGCTGGTTTTGCACATACTTGAAGGGCAAACTGTGTGAGATTTTCCCGAAGTGTATTGGCGTGCTGGTGCTGTGGGTCAGGCCTCATCTTCATCTCTGCCTTAACTCTCAGGGAGTTCAACCCACAGCAGTAACCTGCGGGGCGGCCGCAAGCTTGCATCGTACGCCAGGGAAGACTTTCTTCTGGATCGCAGTCTGGTCGCTACTTGAAGAACAAGGTCAAGGCTCCCTGACCCCCGACCTTTCGTGAGTTAATGCTGCTTCCTATGCTTTGCGACCCGGACGACTCTTTCGTGTCGACTGTGTAGCCCTTGTCGTGCTTAGGGAAATACAGGCTCGGTGCTTCCGGACGGAGGCAGTTCCGTCCTCCTTTGACAGTTGTTCCATTGCAGATTCTCTGCGTCGGTTGAGGGGTTTCTACTTTATCACAATCGGAACAGACAGGTTTTGCAGTCAGCATCCCCAGCATGGAACAGCAGTTCTGTGCTTCCTGCCTGTGTCCTTGGGTTAGTCACTCCACCGCTCTGAGGGGAACAGCACCTCCTCCTGGAGAACTCTGTGCCTTACTCGAACCAGAAGAGGCGGCTGCACTACTCCGCCCTGTGGTCTCATGCCCACACTCCCCAAGACTTGAGCCAGCGCTCACTGGCTTCGAGCTCTCCCCCTCCATCACCCCCTCAGCCCGCCCCATAGCTTGGAACACGGGTGCCACGGAAAAGCAAAACACTCACGGGCACACTTAGTTGAGGTCATAGGAACAAAGAATAAGAAATAAACTGCCAGGAAGTACAACGAAGGAAAGTGCGAGACCCGAAGAGAAATCTCTTAGGCCCCAAAGAGACCCAGCAGAAGGAAAACCCGAAGCAGGAGCCGTGCGTTAATGCCCATACTTAATGTGGCATCTCGTTTTAGATGGGACAGAGAAGTTCCACTCGGGGAGCTAAAAGCGTCAATTAGAGTTAAGTGCATTTAGGGATGATTTCTCCGAGACCCTTAAGATTAGAAGGAGACAACTTGATGGGCGGACAGCAGGAGATTAATAAATACGTAGGCTGTCGTGCTCCCTGAGGCTACGGGGACTGCACTTTATTCAGCTCTGTACCACAAAACCTGCCATACAGTAGGAGCTCAATACATGTGTTGCGTGGCTGCACCTAGCGCATAATAAGAGCTGAAAATACAGTATTGGCTTTAACTGCCTGCAGAATTCCTAGCCCCTCCAGAAGCTTGGACTGCTTCAAGGGAGGCTGCCCTTTAAGGGAGAAGCCCCGCCCTGTGCAAATGCTGTGCTCCCCATCCCACGGAGGGAGCAGGCCCTCCCTCTCTGGTGTTTTTTCTGAGTCCCCTGAATTACAGAGAGGCCAGAAACAAATTGACAGAAACCTGGAGGAGAGTAACTCAAGTGATTTAGGAGAATGGAAGGGTTGGCTTATGGGGCCAGATTAAAGAAGCTAAATATGTATAGCCGGCCTAAGTGACAACTAAATGGGGCATTTGATAAGTCTATAAATACTCGGAGGATGTAAATGCCAGGGAGGAAAGGGAATTACTTAGCCTGGCACAATGGAGTATTGGCATAATGGGATAATATTAAGAAAGGGAAAATGAAGGTTGAGCATCAATAAAAAGCTTTCTGACAAAGGGAACCGTTCCTGACAGGGGACACTATTAAGTTATGTGCTGTGGGCCAACGAAGGAATGGCAGTGACGCCTCTCCGGGCGCTGGCCACAGAGCGGCAAGGCGGGCGCCGAGGAGCGTCCTGGCCGAGGCCCGGGACCCGCAGGCAGCCCGTCCGTGGCTTCCCCGCCCCGGAACGGCACGGAACATTGCATCTTCTTGGAAGAAGTCAGGTGGCCCAGACCTCCAAAGGTTCTGTCCCCTGGTTATAGCTCACCTTTCCACGTCACTGCTGGAAGCGTTCCTGTGCCAGACTGGCCCTCGTCTCCCTCCCCAGCCCCCCAGAACTGCTCGTCACCCCACTTCTCCCCACCTTTGCACCTGCCTGCCCTTCTTCCCACCTGACCGCCTTGGCTCATTCCCTGCAACACACCGGGGGTCCCTGCCTGCCCCTGCAGCCCGAGGCAGTCAGCCAGCCGCCTCTGGTGTCTCAAAGCCCCCTGTGCGGGCCTAGGTTCGAGGCGCTCGCTGTACTGCGTTGTCCTCGTTTAAATGCTGCGCGTGTCCTCCCCTCCTGGACCGTGAGCTCTCTGAGGGCTGGGACCGTGCCTTGCATATCTCCGTCCCCAGGGTCAGACCCCGAACCTGGCACAGAGGAGGGGGTTGGCCAGTGTCTGAAGAAACCACAGAACGGGGTTCGATTCCCAGCACTTTTAGTCACGGTCGTTTCTTAGGGTCCCTGTGTAATTATCAGGGCAAAAGGGCTTGCGGATCTCAGCAGCATCGTGGAACCATCTCCCCGGCCCTGGGCCAGCGCTCGCTGCACCATCTAGACGACGATAAATAAAAGCCCTCAGACCTGGGAGGCAGCGCGCCGGCCGCCGCGGTTTAAATGTGAGCCGGAGCCCAGTCTTCAGCGGAAAGTGCTTCTGAGGGCCCCATGAATTTTCCGCAGAAATACTTTTCCTCCCCACTCAGAATCGTTGTGAACATGATAAGTGAAATAATCCTCCCCTGTTGGTGATGAAGGGTTTTATGTCCATCTAACCAAATCCGGGAGAATGCAGTGATAGATGGGAGGCCGTGAGACTCCGAACCTCCTACCGTAGGGATAATACATTTATTACGGAACACAATATTCATCGCACCCCTCGTGCCGTTACGCCGCGCCTTGCTCTGTTGTGAGACAGGATATCCATCGGGGGGTGCCGCGATGGCTGTTCAGACAGCCGCCTGCTGTCTCCCGCTCCCTTCCCTGACTTCGAGTGGCCTCAGTCAGCGTTTACTTTGTCCCTGAGCGTTTCATACCGCACGTGCCCGTGCTTGTCTGTGCCATGCATGCATATGTACCCTGGTTAGGGTTCATTTCACTGCTCCCCGAGTTCACTGTTGGACTGTTGGCCCCCTAGACCCAGCCACCTCTCCCCCGCGTGTGGCGCTGCCGGGGCAGCCTGGCCCCCAACCCCTTCTCTCCACTGGCAGCCTTGAACTTGAGGCCATGTCCTTAAAGCTCAGTGTTTATCTGCAGCTTCCGTGTCAGGTTGTTTCTTGGAAAGACTTCATTTACTGGGAAGAAAACGGGCATGCAGTCGGGAACTCCTGTCAGCTCTCTGCGTGTCTGCTACCGCAGCCCCGCCAGGCCCTCGTCACTTCTCCGCTGGGCTCTGCAGCGGGCTGCAGCCGTGCCCCCTGCCTGCAGCTGCCCGTGGGTGCCGGTCCCCAGGTCCCCGTCAGTCACTGTTCCACATCGGAAGCCTCACCGTTACTCAACAAGCCCTGCAAGGCTCCCATTTGTGCGCTGGCCCAGACTCCTTTCCGCACTTAGCGTGACCTGGAAGGCGACCTGGGCTCAGCCCAGCCTTCCCCTCATCCTCAGCTCCACTTCTCGCCGCTCAGAAGGTCTCTCAAAAGCTTCCTGGGTAGGGCTCACTGCTTCTCACACAGACCAAGCCCTGTCTCCCGTGCTTTTTCTCATTTTATGTTCTTTTCCAGATAGATCCTCCTTCCCCGGTGATGCTCAGTACATCTGTTAGGATTCAAGTTCAGTGTCACCTTCCTATGAAGATAGGCAGGTCTTTTTAGACAGAGTCACCGCGCATGTGCCTTTGTCAGCCTCCCTTGAGCTTGCACACCTGTTGGCTAATCGGGGACCCCCAGAAGCTAGTGTAAGCCAGTCCCTCACGTGGGACCGTGAGCTAGAAGTAACAGTGTCACATGGTAGAGGAAAACGGCTTTGGCATTGAAAGCTATTCCTCTCCTTTTTTGCCACCATTCCTACCCAGATGAAATCGAAATAATGTTTTTGACAAGTGACGCTTAATTTTCACATCACATTGAAAAGTGTTCTGTTTGATGTTGGCAAGAGAAGAATGAGAACCAGTTTCCCAGATAGTGCTGAGTGGCAAACCCTGCAGCCTTCCAGAGCCCCGGGTTTTCTGGTTTTATTTTAATGCAGCAAGCTGCTTTATGAGGTCTGCAGCCACTTGAAATATGATTTAGTACTCGTAAAAAGTTTCCAATGGATAATGAAGATTCAAGAATGAGACTCACAGTGTAGTGCAGTCAATTTCGTTGCTGTTGCTCTCCAGTACATCTCTGCCATTGAAATGAATTATTTATGATAATTTATTTCAACCATGGAAAATAAAACCGTTTTCATTGTGATGTGCGCAGTAACACTCAGAATAGACACATTACATGCAATACTCTCAATTAATTAATCCTGAAGTTGCATTCCAACTTTATTTTCTATCTTATAAGCTAGGAGACTGGCAGGTAATTCTTTCCCCAATAAACGATGATTCGAGTGAATGTTTTGAGAACTAGGGGTAATGTTGGTAATGGGGGAAATTGAAACAACAGCAAAACTAGGTCGTGGGTTTCCTTAGATTTTACAGGGGGTGGAAGAGTTCTGAAATGTTCTAGGCCGTGCATCACTTGGAGAGAAAGCGTCCCTTCACTTGCTGTGAGGAGGGGTGGCGGGGGAGGGTGCTGTCGGTGTAGATGCGGCATGCAGCCCTGATACCAGACCAGGGCCGGCGGGGTAACCAGTCCTGCAGTGCCTTTATTGGTAAGGAGCCTCTTTGCCAATCTTTTTTTTTTTCTTTGCAAAGCTATCCCTGTTCCAAGGCCCAGTAGACAGGACCCCGAAATGATTTTCCAGAGGAGAAGGGGTCGCCCATAATCGACCGCAATCTTGTTTCTTTGAAAAGAGGCTCACCTCGTCCTGCATTTCATTTGATTGTTTTTTCATTTAAAGAGCTAAACGCATTTTTCTGTTACGAGGCCACAAAGACATACAGGAATTTAAGAGCGTGCTGTGTATATATTAAAAGAGGTAAGGTGACGTAGATGGTGGGGCTCAGTTAATCCAGGGAGGGAGGTACACGCTCGTTTGTCCACTGCTTTTATTTCTCGTAGCATCCCACTGACCCACATGGGCAGACAGTGGACGAGGAGAACAATTGATTCCTTCTCCCTGAAGATGACTAGTGTCTAATTTGAGAAGGATCACGTTTCAGTGTGTGCTGCTCTCGCACGGGGCCTGGGGAGCAGCGCGTGGCCGTGACGGCAGCTCCCTTGTTCCCCCAGCACTGGCAGTCCGGACTCGTCCCCTCTGTGGGCAGCACTCAGGCCCCCCCAGACCCCGGGCCCCCCTCTGCCACCAGCCTCCCGAAGGGCCAGGTACCGTGCCAAAGGGCGCCTCGGCTCAGAAGCAGCTCTGAGTGTTCGGGTATTTCGTATTGGTTGTTCCTCAGAACATCACCTGCTCATTACCTCAGAATCAGGGGCCGCCTGGCTTGTACACTATCCCTCTTCCCATAAAGGCCCCCCACCTAACACATCAGGACACCCCACTCTGCAGACAGGTCCCCTTGGGCACAGCCCTGACCATCCTGCCTTCGTCCTGCACCCCGCCGCCCCAACCTCGATCTAGGCTTTCTGCTGGGTCCCTCACCTGTTCTTAGGTCCGCCCTTCCTTTGTCTAAACCAGCGATTGCAACCAGTGCACCACAAGAATTTTTACAACAAGGAACAAGTATAAAGGACACATGGACAAAAACTACAGGCAGGTGGAAATGGGAGGGAGGTGGGGAGGGCTGGGTGGTGGGCTGGGATGGGATGGGAGTAAAAGATGGAAAATTGAACAACAATTAAAATAAAATTTTAAAAAAAAGAATTTTTACAACATGCAATACCTAACTGTTCAGTCAGGGGCACGGACCTCTTTTCCCATAGGTTACCAAATAAAAAAATGACAACAGCCAACAGAGCAATAGCCGTCCAGCGCAAATGAATCGAAATTATACCTATTCTTTTGTCAGATCAGCAAAACCCATATTTTTTGTTGTGCCACGGAATTTTAGTAGTTAATGTGTGCCGTGAGATGAAAAAGCTTGGAAAGCGCTGGCCTGCCCCAAAGCCGCCTTCTGAGGCCCTCCGCCCGCCCCTCCCGGACGAGGCAGGTGGACTCTCGTCCCAGTGCCGCTCTCCGACTCCCCGGTCAGCGGGCGGCACAGTTGCACTGGGACTGTTCCCTCGTGCAGCCGTGAACGGAGCGGCGGGGTCGGAGCGGGAAGAGCTGGAGTTCCCTAGGTACCTTGAGGGTCTGACCCCCCGAGGGTCAGGGTTCACCTCGTCACTTCAGGTTCAGTTTCCAGGGGTGTCCAGCCTTGTGGCATCTCTGGGCCACCCTGGAAGAAGAGTTGTCTTGGGCCACACAGTTAATATGTTGCGACACGTAATCACAAAACAGATTCTCGTAATGTTTTAAGTCAATGCACAATTCTGTGGTGGCCGGATTCACAGCTGTCCTGGGCCGCCTGCGGCTGCGGGTCAGACACGCCTCTTTCTGATGCAGCTAGGAAGCGAGGGGGAGGGGTTTGGATTTTTCCACCTGTTTCTTAGAAGTCTGAAATGTTTTTGGTTATGTTATTCAGTGTGCTCACAGAAAATTAGAAATGAGAAGTGTTCGCTTTATAGGGACTCGTAGAACTCAAAGGAAATTATCTTAATTTCCCAGTGTTTTCTAGGATGTTAATTTCAGTTGCCATGTACGTGGCATTTTTAGAGGCAGGGAAGCTATTACTTTTAGGAAATATAAAAATGTCCTAAATTTCTGGAAATTCTTGGAAGTGACCGGCCTGCGGCAGGAAGCGTCACCCGGCACACTTGGGCGGGGGGTCCGCTGGGCTCCGGCGTGCAGACGGCCGGGCTGCAGAACGAGTGGGGACACAGAGCATGGCGTCCCCTCGTTCCCTTCTTCCCGGCCAGGTGCTCGCGGAGCGGCTTTGGGCTTCACTTGGGAGAGCGCGCGTTTTCAGAACAGCGGAAACTCTGTCATTCAAAGTCCACGCGGACACGTGTACTGGCCAAATAGCGACGCCTTTTGGACCGGCTCCCATTTTAGGGTTTTGCTGTTGTTTTTGTTTGTGTGTCTGGTTTTCCTGCAGATCTCAGTGAAGTTAGATTGAAAGGAGACTGTAATTGACTTATCTGGACTCAGTCAAGACATGAAATGGGATGCTTCCTGGAGCCACAAGGTCCCGCTGGGCCGGGCCAGGGAGCCAGAGTGAAGAAATGCTGGTGACTTGTGAGGCCTGTGAAAGCGTTAGTGCCCACAGCAGCCCCTCAGGTGGTTGGTATCACCCCCACCTGTACGCAAGGGGCTAAAGGCTCGGGGAAGTGCACGACGTGCCCAGCCTCCCAAGTTCAAGTCAGGCGGGCGTGTGGCCTGGCCGGATTCGGCCTCGGTTCTGACTGGCTCCGAAGCCTGTCCCCACTACAGCATGTTGGTCTCACTGCATTGAGAGGGGTCTCCTGTCATCTCGTGCCGAAGCCCGTGGGAATGGGAAAGGGGGCGAGGAAGTGCTGAGGCAGTGCGGAGTGGGCCGCGCCCTCCCCAGGTGGTCCCTCCCGAGCTGGGCAGAACACGGCCGAGGACAGTACTCAGCTAGGTGTGTTTTTGGACGTAGGCCCTGGGGATGGTGGCCTGGGTCGGGCAGCTGGAAATGGCCATTCTGGCCGCCCCTGTAACAGTATGGGAGCGTGGGCGGTGCCGCTTCCGCCGCATTCCTCCTACTGAGTACAGACTGATGGAGCCTTGCAGCTCAGCGGGGCGGGTGGGCCGTTGCAGAGCCGCCGAGAGCGCGCCCCTTGGGGTCCTCGCCGTTCCACACGTGAACCACAGAGGCTTCCCCCCAGGGAGCTCGCTTCCCCCGGGACAGGCTGCTGTGCTGCAGCGTTTCACCAGTATTCTTCCACGTGGGCGTCCTTCTCCGAAGGACCTTACCGCATGGCCAAGCTGCTTCCCCCACACCCTCCACGGTTATTAGGGAAAGAACTCTGGAAAGAAGCCGCACGTCAGTGCCATTTGAGCAGATTTGCTCACTAATTTCCATTTTTCCGGAAGAGTAAAAAAGGGGAAAAAATCATCCACTTTAGCTAACTTTATTTTTAGAAAAGTATTTTATTCAAACATCCCCTTACTTATTACAGACATAAATACATGCATTCAGACAAATGAATCCACGGGAGAACCGTATAAAGTAATTGGCACATCACTTCAGGATGCTTTGTCAGTTACTAGAGGAGTTCAGTACCTCTAACTTTCATCTTTTCCATTAAAATATCCATTCTGCCTTCACATTGTGAAGCGCATAATATTTTAGACCGTCTCCGTGGATCTGTTAGTTTTGCTTGTCAATTTAATTTGTGGCTCTGTGACTTCGGATGGCTCGTTAGGTTACACGTAGAAACACGTGATCTGCAAACGATGCTCGGCGTCAGGCTGGAGACCTTGCCGCTCCCCGGAGAGGCTGGGCATGCAGGCAGCCAGGGACCGGCAGGGTTCATTCACAGCCAGCCTCAGTGTCACAGTGGCGATGACGATGATGGTGTGTGTGTGCGTGCAGTGGCAGGTGTTTAGAGCCACGGAGAAGCTCGTTGCCGTTGGGATTATATACCTTAAACATCTGTAGCACTTTCCGCTCTTTGCAGCACTTCTTATCTCCACCATCTCATTTGATTCTCGGAGCTTCCTTCTGCTGGAGCATTATTTTCTCTTCATAGCTAATGAAACAGAGAGAGAAACGTTCAGTAACTTGCCCAAGATCGAAGTGTAAATTGGATTGCAAAAATACCGGAGGGTGAAACCAAGTGTCACCAGAGCCCAGCTGGGGGTGGTGTGTGCGGTAGCCTGTGCTGTGGAGTCGCCCTTGCCCTTGCCCTCCGTGGGGAGAGGAGCTCTGGAGCTGTGGAAACGGGCTGGAGGCGGGAGGTGAAGTGTCCAAGAAGCAGAAGTTTCATTCTCATCCCCACGTGAATGCCCACAGCTTGCTTCTCTGTCACTCACCTGGATTTCCAGCAGCCTCAGCTATCTCTAGCCTCCCTCCTTTCATGTCACCTGCACAGGACATGTCCCCTCTGTCCCCAGACAAGTCTGAGCTTGTGTCCCTTTTGCCGTAAGCCCATGGCTGGCTCCCACTGCCATCAGGATGAAGTCCAGATCCTCGGGCGTGGCCTTCCCACCTGGCACTGGGGTCTTGCTTCTGGCCCGCCTGTCTCTCTGCCCTCTTCTGCATGCCCACAGCGCCCACCCAGCCCCGTTTCCTTCGAGCTGTCTCCTGGTGGTCTGCCCCAGGGAGCTTCCAGCTAGTTCCTCAAGGGCAGAGGCTGTGCTAGACACCTGTGTTCCCTTTCCTCCGTTAGCTGCCTTGCAGGCTTCAAATTTAAGAGAATGGATGGATGTACATGTAGGAGTAAAGTGAGTGTGTGAGTGACTGAATCAGACAAGGAAGAACGAGCGCCTTTCGCAGCCAGCGGGAGCAGGCTGTTCCACGGTTCCGAGGCAGGTGTCCCGTTCCTCCCTCTGTCTGAGAGCTGCTTCCCTCCGTGACTTGACCTCCGGTGAAATGACAGGCAGAAAGGAAGGGGAGCTGGGCTTTCGCCTGGCGACCTAGCGTAGAGGGGGAGGCCCCTCAGGGGTGAGAGGCAGGGACCAGTGGCTGGAGGGACTCACAGCAGTGTCTTCATGTGACCCCGTCTCCTAGATGATGTCTGTCCTCATGAACACCATCGTCTTCGAAGACTGTCGGAACCAGTGGTCGGTGTCCAGGCCCCTCCTGGGGCTCATCCTGCTCCACGAGAAGGTGAGTGGGGCTGCAAGGAGGGCCATGGGGGCGGGCCCTGGGCGGGGCAGAAGTTGGACGCCAGGCCTTGCTGCGACAGCAAAGGACAGAGGAGCCACTGAGCTTGAGCTGGGAGCTCCAGCCCACAGGGGCAGAGCCCTGTTCCCCCAGAAGGCCCTTCCCCAGAGGCCTCAGATCTTCTCCAGTTAAGCAGAGGCCTCGGGGCCAGCTCCCCTCGAACCCAGAGCTCGTGCCCAGCAATGCTTCAGGCCCACCCTCATCTCCTCCCCCTGTTCCAAGGGAATTCTGAGCAATAATCCTTTTTGCCCCTTCCTTGGCCTCCTTTTAAGCCTGGGATCCCTGCTGCCCTAGACCGTAGCAGCAGCCCCTCAGGGCCAAACCCAGAGCCAGCCCCCTTCACCCGGGAGCACGGGTCTGCAGTCCTGAAGTGCGTGCTGCCGCCCGGGGGCTGCCTCCGGAAGCCACCCCTGTCCCCCAGCCGTGGGTGGGAACAGCGCGTACTGCTCGGGAGAATGAATTGTCTATACAATAAGATAGTACTGGGGGAAAAGACAGTGAGATTACAGGCAGGCGCATACATTAAAATTCAAACTGAAACCCCAGCCTTGGAAGGAAACTAATGGAAGAAGAAAATATATCAAAAAGAGCAGCGCCGTCTCATCACTCACCTGTGCTGAAGTATCCAATTTTAGCCACATTCGGGAGCGCCGCCATTCATCTTCCCCGGCGTTATTGTGATTTAAATCCAGGCTCTATAAAGCAGAGCAGTTCTTTTAAAATGATTGAGAGGGAATAAGGGCAAATTCAGTGTTTAGAAAAAGCTTATGACATCACAATATTATACTTTACTGATGGAGGCAATATTTCATGGTTTGGGATGAAAAACTAATAATTTTCTATTTGGTGTGAGTCACTGCATCATTATAAAAAGGAAAAATAAGTAGTTCTGTGCATTCCCAATCTTGTTCAGGAAGACAGTGAGGTTACATCTAGTGCCTCTGATACATAGTATTTAAGTATTAGTCTGACTCCGTATTAATTATGTGTGTTTTTGATGTGAGCTGTTTTAATGTGTGACGGAAATTAAATACCATGCTGTTTGGGCTAGGAAGGATAAACTTGTGACTGGCAATGTTGTCTTTGTGCCGAAATTAGGCCCTTTCCAATCATTAGGGGCCGTGTTTAGCATGAGAGCTTTTGTTAGTGCAAAAGCTCACCGATCCCCGAGAGGAGAAGGGGCTGTGCGGGTCCTGTGTGACCAGGTATGACAGACTGTCCCCCCAGAACCAAGCGGGCTCCTCTCGTGCCCTCCTTGGTGGAGCAGCCCCATCCTGACCCGGAAGGGCAGGGACTGGAGACAGAGCCCGGGGTTGCTGGGGGGCGATTCACTGAAACCGTGAAGATGACAGGACCCTCGGCCAGGCCGTCAGTGGCCCAACGTGCTCCCTGGGTGTCAGCCCCGTCCTCCGTCCTCCTGAGCGGCCCCCGCCTCTCCCAGCCGCTCCGTGACGCGTGGAGATGAGAGTCGGGAAGACCTCCGCCTGCCCGGTCCCCACAGAGGAGGCGAGGACTCCGTCAGCCTGAGTCCTAGGCGACAACAGAACGATCACAGCAAGAGGTTTCTGTGAGGAAGGGAACGAGTTGTGTGCAGGGAGCCCTCTGTTGCTTCCTTCTCTGCAAAGGCTCACAGCGCAGGCTGGACCCGGCAGGCGCTCCCCTGCGGGTCCGGAGCCTGGGCAGCTGGGAACTGGTCCGGCCCCTTCCCCGGCCCCTCCCGGGCTAGGAGCCTGACGCCTGCCTTGTCCCCCAACAGTATTTCAGTGAACTGAGGGCGAGCCTCATCGACAGCCAGCCTCTGCCCAAGCAGGAGGGCCTTGCCCAGTGCTTCAGGAACCTGATGGAAGGCGTGGAGCAGAACCTGTCCGTCAAGAACAGAGACAGGTAAGCAAACCCGTAGGCTCCGAGTCTCGGGCAGGTGGACGTTCCAGGTTTGTGGAAAAGAGCTGGGTCGTGCGTAACGCAGCTCACCTGTGCGTGGGGCTGTTCGGGTACACCTCTAACCCTGGCTCCCTTCACTTCCGCCCGACGGTCATCGCTGGGCGTCTGCTTCCTGCAGACATCCTCCTGGCGACTGCACAGGTGCAGAGGCAAACAAGACCCAGACTCCGCTTAAGCTTACAGTCCAGCAGGAGAGATACGAAAAGTAACAAGAAAGCCAAAGAAAGCAAGCTCTGATTTGCTACAAAGGACAAGGAAGGGCTTCCCAGCATTTGAACAGGCACGGGCTTTGAAGTCAGGCAGACTCCAACTTAAATTTCACCCCCGACCTTTGTAGGCTGCGTGGCAGTGAGTGCATCGGCTTCTCTGGTCCTCGGTTTATTTACTGGTAAAACCGCGACCGTGGTCATCGGCTGTGATGTTTAGATACAGAATGTAGTGAAGAGTGGTCCCGAGGACACAGGACTTGCAGTAAATGTTGGCTCCTCTGCACGGCCTTTAAGAGTGGCTGCTTAAAAAAAAAAAAAAGCAGGGGGTGGTGGCTGGTTTTGTGACAGCAGAGACCCGTGAGTCACCCGGGAGACCTAAGTAAGAGGAGCCACACTTAGCAGCTGTGCCGAGTTCTCCGTCCCTTCAGCGCACGGACGTTAGGGAGCACCCACCGTGCGCCAGGCGTGGGGGATGCCCGTGGGGAACTAGCTGTTCAGGGAGCTTCTGCTGGAGACAGACGACATGGAGTGACATTCTCAGGGACAACAACTACCTGTCCCACCTTCCGGTGGGAGCAGTGGTGGTCACGGGCTGCACCGTGGGAAGTGCACATCAGCCGTCCCCGTGGCCTCCCCGTGGCCGGTGTGTCCTGGAGTCGCCGGCCTGGGCTCTGCTAGTGGAGGCCAAGGGGAGGGGCTCTGCAGGCCCTTCCTTCGTTTCCTGCCAGGACACCCCTCAGGCGGAAAGGGGCTACTGGCTGAAGACACTGAGTGGGGAGCCCTCAGTGCCTCCGGGGGGTGGGGGTGGCTTCCCCTGGGGCTGGGGAACTGGAGTGCCGCCTGCCGGGCCAGCCCTCCTCGCTTCCGGGGCCCCGACCGGCAAGGCCGGTGTTCCCGAGCGCCAGCTCTACACCGAGCACTCTCGGGCATTGGCCCAGCTGAAGCCTCACTTCCCACGACCCCATGGGGCAGCTGTCCTGTCGGGCACCCACGCCCTGGTCCGAGATCGCGCAGCTAAGGAGCGGTGGGGCCGGGGTTTGCGCCCAGGCCGGCTGACCCCGTTCCCCTCTCTCGAAGCACTAAGTGCGGTTTTCTCGTCCGTAAAAGGAGGATGCTATTACCTGCCTTTGGGAGACTTCTGACGATTATATGAATTCAGACGTAAGCTCAACCTGGCACTTACACTTCAGTTCTTTATAATCTCCTGTCCCATCAGTGTGTAATTTGACTGTTTTAAAAACAATTTTTACACAGCATAACCACAAACTGCACCCCTCGAAATGGTCAGAGTGGTTTGGGTGGTAACCTTCCTTTTCTGAGAGGGGGCGGTCCTGCTCCTTAGAGTGGAAGGCAGCCTCGGCCCAGGCAGGCCCGGGGCCCTGTCCAGGTCTGAGCGCCCCCGTGGCTCCGCCATCCAGACAGCGGTGCAGCCTCGGCCGCCGCTGCCCTCGGCCCTTCCTTCCTCTTTCCGCAGGTTCACCCAGAACCTGTCCGTGTTCAGGAGAGACGTGGCGGAGGCCCTGCGCGGCGACGGCGGCGCCGAGCCATGCGGCCTGGACATGATGAGCTGACACGGCCTCTCCGACCGCGGGAGGAGCCTTTCCCAGAGACTTGTGCGGGCGTGGGCCCAGGACAGCGACGTCGGCCAGCCCGGGGAGATCTATTTTTCAAAACAAACGGCGACAAAAGCCCTACCTTTTTATAAGTCCAGCCTAATTATAAGAGTTTATAATAGTGCAAATTCATTCTATGTACATTCATTCTTTGCTCTGAAAAAGCAAAAGTGTTTTCAGCCTTTCTATAAAAAGTCCTTATCTTTGTTCTTACAATGCTCTGAGACGGTGTAGAAACGATATTCAACCAAAGAACGTAATAAACCAGGTTTGCGCCTAATGTGGACCAGTTACTGGTTCTTCCGTCGGAGCCGAGAGTGTTGGCGATGCAGCCTTCACCGTGGACCCCAGATGGAGACAGATGCCGCTCGGTCCTGTTGTGTTAGCAGTTCGTTAGGGGTCTGGGGGGAGCTGCACGGGGGGCCGCTGGCTGTGGGCGCCGAGCACGAGCCTGGGAGCCCCCTGAAGCCTCCACAGGGCCGCACAGCCCCCTCTGCCTCAGCGGCATCTGATAAAGCGGAGAGACAGTAACGCAATTAAACGGCCTACAAACCACGTTTGCTCTTCACGGGCATAAATCTGCAGCGCTTCGGTCTAGAAGAATTAAGCTGCGCGATCACTGCCCGCAGAGACATTTCTCCAGGAGGACCCAGGCCGCCCGGCGAGCACCCCGTCCTCCTGCTTGTTTAATCTCTAAGAGACCGGGAGGCGTCTAACTAAAATACAGATCCGGGGCAGCCCTGCTGTCCTGGGCCATCCGGAACAGTTCCAGGTACCAGAGTTGAGATCTTTGGAGGCTGAGGAGTGCTTGGTTTCCATCCCTCCACAGAAACGCGTCCCGGTGGGGGTGGCAGCGGGACGCACCCCCAGGACGGGAGGTTGCCCCTGCCAGGTGGCCGTCGCTTCTCACTGTCCTGTCTTCACGGTTCAGGCTGGTAGGAGACATTAGGCCCTTTATTTCTGGTAAGACGGGAGACGTTGGCCTTGCTGGTGAAGAAGTGGATCCACAGGCTCCTGTTTTAGTTTCATTTCTCAGACTAGTGGTTGTTGAGGCCATTCTTGAGAGCGGAATTTTGTCACATAAAAGCAGAGTCACCCAAGTGACTGTCTGCTTCAGGGGCAAGAACTCCTGGTCCCTTCCAAGGAAGACATGTTTGAGAACGGTGAGTTGACACCAGTTAACATTTGCATCCATTTCCATTTGTTTTTCGGGACTCTGATGCTACCCAGCATACCCCAGAATGTAGTGGCTCAGAATGACGGTGATTGTGTCATGGTCCCTGGGGGTCCAGAGTCTGCAGCCAGGTCCCCTGCTTTGGGGGTGCTCAGGCCGCAGGCACGGCGGTCAGCCAGGGCTGCGATCATCAAGGGGCTGGCCTGGTGAAGGATCTGCTTCTGCGGCCACCGGTGGCTGGCAGTAGGGGTCCGTCCCTCGGGGACTGGTGGCCTGCGAGCTCAGCTCCTTGGCAAATGGACCTCTTCATGGGCAGCTCACACGGCAGCATCCTGCTTCCTCGGAACAAGCGGAAAAGAGCCGGAGAGAGCAGCGGCCTGGGTGTCACAGCCCCTTCCCACCCAGGCTCTGAAGGGGCGCCCATCACTTCTGCTCCGTCTGGTCCCTAAAACCGCTGGCACCCATTCACGCCCATGCTGGAGGAGGTCCGAGGGTGTGGGTGCCAGGGGGCAGGGGCCCTCAGGAGCCATTTTGAGAACTGCCCGCCACAACTCTTCCGGGCCGGTGCTAGAGAGGCTGACTTTGGCTGCGAGTTCCTCCCTCGAAACCTGGAAAGGAACCCCGATTTTCCTTGGAGGGCTCAGTCCCATTCTGCGCCCTTGCTGAGGGGAGAAGAGGGGGCAGGGAAGCTGGGGCATTTCGGGAACACATCCTGTGCGCTGGTCCCCCACCCAACCAGTGGGAACCTGACCCCTGACTGTGCCCCCTCACCCCACCCCGCCTGCCTGCCAGAGTTGGCCTTGGCAAGGGACACAGTCTCCCAAGGGTAAGACAAGCATTCAAGGGCACACCCCAAGTTGTGGAGCCGACCCACGAGAGCGCTGGCTGGATCTGCCACGTGCTCCCGTGCTCCCATCAGGTCAGGGTTGTGTCCGACGTACTCAGATTCTGCAGCAGGAGGAGAGAGAGGGCAGGCAGCTCCACAGGGCCCACCACTTAACAAGCAGACAGGGTGGGAGTGGGGGCCTCTGCGGGTACCCCTCGTCCTCCTGACGAGAATCTCGTGTGCAGGCACGGGTCGCTCGTGCACAAGGGGCCCTGCGCCAAGCCAGCTGCCCCAGCGGACGCTCAGGCAAGACGCAGTTGGAAGGTATTTTGACTGCTGATTTTTTGCCTCCTACGCTGACTTCAGAACCTACCCCTCGAGAAAGCTGTATTCTAGATGTTTCCATTTTTCTGTGCCTCCCAGTCAGGCCCCCCTAGGGTGGGAAGACGAGGGAGCTCAAGGCCCCGGCACTGCGTGATGATCTTAGAAGCCCGGAAAGCTCTCAGCCTGGCCCCTGAGCTCCCTCCCGCTCTCGGAGCGCCTGTGCATCACGGTGCTGGAGGTTCCTTTCCACGTGCAGACCTGGCCTGGCACGTGGCCACGAGCTGAGATCAGTGACTAGATTAACCACCAGTCGAGAGCTGAGCATGAGAACAAAGAACAGGATCGCTTTGGAGAGAGAAACTGGGGAAATCATGCGTCTGCGGGGGGGACCAGAGAGGGCATTAGAGAGCTCAGCTCCGGTGGTGAGGAGGGAAAGTGCACCGGGAGGGCAGGGCAGAAAAGGAGAAGGTGAAAGTTTCGAGACAAGCATTAGACGATTGGAACCACTCTCGCGTACTGAGCACACCTGCCGAGCACTGCAAATAGCTGTCTCATTTAAATTTAATGCTTCCCAATCAGTGTCAGGTAAGGATTCTCATCCCCATTTCAGAGATCAGAAAACTGAGCCTAAAAATCTGACCTAAAGCCACATAGCTAGAAAGTGGACAAACCAGGATTCAAAGGAAGGTCAGCCTGATCCAAAAGTTGTGTTTCTTTTCTACCTTAATCCCTTAAACTAGGTCTTCACAGGCAGGCTTGGGGAAAGTTGGGTGGTGGGGGGCAGGGGGTTGGGGAGCAGGGTGATCTGGAACCTTTTGGGGGCTTGCACCCCCCAAAAAAGGCCAGTCCGATCCCTCGGCCCCCGGTGTGGTGTGTCAGTGGTTTCTGCCACCCATTCCTCCTCCCCCGTGAACTTTATAAAATCATTCTGAGACTTTTTAATGTTTTATTGAGGTGTAAGTTTATGATGACAGCAAACCTTTCAAACTACAGCAAGAGTAACCTGCCTCCTTGGCATATTAAAAAATAATGTTAGTGTCGATTTTTACGTCTCACAGTTCGGATTGCTGATAAGAGCGCTTCCCTGACAAGATTCTTTCTGAGGTTTACAGAAAGCGTAATAAAATATGTAAGTTACATTTCCACAAACAAAAGCTATAACATAAGTTATTTATAAGTGTGAGATACCAACAGTATCACGATAAATAAACCATAAAGCGTACCTGCAACATCCATCTTAATGTAATTTGCCCAACAAAAGTGTTGAAACGAAGTCAAATTTAGTAGAGAAATCTGTCAGGAAGAGAGGAAAGTTGTAGAAAGCAAAACGGGAAAAATGGCTGCTGGGCGGTGGAAGCGAACAACGGGGCACGTGCTCGGGTTCGGAGGCCCCACAAAGGCCACCGAGTGTGCCTGCCCTCCGTGCCTGCTCACACACCGACCAATCCCTGCTCCCCCCCACCACCACCACCGCACACGCTGCTTTCTGCACAGGGTCCCTGCTCACACACGCCCCCTGCGTCCTCCACCAGCCTGTCTGTGGGGAAAGGTATCTCCTCCCCTCCCGCTTCTCACCTCGCACCCTCTTCTAGGCCCCAGCCCCGGGAGCCAGCTCTCTCCGGCTGCTGCCCAGGCGCACCCCCAAGACCAGGGCCTGGGTCTGACTCAGCACGAGGATCCTGGAAAGCATGCGTTCACTCATTCATTCCCCTATCACAGAGAAAGCTGGGCGTGAGACAAGTCTCTGTCCTCAGCTGGTGAGCAGGATAAAGATCTCAGATCCAAAGGCAATGATGAAAATCAACAGGGATGAGGCATTCTGGGCAGCGGGACTGCCGAGGAGGATGGGCCACGAGGCCTTCGATGACCTGGGTCTTCAAGGATGGACAGGCACCAGCCAGAGAGCTGGGGGAAGTGAGTACGCAGCTGAGTGCCGGCAAATTCCTGGACACACTTCTGACCCCTTTTCCCCAGGCCCTAGGCCAAGTCCCAGGACATGGCATCAAATGCCACCAACACTGTCCTGCGTTAAAGGAACTCCACGCCAACGGGGGAGACAGAAGTGAACCCCACCACAGCTAGCCCTCACCCCACTCCTGGGTGACCCTCCACTAATTCCTCTCCCCACTGGGTCCTGTGACTCAGAGTCCTTCCTACCTGTTCCCAGGGGGAAAATGGGGATGTGGCATAAAGGGGAAAGCATGGGCTTTGTAGACAAGACAACCCTGAGTTCAAATCCCAGCCCCAGCCTTCCCAAGTGCATGCCTCTGGGGAGAGGCCTCACCCCCTTGGGCCAGCTGTCCTTTAAGCCTCAAGAAGCACACAGCACCTGGGGGGCTTTGCCTTTCCCCAGCTGGCAGAGTCTAGGGCCCTACCAGACCCCTCAGGAAGCTTCTTCCCCTAGCCCACCCACAGGAATGGGGGGAGCTGGGGAGGCAGTGATAAGGAGCTCAAACGCATCAGACCACTCTCGATGGGAAAACCGAGGCCCAAAGTTGGGACGTGGTTCAGAAAATTTGAACAAGCACTCAGTAGTACATATTTGCTGAGCAAATGGATGAATGAGTGACCAATTCCAGCAGGTGTCTCTAACCGTGAGAGACTCTGACCAGGGTGTGGGCACGGAGACCGGGCAGGCAAGCGACCAGTGACTCAGCATGTGCACCGAGTTACATGAGGGTGACTTTGTCTCTGGAAGTCGCCCGTAATATTTTCATCAATCTTTCAAAAAGGGTTGCTGATCCAAACAAGTTTAAGAGCCCTGATTCCATCTCTCCCCCATTCCACAGACAGGGAAGTGGAGTCCGACTTAGCACTGGAAGTCGGTGGTAGAACCAGGCTCTTGCACATGCGTAGCCGGAAATTCCAGCATCCTGTCTGCCGTGTCCGAAGCCCTCCCCTCTCCCGTCCGACTCCTAGCGAGGCCTCCGCCAGCTCTGTCCTTTCTCCCAGCGTCTCCACGGGGAAGTACCGAGGATACATTGTATCCCAGAGTCCTTCTGGGTTCAGGGGCCCTGGCCCCAGGGGCCCAGTTCTTAGAATTTTGATTTTTCGTGTGTGTGAGATTGTTCAATTGACAGCAGATAAGCAGGAACAGCAAAATTACAATCTCAGGAACACCAAATACGCATCAAAACATACTTGGTCAGAAAAGGTGACTAAAAGTCTACTCATGGCCTTAAATGCGTTTATTTAAAAAAAAAAGATTAAAAAAACCCTAAATTTTCACTTCAACAAATTGATAAAAATAAAACACTCCTGAAAGATGACATAAAAAAGAAAATAATGAAATAAATGTCTTTTAAGACCGATGAAATGGACAACCCTTTGGCACGTAAGACCACAAGGCACAACTGGGTAACGCCGGGAATGAAATGCAGATGATATTAGCTCAGATTCACAGGAGAGTTTCCAATGAGTTGAATATCTCCACAGTGTTATAACAATGAATTTGAGAGCTTGGATGTAATGGACAATATTCCGGGCACTGGCTTCCAAGTCTGAATGCGCCTCAGAATCATCTGGAGGCCTGGTTAAATCGGATTGCTGAGCCCTACCCCAGATGCTGATCCCGTGGGTCTGGGCTGGGTGGGGGCCAAGAATGTGCATCTCTGACCAATTCCCAGGTGCTGCCGTGGAGGCGGCGGCTGCTGCCGCTGGCCCGGAACACACGCGGAGAACCACTGTCCCAGGGATCGTGACTGCCCCTTTTGCTCCCTTCCCAACAGCTCTGCCCAGTCTGGATTGGGCAAGACGGTGTTTGTGGCCCAAAGTGCCTACTGCTGGGTGCTGGAAACCCAGGGTCTCCTTGAGCTGGGCGGGCGCAGGGAGGCGGAGCCCTTCCCTGGCCAGGCCCTGAGCTGGTATTTCCAGCTGGAAGAGATCCTGTGATCCCAGAATGTTGGTGCCACTGCTTTACTGGTTGGGAAAACCGAGGCACAAAGAGGACCAATACTTCCTTGAGACCACACACCTGGTAAACAGAGGCACAAACTCGATTCTTAAGCACTGGGCCACTCTCTGTGGCCTGGGACCGGCTTTGCCCACACTGCCCACACCATCTCCCTAGTCCTGTGCCCACAGACCTGCGGGGTGGGACTTCTTTTCCCAGTTTCTCCCACTGGGAAGTGGCCAGGACAGGCCTGGAACCCAGGGCTCTGGAAGCCAGAAGGGAAGAGGGTGAGGCGCCAAGGCCAGCTCCTGAGTTGGGGGCTGGGAGTCTCGTAAGTGCTGTGACCCTCGATTCCCACGTCAGGTAAAAAATGGGACCAATAACAGCCGCTCTTCACGGGGCTCTGCCAAGGCACAGGTGCAGCGCCACTTCCTGCCTGGCACACACCAGGTTCCCAACCACCTCCAGTAGCCTCGTGCTGTCCTAGGTATCGTCGAACCACAGACACTTCCGCAGGCCCCGGGGTAGCTGCTGCACAGACAGAAAGTGAGGCTCCGGGAGGGGCCATGAGAGACCAAAGCACCGCAGCGGCAGCGCCCCGATTAGAAGCAGTGGCATCTGCTCCCTCTGAAGGTCCCTGTACCCTGGAGGGAGTGGAGGAGGCCCCACCTTACTGGGCCTCCTGCTCCCTACCAGACACTGAGGTTCCACAAAGGGCAGGAGACTTGCCCAAGGTCACACCGCCGGCGGCGACCTACCTCAGGGACCTGAGGCCTCTCCCCCACGTGCTGCCTGCTGCCTACTGCCCTTCCTCGGAGACTGACTCCCCCGGAGGCAAACACATCTTGCTCTCCAGGATGCTGAGCCTCCGCAAATAAAACTGCAAACAAATAAACAAGAATCCTGAGAGTCATCCATCAACCATCGCTCTGGGGTGGGGGGGCGGCGGCGTGGCGTGGGAAGGTGGCAGGGAGCAACGGCTCAGCGCCTACGGTGTGCCAGGCCCTAAGCCCAGCGCTCTCAGCCCTTCCCTCCCCGCTCGCGACAAGCCAGCAACGCACGCATTGCCCTTTTTACAAATAAGGAAACCAAAGCCTAAGCCAGGGAGACACTTGCCCAAGGTCACTCAAGTAGGAAGTGACTGGCCCCAATTTAAACTCATTTCTGGCCAACCGCTCATCCCACCTCTCACCACGCAAGGCGGGGAGCGCCAGGGAGAGGCCTGGCCAAGGGTGTAGCAGTCAGTTTGCCCCTAACAATTCAAGAACTAGCCGGTAGGACACGACTCCGTGTCTCCCCTACGGGGGACAGGTGAGGCTGGCGTGGTGGGTGACCGCCCCGCCTTCGGCCGGGTCCACAGTGCCCCTCGGTCTGCCTGGACAGCCCCTGAGGGCGCGAGCAAAGCGGGGAGCGGTTCCAACGCGCAGGCTACACTAGATCGGGAGGAGCTCGCTGCTCTCGTTACCCGAAGAAATCGCGCTGTTTATTCTAAATGTGAGCCACTCCCGCCCTTGCCCCTTGGGAACCCTAGGTCCCCACACCTGCTGCGCCACAGGCGGGTCCCCACGAGCGACCAACAGTCCCGTCCATCTTGCAACGAACTTCAAGGGGCCAGATCCCCTCTCCCCAACGGGCGACCCAAGGTCCCTAGCCCAGCCGGGCAGGGCAGGCGTGGGCACCTCTGAGTCACTCCTCGGTCCTCCTGGCGGGAGCCAGGGAGTGTCTCCAAAGTGGTCGCGACGCCGCGGCCGAAAGCCAGGAGGGGGCGAATTCTGCCCACGCGGGTCGGTGTCTTCGGCAGCGCGGAGCACGCTGCGGTACTCGCGTCACCCCGCGCGCAGGAGCGCGGAGCTTGCGCCCTGGGGTGCGCCCTTTTCGTTGCTCCCGCGGCGCTGGAGTGTCCAAGGCGCTTCCGTGGATCTGCAGAGTCGTTCCGGGGTTGCAATTCCATTGTAACTGAGAGGATTCATAGGGTTTGGTTTTTGCTCAGATGAAAAAAATTTGGAAGAAAACGGCAACCCCCCTCAGCAAAGGACAATTTCAGCAACAGAGAGCCCGGGCTGCGGCAGGGAAGCGGCCCAGACCATGAGGAGCGGGGAGCGTCTGCTAATTGCAGCTTCGTTAGATTTCGTGTTTGGGAGGCTGCGGTTCGGGCGCTAATATCCGCCGCCCATTATCCCAGCTAATAAATTTGACCTATTGTTCGTTTGTTAAAATGATGTCACCTTGGAACAGTCCCTAAGCTCCTATTTCCATGAATTAGGCCTTTATTGAAAGCCGGGAACCAATGGGAGGAGAGAGGCTTGTTGATCGCAGCCAATGGCTGCGGCGGGAGAGGAATTAGCAGCGGAAACTCCAGGTTCGGTTCAAGAAAGATGACACAGAGCCTGTCGGGCCCGCGCACTCTTGGCAAAGTTTCAGTGCGACGAGAGGCGCCGGGCGCTCCATGGCCGCGCCGTAACGGGGACCCAGCCGCCTCCCCGCCCAGCCCAGCCCAGCCCTTCCGCCCGCCCAGGATGGAGGCGCCCGCCAGCGCGCAGACCCCGCACCCGCACGAGCCCATCAGCTTCGGCATCGACCAGATCCTCAACAGCCCGGACCAGGACAGCGCACCAGCCCCGAGGGGCCCCGACGGCGCCAGCTACCTGGGAGGGCCCCCGGGGGGCCGTCCGGGCGCCGCATACCCGTCTCTGCCCGCCTCCTTCGCCGGCCTCGGCGCGCCCTTCGAGGACGCGGGATCTTACAGTGTCAACCTGAGCCTGGCGCCCGCGGGCGTGATCCGGGTGCCGGCGCACAGGCCGCTGCCCGGAGCCGTGCCGCCGCCTCTGCCTAGCGCGCTGCCCGCCATGCCCTCCGTGCCCGCGGTCTCCAGCCTGGGCGGTCTCAATTTCCCCTGGATGGAGAGCAGCCGCCGGTTCGTGAAAGACCGCTTCACAGGTGAGCAGGGCGGGAGAACAGGCGCCGGGCCACGGCCCTCCCGGGGCCAGGGGCGCCGCGCCCAGTGAGCTCCACTCCGGGAAACGATTCCGGAGGCCCAAGCGCGGCGGAGGCCTCGGCGCCCAGGGATCCGGGGCAACCGCAGGGGGAGGAGAATCAGGGAGTTCGGGGAAATAAGCCTGTGCCCAGGGAACAGGGGGGCATATCCCAAGCGGCTTGGTGCCGCTGGGAACGCGCGCGATCAACGACAGAGCAAAGCATTCTGCGCCCCACTGGGCGGCACGGGGTCTGCGTGGGGCCTGAAAGGCAGTGGAGCAGGGCTGGGCCTCAGGGGGCCTCGTGTGTCTCCGCAGCGGCGGCAGCGCTCACGCCCTTCACGGTGACCCGGCGCATCGGCCACCCCTACCAGAACAGGACGCCGCCCAAGCGTAAGAAGCCGCGCACGTCCTTTTCTCGGGTGCAGATCTGTGAGCTGGAAAAGCGCTTCCACCGCCAGAAGTACCTGGCCTCGGCCGAGAGGGCGGCGCTCGCCAAGTCCCTCAAAATGACGGACGCGCAGGTCAAGACCTGGTTCCAAAACCGGAGGACCAAGTGGCGGTGAGAGAGGCCCAGCCCGGCCCACCTTGCACCTGCCCTGCACCCGCCCCACGCTGCAGTCTCGCGTTCTGCCCATCCGGCACTACCCCTATCCCGCCTTGCGGGTCCGCGCCTTGCCCCCCACCCCCACCCTGCCTTCCCAGATTTTCATCTGCCTTCGCTCCTTCCCGCCGGCCTGTGTTTCTCTCCCCACTCTCTCGCTCCTCGGCTTCTCCTCCGTGGCCATTCCTGTGTCGCTCTCTTGTGCCTCTCCAACTCTCTGCGTGTTTTATTCTGTCTCCTTCGCTCTCTCGGTTTCCTCTCACCTGCCTTCCCCAACACCCCCCGCCCCCACCACCCCTTTCACGCTCCCCTTCTCCCTCCGCTGGTCCTCTCGGATTTCCCACAATCCGCGCGGACTCCACGTTCCCCTTTTGGTTCCCCATCCCGACTCCAGCCCCGTGTTTATCCGATCCCTGTTGCCATCCATCCCGTGAACGGCGAAGCGGTCCTGAAAGAGGGGTCGGAGACAGGGCCTGGGAGAACTGGATAGGCTGACCCCGCCCGGGAACAGCGCGCGGGCGGTGCAGGGTCAGTCTGCCCACCTTCGGAGCTCAATGGGTTCCCGGCTGCCGCAGGACCAAGTCCGTTACACGCACGCCCTGCCCTTGTCCCACAAAAGAAACAACCTTTGTCGTTGGCAAAGCCACAATACCCGGGCGTGCAGGTGGGCAGCGGGCGGAGCCCCCTCCCGGCGACCTCCCGGAGCACTACAAAAACAAGCGACCCAACCCCGTCCCGGGACGCGCCCGCCGGCCACCGGCGTACAGCTCGGGCACTGGAGCAGACGGGCTCTGCGCCTCGGGACTCGCGGCTGGCCTCGGCTCCGGGGAGGGCTGGAGCCCCGCCGGCGGCCCCGCGGTGCCGGGTGCATGACGGTGCCGTCCCTCTCCCTCCCCCCCCCCCCCCCCCGTGCAGGCGGCAGACGGCGGAGGAGCGGGAGGCGGAGCGGCAGCAGGCCAGCCGGCTCATGCTGCAGCTGCAACACGACGCCTTCCAAAAGAGCCTCAACGACTCCATCCAGCCGGACCCGCTCTGTCTGCACAACTCGTCGCTTTTTGCTCTGCAGAATCTGCAGCCCTGGGAGGAGGACAGCTCCAAAGTCCCCGCCGTCACCTCTCTGGTGTGAGCCACCAACCCGCATGGTCGCCAAGGATCGCCGCCTCCACGCGGTGGGGCGCCTCGGGCCCCCAGCCGGGCTGGGGGGGGAACCGAGGCCGAGAGGGGTAGGGGCCGCGGAGCTCCGCGAGGCCCGGGGGCGCCACCGCAGCCCCGCCGGCCGAGGAGGGGGCTGGGCCCGGGCTCCGCGCGGCTGCACAATCCGAGCCCCCTCCCCGCGCCCAGTCCCGCCCCAGGCCAGGGCCTGACAAAGAAAGCGCCTTACGTTTCTCCGCCCCACGCCCGCATCCCCGGGCCGGGCGCCTGTATTATACTTTGTACTTTTGCCCAAACATGTAAATAATAAAAGTTTCGGCTTTTTTTTTTTTTCCAAACCGGCCACCTGCTTCCCCCGCGGGGGCCTCTGGAGGAGGGGCGGCCGACCAGGTGGTGGGGGAAGAGCCAGTGGCTTGGGGCAAGACTGCGTTTAGGCAGGGTCCACTTCTTTCCGTTCCTTTTATTTAAGTCGTTTTATTTAATAAAAAAAGTTAGCTATTTCACTTAACGCCGCTTTTATTTTGTTTTCGTTCCAATAATGCTCGGTGCCCCCCGGCCTGCGCCCCACCCCTACGGCGGTAGAGGCCGAGCCGCGGTGTGCCGGGCGCTTCCACTTCTCCATGGCTCGTCCGCATTCGCCTCAGCTCAACCCCCCGCCCGCGCCCCGCGGAGGACCCGCGGTGCAGGTCAGTGTGTGCCCGCCGCCCACAGCCTGGGTGCCCGCGGGATGGGGTGCGTGTGGGAAGGGCCCTCCAGGCCTGGTGGTCCTAGACCAGCGCCGGAGTTGGGGAGCGACAGGCCGTCCCAGCCCAAACCGACCCGGAGGGTGGTAGGCCCTGTGACCTCGACCGTCTGGAAACTCGGAGCCTCCCCATGCCGCCCCTCAGCCCACAGCTCACTGTCCTCTCCTTTCCCAATGAGGCGTCCAAGAGGCCCTGGGCGGGCCCCACCGACTAGCTGCACCGGCTCTGGGCGCGTTGAGAAAGGGCTGTGCGTGGAGGGAGTGTGCTTCCTGGGTCTCCAAACTCTCGGGGTCTGGGGACTAGCACAGCGCACAGCCCAGGACACCCGCGCTCTTGTAGGTTGCTTGGGACCACAGGTAGAGCGTGACGTCGTGTGACGTCACTGCGGACTGGAGCCGGGCTGCGCCAGGAAGGCCCGAACCACTGATCCAGGTGTGGAGCGGTGTGGCCCAGCCCGCCCAGGGTTACCTGGACTCAAGAGCAGGAAGCTTGGGCGTCGCGGGTTGGCACCGGGAGGCCCCTTCCAGCAAAGACGAACGCACTGGAAGCACCTGCGAATGTTTCCTGTCGCTTTTTCCTTCCGGTCATTCTCCCTTTCGGCCTTTTAAAAACTTTTCTTGCTTCTGACCTCCTCCTTTCTTTCTCCACTGCGTTCTCTGCTTCCTCCTCTACGTAACTCCTCTGCGCCTCTGTGTGACTGTATCTTTTGCCTTTTCTTTATAGTTTAACGTCTCTCTACCTACGTAGTAGTTCCTTCTCTATTGCTCTTCGCTCCTCTGACTTCATCATCTCCTCTCGTCCCCTCCCTGTCTCCATTTCTGACTCTGACTCCCTCTATCTCTAGGTTTCGCTCTCCTTCTCTCTCTCTCTTTTTTGTCCTTTTTGTTTTCCCTTTTTCATCTCTGAGCACCTCTTTGCCTCTACTCTGTCTCTCTCTGTCTCCGTCTCTGCCCCCCTCCTCAGTGCTCTGGACCAGGCTCGCAGTAGCTCCCCGAGACTAAACCCACGGGGCGCTGTCCCAAAGGCCCTACAGCAGCCCTGCCCGCCTCCTCTCTCCGCCTCCCTGGGGCCACGCGCCGCCCTTCGAGCTCGGGTGTTGGGGCGCCTTCGTTGCACGCGGGCCACGGGATCGTTTGCGCTGGCCGGGCTTGAGGGGGGAGGGAGTCTAAGAAACACGGCTGGAGCTCCCAGGGTTCCTGCGCTCACCTCCACCTCCAAGTCCCACCGATCCAGAAGCTGGGGTCGCCGGGGACTTAAAGACACTCCGGAGAGGGCCTGGTGGGGGGACTCAGAACCTCGTGCCTCTTCCGCGGGTGTTTTCCTGAAGTGCGCCTGTCTTCTCGGCTAAGAAGCCCAGTGAAGGCCGTAGTCCGTCACCGGGATGCAAAAGGTTGGCCCCTTGGCTGGGGATTTGAGCATCTAAGACCTAGAGCGACTTTCTTGGCCTTTGCCGGCCAAATAGCCCCTTCTCCGGGGCCTGCCGTCACTTTCCAATTTCCCTCACTTTTTTGCTATTTCTCCATAATAATAAGCTTAGCGGGGTTTGTTTTCCTGAATTATTTTTGTTGTTTTACCAGGGTGACCTTTCTGCCTTGGGCCTGTTGGGGGACATACTAGCATATTTTTCTTTCTCTCTGTTGCCTCACTTTGCCCAAAAACGGTCTCTGACGGCGAAGGCCACTGAGAGTCGGGCAAGCTCGGGGATGGGGACCTAGTGTCAATGTGGCCCTGGGGGGCCCCAGGTTTCTCTCCACCCGGTGCCTCCCGGCCTGCCTCCTCTCTGAGCGCTTTGCCCCAACCAAGGCTTGCCCAGCACAGACCGGCCAAGAGTTCTTCGAGTTAGGGCGCTGAGCCCACCGGAGTGGGACCTGGTGGTGAGTCGGCGCCCCCCGCGGGTGGGAGCGATTGCTGAGCAACGCGCGGGTGTTAGAGCCTAAACCCCTCCTTCCCGGTGTGCAAAGCCAACGCCCGGAGGTCTCCGTGTCCACTGTGGCTGCGCAGCAATACAGCAGAGGACGCGGCTTTGAGTGACACAGCTCCCAGCCCCTCGTGAGGATGGCTTTGAGGCAGAGCCGGGGCGCGGAAATATCCGGGTCTGCTGGGCGCCCCCGAGGCCGAGCTTAGGGGAAAGAAGGCCTGGGGGAGGCTGGGAGGCCTTCATGGGCTCCTCCTTCCAGATCCTCGCCCAACATTATGGCCCACTTTGGCCTGAAGAAGCGGCGAGGCTCCCGAGATGGTGGGAGTGGGGACGCCCAGCCCGGCTGCGGCGGGTGAGAAGCAGCCGACCTCTCGGCCAGAGCGGACTTCGCCTCGCCGCCCTTCCCCGCAGCCTGCCCTCGCCTGGGTGGAGTGTCTCCAAAGCTGCCCCATTTTACAGACGCAGGACGGAGGCAAGAGGCAGCCTCTGGGCCTGGAGGGCGCCTTGTGCACGACCTCCTGGTGCGAAGGTTTGGGGGCGCTGCCCGGAGGTGGGGAGGCCTGGGCCCTAGGCGTCGGCAAAGAGGGTCTATGCTGCCAGGCCCAGGACGCGTAGTTAGGCCACCGGCAGGCTCCGAAGCCAGTGATGTCTGGAATTACGGGAATGTAATGGGACCGGCGAGGGGACCCGGGCAGAACAGAGCCAACCAGACAGACTGACAGGGAGGCTGGCACTCGCTTCCAGCATGTGGGAATGACTCCCCTTCCTCGGCTCCCGGTACAGCACCGCTGCCGAGAACCGCCCGCCTTGTAAGCCTGGTGTGGTTTACAGCGACTGAACATCTCTGCCAGGTCGGGATGCTCCTCTCCACTTTGCAGTTGGAAAAACTTAATGTTCGCGGTAGTACAGAAATTAGTTCTGGGTAGTGCAGCGGCGAGGACCTGCGCCCTCGCCTCCAAACCCCGCGCTCTGACACTTGGGAAGAAAGGGGGTCTTTGCGTAGTGAGTGCTGCGGGTGGCCTAGGGGCGCCTGCAGCCACCCCGACCCTAGGCCCGTGGGTCTAGGTGGACAGAAGGGCCTTCTCGCTCCAACTTAGGCAGCCTCGGCCTCGGAGTTCCAAGGGGTCCGGCACCGCTTGCTCCCTCGCCCCCCGGCCTGAGCACGGGTCTCCGTGGAGGAGCTGGGAGACTTAGCCGCGGCCGCCTCAGCTCAGCGGGGAGACCCGGAGGCCCCGCTGCGCCCCTGCGCGGTGCAACCTTCGCCCGCCTGCAGCTGGAGCCTGAGGACTGGCGGCCGAAGGACGCGCGGCCTCCCCAGGCCGATTCGGCCGCCAGCGGCGCGGTTTCCGCGGCCGGGGTCCCAGCTGTAGCCCGCAGCACGCGTGTGTTCCGCCGCGGTCCGGGTAGGCGCTGAGGGTCAGAGGCCTCGGAACGTAGCCTCCCAACTTCCCGCCGAGACCGTCGGGCCCAGAATCGCGCCTAGGCTGCGACAGCACTGAACGTTTGGGCAACCTTCGCCGAAACCCCAGCCTCGGCCTCAGAGCATCCAAAACGTTGCCCAAGGCCCTGCGTCCTGGAGCAGCGGCGGTGACTCGGCACCCTAGGCGGGCTTCTAACGCAAAATCCGCCGGCCGCCCGCGAGGCCCCCCATTCCCAAGCATCCACTTCGTCCGCGCCTCGCCTCGCCTCTCAGCGACGCCCAGACGCCGTCGGGAAATTTCCTGTGGCCCAGACACCCGCAAAACCCCGCGGAAATGCTACAGCGATATGCGCGTTCCGTCGCGGCACCCGGACGCCGGCCCGCAGAGTGCGCCTCTGCCTTCTCTCACCCCGAGCTGTGTGGCCCGGAGCCCGTGGCTTTGACTCGCTGCGCTTCGGTTGCCGCGCCTGTAAAATTAGGACGCCCTAGTCTTTAAGGACGCTGCCAGGCCGTGGCTTATGGTACAGCTGATTATGAATGTATTGTGAGAATAGAATCATCTCAACTGTATTTATGGATCAGAAATCTAATTAAATGCCTTCTGATAACGTAGAGGTTTAATCAGAGGTGTTGCTCCTCTGAAGGACAGAACAGGGGTGAGGCGGCGTCCCCCACTTCCGTCACCTCTCCTGCCGCAGAGAAGTCCTCTGGACGCTGGGCCTGGCTTGGCCTGGGTGGAGGTGTCGTTTCCTGGTGGTGCCTGAGACCAGTGGTCTTATCTGCCTCTCACTTTAGACAAAGCTGTTCCTGTGGCAGACCGGCTGCCAATTAACGAGTTAGTTATTAACCCCCTTTGATAGGTTCCCACTTGGTGTGAAGAGGCGGGTGGGAGAAGAAAAAAACGCGTTTGAGCAGCATATTTGATCGGAGGATTGGACACCTGCCACCATCCCATCGGATTCCCAGAAAGGTCCCATGTTCCTTATTTTACAAATACGGAAGTTGGGGAGCAGACAAGGCAGGTGACCGGCCCAGGTTCGCTCTGCACCCCAACTCAGCTCTGGGCGCGAACACGGTCCACCCGCCCGGCTGGCTATGGGGCCTGCGCCCCGGTGTGTGCCGAGCGGACTACAGATTGCAGCCTGGACAAGCTCCACCGGCCGCGGGGTCATTCGAGAGACCAGTGCTGACGGCAGACTCCCCCGATTTTAAAGAATCCAAATCTTCGCATGAGTGAGAGGCTTCGATTGGCTTTAAAAGACTCCAGACCCCGCAGAGTTCCCGCGCTGGCCGGTTACTGAAATGTTTTTGCTCTCAAGCCCTGCCGATTTACCTGACACTCTCCAAGACCGGGAACCCGGGGCGGCAGCCCACCCTTTGCATCCTTCACCCCCCCGCCAGGAAAAATCTGCTCTTCCCTTTCGCCAGCACAGGCGCAGCCCGCGGCGGACGCGGAGGGCGGACGCGGAGCGCTCCAGAAGATGGATCCTCTCTCGGGAAGGTCTGCCCTTGCGGGTACTAATGGGCGAAACCCGCCGAGCCCCTGGGGCTGGAAAGGTGGTGTTGGGCTCAGAAGGGCCCCGGTGCGTATCCAGAATGCTAAACAGCTCGCGCTCGCATCTGCTGTCTGGCCGGCCGCAGCTGGAACACTTTGTTCGTAGGACTTGGCGGGACTAAAGAGGCCGGTGGGGGGTGGGGGTGGAGAGGAAACCCGACCCCGGGAAGACGCAGGAAGAGGGCCCTGGGAGGGGGTCGCCGTTAAGTGGGTTTGTCGGATGGGCCCTTCTGCGCAGGGATGGGGTCCTGCGCCCGGTCCCCCACCGCTCCCCGCAGAGCTTCCGGCCACCTGTGCTCTCCCGCGTGGGTGCGAGAGCCCGGAGGCCACCATTTGTCCAGAGCGTGTGCACAGCAGCCTGGTGGGACCCAGAAGACAACCCTAGGAGATAGGTCCGTAGTGCTGCAGTCCCCGTTTTACAGATAAGGAAACTGAGGCTCTGAGGAGTGACCCAACAGCCCCAAGGCCACTCCGAGGCCAGGACTTGAACCTGAGCAGATGAAAATCATCACCCCTAAGTCAGATACAACCAGGTCTGCTGTATTTAGGGCAGGATCTGCGTGGCCACTGTTCCCATTACTACGCCTGGTCTTTCTCTTTTGAGCCTCAGAAGGTGGTTGGGAGGTGTGGGGTTTGTGCATTTTCTGAGGGACGGAGGGGTCCTCCCCCGCCCTCTCCCTAAGCCCAGGCTAAACAAAGTCTCTTCTGAGGCCCCGTGGGTGCCAGTGGGCCGTGGTGCAGCCAGACCCTGAGGTTTTAAAGCTCAGGGGAAGAAGACTTTCATATGCAGTTTGCCTCCCAGGCCAAAACGTTCACAACGGGTAATGGATCCTTACCAGGCCCTGGGGTAAAGTCTCAGTTTACCGCCACCAGCTGTGTGGCCTGGGACAAGTCACTTCACCTCTCTGAGCCTCAGTGTCCTGTCTGGACTCTGTAAGGAGAAATCATCCTCCCGAGGCTGAGCATTAAATGACGTCACCCACGGAGCCCCTCACCAGGAGCCTGATGCGTGGTAAGCACGAGGATGCATTTACTATTCTTCTTATTAGTGGAAGATGAATTTTCACAAGATAAATTGTTCCTGTTCTCGTAGAGAGAAGGAAGCAAACCCAGAGAAAGATGAGTAACTTGCTCGCCGACAGACATTAAGTGATGGAGCCGGAATTCAATCCAGGTTATGTCAGCGTTCGGAGCCCTGACTCACCTCCGTCTGGGCAAAGTCGTCCCCACAAAGAATCTTCTAGAAAGGGTTGTTGCTTGTGGTAGAACACCCAGACTGTTATAAGAAAGAGTAACTAGGTGCTCTGCAGCCTTCTGGGGCTTCTGTTTATTTTGGTTGCTACTGCTTGGCGCACAGCCACTGTTCGGTACGCGCCGATTAAATAATAATAACAGTAAGTAGCATTTCTAGAAACACCTACTGTGGGCCAGGCGGCCAGCTAAGCATTTTACACTGATGATCACATTGAACCCTTCAAACAAACCTGGGCAGTAGCTCCCATGTTGAAGATGGGACACGTGGGGTTTGGGGACATTAAATAACTTACTGGTGTCACCCACAGGGGATGGGCTGGCATCTGGATGTTGTGACATCAGAGAGGGAAGGAGCCTCGAGTGTGTGCAGAGCGCCCACTGAGAGCCGAGTGCCTACTGTGTGCTGAGCACGAGCACAGTGCACGCCCATCACGCGCGCTTTCTCACTCGGTCCTCACAATAACCTTCTTTTTGAAACTTTACTTTTACATGTATTTGCTCAAGGTCACACAGCTGGCTGACTACAACAATTTTTTTCTCTCTCTTTTCTGGCCCAGGACGCTTTGCTCTGTTTAGAAAGTTGAGGTCTTCAACCCGAGTCGGGCTGCTCCCTGGAGATGGGGGTGGACGCGATGATGGAGGTTGTAGTTCTCACACAAAATGTGGTCTCTCCCAGGACGGGGCGGGTGAACTTGGTCTTTCCTGGACTCTCTGGGGGAGGGAAGGTCAGTGGTGTTTAACAGACAAGCATGGAGTGTCGGTAGGAAGATGAACCTAAATAGAGAAGCCAGGGTTGAGGTGGATGGGGGGCCCACAGGCCCACTCTCTGTGGCGAGGACAGAGCCGAGGGCCTGGCTGGGGGCCGCTTCTCCCGGCCCCCATGGTCTCCCTCTCCTTTCCTGGCTTCCCTCCCCACTGCACACTATATGGGGGCCTGTCCCCGCCTGCCTCCAGAAGGAGCTGCTGTAGATACGGACCTCAGGCCTTCTATACAGTTCAGGTTCAAAAGTAGGGGAGGTGGGGACATCTGGGTTACCCAACTGCATCTAAGACCTAAAGATCAAGTAACACAGTGTATTATTTTGTTTGTCCTCAAATGCATCAGGTGAAAAGCAAAACACCTTGAACCTGGAGTTACTTAATCCCAAAGGGCAGAGTCTGGGCTGTCCTCTGGGATTTGTTTCTTTCACATAAGCCAGGTTTTGCCAACCTGGTCGCATGCTGCGCCAGACAGCCTACTCCCGGGCTCCAGAATGCTCAGCATGCTGGGCACTTAGTAGGTGGTTCAGTGAAGTCTGGCGACCGGCCCGGCCGCCAGCATCCCCACCCTGTCCCGTCTGGCTTGACGGTTAGGGAAGGTCAGAGCCTGAGGCTTCTCTGCAGGAAGCTTGCTTGGGCACCCTGAAGAGAAAGTTGAACCTGCACTTTATATAGTTTAGAAATGATTTGTCAGTGGCGACAATTCACAAAAATATATTCCTGTTGCGGCATCTCCCAATCGCCGAGATTTACAGCTTCATCACTCGGACTCGAAAGCACACCCGCGTGCTCTGGCAAATGGGAAAATGTATGAACAATTTGTCGGCTTTTTTTTTTTATCAAGTTTCCCCAAATACGTAAACTCTGAGAGCGCCTTATTCTTTTTAAATGATCATTCATTTGTCTCTAGACTCTCTCTTTCGGCACAATTTATTATTCTCTATTTCAAAAAACTTAAATGCATTTTGCATATTAGCACGTAACTCTTGTTCCTGTCTCCTCAGTTGTGGAAAGGGCTGGATTGCTTTTATAAAGAAAAAAATGGCTAATAAAATTGGCCTCAGCATCGTCGCTCTGCAATTCTTATGAACAGTAAAGTGGTACTTACCGTCATTGATGTTAAAAGCTATTTCTAAATTATGGTGCCATTTATTATCTCTAGTGTCCAAAGTAAGTTTAAATGATGCTTATAATTCATGTTTTACCAAATTTCCTTTTCCCCCAGAGGATACCTCTGATTAACTTATGCACATTAAAGCGCTTTTTAAATTCTTCTTTTATTGCCATTATGCTCTGAAAATCTCAGCGATTCTCAAAAATGGGTAATAAACTTGAGATAAAATGCTGCAGTTTTAGATCAATGCTGACATATCACTGTGGTGATTTCTACAGAGCTAAAGTGATAATGCTTCATATTTACGGAATATATACTAGGTTATTACTGCAGTATTACCATTTTGTTCTAAGATGAAATGAGTAATTTACCAATTTATTAAACAGTTACATTTAAGTATTGCTTAGGACATTACCACCCCAATCTGTTTACTTAGCTTGAAGAGTTACCATTAAGATACCCTGTTTATTTAGGTAAAATTTGTAATCATCATGCCTTCCATTAACCAACTTATTTTTCTGCAAGGCTAATTGTCTGGAAATGAGTTTCTCCTTATTTACTGTGCTACATTCTGCTTAGCTGGCGAAAAACGTCACCCCAGCAAGAAGTGCTAGGGAAATTAATAATACATACAGAGAACAGTTTTAATTAGTATAATACCAAATGTTAATAAAAGATTTATGACACCGTTAAAAAGTTCTAACAGAAGAGATCCTAAGCTCCAGGCCCCGTTTGTCAGGCGAGGACGGCCTCCGTGTGACGCTAGGTTTCGGCAAGTCTGGGAGCTGCCCCGCCTCCTGGGAGCGCCAGCTGCGGGAGGCAGCCTCTGCCTTCAGGACAGGTTTGGGGGGAGCTGAACAGACAGAGTTCACACTGAGGGAGGAAGGGGAATTCGCAATGTAGACTGCCAATTCTAACTTGAAAGACGCCAAGTTTTCTGCAAAGAAGGAGGGGACACAACCAGTCTGAGCCACCCCCACATCCCCCACCCCCCAGACATTCTCGGGGCACACTGGTCTTTAGTCCCACTTGGGAATAGGACTTTGAGAGGTTGGGCTGCTGTTAGATTAAAAATGGATCGATTTGGAACTGGGAAAAGGACACGTGATATTTATGAGCATCTATTATGCGCCATCTGCTTACACACGGTGTACTTTCACCGGAAAGCTAGCTTCAGCCTCATGTTACAGGTCGGGAAGGGAAGCCCTTGGAAGGGTAAGGTCCTTGCCTGGCGTCATGCTGCTAGTGAGTAGAGCAGGATTCGAACCCAGGTCTGTGGAAACCACACAGCAGTGACTCCCGGGTGGCAGTACAGTGTGAGCAGCGAGCAACCCCGTTATCCTTCTGCACCTTTTGTCCATGTGATGCTAGCTAGCGAGCGTCCAGACAAGCGATCGGATGCTTCATTTGCATCTGGACAGCTGGATGGGCGGGCACCTTCCCATCCCTGCACTGACTGTCCTTCTGGCTCCAAGGGGCAGCGTTCTTTCTTGACATGCCCATCTGCCCTGTGATGCGAGCTCGCAAGGGCAGGGGCCGTCTTTTATCTTTAGATCCTCCGTGCCTGCCACATAGAGAGCCCTTTTAAAAAGACTGAAGGGACCAAAGAGAAAAAGGAAGTGGAAAGGATGGATGAATACAGGTTCCATTGCAACGTTGGGGAGAAATGCTGTCCCTAGAGAGAGGTGTCAATATTTTGTTGGACTGTCGGAGGTCACCCCCGCCGGCCACCAAGCCCACACAGCCCTGGCTGAAGTACAAGGGGTTATTATTACTGCCATTTTCCAGCTCCAAAGACCCGGTCTGAGGAGCAGTGGGAATCTTTTACACTGTGGTTTCTTTCCCGGCATGTGTAGGAAAAACTGGCCAACCTACATACTTTCCTAACATCCTCTCCAATTTGAGAAACTCCATAGCTGGGGCTCTTGGGGGCTGATGACTCCTATCCTACCCTTGACTGGGAGAGAAAAACAAACAAACACCAGTTCTTGGGCAGACAAGTTCCCAGGCTATGCAGCAAAACGCCGTGGGCTGTTTCTAGAAAGAGGCTCACTGGAACTCCTTGCTCATCATGACTTTTCTCTCTGAGAAGCAGCTTAGCTCTTCAGTGGAGCAATGAATAAACTCATTGTGGTATGTACGTACAGTGGAATATTACTCAGCCAGGAAGAAGGAATGGGGTACAAGTTGGATGAACCTCAAAAACATTCTGCCACATGACAGAAGCTAGACATTAAAAGTCACACACTGTATGATTCCACTTATATGCAATGTCCACAAAAGGAAAACCCAAGAGACAGAACAGAGACTAGTGGTTACAAGGGACAGGGGCAGGGAGGAGTTACGGGTGATTACTTAAGTGGGTAAGGAGTATTTTTCTAGGGCGATGAGAAGGTTTTGAAACTGGAGAGAGATGGTGGTTGTACCACATTGTGAATACACTAAATGCCACTGGATTGTACGCATTAAAACAGTACATTGTGTGTTGTGTGAGTTGCACCTCAACTTTTAAAAGCAGGCATTTGAAGGATACCAGCGTAAGTGTGCAAAGCTGCACGTACCTGGTCATTACAGCAACGGCTGTACAAGGGAAAAATCAGAGATAACCACACGTCCATCATTTAGAGATTTGGCGCATAAAACAAAGTCACCCACAGCATGGAAAGAACGGTAGCTATCAACGAGAATGGGCAACTGTCACCAACAATTGATAGGTACCGACATGAAACTCCATGATGCAGTATTAAGTGAGACAATGTAGTTGCAAAATAACAAACATGTTACATACCATTAAACACACACACACACACAGGTGCGCCTTGTAGCGACGCAGGACAAAAGTCTAACAGGACAGACACCAAATAAAAGATTTGCTCAGGTTATTGCTGGGGAAAAATGCTGATGTGGGAGGAGGTTTTCACTTTTTACTTTGTCATTTGCAAAAAAAATAAAGGTTTTTAAAAAGTAAATGAAGCCCTGACTGGTGGGGCTCGGTGGATTGAGTGCCGGCCTGTGAACCGAAGGGTCGCTGGTTCGATTCCCAGTCAGGGCACATGCCTGGGTTATGGGCCGGGTCCTCAGTGGAGGGCACTGAAGAGGCAACCACAGGTTGATGTTTCTCTCCGTCTCTTTCTCCCTCCCTACCCCCTCTCTTAAAATAAATAAACAAAACCTTTTTAAAAAGTAAATGAATATGTTTTACATTAAGTCAAAAGTTATATCATGTTTGAGATGCAGAGGAGCAGTGAGGGGGATATGAGCCCCAGGCCTGCCACCAGCACCTTGCTAGTTTGTCCCTTCCAAAGTTTTTTTTTTTAAACACATAAAACATTAAGCTTTTTTCTTTAAGCAATGCTAAAAAAAAACCAGTAAGACATCAAAAGACAAAACTTTAGATTAAGCCGGGCCTGCTTTGGCTTCTTCCCATATCCAGCACCGTGCCTAGAAAATAGGAGGGAATTCAGTAAGTTCTCCAACCCAGTTTTTTGAAGATTTAAAGTCTCACTGCAATTCCCTACAGTTTTCAGGATCCAGCACAGACATTGAACCTGAAACGTTTATAAGACTGACTCACTGTTACATGTGCCAAGTGCAAGGGCACATTTCAGCTGAGCAACCTGGAGGACAAGCGAGTGCCCAGGGAAACCCTTTTATCTCAGTGGCTGGGACGCTTCCAGAGGTATTTTCACCCTGACGGAGCCGGGTAATTACCTGGATCTGTCACTCTGTCCTGACCATCACTGCAGACTGATTTGAGTTAAGGGGTGGGGGATCAGTCACTTCAGCTAAATACTCTTTCAAACTCACCATGCTAACAACGTGCAAGATTTTCTTGTTTGTTTTCCAATGGTTTTTTTCAAACACAGCCAATGTTAATTTCTGCTATTTCATCCCTTTTCAAAAGGTGGCATTTTTAGAATCCGGAAGCATGAAATCAAGGTGGTGAACGGATCTGGGTGCGTGTGTGGTTCTGCACGCGTGTACGTGTGGGGCGTGTATGGGATGTATGTGTGTACGTTACCCACGTAATGGCCCCTGTGTCAAATTTTTGAGGCAGAAGAGAGGGCTAATTTTTTGCTCTTATTTTCCATGCATTATTTTCTGTGGGCTCTAAATAATTGATAAAGAGGTCCTTTTCCGTAATTAAAGCGGATGTCCCTACATGTCAACACTGCTAGCTTTTCCGGTAATGAGTGACTTCAGACACACGTTACGTATGGCCTATACTTACTCACCCTTTAGGGGTTGCAGTGCAGAGGTTGCGGGATGGGGCCTTGGGGCTGGTGGGAGACACAGGCCACTTTCAGGGGAGGGGACGAGAGAGCAGAGAGGATGGAAGCCTGGGAGAAGGCCCGGAGAAAAGTCCCTGCCAGCCCCAAGGTCACGGGGACTGGGAGGTGAGCCGGGCACAGGAAGGTCGGGTCGGGCAGGAAGTTTGCCGAGGTGCTGGCTGCCACGTTGAGTTTCCGTTGTGCTGTCTTCCAACCCTTCGGATGCCTTCTCAGTCCTTCCCTTCTCGGTGACCTCTCCAGGTTACCCTTTTGCCTGAGCAAAACCTGCTATTAAAACCTTCCCTGGCAAGTGAAGGGGGTCAGGTGAATCCTTCTGGGTGCAGTTACCTTGTTATGAACATCGAAGTTGGGGCATCCACCTCTGGGTTCAGCAAACACTTCCTCCTCCCCCGCCATGGGTCCGATGCCCCATGTGCTGCCCGAGACACCATCCTGGAGGGACCGCGTGTCAGGGGTGGGCCGACAGACGTCCGCCAGCAGCGAGCCAGGTGCGGGGGTGGGTGAGGAGGGACGTGGGGGAGAGATGTCCACCTCAGGGGCCTGGGCTGGGGTCAGGGGTGGGAAGTGGAAGTGTTCTCCGTGGAGAAGTCACCCCCAAAATGGGGAGTGGGGTGGGCGTTGGGCAGGGACACGGCATGTGGCCTCTCCACTCCTGGGGCTCCAGTTCCGGCCTAGGAGCTCAGAGGTTGCTGGAAGGCCCAATGCCAGGGTGTTGGGGGGGCGGGGGGCTGAATTTTAGGGAAGTCCCTGTGGCTGCTGGCCACAAGGAGGTGTGTGAGACTGCAAACTGACAGTTTCAGGCTGTGAGAGAGGGGTGCCCAGAGCAGGGAGATGGTGCTGGAACCCAGAGATCTCCTCGGAAGTGAGGCAGCTCCGAGGAGCAGGGGACAGACGGCGAACGCGGGCGACAGAGACCAAGGGGCTGAAGAGGGCGGTGTGCAGCCCAGCTCTTCCTGCGTGCTCTAGTCACCCCCGACCGGAAGGCAGGTTCGAATCCCAGCGCCCTGCCTGGTAGCCGTGGGACGCCGGCCGGGTTCCTTAACCTCTCCGAAGCTCAGTCTCCTTCCTTCCCTGTAATGTGGGCACAAGGATACCCGCTTTGCTCACCTCTGCCCACTTCATCCTGGCTGTTCAGTAAACAGCAGGGCTGATCCCTCCGCAGAGGCGGGAGAGAACCCATCACAAATGCACTTGCTGCGGTGCCGAGAGCCCGATGAACGAGACCTTGAACAGGAAAGGAGAGCCACAGAGCAGCCTGGGCGCATTCATGTCCAAGCAGACTCTTGTCAAAGGAAAAAAAAAAGTAGCATGTTGGTCCTGGCAGAAACACCCAAGACCACAGATGCGTTTTCCCGCCTGCCCCGCTGTTCTCTCTGTCTGTCTCCCTCTGGCCTCCTCCACATCGCCTTGGCTTTGACCCCGCCAGCTGACTCCAGAAAGGCAACAGGATGGGGGGGTGGGGATCGCCACCGGGGAAGGAGCCCGTGGATCCGTCCGGAAGAGGGGCCATTCCTGGGTGGCACCAAGTTCTCAGCTCCCACAAGAGGGCTGACACTGATCCAAACTTTGATGAGTTGGGTTGTTTTTTTTTGTTTTTTGTTCTTTGGTTTTTTTTTTTTTTTTTGTAAAGCAGCCCTGCCCACATGTTGATGTGTATCTGTTTCATTGAAAATGTGCTCAATGCTCAAAGGCCCCTGAGGAAGACTTTTCTAATAAAAGCAAACAGGAAAATCACCATTTAAATCTCATTCCAGCATTCAAAACATCCTTGAAGGAAAAGACAAAGAGTTTCTTGCCCCACCCACCGACACTTAAAGTGGACTTTTGGGGACTTGCGGGAGCCGTGGCCAGATGACACGCTGGCCCTGAACGAGCCAGCAGGAAGGGGACGGAATGGCCGTTGTTAGGGATAGATGACTCCTGGAGAGGTCAGAGGTCAGCAGGCTGACTCTGAGAAATCGGTGCTCTGAGTTAGTGGGACACTGAGAGCGGTTGTCTCATCTTACCAGACAAACTGTTACAAAGGTGGCCTCCTTGTGGCGGCACCCACCAAACTGTACATAACCTGAGGACCACTTGGGAAGTATTGCACGGGAAACCTGGCCGGGGCTGCTGGATTTCGCGAGTCCTCAGCCTGCACCTTCCCTCCTTGCTCCTGGGGAGGCGCAGCCGGCAGCCAGCGTCCTGGGTCTTCCAGCAGCCAGGCGGCACCCCCTGTGCACGCCAGAGACTGAGCTGGGGGAGCAAACCAAGCCAGAGGATGCTTCCTCGGGTGACCTAGGACCCTGCTTTGACGTCAAGCTCCCAGTCTGGAGTGACCAGGGCTACAGAAAAGCCTGAGGCTCATCTCTAGATTTTCTAGATTTCTAGATTCAATTCCTCATCTTCTCCCATGGGGCTGCCACTCTCAGGGCCCAAGTGGCAATTCCTTTGGAGATCGAGAGCAAAGACAACCTCCTTCTTCCTCTTGATGAATTTGTGTATCTCCTCTGTTTTGAATATAAGAATAGCCCTGATGGGTGTGGCTCAGTGGATTGAGTGAGGGCCTGCGAACCAAAGGGTTTCCAGTTCGATTCCCGGTCTAGGGCACATGCCTGGGTTGCTGGCCAGGTCCCCAGTAGGGGGCGTGTGAGAGGCAACCACACATTTGTGTTTTTCTCCCTCTCTTTCTCTTCCCCCTCTCTAAGAATAAGTAAATAACATCTTTGAAAAATGAAAAAAAAAAAAGAAAATAAGAATCTATAAAGTGACCATGTCTCCTTTTTTACCTCCCCTTTGGTTGCCAGGAAGCTCAGAGACAAATTCTAAGCTCAGTTACACATTAGGCATGAGAGCAGTAGGTTAAATGCTTTTCTTTCCCCTGAACTTGACATTCTACTTCTATTACATGGTCTTTGTCTGAGTCTCTATTTTTAATTTATGATTGATTCTATCGTATAAGAGCTAAGATAATATTGTGGCTTTTCAACTGATATTTTTCCCTCCATTTCCTTGTACCCCCCACCCTCCCCCCACCCCGCCCTCATGCAGTCCACAAGACCAGGTGGCATTCTTGCCTCGGGGAAGGCATGTCACCGTAGAAGGAGGAGAGAAACCTCGGTGTTCCAAAGCCCAGGCTCTGAGGGACTCTGGGCCTGAGCGGTGGCCTCTGGATGGGAGCTGATTCGCGCACAGCATGGCCTGCAGAAGCTCCTGGGCCAGAGGAGGAGAGAACAGAAGGAAGCTGGGAGTAAGGGAGCAGCAGAAAACCAGAGGGCTGGGAGAAATCTGTCTCGGGAGAGGCCTGTGCCCTGCTCCCCACTCAGAGTGCAGAGAAAGGACAAGCCTGTGGCGGCGATGGCTGTGCAGTTAGACAGATGGGCCTGGACCCCTTCACCCTGTGTCCTGCACCCCCAAGGGCACAGGGACTCTGTAAGATGACGCCCATATGTCCCGGGAGCCGGGAGTCTGGAGAGGCTCAGAGGGATCTGGCGGGGCCCTGTAGTCAAGAATGACAGTGTGGCGTCACCCTTCCGAGGCCCAAGTGCAATGCTAGACAGCGGCCATCACCCAGGGGCCAGCACGCACAGACCGTGGCTGAGATGTGCTGGGCTTGCCTCGATGCCGCTGAGCCCTGAGGAACTGAGGGCAACCAGGGAAAGTAGAACTTGGCCGAGATGAGCTCTCTGCCCCCTGGCAGAGTGGGACTCACGAGAGAAACCAAGTTGCCTTGTAGACAAACAGTCCTATGTCTTACAAACCTGAGTGTGCAAGATGTCGATACACCGATCCCCGCAGGAAAATGCAGAGGAGAAACAAATGAAAAAAAAAAACTATCCTAAAATTAATCCTTCTGGACCCTTCTATAAGAGGGAACCCAGAACAGACTGCCCCCTTAGGAGCCCTGGGAGGGACGCTCTGACAAGGAGAGTTTCTGTGCCGGGGAAGCAACTACAGGTGCCTCTCCCATGGTCTGATGGCTCAGGAAGTCCCCCAACTCACTTCCTCTGTCTTCCTCCAGAACCAACGCTTTGCTTTCCGGGTAAACGGAAGCTGCCACTGAGCACAGTTAATGGTCTGGACGCTTCCCAGGTGCTTCAGGAAAAGAAGCGGCCTTTTAACCATGGTTTTTGGCCTTCACAAGGCATGGCAGCCTTCAATGCTATTTGGAATAACAAATGATGCCGGCCTGACACTGAAAGCCTTCGCTCACGGCACTCCTGAGCTTTCTCATTTCGCTGATGGAGGCTGGTTTTGTCTTCTGTAGCGAGTCCTCGTAGCAGTCAGACCCTTAGTTCACTGTTCTTTCCGGTGAGCGTAAGAATAATTTCCGGGTGGGGGTCTGATGCTGAGCAGATGTTTACAGAGCCTTTAGGATCGCCGGGACAGGCCTTCGGTAGGACGGAGGGGATTGTTATGTAATCATTTTTCCTTCTAGTTTTGATTAAAAAATGATACATGCGTATCTACGTACATGTGTCCATGCTAACGGGGATGTGATACTAGAGACACCGCCACATGATGAGGATACAAAGAGGGAGTCTCCACTGCAAGGGTCCCTCGCAGCCTCATATTCCACAAGCAAAAAGATGGGGGGATCTCTTTTGTACAAAATTGAGATGTTTCTGACCTCTAAAGGCCACACATTTGTGGTGAGCACAGCAAGAGGCAACCGTGGCCCCGGGCGGCCATGTGGCAGACTCTAGTGCCCTCTGCTGTCACTCGGGAGACAAAGGCTTCAGTAGGGAGCCAGCCACGTCTCCTGCAAAGAAGGAAAACCGCCTTCTCTCTGCTGCTGGAAGTTTCCCCCTGAATTTGGCTGCGTATCAAGACAGAACTGGGGGTGGAAGCCCAGTGTCCCCAGTGGAGGCACCAGCTTCTGTGCTCGCCCCCCAAACGGAGCTGAGCTGTTTGGAAGACAAAAGCAAACGGGCCGAGGTGCTGGGGTCCCCGGGGATGGAAACAGCACCCGCGTGTTTAGGAGAGGCCAGTCAGAGAGCACCGTCAGCCAGATTTGACGCAGCCCCAAGCTGTTGTGTCCTGGTGGTTATTTTTTGCATTTCAAAATTTGCTTTAATTTTATTTTTTGTCCATCTAGCAAGGAAAGGGCTCGGAGCTGGCCCAGAGCAGGTCAAAGGCATTGGACGCATCCCCTCTGCCCGTGCCTCTCTGTCACACCTGGCTACAGCCTGAAGTCGAGTGTTCATTTACTCTGGAAGAGAAAAGGATATTTACCCATTAATTTCAACTCCAGCACTCCAAGCCCCATATAAGGCACAGTTAATATAACCTCACTTTCGATGACACTCGGAGGAGCGGGAAGCCAATTTGTGGGGGGAAAGGAATAAGAGGCAGCAAACATTTACCGGGAATGTTAATATTTACTGGTTGCCGCGCTCGGTGTCTGGGAGGCTGCTCAGCCGCTAAGTGGGGATTACATCTTCAATTAAGTGGTGGTGGCGGGGGAGTCGGTGATGTTTCACAGAGGGAAACTGCCGAAATCATACTTTAAGGAGAATAATTTTTTTAAAAGCTACAAAAAAAATTGAAATAAAAGCCCGAGGGAAAAAAATAGAGGGAACATTTCTGTTTAGGGAATCCTAATATTTTGGCTGAACACATTATGTAAAATTAAATACTATTTTAAACCAAGGAGATATAATATCTAATTAAGTTTTTGTGGTTGATGGGCTTAGAGAGGATTGTGAATGTTGCATCCATTGAACTGAAAGAAGTAGAAAAATTAAATAACAGTGTTCTATAGTGACTTTCACCCAGACGTGCAAGCAGACTCCCATCCGCGTTTACTCCGCCCCCCACCTAGAACCCACTGAAGACAGGAAAGAGAAAATGAGAATGTGTGGGAGGAGCTCATTTAGGCTTATAGCGACCCCAAGGAGCAGGAATCCAGAGTTAGCCTCATTTCCGAGCTGCCACCATGGGCTCTGGCCGTAGGCTCCTGGGGGCCAGGGGACGCTTGGCCAGGGTCATCCAGTGCAACCTGGAGTGGAAGAAGAACAGCACCACCTTCTTCCAGCTGCCACGGGACCAACTTCTACCCCGATGCTCTCGGCTCTACAGTAGGGACAATGTCCGGCTTTGGGGAGCGCGGCTTGTGTCATCGATCGGAGTTACTGGGGAGGGCTCAGGAGTGTCAGGCTGTCGGAAAGTTGAGAAGAATTTCAATGCAAGCTGTGCAGAAACCAAAGACGGAAGGCTCATTTCTCAAGGATGTTGACTTCTAAGACTAATCATTACATTAAGGCATTTTCAAGTTACTCTATAAAAAGTATTTTCAAAGAGAGGAAATAAAGAGATTAGTATGTGATTTTTTTTCCAAATTTACCTACAAATTCCAAGAGGCAACCTAGACAAAGATCATACTCCACATGCAAAGACTGAATATTTCCATCAGATTCCATTAGGGTTCCCTTTAAATTTACTGTCGCGGATGGGCCATAAAGAAACAAACTCCCCATGTAAAAAAAAGTTGAAACTTTCATTCCTGAGATAAATTAAGCAGGACCACATTTAATAGTGGGGAAAAAAGAAAAAGAACTCTCAGGATATTTTCATATCGAGTTGAAAGGGATTTGGTCAGAAGGCTATTTGAAAATAGAATATTCAAATTATAATTTGGCAATCAGGAAGTAGTTTAAATAATTGAAAATGAAGAATGAGCTGCAAGAAGTCACTCTTTGGTGGTTGTCTTTGTTTCAATTGCCACAAGCAAGAAGGAAGTTTTAAAAATAGATCGCCTGGCCAGAGCAAGTGTCTCTGACAGGCTCTTGCAGGCAGGATTCTGGAAATTCCAATCATTTAACAAATTGCACCATTAAAAGTCATAATAGGTCTAAAAGCCATTCTTCAAAGAACTTACTAAGTAATTTGACCTACATAATCATCTTGTTAAATTCATTTGATATCATGAGACAGTTAGTGAAATATGCATAGTCCATTATATTAAAGAGAAAAGTACCCTTTCAATTGGTATCTGATGTGCACTTTGCAATAGCGGCTATTAGTTGTCTGTAAAACTCCTAGACATGATTTGATTTGATTTTATTACTATTATATCATGTTACTTCGTAGCATAGGGGTGGAGATTACAGGTCTGCCATTGCTTACTAGGAAATTTATCGGAGGATGTTTTATTTATTAGCGTGAAGAGACATAGTGGATTATTGGGTGATTAACGTGATGATGTGGCTGCCGTACTTGTCAAAAACATAGCTCTAATTCAATAGCAAGGCGACAGTCAGTCTCTGAGCTGATGTACGCCCGAGCAAACTGACTTTGAAAGCAGGACATGGCCCACTTAAAGGGATCTCTGTAAACTTCTATAATAGCGCGTGATCGAAAACAAACAGTAGCAACAGCAAGCCCACTGAGTGATTGCTCCGTGGTAAATCTGCTTCCCACCAGCCTCCAGCCCCTGCATCGTATCTCTTGCATTCCTACCATCCCAAATCAATAACACAGAACGATATTTAATGTCACTAATCTATGCGGGAAACGCGACATGTTCATAAGGAGGAAATTGAGAAGAGAATTCCACAAAGGAGCAAACGAGGAGAAGAACCCGCGTTTCTGGAGCGCCTGCTGCGTGCCCGGCTCTGCGGTGCTGTGCACACACTAGCAGGCTCTCTCCTGCCATCCTGCACAAAGCTCTAACGAGAATGAAGAAGCACGCGGATTTGTCGTTCTTGAGTGGCACACACTTTCTACTTTGCCCTTTGTTTTCCGCTGGCTTGGGCCTCTGAGCCCTCCAAGTAGCCTTCGGCAACATCCCCACTTCACACCTGGGTGGGAGGGAAAAGCGGTCAATACCCCGCGTGGACAAACACATTGACGGCAGTGACCGTCCATATTTTACCAACCGTTACCTCTTGCTCACAGAATACTTGGCCAGGGATTTTACTCTGTGTATAGTAAAGCATAAAATACATCCTTCCCCAAATGCCAGCTCTTTGCTAATTATTGTGAATGTAAAGAAATCTTAGCATAGCGTGAACCACACCGCACAAATCATCCATTTGTCCTTTAATATTTGTTCACTGTATTATTTGTATTTCAGGAAAAATTTAGGGCTATTTCAAGATAAAATATCACAGAGTTTGATTTATTTTAGGCTACAAGCCAAGCTATGGTACAGACCCTGTGTCAATTATTTTAATGTGCCGAAAGCTGGAACTGACCCAGTACCTGTAACCCTCACGAGCAGTCTAGCTTCCCAGCGCCCCCTGCTGTTACTAAGTAATTGTATCCCTCTTCTAACTCGGCGGGGAGAGGACCCTGCTCGCTAGTCAGGGAGGGCTTCTCCCAGGTCAGGGTCAGGTCCGCAGCCTCAGGGTTCAGAACTTGAATACTGACGGGGAACCCACCTCCCAGCAGGCTCTGGAAACCAACGTGCCCTGACTGAACCCTCTGGAATTCTCTTTCCATCCCCATCTTCTCCCTGGGGGTCTGGGGGTCCTACCTCCCGCCACCTCTGTTCATGGACCACCCCTCACTCCGTTGCTCAGCCCGCAAATCGAGCAGCTGGCTCTGATTTCTTTCTTTCCCTCACCTGGCACGCAGCAGGCCCTTCATAAATATCTGCTGAATGAATTGAGTGAACAAGGAAGCAGAGACGGGAAGCAGGACTTCAGGGTGTTCGTGTACCATGAACGATAGAACAGCATCTATGAAAGCGAAAACGATGCCAGCCCGACCTGGAGGGAGAGGCTGGGGCCGGTTTATGTATGTCTGCTGGCCAGCCCTCCCCGAGGCAGGACAGCTTCCCTCTGGAGCCCGCAGCCGCCGTCCGGCAGGGCAGGGAACACAGGGTCCGGTTTCAGGGGTTCAGGTCAGAAGCACATTCCCTCCCTGCTCTCTGAAGCTGCACGCTGGTCAGTTCCTGGCAACGGACCTGGGTGGCCATTAAGTTTACGGGTCCTCTCGTGGCGTGTTTCCCGCCTCCAAGGAGCCCATCTGGGGCGGAACCTGTGGAGTCTTACTAGAGTCACTTGCTAAGGGTAATGTTTTCCTCGTTCTGCGAGACCCTCCGGGGGCCCCTTGCGCTGCCGATCTTCAGCAGTCAAACTGGCTAATCAAAATTGGGCATACTTGCAATTCAAAGTATTTTCTAAATTCTCTGGGGCTAGTTTAAACGGACACCCTTTGATTGAAGATATGTATACTCATCATATACATGTCGGTAACACATAGTTCAGAAAATTAGCATCGCGTTGATTTCTATGAACATTTTGATGTTTTTTTTAAAGATAGAGTTAATTTTTAGAGCAGCTTTAGGTTCACAGCCACATCAAATAAAAGATACAAAGATTTTCCATATGCCCCCGACCCGCACACATGCTCAGCTCCCCTCCTTATCAACACCCCCGGCCAGAGTGGGACATTTCTTACAGTAGTGAACCTAGAGTGACGTCACGATCGCTCGGAGTCCGTAGTTTAGGTTCAAGTTCCCTGCTGGTGTTTCTCAAGTCTCTGAGTTTGACAGACGTGTAATGTGCCCACATTGCAGTGCCTACGGAGCAGCGGCACTGCCCCCAAACCCTCTGTGCTCTGCCTCTGCCTCTCTCCCTCCCCCCGACCCTTGGCAACCACGGATCTTTTCATCTGGGGTTAGTTTCTAGTCTCTTCTATGTCTATGTGGGTGTATCAATAGTGTAATGAAAGTGGGCATCTAGTGTGTGCGCAATTTTATTTTGTTTCAGTTTTCCTTTTGAACTTTTAAAACTTCCCATTATGGAAATTCTCCACCATACCCAAAAAGAAGAGAGAAAGCTACAGTGAAGCTCCCCGTGCCCAACACCTGGCTTCAATTGTGTTTCCAGTCTCTTCCTCCACTGCCTTTTTTTTTTTTTTGGCTGAGGTATCTTGAAACAAATCCAAAGCATCATGTTATTTAACTCACAACGCTGACATAGGTATGTATGCAGATGGCCTTTTTCATTTAGCATGGCATCGTGAATATTTTCCATGTTACTTACTATGGTTTGAAACATTATTTTTAACAACTGTCAAATATCGTCATTGTCTGTATGCATTCACAGAGCTTTGCGTGCATTGCTGATTATTTCCTTGACATACAGCTCGAGAAGTGAACAACAGGATCAAAAGGTAAGAATTCTAAAGACAGCCCTGACTGGTGTGGCCCAGTGGGTTGAGCGCCATCCTGCAAACCAAAAGTTTCCTGGTCAGGGCACGTGCCTGGGTTGCGGGCCAGGTTCCCAGTTGGGGACCACCCTGTGTGGTTTTGGAGACTGTAGCCCCGAGACGGCAAGCTCTGAAAGGGGCTAGTAAGTCTCCCTGGAACACCAGGTAATGCAGGTGGCAGGCGTGACCTGACTCTAACACTCAGGGTTCCCGTGGAATCCGGCCTGAAATGTACATTGTGTCCTTTGAAGGTTGCTCTGCCTAGCATAGCTCTGTTGATATAAACCAGATGTTCAAGTTCAAAGCGTAAGGAGCAAACTCCTTATCTCATGAAACACATCTTAAAGAGCACCTGGCATCTGCAGGACTCACAGACCCTGACCTGAGGCAGATCTCTGTGTTCCTTCCATTGTTATCTGTAGATAATGCCTGTCTATGAATGACTATGGCCTTTTGACATTGACTGTTGAGCTACGATGAATGCTGTGAACCCCTACACATACTGTTCCCAATAAGAGCTGTTTGGGAGAAGGGCTCACGGCATTCTCCACTAGAGGGAATCACCACCCCCTTTTCCAGCAGAACGAGATCGTGTCCGAGACAATTTGTTCTCATCCGCAGCGGCCAGAAGAGCTCTGTGGGACAGTCTCTCCCACAGGTCCTGGATGGGAGCTTGCCAGAGGCAACTTATCGAAGTTTCTCTCCCTCTCTCCCTCCCTTCCCTTCTCTCTAAAAATAAGTAAATCTGTTTTAAAAAATTCTAAAGACACAACAGACACCATATTGATTGCATCCATATATATTCCAATCAGTGAACCCTCATGGACTCTGGGTATTACCAATTATATGAGTCAAGGTTCCATTGCAGATTACAGAATCCACTTCAGCTGGAAGCGGAAGAGATCTTACCAGTTTTTAAGAACTCGTCAGCCCTGACTGGTGTGGCTCAGTGGGTTGATTGCCAGCCTGCGATCCAAAGGGTCGCCGGTTTGATTCCCAGTCAGGGCACCTGCCTGGGTTGCAGGCCAGGTCCCCAGTTGGGGGCATGCAAGAAGCAACTTATCTCTCACACATCGATGTTTCTCTCCCTCTCTTTCTCCCTCTCCTTTCCCTCTCTCTAAAAATAAATAAATAAAATCTTAAAAAAAGAAAAAATGATGAGAAGATTTGGAAGAGCTGATGGAGCTCCCAGGAATGAATTACGGAACCACACTGCAGAACGGGCTCCCCCGAGGAGCTGCCCCGGCTGCCCCTGCCCGCCTACGATAGGGGAGCTGGGACGTGGAAAGCTGTCATCACAATCGCAGGGTCTAGGTTCACAGTGCCTTTGTCATGATTCATGGAATCAAAACAGGGGCCTATGAATGCCATGGAAACTCCAGCTCCCTCTGTAACCTTGCTGGTGGAAACAGCAGAATTGTGGCTTGTGTCACATAATACCAATTTGTATTGCCCAAACTTCAAATGGGCACATTGCTAGACACAAGATGGTCTGATTATATAGCCCTAACTGGGCAGGTCATGCGGGTAGTCACATCCCAGGCCCAGAGCCTCCTTAGCAAAGGTCGGTCTTTACCTTCAGTGAGCTCTGTCCATTGTTCTTACGCACGTAGGGTCACATTCCTTTGAAATGTCAGTAATTTTCCTTGCTGGACCCTCTGAAGGCACCAGACCACAAGACCACAGAGCCCCTCATCGTCACCTGCAGCCTGCACACCCTCTCCACGTCCTGTGGGTGTTCATTATCACCCTGCACCCACCGAGGTACAAGGGGCACGTGTCCCTCTTTTGCTTTTTCTCCAACCCTAAACTCCCCGCTCTGCTGTCTCCCGCCTCCTTCATCTACCGCCCCTGGATTTCCGGTACCTGCCTTCCATTCTCGCCTTTGACTCTAAGTGTATCAGAGATGAGCCGCAAAACCGCCGTTCTCCATGGCATTCTTCTCTGCCCCTGGGGGTCTTGCTTCTGGGCGCGTCCTCAGAATTTTGGCTCAAATAAACTCTTATAAACGTTCTCTCTAGGCAGCACATTTTTTGTCGACACCTCAGAACCGACTCCAGGAGCAGGGGCTGCAAGCTCCTCCTGTGCCTTTTCTCAAATACGTCCCTTCACTCGGAACTGGTGAGTGTCCATCCTCCTGGACTCACTGCTTTGGACCTATGGTGTGGCACACGAGAAGTGTGCCATGTTAGTGTTCTCCCCACGTCTTCCCAGTCTCTGCTACCATCTGGGGCACACGGGCTCCCCGGCAGTTTTTTCTTCCAAGAGCCAGTGCCTGCAGCTCTTTGTCACAGGGTTGCCCTCGGGCTGCTGGCACAGCCGTGCCTTGGACGCCAAAGGCCAAAGTGCTTCGGATTGACACTGCCTCCGCCTCTCCACCCTGACTCCCAGCCCTTAACCAATCACTGAAGGGCATGGAGGGACAACTACTCAAGCTTCCTGGTCCCCATCAGGACAGTGTAAGTCTTGTCCATAGCGTCCAGAGCTCCCCTGGGGAACTGAGCCAAAGTTACCTCCATGGACTTCGCCGGACATCACTCACTGGGCTTCAGAACCTTCTCCTCCCACTTCCCACACCCCTGCCTGCTTTTTCTAGGAGTACGTCCTAATTGTCTCAGGACCTGCTCCTAGGACCAGCCTATACTATTAGGTTAAAATAGTTTTGAATAAGCTGATCTGTAATACTTTCCACCCTCATTATACATATTGATTTCTTATGGCTCCCAAACTTTAGTGACCTGATTCTTATTACCTACTTGAATAATCCCTAATTAAAATTTTGAGGGTAAAAAGTTTCTAAGTACATTATTACTCTCCCTGCTCACTCATTCTACTTAAACCACCCTCCCTAAAAGAAGATACATTTAAGAAAAAATTTTTTTAGTCTTATTTATTGATTGATTTGAGAGAGGTTTATTGTTCTGCTTATTTATGCATTCATTGGTTGGTGCACGTGCCCTGACCTGGGATCGATCCCACGACCTTGGTGTATCAGATGATGCTCTAACCAACTGAGCTACCCAGCCAGGGCGGAAGATACATTTTGAAAGAGGCAGCATTCTTAAAAGAGGGTTAGCTTGTAAATGTCATTTTTGATTCTTTTAATTATTGGCATATGGTAAGCCAGAGAAAAACAGAAAAAATTATCAGACCTGGAAAACAGAGAATTCAAATAGCACAAGGCACTTTGGTACAATGTTAATGTAGAGGCATTCGTACTTCTTGTCTCTTCCTCCCTGTCTCCCTCCTTTCCTTCCTTCCTTCCTTTCTTCCTTCCTTCCTTCCCTCTTTCCTTCCTCCCTTCTTTCCTTCCTTTATCTATGGGTTAGAGGAGCAGCCTAAATAAAGTAGTTTTTTACTATCAAAGAACTCACTGTAAAAAGACAGTCATGTAAATGCAATAGAACGTGGCACAGTTTAATGACGTCAATGGAAGGAAAGTCCCTTTTTCTAACCAGCTGAATCCTCAACTGCAACACAATTTCTCCATCCCAAAGGGAGCTGTTTCAGCACCTGCTGAAACCCACAGTATGACATCTGTCACTTAGTTGTCACCCCCACTGAGGGTGGTCCTTATATATTCTCTCATTGAACTGGACTCTCCTCTCTAAAAGTGGAAGTCGCAAGCAAGTACACAATGAGAAAATAAGTTTAAAATATCTGGTAGTAGAAGAGGAGAGAGGAGGATGGCAGTTTAGGATAATCCCTACATCTAGCCTCCGATTTTATACTGCACGGTGTTTTTGCGGGGTGTTTTTATCAATGAAATACAGTTCGACAAAATACAGAAATAAAAACAATCCACATCTTTATTAAGTCTGACAGTGCCCAAGTGACATAGTGGAAAGTGCTTTTGTTAATTCAAAGAAAAATTTTTCACTATCTTCTCTGGGCAGGTGGACTGGGAATGTAGGAGGATGGGGAGAGGCAGGGAGTACTGATAACTCCGTATTTTATCCCTACTGTATGCATTTATATAAAGTTATCTTCCTTTGTTTCTAACAGTTGAACGTAGAAGTATGTGCTCAGTTAAGTGGTCCCCTTCCCTACATGAAAAGGGTAGTTTGTTGGGTAAAGATCATCTGTCAGAAGCTCAAGAGGTAAATGCATGGGCTCAGGAAGCAAGCAGAGAGCTGGCTCCCCCTTTCACTAACCTGTTTAACTCTACTTTTACATCTGCAAAATGGAGATTATTAATGGATGAATTGTGTCCTTTAAATTCCTTTGTCGAAGTCTTCGCCCCCGGTACTTCAGAGCATGACTAATTTGGGGATAGGATAGTTGCAGATGTAATTGGTTAACGTAAAATAAGATCATCTTAGAGCAGGGTGGGCCCTAATCCGACACAACTGAGGTCATTAAAGGGGGGAATTCGGATGCAGACATGCACACAGGGAGAGTGCCACAAGAAGACGCAGAGGAGAGGCCAGGGTGATGCTTCTAAAGGTCAAGGGTCCTACCCTGTCAGCACCTTGGTCTCTGACTTCCCTTCCCCAGATGTGGGAGATGGAATTTCTGTAGCCGGAGCCACCCAGTGCAAGGACCCAGTGGTGCTTTGTCACAGAGACCCTTGCAAACTAATACAGAGATTCAAAGAGTGACCAGCCCCACGTTACGCATGGGCAACATAACCATCCTGGGGTCGGCAGCAGGAAAGAGTGCACTTACATCACTTTGGTAAAGAATGTCTTTGACTATGCACTCTAAGGCCGAGGGGGAAAATTGAGCACAAATATTGAAGTGGCTGAGTTCAGGGCAGGGACAGTACAAGATGTAGGCGAAATAGAAAGCAGGAACTCTGCACACACACACAAAAGGATGGAATAAGTTCGAACGGCACCGGAGCCTATTGGACGGGGTTTCAATAGTCAGTTTGAGCAAGAAAATTTGAGCAAGAAATTTAATATTAAGAGTATTAGCTTACAACTTATAGAATAAAATAAGAATCATGAATTCCTACTGATACCAATAAATAATTACAGAGACAAGAAGGACAAGCTCTTCTTTAGAGTAGCGTTTCAACTAGTCAATGAAAATAGAATAACCTTATTTGGCAAACACTCGGGCAATCACCTTTTAGGTAAGAGTCATGAACAGAAGCTAGGATGAGTGGGTAAAGTACCATGAGAAATGGGACACTGATTTAGTCTCAAAGATGAGGAAACCTGGTAGACATCACCTTAAGCAAGTGATGGGAGTGCATGTCCTCAGAAATGGGACAAACATCGTGTCCCTCCTGACATGTCGTGCTGAGAAGGACATGGCACTGCTCCTTTGGTAATCCTAACAAAAGCGCGTAAGTTGAATTTAATCATGAGGAAACCTCAGCCAAACCCCAAATGAAGACTACTGCTCTACAAGATCACTGGCCAGCTACCTTCACAAACTGGCAAGGACACGAGAGACAAAGGACTGAGGAACAGCTCCAGATTAAAGGAGGTGAAGGAGACATGACAGCTAAACGCAGGGAAAAGGGCTGTTAGTGGGACAGCGGGGAGACTTGAATAAGGCCTACGTAGATTAGGTAATGGTATTGCATCAGTGTTAACTTCCTGGCTTTGAGCGCTGTGCTGTGATTATGTAAGATGTCAACATTTGAGGAACCTGGGTAAAAGATACACAGACATTCTTGGTTCTATTTCTGCAATTTACTTAAATCTGGAAAAAAAGAAATCATCAGCCTTTGTTGTCTGGGGTGGCCTCACTCCAGCAGGCAAAATCCTCTTAGGAAGGTCTTGTAAGACTTCCTCTGTACCTGGTTGCTTCCGGCTGTGCCAAGTTCCGGAAGTGCAGACCAAGCCCACCACAGCTCACTTTGCTTTCCCAGCCGAGAGTCAGGCGGCAGTCTGTGGACCCACCTAAGCTCCAGGGGACACAGGTCAAGCTTTCCAGAACTCTCTCACCACCCTTTCCTCCAGGTCATGGTAGCACTGAGGCTAGTGGAGGTAAGGGTAGGGAACAGCCTTCACTTCTAGGCCAAGAATGCCTTTCAAAGAACCCTCTTCTCTTCTCTCTTGGTTGAGTCACTTCGTTGCTCTTCTCTAACTACAGTCCACAGGACTGGTTTAGCCACCTCCCCGTAAGTTATGCATGAGTGGTGCACTTTGTCATCTGATTTGAGGCTGACACCAGAGCCTGAGAAAGTGGCTGAAATGCCAATTAGCACCTTGTAACACCTGCAACTGAAAACCTTCTCAAACATGTTTCCAATGACAAGGGAATAGTAGCATTTCCTATCAACCCTTCCTTTTGTTTTGCTTGAAGAGATTCAGTGGCACCCTTGCAAGGGATTGGTTCGAACTTTCCTGAAGGCCGATGAGCCAGGCAGCTGCCCGCCAGCCACTTCTTGTTTAGAGACACTAAATGGTGAATTTCAGCACAGCTGACATAAAACATCATATATAAGAAAGCATCTTTGCAATCAAATAATTTACCTAAAAGAGGAGGTTCTCCATAAGATATCAAGTATACCCAAATGTACTGGCAGCCCTTTGCTCAAGTCAGAGCTACACGTTGGTTTATTTTGTGCCTTGGGATAGAAAGGGCATCTTTTCACCCTATTTATTCCTTGCTACCTACTGTCTGATGACAGGAAGTAATCTTAATGACACTTCCTATCAAAGATCTTCAATGGCTATTCATCGACTATACACATCTTTAATCTGGCATTTAAGGACCTTCCATGTTCCAGTTCTAGTTGTATTTTTGCAATTTTTTAAACTCGAATTTGCTCTAACTCGCTAGTCCCCTGCCTGCCCTGCCATTTCCTTCATTTATTTGCCCGTATCCTTTCCTTTGCTCAGAACACAGTTCCCCTGCATCAATGCCTCAGGACTCAGATCAAATGCTACCTCTTCTGAAAGATCTATTTGTTCATAGCTGTTGAAGCTGGGTGATTGGCATAGGGGTGTTCATCATAATATTCTATTTTTGTCCATGCTTGAATATTTCCATCACAACATGTATTACCGGTAACAAATGAAGAAATGAGTAAAACTTAGACTTTAAAAAATAGTCTGCGTTCATTTGATGGACTATTACACAACTCCTCAAAAGGATGCGGTGGGCCTCCACGTCCTATCGTGGGAAGATAACTGAACAACACGACATTAGGAAGGGAAGTTGCAGAACAATTGCTATCGTCTGAATGTTTGTGTACCACGCCCCCCTCCAAATTCCCATCTGAGATCCTAACCCCCAAAAGTGAGAGTATTGGCAGGTGGGGCCTGTGAGAGGTGATGAGGCCGACAGGGCAGAGTCCTCAGGCTTGGGATTAGTGCCCACGGGAAAGAGACCCCACAGATTCCCTCCCGCCATTGGAGGACACGACCACGTGTGCAACCTGGAAGACAGCCCTCCCCTGATGGAGCCAGCACTCTGGTCCCGGACTCCCAACCTCCAAAACTGGGGAAATAAATTTCTGTGGTTGATAAGCTACCCAGCCTGTGCTGTTTTGTTACAGCCGCCAAAACAGACTGAGACAGTGATATACAGAACATGACCCTATTTGCGTAAACCATGAAAAGATGCATTTCTGTGTGCACACATTGGTGAGGAAACAGCTGCCCCTTTACTATGTGAGTCCAGTTCTCAGGATATATTGATGGAACTACTCTTGGCCATCCCCGAGGGTGTCTGCACCAAGACACTGATCAGTCTACGTTTTGGAGCCAGAAAACCGTATCATCACTTCCTTCCGCCTCTCCACCGGTTCCTCGTCTGCAAAATGGGGAGAGTCGCACACACTGCGGATAGACCGACAGTCTTTTTAGTCCCTCGGGCCTGGTTCCTGCTGTGCTCGTTTGCAAGAGGCTGACCCCCAAGATGACATAAAGACGAGGGATTTCACGTCAGAGATGTTGCCGCAGAAAGAACAGAGCTATAAAACCAGAGCTGAGTAAGTGCGGCCAGCAGCTCTATCCTTTCTCCCCAGCAAAGAATAATCCGGAGTGCACTCTGTCTCTGGCGCCTGAAGCTTTAACTTTGCAAAAACAACGCGCAGCGAGCCCAGGCCTTTAGGCATGTCAGAAATCCTGAAGTGGTTCTGCCTGTTTGCGGGCCCGCGAGGCACGAGGGGAAGGAGGACGTTGAGCCGAGCCGCTCTCCGGCTTACAACCGGCCCGCCCTGCATTCCTCCTCCAAGCCGGGGGCTGCCGCCGCCATTTTGCAGGGTGGGCTGCGCAGGCTCTCGGCGTCAGGCCCCCAGCGCCTGGAAGTGGAAAGCTTGGGAGGGGAGGGGGCGCGCGCTACTGGCGGCGTGGGGG
>CM052546.1:5087859-5104818 GCA_028533065.1 Trachops cirrhosus | reverse complement strand
TCTCGGCGTCAGGCCCCCAGCGCCTGGAAGTGGAAAGCTTGGGAGGGGAGGGGGCGCGCGCTACTGGCGGCGTGGGGGGGGGGGGGGGAGGATCACGCGTGCGCACAGGCAGCAGCGGCGGCGAAGGGGTGGGGCCTGCAAAGCAGTGCGCGTGCTCGGTGGGAGCCCGCGAAGTACCTGGAGGAGGTGGGGGGGCGAGGAAGGAGTGGTGTTGCAGAGCGCTTGCGCGGGAGGGCTACCGTGCGGGAAGGGGGGGACTTCCCGAGCACGCGCGCCGCGACGCGACTTTGAGAGGTATCGCGAGATCTTCAGGTGCTATATATATGCGGAGAGAGCCCGCGTCCTTTCCCTGGTGCGATTCCGTCCTGCGTGTCTGTTCTGCGGAACAGAAGTCGTGTATCTCCGTCCGCCTTTTCTCCCACCTAAGTGCGTGCTACCACCCCATGGAAGATTCGATGGACATGGATATGAGCCCTCTGAGGCCCCAGAACTATCTTTTCGGTAATTGCCCGGGGGTTGGAGCAAGGCCGAGCAGGGCCTGGTGGCTTTGAGGTGGGGTGGGCGCGCGGGTTGGGGGTGGAGCGGGAGTCCGGCTGAGGCCAGGGTTGTGGAAGAAAGCAAGGCAGGTTGGAGACCTGAGGGAGTGGGGAGCGAGCTGCCGGGGGCTTGCAGCCTAAGGGATGGAGAATCAGGAGGGGAGAATTAGCGGCACCAAGGGATGGGAAGGAGGGGCGGCCTGAAGCCTGGGGCGTGAGCGGTCCGAGGCCCAGAGTTGGAGGTAAATTGGAACCGACTGGTTGGGGGTTCGGCGTTGTCTGGAGCACACTATAGAGGTCTGGGCATCATTTTTTTTCTTAGGGGTGTGTGAGTTCGTAGGCTGCTTTCTGATTTTCCGTCGGGGTCTTGGGTACTGGGCCTCTGGTTGGTGCAGGAGGTTGAATGGGTGCGCGGTGTGAGGCATGGGCCTTCTTTCTGGAGGAGAGGATGGGTAGAGCCTGGCGTTGTCCCCCAGGCCTCAGGAGTTCAAGGGACAGGCAGCCCCAGTGCCTCGGCGGGTTACAGGGGGAGGGGAGGCACGGCCCAGCGTGTGGAGGCCGCCAGCGCTGGGAGCACGTGGTTGCCACGTGGTTGGGGGAAGGAGGGGGTGTGGGCGCTACATCCGGGGCTCACTGGTGTGTTGTCACCCCGAGCCTGGGATCTTGGGGCTCCATTGGGGCTGTTAGGCGGGAAATATTAGGTGAAAGGGCTGGTAGCGCCAGAGTTGTGAAGGTCTTTGTTCAGGACTTAACGCCTCTGAAGGCAACCCTCATTTATGGAGCCCTTTCTCGGTCTCAGTGGACTGGAAATTGTCCACTAGACAGATGGCGATTGTGATGCTCAGAGAACCAACGTGACTTAACGGAGGTAGCACTTGTAGGTATATAGAGATCAGATCTAAACCACGATCCTTGTCTCCAGAGCTGGTGCATTATAAATGACTTTGAGGGGGTGGGGGGTGCTACTTGCGTGTGGCATCCAGCAGACAACTTTTTATTCTTAAAGATGAGAAATGTGCTGAGGTTCAATTTGGGTCAATAAGATCTGGTACTGTTGTAATACTATACCAAGGTGTTGGGATCCTCCCCGCCCCAGGACCAGTACGTTCAACCCTAAGGGGAGATGCGATTTGGTTTTCAATAAACTTAATTGTTCAAGCCATTTCTTTGTGTTAGGCTTTTAAGTAACTGCAAATTCTGCCCCAAATTTATTTTGTTTTATATACCATGCTGAGTTTGTTAATTGAATGATAACATTTACGCATCTATATGCCAGTAACTGTTAGATTGTAATTAAATGGAGTCGTTTAAATTAAAATTTTACTCTGACAGTATTTAAAACAACTTGCTTATAAATGGAATAGGAAGCATGCACTGCGCGTTGAGGCTTTTATTCCTAGCCATTTTTAATAGCTGGGGTTTCTGATCAATTTATATCAAAATATTTTCTTAACCATTTCTGTGGGAAATATTCCTTAGGATATGTCTATTCTTGCTTTAAACATAGTTTCTGAACATAATTTAACGTGCATCATTCTGTTCTGAGATGAAATGTTGCCCAGTAACAAGTTTTAGTTCTTACACATTTGCAGTTTTTCTGTTGTAAATACAAGCTGTTTGTGTAGGTGTTGGTGTAATCGTTCACGTTTCTAACGCTTGGGAGTTTCGGTAGATAATTCGGCTTTTTTTAAATAGCGGGTTTTTATTAACGTGGCACATTAGGTTTGGTTTCAGGTACTTGTTTTGTTTCGTGTACAAAGTCTTTGAGCCTGTTCGGGTCTGAGACCGTAACAGTGGTGTAGTCAAGAGGGAAGTAGTGTGACGGGAAAGTGGAATTCGGGGCCGATGTAGCTGTTCCTTGGTTGTTGCAGACATTCTCGGGGAAGAAATCTAGGAGGAGGGGCCTGCTGGTAGAATAGTGAGAAATTAGTTCACAAGTTCAATGTTACCTTTCTGGTTACCCACACTGAAGTTTCAGTGTTATTTTTCCTCCTGTGACAGTTGCTTTTTCCCTTCATTTACAGGCTGTGAACTCAAAGCCGACAAAGACTATCACTTTAAGGTGGATAATGATGAAAACGAGCACCAGTTATCTTTACGAACGGTACTTACACTTTTCCAAATAAACGCCCCCTTTCCTGACTTCAGCTTTAGTTCCTACTTACCAAGTGTGGCTTTAGTGCTCATTTTTGCAGTCGTGTGTTTATAACTGAGTGTGGCCTGTGCCCTGTGACACAAAGCCTGGCACCTTTGCCACCCCTTGGGTAGTCACGTAAAAGTCAGGTCACACCGCTATCCAATTTTCTAGATTTATATGCTGCGTTTGCCTTCCAGAGTCCTTTACGGCAGAGACGGGTCTTTGTTCCCTGCAGAGACTAGCCCGTAGCCCACTGCTCAGCTTGGAAGCGGTCCGTACTGTGGGCGATGGGTGGTGGCTCGGACAGCTGTGTCCTCAGCTGCATCTCTTGTGCATTTGTTCAGATTTACTGAACGTGAGAAACGGACTGTCAGGGCCCCGTAAAACTTGAAGACCACGTTGTGCACAAGTTAGTTTTCTATCAGTGGTAATGATGAAAAGCTTGTAACTTTTTTTAACATAAGGACTTTCGGCGGGGTTGTAAAATAGCAGAAACTTGAGTTGAGGTGCTGTTTTTCTGTTCACAGGTCAGTTTAGGGGCTGGTGCGAAGGACGAGTTGCACATTGTGGAAGCAGAGGCGATGAACTACGAAGGCAGTCCGATTAAAGTAACTCTGGCAACCTTGAAAATGTCCGTACAGCCAACGGTAAGGGCGCTGACACTGGGGATTGGAGCTCAAGGTCCAATCCTCTTGCGTTGGGGTAGGTGTCATTTGGGTCACACCAGGAAGATGGGGGGATTTGGCTTGGCTCTTGTAGTCACAGCTGCATCATGTGTTGCTGTGACAGTGAACTCTCGAACATGGTAGTTGCTGCTTGTATGTAGGGTGGAAAAACAGGTTCATTGGTTTATTTGGATCCTGTTAATGGAAGCATTTGTGAACAGGTTTTTTACCAAACATGTAACTTAACCGTTTTAGGTTTCCCTTGGTGGCTTTGAAATAACACCACCCGTGGTCTTACGGTTGAAGTGTGGTTCAGGGCCCGTGCACATTAGTGGACAGCACTTAGTAGGTATGTTTTTTTGTTATGTTGTTTATTAACTTTTATGCGGTCACTTTGTTCCTACTGAACTGTCTTTTAGAGTAGATTCCAATGGGACTCGAGTAATTTATAACTAGAAAAGACTGGTATTTTGCATTTGAAACCTAATAATGAGGACTTGGTCTCAACGATTGCTTTTTAAAAATTTTATGTTGTGTGCTGTATTTTTTCTTTTTTTTAAAAAAAAAAAAGTGGAATCTTTTTAAATACTTACCGTGTGTCAGTCCTTTTCTTTCCCTGAGTACTCGCCTCTCGGGTGAGCTTCAGTGGTGGCTAACAGAGAATTCCGTTCCAGCTGTGGAGGAAGACGCAGAGTCGGAAGACGAGGAGGAGGAGGACGTGAAGCTCCTCGGCATGTCCGGGAAGCGCTCGGCCCCCGGGAGCGGCAGCAAGGTCCCACAGGTGCAGGCGGGTTGACCCCGGTACCGTATGCTGGCCTTTAGTTCGGTGGTGAGGGTCAGCACTTGCTCACGGGTTTTGCTTGTCTTTGTTCTGGTTTTCTTTTTAAAGAAAAAAGTAAAACTTGCTGCGGATGAAGATGATGAAGACGACGATGACGACGATGATGATGATGAAGAGTAAGTGTGCGCTTAGAAACGTGACGTGGTCGTAAGGCCGAGTGTTAAGAAAATTATTTACCAAAACGTTCCCGTGGAAGTGAGCGATGAAGGGTGCTGGCCGGTGGTTGTTGGGTTGGGGTCAACGAGCTGAGTTCAAGGGTGTTACGGGAGCCGGGAGCCCTTAGGGTGCCGCGGTGCACCGCGGGTGCTCGGAAGGCTTTCCCAGACGTGTGTGGCCAGGCGCCTTTTTCCTAAGGACGGTCGCAGGGGGCGCGTCGCTGTGCACTAGCGAGTCTGGCGGGTTTCAGGCTGAGCGGTTGGTGGGGAAAGGATTGGGTGGGACGGGGCTCTGAGGAGCTCTACTGCGTGCATTTGGTCACGTGTCGCCTACGGAGCTACCCCTGCTCTGGAAAAAAAGAAAAAAGATTCTGGCCCATGGGTCTCTGGTCCTTTAGAAGAATAGGACTTGCATGGAGAATTTAAAATTTGGTTGGAAACAAGGTTTGGTGTCTCTATTGACCTAAGTCAGGCCGTGGGAAATAGTTCCATGCCCACCATGGAATCACATACTACCCGGAACCGATCTTCCTATGTGCGGCTGTGTCCGTAACTTTGACCTTGTAACTGTCCGCCAGCTTTGTCTCTGAGTCCCCAGGTTGATCCGTGTGTGTATTTATTGAAAACATTTATACAGACTCTAGAAAGACTCAGCGAACGCATGAACTAGCGAGCACCCGTGGAAGCTGGGTTTTTCCGTTGCTGCCTTGACGGGCCGTAACTTGACTGGCTGGTGGTGTTTTTGCAGCCCTTGGAAGGTGACAGTGTAGGCAGCAAATGGGGAAAGGATGAAAGAGTTTAGCACTTCAAAAAGTTGGTGTCAAACTTACAAACCCAGTATAATGGGTATTTGATTGTTACTGCTTTTAGAATATTTGCCATTAGTAAGCGTTAAACAATACACCAAAAGGGGCATGGGAAACCGGCGTGGGGCAGAAATGCGAAGTCGGCGTGACGTGCGGTGTCGAATGGGGCTTCAGTTTGTGTAGTCCTCGGTGACTGCAAGTCAGCGTCGTGTGGGTGCACGAGTGAGTGTCCAGTGGCACAGAAGTCCCTGAGGTTTGGGCGGCGTTTCTGAAGGCTCTCGAGCCGGGGCTGTGCGGCCTGCAGGCCACGTATAGCCCAACACCCTAAATTCACTTAAAACACGGAGGTGTTTTGTGATTACGCGTCGCAGTTCAACTAAAACGAGTGTGTGTGTGCTCTCGCTGTTTCTACACACGCGTGGCTTCTGTCGCACGGCGTGTGTGGCTTCCAGTGCGTCACCTTCCAAGCGTGGACAGTGGAATTGACACCACCAGCTGTCACACGTGCTCGCGCTGACTCAGAGAGGCAGCGATTATCGGTAATATTTCAGTCTGCCATCGCAACATTGGGTGCTTCGTGTTACTTAGAAGTCAGGAAAGCGTCCTTGTGTGACTGTTGAAGGTCCTCACGCCTCGCCTGCCACTGTTTGCTGTCGGCCCGCTGCCTCGCCTGCGTCGGCAGCCCGGAGGGCCGTGGGAGGGCCCGAAACTGGCTTTCTGTTTTCCTGTCACTTAATTTTCATAATGAAAGTGAGCAAAGTCCCTCACCTGTTACTATTCTTTTAATCCCCGTGTGGCCTCCATACTGTGTCAAGAAAAAAACCCCAAAGAAAAATTACACATGAAGGAAGAAGATTGTTCAGTGAAAGGCGGACAGATGTACTTGTTTGTCACGGCACATAGTAAGGCACTCTGCTTAACTTGTAGGGATTCTGTGCAAGTTTTCAAAGACAAATTTGAAGAGGCATTATATGCAAAAACATGGTGCCAGGTAGAATGCAGATGAAGGATGGTTTGGTAAAGACAATAACAGAACTGAAAAAAGTCTGTCTTAACAAAAATTTTTTCAAAAACTTGCAGCTCGGGCAGGTGCTGTTGTAAAAGGGAGTCACGTGGCAGCGTCCTCAGTAGCCAAAAAATCAAAAGTCTATTGATGGTGAGTTTCTTAAGCAATGTGTAGGGAGCATGGCGGATACAATTGCCCTGAGAAAGGGGGGTACTTCTAAAGTCACTTTGTCTCACCAGACTATAGCCGGGCGAATTGAAGAAATTGGAAGATCTGTTGAAATTTGGAGAGTGAAGCTGCCAATTCTAAATTTTATGCTTTGGCGATGGATGATACAGCTCAGCTTGCCATTTTTGTCAGGGGTATCGATGATGAATGTCGCTGCAGAAGTGGCTTCTTTAGTGCCATTAGAAGACACAAATCAAGATTTATTATACGAAGCAGTAAAAAGACGCATTGAAGCAATTTTCTTTGTCCGTTGTCAGTTTATCTGGTACAGTCACTGGTGGTGCCCCCGCGGTGTAGGTAAAAGAGAGGGACTGGTAAAATTAATGCAAGACGATGCTACTGCCGTCCAGAACTCATGTTTGATGAAGTGTCACTGCACGGTGCAGCCAGAAAACGGATGCACAGAGCTTTAAAACCGATAATGTGCAGATCATCATCAAGGCCGAATTTCCTAAGAGCCAAGGGATTGAATCATCCCCAGTTCCAGGAATTCCTTAAAAGTGTTGATGTGGACTGTGGTGACATCATTTACTTTTTGGAAGTAAGATGGCTCAGTGAGATCTTTTCAACCAAACGTTGAAAAGATCTTGCCACAGGTTACCAAAGTTGTTTATGGTATCAAAAAACCAGTTTGTGCTGGAACTTGACGATGAAACTGGCTTACAGATTTAGCGTCTTTAGTGGATTTTACTGCTCATTTAAATGAGGTGAACATGCATCTTGAAGGTGAAAACCAACTTAATACTGTTTCAAACCGTAACAGCATTCCAGTTGAAACAGGAATGCATGGCAAGCTCAGATTAAGGCAGGCGGCTTTATGCATTTGGACAGGTTGGCTAAACACAGTCTTGTGAACAGCGAAAAATATGCAGCCTTGCTTTTCGATTTGATAAAAGAATTTGAAAACATCTCAAGATTTCTGGGAAAATAACTTTGCTATACTTGCAGCTCCATTTTCAGTCGACATAAATGTTACCTGCCAATTTCACATGGAATGCATAAAGTTGCATTTTGACGTTCAACTTAAAAAGTTGACCATCTCTCTTTTTTTAAAAGATTTTATTTATTTTTAGAGAGAGGGGAAGGGAGGGCAAAAGAGAGAGAGAGAGAAATATCAACGTGTGATTGCTTCTCATGTGGCCCCTCACTGGGGACCTGGCCAGCAACCCAGGCATGTGCCCTGACTGGGAATCGAACCAGCGACCCTTTGGTTTGCAGGTCAGTGCTGAATCCACTGAGCCACACCAGCCAGGGCTGACCATATCTCTTTACTGGAGTGTCATGAGTCTGATCTCCCCACAGACGAATATCCCTTGCTTCACAGACAGGCTTTATTCACGTCCTTGCTGTTTGGCAGCACCTACACTTGCGAGCAACTGTTTTCAAGAATGTATCACATTAAGGGTGAAGTGAGAGCCCTGGCTGGTGTGGCTCAGTGGATTGAGTTCTGGCCAGCAAACCAAAGGGTCGCCAGTTCGATTCCGAGTCAGGACACGCCTGACTTTCAAGGTAAAGTTAGAAGCAAAGTATCTGACGATCCCCTTGAGGAGCTCCCTGAGAATTGCAACTACTATTAAATCAGATACTAGTGCGCTGATTTCTCAACCACAGTGTCACCCCCTAGACATCCCACTAGTTTTATGTTGCTCTCTTTTATAACAAAAAAAAAAAATAAAATAATCAGTGATGCTCTATTGCTTAGATATATAGATTTTCTGTATTAGTGATCACAAACTTGGGGCCTGCTTAACAACTTTAAAAGGTTATTGAAAGGGCCGCTGTGTAAGTAGGGTTATGTGAAGACTTTTTTGCTTATTTGAGGTAGCGAATATCATGAAAATTACACACAAGCCTTTTTTTTTCTCTCTCAGTTTTCGTTAGTGTTTGTGTATTTAACCGTGGCCTGTGGCCCAGAGACGCCAAAAGGTCGGGTGCCCATGCTCTAGAGAGTAGGACCTGATTGGTGTCTTCATTCTGCTTGGGCTTTGGAAGATTTCCTGTCTTCAAAATGGGGGTGATTTCTGATGTAACCGTAATGTGCAGTGCAAGATCATTAGAACGTGAGAACAAGGTAGTGATGTCTTCTGAAGTGTCTGTAGGCTAGTGAGGGAGGACAAGAAGTGCAGATGTTAGGGTTCGAATCCATTGTCAGGCCAGAAGAAAGCACAGGCAGGTGTGCATGTAGGGAGGGACCGTTGACGGGTGCCTTGAGGATAACGAGTAGTAGAGCTGAAAATGCCACCAGTCTGGTGGCAGCGAACATCCGAGGAGGTGCCTCAAGGCTCGTTTCTTGGAACAGTCACGTGGAAGTTACAAGCCATAGTCCCAAGGAAACCTGGGACCCACGAGATCAAAGGGGAGTGGGGGGTTCTGTTTGGGGGCCGGGTGGGTGCGCTCTGAGGTTAGTTGGCTGCTGTTGACGAAGGCAATCTGAAGACCGATTAGCGCATTCAAAGTTAGAGTGTTGCCCTGACCGGTGGGGCTCGGTGGGCGGGCCGTCATCCCGCAAAGCAAAGGGCTGGTTCCCAGTCGGGGCGCGTGCCCGGGTTGCAGGTTCGGTCCCTGGTGGGGTCGGAGCATGAGCAGTGCTCTCTCCCGTTGATGTGTTTCTCTCCCCTTCTCCCTCCCGTCCCCTCCATAAAAATGGTATTTTTTTTTTTAAATTAACATTATGTATGTGTGGTCCTCTCCATAAACACCCTTTCCCCTATTTTATTAGGGAGTACTCCAGTAAAGCAGCTTTTATGATAGTAGTTTTAAAGAACTTGTCATCTTGTTTTTAGTGTGAAGGCACGGGCAGGATTGGGTTCTAATGGCCGAGATGGACGAAAATCACTGTTGACAGTTACCTGCGTGTGGCTTTACCTGTACTGGATGCTTGCTTGGTAGTTACAACAGCAAATTACACCTCAGTCTTGGGGAGATGGGTGTTTCTTGGCTTGCACATCAGTGAAATGGCTCCCGTTGTATTGGACCCAGTGGTGTGGGAAAGCCGTGTTGGCTGGTGTGTCACCGGTTTGTGCGGCAATGAAAACGAGAGCCGGCGTCACTGTTGGCTCGTGCAGACTGCTGTGGGCTTCGCCGGGGATGGGGTTTTCATCGGCCTGCCTGTTCTGGGGGTTTCACAGTAATGGGGTCCTGGACGCGTGCTTCGTGACCGGCTGCTTCCACCTGGCACAGCGTTCGAGGCTCGTCGGTGTGGGGCGCGTGCCCCGGAGCGCGTGCCCGAGCTGGCCTCTACGTCCTACATTATCGAGCCGGGAGAATACGGTATGTTCTCTGGAAACATCCGTCATTAGATAAGAACTGCGAATATTTTCTCCCATTCTGTGGGCTGTCTTTCCACTCTCTTGATGGTGTCCTTTCAGTTTTCTTATTGAAGTGCAGTGTCTCTCATCGATGATGCAGTTGGTGTCCTTCCTAAGCTAGAATTGCCGAGTCCAAAAGCTTGTCCATAGTTTGTTCTTGCACGCAGCTCTTCGATCCAACTTCATTCTTACGCATGTGGCTGCCAAGCTGTCCCAGCACCCTTTGTTCAACGCGTTTCCCCTTCGAACGGCCTCCCTCGGCCTCGGCACTCAGCACTCTGAGAACCGTCACTGTAAACGCAGGGCGGGGCCGAAGGAGGTTTGCAGCTGTGCGTGTGTGAACGTTCGTTCGTTCTCATGTTACTTACTGATTTTTGTATTCAGCCACTTCATCTTCAAAGAATTGTAAAGAACACGACCGTTTTAAGTGCGTAGCTCAGGAGTGTTAGCCACGTTCGCACGGTTTGCAGATCTCAGGCGCCGCGGTCTGTCACACTAGACACGCCCGTTGCAGTGCTTTCTTTCCCTTCTGCCTCCCCCCAGACCCTGGCAGCTGGCTCGTGCGTGTGCGGCGTGTGCCGGGGCTCCTGTCAGACGCATCTCCGTTATGTGTGCCTGACGTCCTCTTGCCCGTTTACCCACTGATGGGTGTCGGGGCTCCTACCTCCTGGCCAGTGTGAATGGTGGCGCTGTGGACATGGGTGTGCGTGTCGAAATTTTCCAGATCCTGGTTTTTGATTCTCTTAACCTCCCAGAGTTTGAACATGTAGATTCAGCCAATTTCTGTGGAGTCTTTTTATGTGAGTGCATTGAATTAGTAACAGTGACTTACTTCATTTGTAGTGATGATGATGATGATTTTGAGGATGAAGAGGCTGAAGAAAAAGCTCCAATAAAGAAGGTAAGTAGGATGTGTAATACTTACAAGATTGCCAGGAATAGCTACTAACAGAAGCGATGGAAATTTCCTAGTGTTGTCCACTTGTCTTACCGTGGATGCAAGCTGGTTTGGGGGGGAATGATGGCCTCGTAGTTAAAGTTGGTCCTGAGTGGGGCTGTCTGACACTTTCTAGTAGTGGGGAGTGGCTTGCTTTCACGCCACTTTCTTCCTCTTTGTTGGCCCTTTTGCAACTTCCTGTCGAAATGATTGTTTCCATCTTAGCCTGACAGCTGCTTTTCTTAACAAGGTTGGGGCAGCTTTATGTACACTGGTATGTCTGCATGTGTTGATTACGATGAACTTTTAATTACAGTCTATACGAGATACTCCAGCCAAAAATGCACAGAAATCAAACCAGAATGGGAAAGACTCAAAACCATCAACACCAAGATCAAAAGTAAGTGGCAGCCTACAAATAGAGGCATCATTGAACTAATTGGAAAAGTTAAGTGTCTGCCGTGAAAGACCCAAGTCTGAAATGCGACCTAAAATGTGCTCCTTGGTGGTCACTGTCATTCATACAACATGCGCAGTTGCTGGCTTCCTAGTTGGGGGAAAAGCCAGCTAGCGATACTTTCATTATGATACAGAGTTATCTCCTGTAAGGGGTCTTGCTTGTTGAAAGGTGAATCGGTTGCACAGTGCAGAGTTTCTCAGCCCTGGCTGCTTGTTAGAACCGAGTAGGAGGCCCGAGAGCGCCCCAGTTGTTGCTCTGGGATGGGCCCCGGGCACGACGAGGCTGCGTCGGCATTCTCTCTCTTCAGAGCCTGCTGGTCTCCTGTTCGTGTAGCACTGACCTGGCGGTGAATGTAATGGGAGGCTCCGAGTAGTCCTGTTCCTCTTTTTAAGGAATGACTTAAAGAACAAAAACCATTCAGACAGCGGCTCAACCCTGGTCATTTACCGGCTTTTACCAGGAGGGCTTGTAAGAGTAGCTTCACTGGGAACAGCTGGGTAGGGTGGGTCTTAAGTACGAGCTGTATCTTCAGACTTGCTGAATTTGAAACTTTTTTTCCAGGGTCAAGAATCCTTCAAAAAACAGGAAAAAACTCCTAAAACACCTAAAGGACCTAGTTCTGTAGAAGACATTAAAGCAAAAATGCAAGCAAGTATAGAAAAAGTGAGTAAAGTGGCCTTTAAGAAGTTAGATGAGTTCTTTGCCTCTCCCTCAAATTACACCCTTCCTGGGGGTCGGGACAGCACCGCTCCGCATTTTCAGTCCTCGGGGCACCTGCTCCTTCGCTGGAGTGAGGTGTTTCCGGAAATGGGTTATTATTTACAGTCTTTATAATCTCCGGTGACTTTTTTTCATGTTTGAAATCCCATGTATTTTATTTTGCGTTGTAAAAGAAATACAAGTAGGTTGGTTTTGAGATGCGGTCTTGACTTAGATGGTAAAAGAAGATGAATGAGAGGGAACGCCCCTTTGCGTGGTCTGCTGGTTGTAAGACGCCGCGGAACCAGTAGAGGGCGTATGAGTCTTAAAAATTCGAAATAGCTGGAAAAGCCGAGGCTTTGGCTGCTTGGTGTTGGAGTGAAAAAACATGCTCAGGATTGACTATAGTCAAACTTTTTCCAGCAGTTGAATCATTTCTGTTTACCATTTATACCACGGTCTCACCAGGTAATACGTTTGGTTATATCTTGAGTTTTTGAGTGATGAACAGACTTCTGTTGAGTCTCCTTTTGTCTCCAATAGTGGGAATGTGAGACGAGGGTTAGCCCTTATCCTGTGGGGGGGGGTGGCGAGGGGCCTAAACTAACTTCAGGGAACTCGGCGTGGAGGTTACGGAGTAACTGGTGTAAATATCTTAACACGTTTCAGAGAAGCTTTAATTCTGCGAACAAGACTCCTTTGGGGTCCCAGTTACTGAGAGTGAATGGGGAGGCAAGGAAAAGTTCGGTGGCTTTCCCCGTGTGTCCCTGAGCCCCCCTGGGTTCTTCCTGGCTTCGGTAGACTTCCTTTCCTCGTGCAGTGATGAGCCCGTTGGAAAAACGTCACTTTGGAACCAGAGTGTGTTTCTTGATTTTGCTTTTGTGCAACTGTAGGCCTTCCTCATGTGGCTGCTTTATTTTTAGCCCTTGCATACAGTGCTAAAATGACCTGTTAGATGCCCCTCCCCTGTGTTTTAATATGGTCCTATCTCCTTGGTTTAATTGCAGGCACATTGAACAGTCCTGGGCACTACTGGTAAATTAAGCCCAAAGATGGGGAAAGAGGAAAAGGAGAGAGAAATGTAGTCCATACTGAGTACCATCAGCAACCCAGACTGGCGTCTTCCATTTTAATCTCAGTCCCCTGTCCTGCTGGGCCACTCAGCCTGCCCCTCCAGGCTGGACGCACCCCCACGCCTGCCCTCCTGCAGCGCTGGCCTCTGACCGCTGTGTTTCCCTGAACTTTTCTCTCTGCTGTTCATTGCCTTACTTTTTTGACCATGTTTTAAACACCTTTGTATCTCCCTAGCTGCTCAATAAATATTTGAATGACTCAAATCAGAATGTATGTGACAATAATTTAAAATTGGAAATCGTAGCGAGGTTTGTTTTCTAGGTGACGGAGGCAATTCAGTATCGGGTGCTGTACCTGATCCCGAACCTGTTCCGTGCCATGGTCCTTGGGCATCCCTGACGCCTTCTTGGCTTTCTAAAATGCATAAAAAGACTCAGGGTATGAGGAAAATCAAGGTTTAGTCGTCAAAATAGTAAACAAGCGTGATATACATGGTACTTTAAGTGGCTCTGAAGTGGTGATAAACGTCCCGTGGTTGTGATGCTTTGGTGTTAACACTGTTACCGGTTTCTTCCTCATGCCCGTAACTGAAGGAAATGCCAGGCTTTAGTTAGAGGTTAGTGAACTGTGGCAACGTTAGTTACTTTCCATCGCTCATATACTTCTGAATTAACTCTCCGGTTAGTTTTGTGCTAGACATAGGTTCTTAATGTATGCATTAAAGCGAGCTTTCACTGGCTTTGGTCACTGGTCTGTGTGGTACTTGGGGTGTGCGTTTATTTTGTGCTGGATTCTGGGTGGGTGCCGGTGGTGAAGGAACTGACCTACTGGGTAGTGTAAGGGGCAGGCACGTTGACCCTGGAGTGTCTGAAGAATCTCAGGCGCGGCTTACGCTTGGTATTTAGAGCGAGGCGGGGGGGATTTGAGACTGGTGGGCCTGTCGGTGGGAGTGCTGTGACAGAGCTGGGTTCTGATAGTCGCGCGGTAGGTCTCTCCGGGCCTGGAAAAGGTGCGTTCGGTACCTTTAAAAAGGATTCAAGGGACAAGGGATGGACCGAGGAGCCGTGTGACAGCACGCAAGTAGGAGGAGTTTCATAGTAACTCACGAATGCTGGTTAAGTACTTACACACTGCTTTTGTTTCAATAGGGTGGCTCACTTCCCAAAGTGGAAGCCAAGTTCATCAATTACGTGAAGAATTGCTTCCGGATGACTGACCAGGAGGTAACTTGAGTTTTCTGAAGACACGACCTAAGTCAGTTTTTTTACTGTGATTTATTGTGATTGTTTTAGTCTCTTTTAAGTGTCTTCTTTTAGAAGGTTCCTAACCATAGACAATACTTCAGATTAAATATGTAGAAACACTGAAATACAGAATTTAGTTGGAAGACACTTGAGAAGGTAACTTCTGCAGTATATTCCCCCAGCGTGTGTATAGTTGGTAGGCTCTCCCTTGGCTACTGAAGCACCGCAGTCCGTGTTATTCCGGGGCCGTGCTGGCTAAGGAAGCGAGCCGCGGTTTCCCTCGCTGCCCCGTGTGGCTGCCGGGCAGCCTGGTCTTCGCTGTCCTGTGAGCTGGCAGGGGAGGACCCGCCCCCATACATCCTCCGGGATGCACATCTGCCGAAATGAGCCTGACCTGTAGAATCTGGAGACGGGACGCCAGGTCGTAATTGATGCTCAGTGTTTTAGCTTGAGTCGGTTCTTAGACTTTGTTTCTTACACCTGAACGTATTTTGTCAAAAGAAGACACGCATTAATTTTGACTGTCTGTTTTACAGTTACTGAGAGAGTATAAAGGAAAAGACACAAGCAGTTAACACAGGGCTGCTGGGCGTCGTGAATGTACCGGACGTACCCCGCGCTTGGTTTATGTCAGGGCCCAAAGTCTCTTAGCTCTTTTCAAGAAAGAAAGAAATTGGTCAGAGCTGTTTTTCCTCCTGCCGTGATACTTAGTATTTAAATCACTTAAGCGGCAACACTTTTTCTCAGGTTTAACACCCTGCCGATGGTTTGGTTCTTCACAGTGGCTTGTGAGTTCAGCCTGGACTGGACCGGGTGGCCACGAGAGGGTCAAACTCAACCTTTTCCAGTCTTTTGGTGGTCGTTCTGTGTGTGTGTGTGTGTGTGTGTGTGTGTGTGTGTTTGAACCCCAAAATTCCATTGTAAATGCTGTGCATTTTTCCGGGTGAGTGGCAGTTATTAAACATTCTGAAACTGCAGCGTGCAGTGGTTAATTCAGTGTTGGAAATGGTGGGGGGTCATACAGACCAGCATGTACCGACAGGTACGCATGAGAGGTGCAGGATTTTGTACCAAAGAAGTGGCGAGGTGGAGTTTTGATTAGGAAAAGTTCGGGTAAAGATGGAAGTAAAGAAGTGGCAAGGCCCTCTGTACAGGGTAGCGCCGGTCTTCCGGCTGAAAAGTGACCAAACTCACGGCTAACAGAAGTATTTTCTGACTCCAAAACTGAAAGTGTATTTTTAAGTGCCAGGATGAAATTTCTGCAACAGTAAAAAATGTAATGGCTCAGTTTACTACTACAGAGATTATCAAAACTAAATGCCTCACGTTTTTACGGCATAGCTACAGATGCAAGTAATCACTATAAAAATTTTCCCATTGCTTGTGCAGTTTTTCTTGTGAAAATGTGTTGCTTATGAGGATTTGGCTAGTAAAATCCCTTCCAGATGGGCTTGAGAAACAGCAAGTTTTTTGCAGAAATTCTTGAATTAAGAGTTGGAAAAAGTGACAGTTTTTTTGTGGAGAGAACACCGATACAAACTCTGGTGGGCGTGTAAAGGTGCAAACGGCGCCGTTCAGAAGCGCAGCAAAGCGTGAGGCACCGGGGGCCCGTGTGCCGGGCTGCCCTGTTCTCCCTGAGGCTGGGCAGGCCGACTCCGCCGTGCCTTCGGCTGCGGGGGTCGTGAGATGGTTCTTCGCGGCATCGTTGAGATGAGCACGCGCCTTGAAGGCACTCCATCGCCACTGAAGGACTCGCTGGGTCCTTTAAAGAGTTGGCGAAAACACCGCCTGTTCCCTTCAGAGAGAACGTTCTGTATGGGTGGGCAGAGAAATGCCAACTTGCAGCAGATAATACTGCATGCATGACCTGAGGAATTTAGTATATTCCTCAAAAAAGGGGGGTTTTTATCACCTAAAGAATTGGGCTTTTACATGGTTGTTCCTGAATATACCAGCAGGAGAACCAGTACGGGGGGGGGGCAGAAGGAGGTTAGTCTCTGTTCTGGGAGAAGTAGCAGTGATGGCTAAAGAGGGGTGCGGGAACGGCTGTTGGGCACGCTCACGGCCGTAAGCCTGCTTTCGCCCCGCCTGTGTATCGTCTGTGTGTACGAAGGACATACGAGGGGGTTTTATAGGCACGTTCTGTAAAACAAGGAACCATTGCGATCCCGCATCCTTAGGGAAGTACAAAGATGTAGTTTCAGATAAACAGCTTTCAGTGTGTGTCCCGTGGACCTGTGTGTGGCCCAGAGGCGAGAGTGTCCAACTGTGTCCCGTGTCTGTGTCCTGTCTGTGTGTCCTGTGTCTGTGTGTCCATGTCCGCGTCTGCTAGGCCAGGACCACCCCGCGCAGCGTGGCATTGAGGCAGCGCCAGCCCGCTGGTCTCTCCCTCGTCTGGACTTCTCCAGGAAAGATGTCTGAGCTGCTGACCGTGTCACTGATTGACTTTGCTCACAAAGAGTCATGCGATTTTATGTCAGAATTGAAGTATTTCAGATGGTGTCAGGCTATAAATTTTTTTGAAACTCTTAATTATGTAGAGGGAGCCTTTTTGGTGGTAGAATGAAAGCTAGATACGTTGAACCGTACAGAGAGACGTGGTTTAATTTATTGGTTGTCTGAAGTGCTGCGGTTCTGTAACCACATTTCTTTCTCTTTTTTTCCAGGCTATTCAAGATCTCTGGCAGTGGAGGAAGTCTCTTTAAGAAAATAGTTTAAACAGTTTGTTAAAATTTTCCGTCTTATTTCATTTCTGTAACAGTTGATATCTGGCTGTCCTTTTTATAACGCAGAGTGAGAACTTGCCCTACCGTGTCTGATAACTGTTGTCCAGGTTCCATTGCCAAGAATGTGTTGTCCAAAA
>CM052546.1:5025510-5087359 GCA_028533065.1 Trachops cirrhosus | reverse complement strand
GTTGTCCAGGTTCCATTGCCAAGAATGTGTTGTCCAAAATGCCTGTTTAGTTTTCAAAGATGGAACTCCACCCTGTGCTTGGTTTTAAGTATGTATGGAATGTTATGATAGGACCTAGTAGTAGTGGCGGTCAGACAGATGGAAACGGTGGGGAGACAGAAGTATACATGTGAAATAAACTCAGTATTTTAATAAAGTAGCACTGTTTCTCTTCTTATTATTTCTCTTTATGCTTTGTCAAAAGTAAACGTGCGTAGTTAAAAGTGTCAGGTAGCCTCCTGAACATCTCATGAGAGGAGTCCCCGCCTTACCTCTGTAAAACAGCTACGCTCCTCACCGTTACACGATCTGTCTCCATTGTGAGCATTCGGTGCTCACCCCTTCTCACCTCCTGATGACAGCACAGCTGTGCTGACGTGTCGCCCATGACTTCTGTCCGTCCGTCCTAGCCTCCTCCCGCCCCGAGGACAATTTGGCATGTTGCAGCAGCCTGCAGTGTCCTTTCTCACGCGGGCCGGAAAGTGACCTGTGGTCCTACTCTCTCAGTTTGCCCTCCAGCCCCCGCCCCTTCCCCTACACCCCAGCAACAGCGAAAATCCCCGCGAGGAAGCTCGTGTGTCCCTGTGGTCACATGAGGGCATTCGGGGGCTGCCCCCTCGTCTGTTCGCCGTGCTTCGGGGCACGATGGCTGGGAATTGGATTCCTGATGGCTCCTGAACGTTTTCCAGGGGTTCCTATAACATGGGCACGAGCATTTTCCCTCTTTGTGTATCTGAAAAATGTATTGATTTTCGACATAAAATTCAATGTTACCTTGTAAGTTGAATCTGGGAATTTTTCAGCTGTGTGCCTTCTTTCTCAGCCTAGTCTTTTGCCATTTTCATGCATTTTGTATATGACCAGGGTGGGGTTTTTTTTTAAATAGTGCTGATTAAGATAGTTTTATTGCAGGTGTTCTGAGATTTTATAACGTGTTCAGAGAGCCTTGTTCTGGGCCCTGGCTAGACGGGGTCTGTTCTCCAGAGACTGTCCCCCAATTCCGGGCAATTTTGGGGGATGATTTCAGTCGCCTGCCTTGACTCCTGTTCATTTTTAGGTCTTCTGTTGGATTCCCTGGGAGATTTTCCTTACTCCTTTCTGTTTGAACACTCGGTGAGACTCGTGTCTTCAAATCTGTGGCTTCCGATGCCCGTTCCTGGTGCTTTGGGGGATACAGACTCTGAAGGCTGAGGAGTGCTTCTGTCATCACATACGCTGCTGACTCACTTTCCTGTCTCCCTTCTCAGCCTGTTTATTTTGTCTTCCCTGTTGAGGAGGGCGGCACAGCGGGCCGGGCGGGGTAGTTCAGACACCTGTCGCGTGGGCTGCGGGCCGCGGCCCGCATTCGGGCTGCGTGCAGAGCGCCCTGGTGTGGGGGGCGGGGAAGATGGGGCCGTGCTTCCTCGTCTCGTCCCAGCGTCCCGGTGTCCGGTGCCTCTCTGGCACTCGGTTCGTTTCCTCATGGGTGATTCTGTTCCTGCAGGACAATCTCTGTCCTGGCAGCTTCTCTCTTCGTACTTTTATTTTAACAGACTCAGTCGGGGAAGGTGGTGAGTGTTTCACTGGAAGGTGCCTCCATTTTAAAAGGCGTTTATTTTCTTCAAGTTTAAAAGGTCATTTCCTTTAAATTGATAGGGTGATCCCAAGCCAAACCCTAAACCAGCCTGCACGTGGGTACACCACTGGTGTCCGAGCCACAGAGAACTGCGTTCGAGCCGAGTCACTCCCGTCACTCCTCTCCGGGGCAGTGGCTCATGGTGTGCAGTGTTGGGGTGTAGCTAGCAGAGTCACTCCTCTGCAGGGAGGGTAGCAGCTGGAGGTGTGCAGTGTTGGGGTGTAGCTGGCAGTCACTCCTCTGCAGGGAGGGTAGCAGCTGGAGGTGTGCAGTGTTGGGGTGTAGCTAGCAGAGTCACTCCTGCAGGGAGGGTAGCAGCTGAGGTGTGCAGTGTTGGGGTGTAGAGGGTGATTGTTGTCACCGCAGCTGTTCAGAAGTGTCCTTGCCGTGTGACGTCGTAACCAAAGCGTAGGCTGCACGTTTTTAGTGCTGTAGTTGCTTTGTGGAAAAGTTACACCTTCCCTTTGGGTTAGCTGACGGGCACACACAGGCAGCAGGGAGCTCCACGACTCCTTGCCATTGTGAAGGAAAGCCGTCGGCCTTCCTGGGTGTCCTGTGTGTGCTCCTTAAAGCTAATCAGATCCATCTTTGGAAAAAGTTCTAGGCAGGGCTTTTTTTTTAAAAAAAAGCAGAAACTAAGACGTCGCTGTCCCTTGGGCTGGTCATAGCAGTAGTTGTTAGACGTCAGCCCGACTGAGTGCGACGGTGAACGGGAAACCGAATTGGTCTTGTGTCTTAGGAAATGCCTTTTTCAGAACTGACTTCCCCTTTGCCCAGCGACACTGGCCAGGCTCAGACGGCTGTGGGTTTAAGGTTTTTCCAAGACCAAGAAGGAAAACCATTATTTTCCCTTTGTTCGTAGTATTAACCTTTTTCGATCAGTAGTAGAGGAAGCTGTAGGGGAAGCTGGCTCGTTCTCAGATTCGGGGATTTGTGGCACATGTACCAGGAAGACTAGGTTTGGTTTAGGTGGGTCTGTGTGTGCCGTTAAGTGCTTGCTGATTGAATCAACTGGATTCCTTTAAGCCAGACTGCTGAACGTGAATGTTCCTTAGTGGGTTAGTCCCTAGCAATACCATTCATTACTCTGCAGGCATTTTCTTTAAAATCCCCACTTTTATTGCCTCCATTCGTACCTAACTTTGGGAAACATTTTATGTTTCGTTATTTTAGCAATTTTCAGAATGATGGGTTCCTGTCCCAGCAACCTCGGAAAGTGACTGGTGAGTTTTAAGTGCCCTGAACTCAGACTGTTGTGTGTTTGTGTTTCATCCCGTTGTATTTATCTTTGTGGCCCAGGGAATCCCCTGCAAGCTAGCTCCTGCCACCAGAGACGCCAGTGGGCTTTGATGTCGGGTCTTATCTCCCTTTTCTCAGACCCGGAACGGAGCGCTGGTTCCTTTTAAGAAGAGAAGGGTAGAGACCGCAGTCTGGTGAGGGCGATGCCCGTTGATGCTGTCACTGTTTAGCTGACTTTGTGGATCATGGGATCAGACCCTTTGGGGACGAAGCCAGAGGGAGATCATACGGGCACTTGGAGGGCGGAGGTGCGCGTGGCGACTGACTGCAAGACGCTGCTTTTCATTCGACGTCTTAACCTGTGAGGCTGGGTCTCGGGTGAGAACTCCACAGAGACGGTACCCTCAGCCTCAACCAGAGAACAAAATGGGTCGCTCCGGCCGTTTGGGGGGAGCAGATGGGGCTGTGTAACCTGGATCAGGGGGGTGACAGGAAGGGGTGTACGGTGGGGTGTCACACCGCTTGCAGAAGCTGCCGTCGTCTGGACAACTAGTAGCTGGGGGGAGAGGTAAACATCGTCTAGGGCGCGGGGCGGTGGTATTGTGCGAGAAAAAAGGTCTGAGGGTCACAAATAGGCGCAGCCTGTGACTCAAAGGTGGTCTGGGCTCTGGAGATAACGGGGTTAACCTTACTCCAGAAAGTTGAGGCTACCTTCCAGCCTGTGCTTACCAAAGAGCCAGTTGCTCTCTGACTCATAGACTTGGCAGCAGCGGGCCTGTTTTCACGCTGAGAAAGTTGCAAGCGCTGGTTTTGAGAAAAGTTTTAGAGCCTCCTCTGCTAAGGGTGTACTTTTCTTACTAAACTCCTTGATCCTGGGGAAGACTTGAAGGCTGCATTTGTCTTTTGTTCCTAGGCTGGCGTTTCTGGCATCTTTTTAAAAAAATGTTTGTATTCTGCAGACCTAACATGTGTGAGTCTTACCCTTGGGGGGAGGTGGAAAACAAGACTCGAGATTCTGGTGCTGTTATTTACTTTTCACTTGAAAGAGAGATAGGAAGAATCTAAACATTTGGATGTGTACTGTATCCGAAAGTTCTAAGGGCTCAGGATTAGTCAGTAAGCAAAACAAGCCAGTCAGCATACCTTCTCAGTTCCCCAGAAGGCAACCAGGGATTTTATGGATGTGAATCTCCGCAGAAAACCGGGCTCACTAGCCTAGGCCCAGGGGTGCGGTGCAGGCTGGCCCCAGCACGAACTAGTCCGAGCTACTGAACGTGCTCACCCCCCACCAGGACGTAAGCGCCTGTGTGCTGACCCCCTTACCGCACGGTTCCAATCCACCTGCAGTGGTTTTAAAAACCGCACTTCGACCTTTGGCTGCAAAGCCGTAGGTAGGTTGCCGAACAAACTGATGTGTCCACACTGCTGAGCACTACTCGGTAACAAAGAGGAATGACTGGGGATAAAAGCAACAGACAGACACGGGTGAAGCGCACAAGGAGCCAGACCTGGAAGCGTGCGTACTAAATAGTTGGATGTATGCGGATCTAGAATCTGGAGCTGAGAGGTTGGTTTAAACTCGGGACCAGGGATGGGTGTGGGGAGGTTGCCTGAGAAAAGGTCTTTGCGTAACTAAACACAAACTCCAAGTACAATGAAAATACGCATTTAGAAACTTCATGTAAACAGTGCCTTTTAAAAGGCCTTTGTGGCCGGCTACCCTTTGGCTTGTGAGGGCCCACCAGGGGTGATCCAGCACGGGCTGTTGGTGCCCTCACCTGCCACCCGTCCCCTGGTAACCCCACCTGTCACCCAGCCTTTCGCTCCTTGCAGGTGCTGGACGTCTTCTGCCTGGAATATTCCTTTGCACGGACGACACCCGGCTGACTGGCCATCTTCCCCGGCTGGAGGGTGTTTCAGAGCAGGGAACATGTCCGTCCTTAGCCAGGGTCTCATACCCAGGAGGAGGGGCTCAATAAATAGTGACAATTCATGAGAAATGACAACCAAATATAGGGGCGCATGTCGAGTGCCATGTGCACGTACGTTTAGACAGAACATTTAAGACACGTGTATGTTGCATGGGTATGCAGAAACTTGGGTGGAGGGGTGTGAATGTTGGGGAAAAAGGAAAACGGTAGAACGGGATTTGGAGTCAAAAGATTCTGGTTGAGCCACCTCTTCAACCGTAAGTTGAGAACGAGCCTGCCTCTCTACTTCGTGGAGTGAAGAAACGAATGTGGAAATAACCCGAAAACCATAATTAGCATTATTAAAAATAACAGCTAACGCCTTCGGAGTCCCCGTTATGTCCCTGGAATCACTCAGCGCACCAGTGTGCTGCACGGTCCTCGGCCAAGGCTTGCAGACGCTTCGGTGTTCGAGGCAGCGCTCAAATGTGGAACCTCCGACCTGAGTTTATACTCTTGAGTGGGTGTTCTGGTCAGTCTTATTTTAGTGACAGTCTTACGTGTGAGATGGACAAATACACTTTATCTGAGCATTTAGAAAAAGGCAAGAACAGGGACCGGGATGGCAGACTTGAAGAAGGAGGCGTAGCCCTGGCTGCTGTGGCTCAGTGGATTGAGCACCGGCCTGCGAACCTAAGGGTCGCCAGTGTGATACCCAGTCAGGGCACACGCCCAGGTTGTGGGCCGGGTCCCGGGCAGGGGCTGCACAAGAGGCAACCACACGCTGATGTTTCTCCCCCTCTCTTTGAGGCATAGCGGGGAGACGCGGCAAACACCCCACTTGGCCCAAACCACCTCTCGACTGGCCTGTGGGGCGTTCTCCGTATAAAGCAAGATGGAGGATGGTGCCAGAGACTCAGGTCCCTGCCGGGCACTGCGTCCGTCTGTGTGCTTGGGTGTCGCACCGCTCTCGGGCAGCTGCATTTTCTCTAGGACTTGGGACTTACTGGTGGCTGCAAGCCCCGTTCTGGCAGTGAGGATGTCAGAGTAAATTCAGCCCAGCACATCACACAAAGACTTTGCCCATCACATGGCGGCTCATTGTGAAAAGGTTTTCCACACTCAAGTCCAAGGCCAAAGCAGAGGCTATCTGTTTAAGGTAGCCCCTGCCTGGGAAGAGAACATAAAATAGCCTGCAGAGAGGCCTGGTATTTGGGACAATGGTTGCTTATTTCACAATGCGAGACTCTAGGCAACAGCAGCGTTGGAGGGCACCTTAACCTCAGTCTACACACCAGTGAAACGGGAGCATCAGCCACAACCAATGATGCAAGGAGGCTTTAAATCCAGTAGTCCGGTTCCTGGGTTTTGCTTTGTGGGCTTGTACTCTGGCTTCTTTCCTACTGTGACCTTTTCCCCTTAGCGTCAGACCAAAAAGCAGAGTCTGGCTGTGGGGGTCTCTAGGGTGATGCAGTTGCGTGTGACAAGGACATTTTGAGGTTGCTGGGGAGGAGAGGAGTGGTGTCTCTGAAGGGGCAGAGGCAGTGAGAACAGAGGTCCTGGGGTGGGGGCCAGAGTCCTGGTTAAAGGAGGCAAACTGCTTAGCCTGCAAAGGGAAGCCAATCTCCGTCCGGAGGCCGCAGCTGGGCCTAGAGTGGTCGCTGACCAGAGTCCTGCTGGCCCCTCTGGGTCGGTAGCCCGCCCAAGGCTGGGGTTGCAGTGAAGCCTCGGGGCCGCTAGGTGGCAGCCGTGCGTTTCCAAAGCTGGCTCCTGGACCCATGAGCCCAGCTGGAATCCCTTGTATCCAGCCGGTTGCCCCGGAGGGGTAGTCGGAGACACCCTGGAGACCCCTCCCCGCTCAGCCTCACAAGGTTTTCTGCACTTGTATCCAATGCAGAGAAGGGGAGATTGGAAGGGGATCATTTAGTGCGGTTAGCTGTCCTAGCGGGCAGCTGGGACACTCCACGATCCTGCGTGTAATCATGGGGCGGGTGAAAGCGACCCCCCTTAAGTGGAGCCGCCCCGGGGGCTGGGCCTGACCCGCCCCCTCCTCGCTCCCCCACTCTAGCACTGGTGGGTGTGAGTGAGTGTGACTAGCGAGTGTGGGCGAGTGAGGACGTTCCGCACCTAACTGCATTCTTGGGGACCACCGCCTGCCCAATTCGGGCAGCACTTGCGCCTCGGCGTGGGTCTTCACTCCCTGGCGCAGAGCTCCGACGGCTTCCAACGCTCACCAGCTCCAGTCTCGCGGGCTCTGCCCCTTCGGAGCTGCGGTCCCTGCCGAGAGTCTGAGCACCTCCCTCCAACAGGAGCCGCCAGGAGAAGGAGGAGGCAGTGGAGAGGCAGCGGCAGTCAGGCAAGCAGGCAGGGCCGCCTTTGATGTGGGCGAGGCGCACCCAGGCGAGCTGAGCGCCCGTCCGGCCGCGCCCCGAGGGGGGAGCCCCCGGGCCCCGCATCCTCATTGTGCCGGCTCGGGCCCGGGCCCGCCCCCGGCCCCCCGCCCCCTCGCCGCCCGCGCGTAGAAAACGCCCCGGCCGCCGCCAGTGGTGGGAGGCGGCGATGCGCACGGCCAGAGAGACGCGGAGGAGGAGACATGAGCCGGCGGGCGCCCAGACGGAGCGGCCGTGACGCGTTCGTGCAGCAGCCGCGCGCTCCTCCGGCCCCAGAGTGCTGACCCCTGGCCTCGCGCAGCCCCGCGCCCCGGCCGGAGAGCGCGCCCTAGGCTCCCATCTCACCCCGCATGCTGCCCCCGGAGTGAGCCGGGCAGCCAGCCTACCGAGGACGCCCGGACGGCCGGCCGGCCGGTAGTGAGCAAGCTTCCCCGCACCAGCCTCCTGCACAGCCCGGAGGGCGCAGCGCTCGGGAGGAGCCGCGCGGGGCGCTGATGCCGCAGGGCGCGCCGCGGAGCGCCCCGGAGCAGCAGAGTCTGCAGCAGCAGCAACAGCCGGCGAGGAGGGAGCAGCAGCAGCGGCGGCGGAGGCGGCGGAGGCGGCGGAGGCGCCCGGTCCCGGCCGCGCGGAGCGGACATGTGCAGGCTGGGCTAGGAGCCGCCGCCTCCTCCCCGCCCAGCGATGTATTCAGCGCCCTCCGCCTGCACTTGCCTGTAAGCACTCGCGCACGGGGCTGCCCACCCTGCCTGGCCGTCTGTCCTTGTGCCCGCGGCTCTATCTGCCCGCCCGTCTGACTTTCCGACTGAGTGTCTGTCTGTACGCGCGACCCCTCTTTCACGTCCCACTGACCACCTCTCCATCTCTCTCCCGCAGGTGTTTACACTTCCTGCTGCTGTGCTTCCAGGTACAGGTATGTGGGCTCCTGACTCGGTCTTCCCCCCGCCCCTGCCCCGCGGTACTCGCCGCGCCCCCTCCCTGTGCCCCACCCCTCCTGGGCGCCGAGCCTAGTGCACCTGTTCCCAGGGCGCGGAAGGGCGGCTCCGCGCGCGGCCGGCACCGGCGAGGGACCGGCCAAGAGCTAGGGGCTCTGCTGCGGGGCTTGGCCTCTGCCGGCCTCTGCCGGCCTCTGCTGGGAGGGGATCCCTGGAGCCGGCGGGCTCAGCCACTGCAAAGTGCCGCCTCCAAGCCCCCTGCCCGCAGCCGGCGAGGAGTTGAGACCCAGGGATTTTCTTTGCCGACCGTCCCTTAACAAACCCGATCGCTCTTCCGAACAAAAAGGCTCCTTGCAGCGGAGTGGATTTTGAGTCCAGGGAGAACTAGCTTCAGTTGTAAATTACTCTGTGGTTTCAAAGGCGTTTTCAGCGTTGCGAGAGAGACAGACAGACAGAGACGCGGTACTAGGGGAGGTTGGGCTGAGAGGGCACAGAGTCCTGGGCCGAGGGGCTGTTCCCCGGGAGGCCGCTCCCGAGCCGGCGGCGCTCCTCACTCCCTCGGCCAAGGCGGTGCAGCCCTCGGCTGGTTCCCGGCCTCGCTCCCCGCTCTCTCGCTTGCTCTCCGAGAATCAGAAGAGGGCTTGGCGCTCAGCCTGGAAAGCACTTGCTAAAATCTGATCTGTTACTTCAGCAGCTTTCAGACTCGGGAAGGTCTTGGCACGCAGACAGTTGGAACACTCCGGCTTCCAAAGCCGTGGAAATGAAGGAAGGGGGGGGGGCGGTGGAGAGAAGAGGGAAAGAGGGAGCCGACTTCAGCCCCGATTAGAACCAGACCAGGGCTGCCTCAGCACGGTGGTGGGGAGGGGGCAAAGGGAAAGGGAGTAGGAAGTGCCAGCTGCCCTAGCCCCCACCCACCTAGAGCTGCAAGGGAGGGGCTCTCGGAGGAGCTGGACTGGGGCCAGAACAGATTATCTGCCCCGTTCCTCTCTGGGTTGCAGGCAGGTGTCCTCACAAGGTTAGAGAGGATGCTTAGGCTTTAGACTTCTGGGTTCCAGAGGTGCCCGAGAGGGCGCCGAGCAGGGACAACGATGGTTATCCCCATCTCCCAGCACAAGGCAGCTGTGCATGCTGAGTGCTGCTGACACTCAGCCCCTCTCACGGTGTGTGTGGTGGTGGTGGTGGGTCTGCTATCCCCCCTCCCACTTCTGGGAGAGGATTGTTCCCGTCAGGCGGGCACTGAGCTGGGGACAGCTAGTTGGGGCTGGGGACTGGAAGGCAGGCAGGCAGGCAGGCTGAATGGATGGATGGATGGATGGACAGACTGATGGGTTCTTCCCTCCTGTTGGCCAGGCTGGGGTCCCCAGTGACTCTTTGAATCAATACAACTGGAGTCAGTAACTTAAGACTGGCTGTTTGCCAAAGCAGATGTGACCCTGTGCGGAGGTGGGGGTGGGGGAAAGGCTGGTGCTGGGGGAGAGAGGCCAGTGCCAGGCATGGCCTGCCTGGTTTGCAGCTGAGTCCTCGGGCAGAGGGCAGGCCCCAGGGTCACTGAGGAGGATCTGCCTGTCTGACCTGGGCAAGCGCTCTCCTCCTGAGGGCTGAGCCTGGCGGGGGGGGGGGGGGGGTCGCGTGACATGGGTGTGCAGGTGGAGAGGTGGCTGCGGACTGTGCTGCCCAAGCTTCTTGATGTTTGGTGGCTCTTGGTCCTCGAAGGGGGCCCAGCAGGGGTTGTGTGTGGTCTCTGTGTTCTCTGGGGGAGTGTGAGGGAGGGAAGCTGGCCCCTGCATCCCACCTCCACCTCCTTGGCCAGAGCTAGAGCCAGCCTCTCGGGGAAGAGCTGGGTGGTCTGTCTGGGTCCCGTCCATCTGGGTTAGGACTTCGAGCAGGTGAGGGAGCCCCCTCTCCTACCTCCCCTTCCTTTGCAGCTTTCCCCCATTCAAACGGCAGTAGGGCGGATGTTCTTAACCCATACACCCTTGGAGTGTGTGCGGGTGGGGGGAGGGGCCCAGGAGCATTGCGCCCAAATGGTGCTGTGTCTGGGAGAGGGTTCCCAGCTCCCCTCTGATCTTCAAAGGCACCTAGGATTCCTAAAAGATAGAGAAACGCCACCGTGGGGTGTTAGGGCAAGGTTGGCAGGCTCATGTCCCCCACCACCACCTTCATGCTGTAGGGACAAAGGCAGAGTGGCCACCAGAGGTAGAGACGAGGAGTCTGAAGTCTTCTGCCCACAGAGGGGGTGTGGGGCAGATACTGGAGAGCAGCTAGGTCCTGGGCAGGGGGGCTGCCAGGCTGGCAGTGAGAGGCCCCCCCCAGGGAGCAGGCCCGGAGGCCTCCCCCCACCACCCCCCCCCCCCCGTCTGTGGGAGGGCTCGGGGCTGTGCCTCCCGGGGGGGACTGGGCTGAGCCCCCCTTCCACCTTCCCTGCCTGTAGACCCCTGGGAGTCTTAGCTTCATCATTTGTGAAACAGAGCTGAGTGATCCATGAGAGGTGTGCGAGAAGTTTTGCAAGTCCTCCTCCACCCAGGAGGGCACGGGGTGGTGCTGGGAGCCGGGGGCACCTTGGCCCTCCCCTCCCCCGCCCTCCAGTCTGGGCTCCTCCTCTCTTCCCATCCATCAGCCCACCAGGCCCAGAACGGCCCCCGCCCCCAGCCGCATTTCCCTGAGCGCAGTCAATGCCAGACACCGCTCCCCTCCTCCGCGTGCCGAGCCCCGCCCTCTCCGCCGGCCACCCCGGGGAGCTGGAAGCTGGGAATTTAATAAAATCCCTTCTCCACACGACCCAGGACACCGCGATAGCTCAAATCGGAAGAATTTTAAAAATTTCCAAGGGGAGCAAGCGGCGTGACCAGTAAAATTGCTTTTCTGCACTTGGCTGAGCGCTGACAATGACACCGGGCCGGGCCTTTCACGCGGCGCGGCGGCACCTGCCCGACATTGTTCCCCGCCTTCCCCAGCCCAGCCAGGCTGAGGCGGGCGGGCAGGGGGCCTCGGCTGCGCCCGTGTCCGTCCCGCAGCGCCTCTTCCTCTCTCCAGGCCCCGTGCGTGCTCAAGTTTGGAAGTTTTCTTGCATGCTCCTCGCCCGAACGGCCCCCACCCCTGCGACTGGCATCCCTCCTGGGGGTCAGGAGGAGGATGGGAAGCTGCCCTGGTGGACGGCACTGTTATTGTCTTACAGCGAGGCACCTTCTGTCCTTCTGTCCAGCCATATTCATTCAACAAGTACCTGCTGGGAGTCTGCTTCCTGCTGTCCCTGCAGGCAGACCGGGTCTGGGGTCCCGTCCCTTGCTGGCCACCAGGGCGCCTGTCTATAAACAGGAGCTCCTTTGACCGTGGCCCTGCGCCCCAAGGCTGGGAAGCATAGTGGGGGGCTGGGCGTGTGCGCTCCTGCCTCACTCAGGTAGGAGAAGCCACTGCCTGGGGTCAAAGAGCACTGCACGGAAGGGTTTCCAAGTGGCCCTTGCATCAGAAGCGTGTCTCCTTCTTCCTTCTGAAGTCAGAGCGGGTGACATTCCGGCGTCACAGATGGAGAAACTGAGGCACAGAGCAGGGAAGGGATTTTTGTTCAAGGCCGTGGCTGACTAAGAGTCTGGGTTCAAGCTCTTGTATTTTTTCCCACCACCCAGGCAGGCATTTTCAGAAAGAATAGGAAGTTACTCAGAAGGAATGCCGGTGGGGAGAAAGGTTCCCAGGAGAGGGGCTGGGCCCCCCCATGCATCTGTGCAGGCCGGGGATGCTCAGGGCCCAGGCGGGCGTCTCTGTGGTGGAGGGCGCCTGGCTTGGAGTCCTGCAGGCTCTGGACGTCCTGGAATGTTCTGGTCTGAAAGGGCCTTGGAGCCAGCGGTGGGTATTTTGGGGGTGGGGTGGGGCCTGGCGGATTCAGCACCCCCCTCCAACTTCTTTCCCAGCACGGAGGAGGAGAGGGAGGGGGCCTGCCAACATTCCTGCAGCGTCACCTGCTCTGAGATAAGAAGGTGGATTTTTAGAATTTCTTGCGGTTGGCACAGCGGCCAGTGTCAGCAGGCTCGGGGCCGGGTGTCAGGGCCACCTCGCGGCCACCACCCTGCCGTGGGCACGTGGGGTCCCCAGAGGGAGATGGGGGGCTCAGGGGGGAGACTCCCTGTCCTCGGCAGGACCTTTGGCTCTGACCTTGTCCTCTGGCAGGAATGTCGGGAGTGTGGGAATCAGAGCGCACATACGTCAGGCTGACAGGACACGGGTGGCTGCCACCAGGTATGGTGTGCTCACTACGGGACAGGCCAGCGTTTTGTCACAGCTTCTACGATACCCCTCACAACCAGTGGGAATTAGGGGATGAATTCTACAGGGGCAGTGAGGCCCAGCGGCGTGACATAGCCTGCCTCTGGTGGCTCAGCAAGAGGGGGCAAGGTGCTGTGGCTCTGGAACCCTGGCTTCTTACACAGCAGTGCGAGGGCTCTGGAGTCTGCCAGCCTGGCTGAGATGGCTGCTCTGCCCTGTCTTTGCTGTGTGACCCTGGACGGGTTACTTAACCTCTCTGGGTCATAGCTGCTGCACACGTAAGATGGGAAGAAAACAACCAACGAAAGAGTCCCTACTTCCCAGGGGTGCAGAGCGGGGGCCAGTGCATCTGCGTGTCAGGCCTATCCCTGGGCCTCTCGCCCTGGTTGGACCCCCTGCCATCAGCCCCCTGTCCATGTGCTAAGCTCCCCTCGCCCAGGGCGCTGCCACCCCCTGGTGACAGGGAGAGGGGCCCCTCTTGCTCTAGCCAGGCTTGCTGGGAGGGGCTAGGGGATATCATTTGCTCTGATGTGGAAATGGCATCAGGCCTCAGGCCCATGTGAAATGCTCTGTGTCAGGACAGAGCCAAGGACAAGCCTCCCATGGGTCACAGAGCAGAAAAAAGCTCTCAGGATCCCTGGGACCGTGGCTCATTGGACAACCTCCCTCTCTGTGCCTCGGTTTACCCACCTGGGTATTAGGTGAGCGAGGAGGCTTCTTCGGTGCGAGAAGGCACAGGTTTTGGCACAGGAGGGACCTAGGTTTGTTGAGCAGCTATGCAGCAAATAGCTTAACCTTTAGCCCTCTGCACCTCGATTTTCCCCATCAGGAAAATGGGGTGACGAGAGATACCTAATTTTAGGGGTGACTGTGAGGGCTCTGTGGGGTAATGCATGCAGAGTCGCTAGCACCCCGGCTGATACTGAGTAAGTGATTGGGGAACGGGGTGGTGTGGTCGGTCATACGTTAGGTATGTAACACGTGGCAAGTGCTGAGGAAAGCGAAGACGGGCCTGCTCCGGTACCAGTGACATCAGGCCTCCAGCCTGAGGCTTTGGACTCAGGTCTGGATGTATTCCTTACTGCACCACTCGCAGGCTGTGTGGCCTTGGGCAAGATCCTTAACCTCTCTGAGCTTCTGCCTCCTCGTCACGTGGGAAATGGGTAGGGCACGACCCGTTTTCCCCTGTTGGGAGGACTCCCTGAAGCCACATCTCGGACCAGCTCGGCAGCAGGCACTCGGTCGTGGTGCTTCGCTGCATTAGCACCCAGCCAACAGTTGTGGGGTGCCCGCTGCGTGGCAGGCCCTGGGCTGGGCTTCGATGGGGGGATGAAGAAGACACCCAAGGTTGAAGAAGATCCCCAAGGCCTCAGCTTTGTCCTGAAAACATTCCCTGGGGAGGGATGGCCAACACTTTGGGTAGCTTTCTTTACCACCCTCCACCTTGGGACTCCTTAACACTTGGTCACCATCCTGTGAGCCAGGGCGTTCTCTGCTGGGCTCACAGGGATGTGTAGGAGTTCAGGCTCGGGACCCGGCCCCCAACCTCCCCTGCTCAGCCCTCGGTAGCTGTGTGTCGAGCAGATTGCTTGGGCTTGGTGTGGCTCATCTTTCTCGTGGGCATCCGGAGAGACCCTCCCTCTCGGGGTCACTCTGAGGTGGGTTGGGGTCCCGGGGGAGGCCTTGGCCCAGCGCCCGGCTCATTGTAAGTGTTAAGTAAATGTACGCTGTGGTTACTCACGGGACTCTGGAGTTTCCGGAAGCCTGCTTGTCCGCCAGCTCCCGGTTCCTAGAAGTCAGGGGAGGCCTGCCACACCCTCGGGCCCTGTGGCACCGGCACCGACCTGGCATTCAGGGGGAATGTTGGGTCAGTGCTGGGGGGTTGGTGTGCAGCAGCTTCTCTGGGGGGCTGGGACCCTGGATTGAGTACCCCCCACACTCCCAGGGTGCCAGGTGTGTGGCACAGGGGGTTCAGGAGCTGTCCCTGCCCCTGAGGACTTGAGAGTAGCCTGAAGGATCTGCGTAGGGACGGGACTCGAGGGCTCAAGGGTGCTGTGTGTCGTCTGATAAAGGGCCCCGAACCCGAATGCCGGGCAAGGGATCTGGCCGGGACGCTGCTCCATTTGAATCTTGAAATAGGAGAAGTTTCTGTGAGTGTGTGTGTGTGCGCATGTGTGTGCATGTGAGTGTGTGTGCATGCATGCGAGGGTGTGCATGCATGTGAGTGTGTGCATGTGTGTGCATGCATGTGAGTGTGTGCATGTGTGTGAGTGTGTGTGTGCATGCATGCGAGTGTGTGTGCATGCATGTGTGTGTGAGCATATGAGACCGCGCATTGCAGGTTCACAGAACCTCTGTACACAGAGCAGGGCACGTCCTGATGTGCTTAGGGGACTCCAGGCCTGTTGGGGTGTCTGGAGCATCAGGTTCAGGAGTTGGGGGTCAAAGAAAAAGCCGTCGTGGGCATTGAATGCCAAAATAAGGGGCTTTTTGTATGACCTGACTCCTCACCCACGGCTTTAAGGGAGAGGGGATGCAGGAGTGGGGGGAGGGGAAAGAGAAGAGAGGAGGGAGCGGGGTCTTTGGGTGTCCTGCTCCCTCCCGGAGGCTGGCTCCAGGCTGCCAGCCAGCGGCACCCATATCGATGATCTGTTCCGAGAAGGCTGATGTATGGGGAGAGGGGGCTCTGGTCAGCCGCCTTGGGTGGCAGCAGCCCCCACCCCCATGCTGATGGCTCAGCCCTGCCAATCAATACATTGATAGCCCTGGGAGCTTAATGGAGAGGCTGGGGGTGGGGCAGGTCCTGGCTGGGCTGGGTGTGGGGAGTGTAACAGGAGAGAGGGGAGACGCCTGGGGCTGAGCGGTGGGTGGGGGCGGCAATCCGAGCCAAGCTCAGATTCAGGGGTGGGCCTGGCCTGCCTCCTCTTCTTTCCGTCCAGGGGTGCTAGCTGGGGGAAATTCTTGGGCTCCAGAGCCAGGGATGGGTTCCAGTCTTGGCTCTGTCACTTTCGGTACGGCTCGGGCCGTCCCCTGGCCTCTCTGTCTCCCTTTGTCCGGGGGATGGTAATCATCAGACCTGCCCAGGTCGTGTGAGGAGGACCGAGACAGTGCCTGGAAAGTGCTCAGCTCGGGCCTGGCACTGGGCGAGCGCCCACTAAGTGGGAGCCGGCCCCAGGCTCGCTCTCAACGATAATAACAACCCGTGGAGCCCTGGGGGCTGGCAGCCACACCCGGGCCTGCATCCAGGCCGCTCGCTCTCGAGGAAGAGCTTGGGGAGCTGCATTTCGGGGTGGAGAGGGGGGCTGACTCTATCAGGGACCGCTCCTGGGGTGTGGGGCGCAGGTCTTAGGTTCGAATCCAGAGCCGGGAGAAGGCCTTGGCCCCGCTGGCGGCTGCTGCTGCCACTGGAGGAGGCTGGCGGTGGTGGAATGTGGCCGGAAGTCTGTGGGCTGCCCCTCCTGGGACCAGGGAGACCCTCCCTTTCTGGGCAGGCAGCCTGCAGACAGGGGCACAGCTCATTCGAGGCCTCAAGGATGGGCACCTGGATGGGAGGGGCAGTCTGACCCCAGCCTCCTCTCTTGGGTGGGGGACTGAACTCAAGGCCTCCAGCCCCAGGCCCTACCCCGCGGTGATGGCTCGCAGCCAGAACTAACTGCTGCCCCGAACAGGGGCAGGCGCCGGGGGAAGGAGAGGAGGTGGGAGCTGGCCACGGGGATGTGGTGGAGAGCCGGTGTCTACACTAGACGGAGGGGGCGCTGGATGTGAGACTTGACTCCTTTTCTGTAAGTTCTGACTTTGGACAAGTGATGTGACCTCTCCGAGCCTCAGTTACTTCATCTGTAAAATGGGGGCAGTAATCATCCCACTCGCAGGGCCACTCTGGGGAGTCCGTAGCATCATTGACCCCACGTGACTCTTAATTCAGAGGATGCGTTTGATAAGTGTCAAAGCAGTGGCTGTTTAGAAACCAAACAAAAGGGAAAAGGCCATGCCTGTTGCTACAAGTACAGTCTTTGTCTGACATCACTATTAGCGACAACTCCTATTCTGCCAGCGCGAAAACTGAGGATCACAGAAATCAAAGAAGTTGGTGATGGGGCGTGGCCAGCAAGCCCGAGTCGGTGCTGGAGTGTGTGGTGTGTGTGTTTGTGTAGTGTGTGTCGTAGGTGACGTGTGATGTGGCAGATACCTGTGAGACGTGGGGCTGTGTCTCGGGAAGACACAGGAAGCCCCCACACATACCTTCAGAGTCAGGAGTGGGTGAGTGCAGCTGAAACCTTCGGGGGGCGCTGGTGGCCGGTGCCGTGGCAGTGGGTAGGGAGGAGGGGGGTGCAGGGGGACCAGGGCTGATGTCCGGAAGCTGGCCCTGGGCTAGGGGCCCCTCACCTGTGCCTCTTCACCCCACAGCAGGTGCTGATCAAGGAGCCTCAGAGCAGAGGCTTAGAAGGTAGGCAGGGCTAGAGAGTAAAGACCACTCCCACCTGGGGACGCTGTGTGTGGGCAGTGGGGAGGCGGGCGGAGGCCTTTGGAGCAGAGAAACTGCCCCGCCCAGTGCGTTGGAGAGCTGCGCTGACCAGGGTGAGCCTGCAGGTGGAGGGGGTGGCCCTGTCCCACTCAGCACCGTGTCCCTGAGGGGCCTGGGGGGCGGGGCTGGGGAGGGAGTTGTACCTGTGGGACTCTCGCTGCCCCTGGGCAGTTCCTGGTGAGGGAGTCAGTATTTCAACACCCCCACCCCCCGCCCCATGACTAGACACCTGGAGGGGAGTCCACAGACTGTTCTAGGAAGGCCCGGGAAACGGGCCGCCTCTTAGGCAGTGAGGCTGAGCACCTTGCTGCCCAGCAGCTGGGCAGGGGCAGAAAGACCAGTCCTGAGTCCACGGCTTTGTGTGAGCCCCGCAGGCCGCCCCGGTAGCCCCGTGGGCCGAGAGCTGCCTCAGAGGTCGGATCTGCGCTCCCGCTCTCCCGGCCCGCCTCCCTGGGTGGCTGAGGGGATTAGACAAGGCTCCCCAACAGAGCCAGCCGGAACAGCAACTATAGCTTTGAAATCCCCCCTGTCATCCCTGTGCCGGGCGCTCTGCTCGTCTGGGTGGGAAGCAGTGGACGCCAGGTTTCCCTGGTCCCGGCCGCAGGCATTGAGCGAACGTTTGCAGGGTGCCTCCTGGGGGCAGAGCCGGAGGTGCAGGAGGACCAGACACGCTGGACGTCGGGAGAGTCAGCCACAGTGTCCAGAGGCCCTCAGACAGCCTGGGGTGGGGCGGGGCAGGAAAGGCTTCTGGACGGGGCACCCGAGGACAGGTGTCAGGTGGGCCTGTGCAAAGGCCTGGAGCCCCCAGAAGTCTTCCCTGGGAAACCCAGAGGCCTCCCGCCTTGTCAGGGGGACGGACCCTGTTTCCGTGTCAGAGGCCACTCCTGCCACCTCCCTTGGGATTGATGTGACAGAGTGTGGCTTAAATGGTGGAAGCCGGGCAAGATGGATGGTTCTTCCACATCCTGGGGAAGGGCCACCGGATGGCCCCTGCTGACCCCGGGTCACCACGCCGCCTCTGTCCAGGGCGCCAGGGAGAAAATTGTTAATGGGAGCCTGGCTTTTGGGGCAGGGCTGCTCCCCTCGGGGACCTGGGGTGAGGAGATTGGTTTGACCTCTGGTCGATAAGGTCTCCTGTGAGCAGGAGGAGAGTCGGAGGGCAGGGAGGCAGACCGGAGACCTGGCCCTGGGGGAGGGGACAGGGCCGGCCTCTGCAGGAAGTCATGCCAGGGAGGTGGAGGGCCATGGGTGGGCGGTCTTCAGGGCCTGTGTCCACCCCCTGACCCGGGTTCTTCCCTCCCTGGGTATTCCTGGCTGTGCATGGTGGCGGGGGGTGGCCACGAGGGTGGTGGGCGTGAAGGGTGTGCATTCTCGGTGGGCCGGTGGCCAGGCTCCCTGTCACTGGACTGCGAGACTCAGAGACACTGACTCGCCTTTTCTGAGCTTCAGTTTCTGCATCTGTTAAATGGATCCGATAAGCGTCCCCACGTTGCAGGGTGGCCCAGACGATCAAAAGCAATAACAGCTTCCTAAATTGTAACCCCTGCCTCGGAAGTACCTTGTCTGTAGGGACAGGGACAGTGCTTTGCTTGCAGGGCTTCCCTGAGGGCCTGTCCCAGGGCCACCTGGCATCTCCTCCAGCAGTCCCCCTGCCGAGCCCTTGCTCTGGCCCAGGCACTGTGCTGGGACCTCGCATGTTTAACCCCAGCGCCCAGAGGTGGGTGCCATTATCCTCACCCTTATTTTAAAGGTGAGGAAACAGGCCCGGGAGGTTAGTGAGTTACGTAGGGTCCCTATGCCAGGAAGTGGCATACGCTGGGCTTTGAACCTGCTCTGGATAGCCCCAGCAGGGCAGGTGGGGTCCAGCAAGGAGGGGCCGAAGGCGGGGTCTGAGCGACCGCCACCTGCTCTGTGACCTTGTCATTTGGCTTCAGAGCCTCAGTTTCCTCGTCTGTAATGTGAGCCCAGGCTTCCCCGCTGAGGATGGTAGCGAGGGGCGGGTAATGTGGCCCAGCTGAGGTGCCTGTGGGGTCCAGACCCGGGTGGGAGGGTCATGTGCAGGTCCGCTGGGGGCAGAGACCCTGGGCTGGGTGTGGTGGGCGTGGCCACGAGGGAAACACGGTTCTTGACCTTGGCAGCTCAGAGCTGAGGGGCGAGACAGCTCCAGCCTGGGCCCCAAGATCTCTGCCAGGGCTGAGTGGGCTGTGCTGTTGTGGGACTGAGGTCCTAGTGCCTGGCATCGTGCCAGGTCCACAGAATAAACCTAGAACGCTGTCTGTCTGAGCTTTAAGAATCGTTCGGCTTTGTGATTAAGAAGAGTCGGGACAGGCATGTAATTAGCAGGGTATAGAAAAACCTAATTTAATGTTAAATGGAGTGACGGGACTCCAGATTTTTGCAACGTTCATTTGTTCGTGTCTTTAGTCCTTCATTCGACAAAGGTTTGCACTTCACCTGTGCTGGGGATGTAGCAGCGAAGGACACAGAGACAGCCACAGCATCCCTGGGACTACCGGTCTGGTCAGGAGGACAGACACAAGCCAGATGAATAGGCGTCATATCTGGTCGAAGTGCTGGGAGGGAATACAAGGCATGGCTGAGTGGGGGACAGTGGCAGAGGTGGGGCAAAGCAATCAAGGACAGCCTGTCTCAGGATGTGACATTGGAGCAGAGTCCCAGATGAAATAGGGGAGCCAGAATGTAAAAACCTGGGAGAGAGCGTCAGAGGCAGGAGGAGCACGTGCAAAGGCCCTGAGGCGGTTGTGCATTCTGTGTTTGAAAAGCTCAGAGGGGTAATGAGGCAGCCAGTGTAGCTGGTGGGAGGGAGTGGTTGATAGGAGATGAAGGCGGAGAGCCGGCGGGGCTCACCAAGTGCGGTGGGAAGCCCTGGGGAGTGTGCAGGCAGGGTCACAGAGCTACCTGGGTATGTGGGAGGAGAGACAACCAGGGAGCAGGAGTGGAAGCAGGAGGCAGATGGGGGCTGTGCTGGGAGAAGGGAGACTGGAGAGGTAAGAGTGGGCATAGCCAGGGCCGGCTTCTGGAGGGTGCGGTCACACGTGCACTAAAGCCGTAGGGATACCGGACGTTTGGACGGGGGTGCAGAGTGAAGGCTGCTCCAGCAGGAGACGGGACATGGGCAGATGCTTGGTGGTCAGGATGAGCATGAGGACCCCGGGGACCCCCTGAGCACCAGGTCTGGGGGAGAAGTGACTGAACTCTGGCCCATTCTTTCCCCGGATGAGTCCTGCCTGGCCCCCCTCCACCTCACTGAGGCCCCGAAAAGTAGCTCTGGGCTCCCCACCCACTCCCGTCTCCTTGTCCATCTGGGGACTCTGCTGCGCACTTGCTCACTTGAACCTCACAGCCACCCTGGGATGCAGCCAGAGTGAGGGCTCTGCACCACCGTTTTGCTGGGAAGGAATCTGAGACAGAACAAATCGCGTGTCCAAGGTCACAAGCGAAACCTCTGCTCCACACTGCCTGCTCTGATTTGGGGCTGTGGTGGAAAAATAGTAAGCTTTGTTTCAAACAGGCCCGGCCTGATTCCTACCTTTGCCACTCCCTGCCTGGGCCGCCTCGGGCAGCTTGCCTCACCTCTCTGAGCGAGCCTCAGTTGCTGCCTCTGTGAGATGGGGGTGGGAACGGGGCAGTTACGAGTGTGTGCGGAGGCCTGGCCCAGAGCTGGCGTAGAAGAGGCCCTGGCACGCAGGGGACCAAGAGGCTCACCCTCACTCCTCTCCCTCCCCAGGTGCTGGTGGCCGAGGAGAACGTGGACTTCCGAATCCACGTGGAGAACCAGACGCGGGCTCGGGACGATGTGAGCCGTAAGCAGCTGCGGCTGTACCAGCTCTACAGCCGGACCAGCGGCAAGCACATCCAGGTCCTGGGCCGCAGGATCAGTGCCCGTGGCGAGGATGGGGACAAGTATGGTAAGTGCCAACCCCTCCCCCAGCCTCAGAGACCTCAGGTTCACGTCCCGGCTCTGCCAGGTCCTGGCTGTGTGATCTTGCACCTGACACGGAGCCTTTCTGGGCCTCAGTTTCCTCACCTGTGAAATGGGGATAGAGTGGTACATCCCGGAGAGTCTCATTGGGAGCACTAGCCAAAGAGATGAATAAAAAGTGCTTTTACTGGTAAATGCCCCATAAAGGGCAGTTGTCTGGCTATCAGTGGCTTGCTTGGGGATGGCCCAAAGCAGGTGGCTGTGCCCCATGGCACAGGTCCACCAGCCCCGGGGTTCAGAGGCTTGGAGGGGTGGGGACCTCTGGGTAATGCTTTGTGGGTGTTGCTGGTGGTGGTGAGAATCAGCCTGGAGTGTGAGTCTGTGTGTGTGTTCAAGTGTGCTTGTGTGCGTGTGTGTGTGAGCTTGAGCCTGTGTACCTGGGAGGCATACGGACAGCACCTTGAGCTATACGTCCTCTTGACCTGGCCTTGACCCTGGAATTGGGTGATTGGGAACCACCACCTGCCTCTGCAAAGGGGCTAGGAGGAGTGAGGCACCCTGCCTCCCTTCTCTGCCCAATGCCTCAGCCCCCAGAGACCCTCAGCAGTGAGCAAAACAGGTAGGACTCCGCCTTCCCAGAGCCTGGAGGGGACTTGGGGATAGAGGCTGAGCAAACACTGACCAAGCTCCTGCCATTTCTGCCTTCCAGGCCAGGTTCTGGGAGATGGAGGGCCGGGGCCGTGGGTGGCCGAGGCTTGAGGCTGGGGCCGGGGCGGGGTCCCGTGTGTACGCTGGGGGCCTGGCAGCCCCAGCTTTCTTTCTGGGACGATGCCCCGCCGGCCCCTGCCCATTGCAGTCAAGACGTGACAACAAGACAAATAATTTCTTGGACCTTTTATCTTGGACACCATTTATTTTCCTGCAGCCCCGGGGCAGGGCTGACCTCACGGTAGGGCCCGAGCGTGGCAGCTGCACCGTCACTGGGGGCTGGGCCGGGCCAGGCCGGGCAGGGCTGGGCCGCCCGGGCTCCCCCACTCCAGGCCAGCTGCCTCCCTGCCTTCTCCTGGCCCCATCACTCTCTTCGACCTGCCTTCCCCTTCTTCCCTCTTCCCCTGCTTCCTTTCTCCGTCTGGCTGCTTCTGCTCTCATCGGGTCTCTCCCTCCGGATCCTTCTCCCTCCTGCCTGGTTCTCATCTCTCCCTCTCTTTGTTTCTGGTCCTCTCACTGTCTCCCCCTCCCCAGCGTCTCTGTCCTTTCTGCCTCCTTCCCTGGACCACAGCTCTGGGCCCTGTTCCCCACCTCTCCCAGGCCCTCTGCTGGCCGCCTCTCTGGGGCCTCTGTTGCTCGTGCCCCCCCTTCCGGATGTCTGGCTGTGCTGGGCAAACCCAGGTGGCGCTTTTCCCTGGGATCTGCTGTCCAGTTGCTGCCAGGGAAGGGGGCAGCTGGCTGGCCCGGGCGGGAGGAGGTACCCTCCTGGGGAGTCCCTGGAGCTCTTGCTGGCCCCTCCGGGCTGGGAGAGTACAGGGGGGTCAGACTCTGGTCTGAACCATCTGTCCACACCCTGAGACAGGAGGCAGGAACTCGGGAGGGAGAGGGGCCCGCAAATGGTGGGCTCTGCACTCCAGAAGCCACGTGCCCTCCCATTTCCTCTGCCTGAACAGGAGACTTGGGGGACCTCGCCTGCTGTGTGACCTCAGGCAAGCCTTTGCCTTCTCTGGGCCTCAGTTTCCCTTCAGGACAAGGGTTGGACTAGAGTGGCGCTTCTTACACATTAACCTGCAGGGAAATCACGGATTGGGGGATGCTCTCATTAAAATGCCGATGTCCACTCTGTGGGTCCGGCTGGGGCCTGAGCCCAGGTGACACTAAGGGTCTCCACCCTGAGTGTCCAGGGACCAGCCCCTCTTGGCTTCAACTCCAGCTCTGTGAACTCTAGATTTAATAATTCTCTGTCAAGGAATATGTTTTTTCACTCCCCCCACCCCCCAGCACCCAGGGCAGCCAGGGGCTTGCTGGCACGGAGGCCGCTCCATTTAAATGTCACATTAGAAACGCAGATGAGGGGACGGGACCCCATCTGTGAACCCTGGCAGAGGAAGTGAGACAATGGAGCCAACCGAGGCTTCCAATCTAGATAATCAATACAAATATTATTGGGAGGGTGATTTATGTGTTAGGGGCCCTCCCTGCCCCTGGGGGCGGGGCAGCCAGTAGCCCTTGGTCAGGGGACCCGGGACGGTCCAAGAACTTGCTCCCTCCTCCTCAGGGCTCCGTCCAGTTGAGTGGAGGGTGCCATCTGAGACTCCCGGCCACACACAGCCAGGAGGGGGTGCAGCCCGGGAATCGCAGCAAACACCAAGTGCGAACAGAACCCCTGCAAACGCCTGGACTCCAGGATGCCCACCAGCACTCCCAATGTCAGATTCCACGGCCCCTTGAGGCGCTAGGCTCCGTGGGCAGCTGTGAGGGGCAGGCGTGCCCCGGGCGCCCCGCCCCTGCAGTTCTCCGAGGACCCTGCACCTGGGCTAGTCCAGGGACCAGGGGCTTTCTTAGCTCCGGGTTCGGCGCTGGAGGGAGCTGTGTGCTGGCACGGTGGAGCAGGGGCCGGGGGGGTGGCGGCTGGAGGCTCAGGTAGTGGGACCCCTGGTGGGCTCACCTGGGACTATTGTATCCGCCCCTCCTTTTCGGGTCCTTGTTCCTGGTCACCTCTGTCCTATGGGCAGTTGCCACCTCAAAGAAACAGCAAAGGGCCAGGAGGCAGGGCACCTAGCTTCCGGTTACTGCTCCGCCACCAAGCAGCCCACAGGGCTTGGGGCAAGTGTGCCTGGCTCTGGACTCGGTGTCTTCTTCTGCCCAGCGAGGATGAGAAGGCCCCGCTTCACCTGCCTCCGAGGTGCGGGCACTTAGGCCTGGGACGTGGAGGTGGCAGCCCCTTCTGACTGCCAGAGCAGGCTGCAGGGGACGGGACTTGAGTCTTAGGGGAGCAGAACCCCAGGCCAGCTGAGTCTGCTCCCGGGGAGGGGTGGGCGCCTTGGCTCTGGGGACGGGGTGGGATGAGTAAGTGGGAGGTGGGGGCGGCAACTCTGCTTTTATAAGTCTCCTGTTTGGGTATTCCTGCCTGCTTTCATTTGGAAATAGGGATTTTCTACTTGATAAAACGTTTTTTTTTTTTAAATCCCACGTTTCGCAGTTGGCCAGCTTCCCAGGACTGGCAGAGCCCAGGCGGCCCCCAGCAGGCCGCGGAGGCCTGTGTTAGCCAGGAGGTGGCCCTGTGAGGGTGGAGCCGGTGGGCTGCACCTAGGGCTCCGAGCCAGAGGCCGTGGCTCTGAGTTAGCTCTCCCGTAAAGTGGGTAATTGAAGTGAGAGAAGAGCTTAAGGCCAAAGAGTCTGTCGTTATTAAGAATGTTACTAACAGCCCCCTGAACTCACCACTGTCGTATGGGGCTGAAGGGGGCTATCACGGACTCAGGCCGAGGTCCCCTCCTCAGGAGCTGGTTCCTAGGGCTTCCAGAAGGGACCCCGCCTCTGTCCCGCAAGTGGACCCTGGCACGTCAGCCGCAGGTGGAAGCTTCTTCGTGATTCCGTGGTTGGGCTGGCCACGCTCTGGCTGCTGTCTCAGGCCAGGCGAGGAAGGGTCTTTGGACCCTGTTGTTGGGCGTGGTCTGGTCTCCTCCCGGTTCACCCTGGGGCACCCCACTCACGGGGCTCCTTCCTCAGGGCTGCCTCAATAGGAAGAGCCTGGGTCCCTAAGTTCTGGCATGACCCTGGGCCCTTCCCATTCTCTCCCTGCACCTGGTCTCATTTATGGGGCCGGGGTGCAGGGTACAGGGCGTGCGGTTAGTACTCTCGGCCTCCTAGAGGTCATCACGTGTGAGTCAGCGATTCCAGCTGTGTGCCTACTGCTCACGGTCGCATGGAGTCGGCCTGCCCCACTGGGCAGCCTTCCTGAGCCCCCTGCTCACCCTGTCCCTCCGAGAATGTGAGCTCCTAGAAAGCAGTGACCTCTGTGCCTGTCCCCATTTCCTTTACATGGGCCCCCCCTTAAGTGTTGCTGGATGAGGGAATAAAATAATTATGGGGCACCTCAAAGCATGAGCAGGGGTGGGCTTATGTGGCTCTGCAGGAAGGTGTGTGGGGTGTGCCCGGGCTTTTGCTGGGCAGGTGACAAGAGGGGCAGGCGGCACCCTAGCCCCCACCACCCTCAGTCTGGTACTTGCTGGAGAACAGTTTGAGCAAGGAGCAAGGCCCTTTGGGCTGGTTGGTGTGACTGAGCCAGCGGGGACCCCTACTCCCTGAGCCTGACCCCCATCGTGCATTCTCGACACAGCAGCCCAGATGTGAGACGGGGCCACTGCTCCCGAATGAAACCCCAGCCCGGGGGGCCTGGCTCCTGATGGCCACTGCAGCCCCGGGCTCTCCGCCAAGCTTGTTCCTGGCTAAGGGCCTTGGCGCTGGCTGTCCCCTCGACCTGGGAATGCTCTTCTCCCAGCTACCCTTATGGCTTCTGTTCACTCGGCCCCTTATCAGAGAGTTCCCTCCTCTGTCCCCTCGTGGGCGTACTTCTCTTCCTAGCACTTACCGCTGCCTGACATTCTGCTCTGTGTTTGGTTATTCACTCCGTCTCTTTTCCTGTAAGGAAGACTCCTTGAGGGTAGGGCTTGTGTCTGTTTTGCTCACCACGGGATCCCCGGGCACAGAGCCGGTCACAGACAGGTATCAGCCTTAAGGTACCAACCCCGGTGTGCTCCTGGGAGCATTGAGGGCATCACTCCCCCAGGGGCAAGCGTCTGCACACAGTAGGTCCTCCCTCCACCCTCCTGGCCAGTCAGCCTCTTCCTGTGCAACAGACTCAGCTTCCCTCAGGGGCTCTCCCAGCCGGGAGGGGGTGCTTATGTCTGAGGCTAAACCCCTGCCCTCTGAGCTCATGTCCCACAAATTCTGTCCCCAGAGGTGCAGCCACCCACACCTCGCTGCCTGCATAGCTGAAACGGCCACACTAGAGCTCCAGCGAGGATTAAATACAGCTCCTGATCAATCCTATAGATTCCTTCCCTCCTCCTTTCCGGCGAACCCATGCGGCCCGCCCTCCTCCTTGGGGATCTAGGAGAAGGAGGACCGTGGGCCGCTTTGGAGACAGGCCATGGCGTGTGTGCGGTGCGCGCACGGTTAGTGATGCTGAAACGTCTCCAGGAAGGACCTCTTCTCCCCACCCCCTTCCCCTGGACCTGGTCCACCTGCACAGGCGAGGGAGGGAGCGCTGTTCCAGCGTGCCCTCCTTTGTCTTTGTGGCAAGGACGTTTCCTCGTGGAGGACACCGCCTGGAGAGCGGCCAGCAGCACCGTCAGCAATGGAATGGCAGCGGCTGCCAGCTGCCGCCGCCCTGCGCTGGGCCGTGTGCAGGGGGCTCCGCACCTCGCCCTCGGCTCCGTGCTCCCTGCCCCCCGCCTTGTGTGCTCAAAGGTCTTGGGGGGTGTTTCCCTGAGGCTTGTCAGGTGGGGGCAGGAAGAAACGCATTCTCCACTTTTGTGTTCTCTGCCCACTCTCTCTGGGTGCTGTCTCCTGCGTCTCTCTTTGTACGCATCCCTCTGGTTCTCCAGCGGCTTCTAACCAAAACCTTCAAACAGAAGCCTTCGAAGTGAGGCCCTGGACCGCCCGCTTCGAGGTCCTGCTAGGGAAGCACTGGAACCAGCCATTCGGCCAGTCACTCAGTGGATCAATGTCACTTCTCCGTCTGTGCGGTCACAGGCGGTCACGTCTGTCCAGCTCTGCCTGCCTTGGACTCTCTGACTCAGACTGGCTCTGGAGTTCCTCTGCCTGTGTCCAGGTCCTGGCCCCACTGCGCGACTCCGGCAAGTAACAGCTCAGTGCCTCCGTGTTTTCATCTGTAAAATGGGTACAACACGGCTGACCCTATAGGGTTGCGATGAGGGACTAGTGAGACATCGCACATTCCGACCCCCAGCACGGTGCCTGGCAGAGGGCAAGTGCTCAAATAAGGCTTAGCTGTGAGTTTTTAAATGACCATTGTTACTCCATCTATTTAAGAGAAGTGGGCGGAGGGGGCGAGGGGAGAGCCTGTATTTTTTATAGAAAGGGCTTTCTTGCCAGTTCTTTTTGCCTCTTTTCCCTTTTCTGCTTTCCTCTCTGGAAGCTACCAGAGCCACTGGGTCCTCGAGCTCCTGGCCCCCAGCCATAGGCAGGGGCCCTGCTCCGAGGGCTAAGCCCGGTGACAGGCTCTGCGGACTCTCCTTTCAGGGGCCTGGGTTGTGCCCCCCACCCCCGAATCCTGTAGTCACTTCCCCTCGGGTTCATGTAGCTTTTTCTTTCCTTGACCGGATCTGAAGTCACTCCTGCCTCTCTGGCTGTGGTTTGAGCCTTGGGTGCTCCTGAGGGTTCTCCATCTTCCAGTGACCCCAAGGGGACCCCCTCCCCCGTCAAGGGCATTTGCAAGTGGAGCTAGGAGGGATGGGCCTGTGGCTTTGGCTCTGTGGGCTGCTCTGCCCATAGGCTCTGCCCTGAGAAAGTGAGGTCAAAGCAAAGGCCTCTGCTGCCCGCCTTTGGCGTTCACTTACTCCCTCAGAAAAGGGATGGGCCTAGAGGAAAAGGGAGGTAGGGGCAGGGTAGGCAGGCTGCCCCAAGACTGCTGGGTTCGTCTGCCTGGCTTTGAAGCCTGCCTGGGTTTGAGCTCCATCACTGGGTGATCTGGGGACTCAGTTTTCTGACCTGTAAAATAGGAATGATAACCACAGTCTGAACCTCAAGCGTTGTTGTAAGGATCCAGTGAGGTAGCGCGTGCCAGGTAGTTAGAACCGTGCCCAGCACACCACGAGTTCTAGATACGTGTGAGTTACTGAGACTTCCTAGAGGAGCTGAACCGAGCAAGGCTTTGTGGTTCAGCTACTCCTGGCCCAGAGAGGGACAGGGTCTTTCCCTCTGTCACACAGCAAGTCAGAAGATGGGATAGTAACTGGAGGCTGGGGATGGGTGGGTCGGGGCTCAGAGTCTGGAGGTGGCAAGAGAGGCTGCACCAGTGGGGAGCAGAGTGGCCGAGCCCAGGGGCTGCAGAACCAGACCCTGGGGCCGAGCCGCGGCCCTCGCTGGCCGGCAGCGCGCCTTTGGGCACGGCTCTTCTCCTCCCTGCGTCTCATTTCCTTTAGTACGTCCCTCACGACGTCATTTCAGCATGTAGTACAATGTCCTGTTGGTCATTTACTGTGAGCCGGGGGTGGGCTAGTGCTGGGGATCACAGCGGTGAATAGGATGGGCTGGACCCTGCCCACCTGGGGCTTCCCTGCCGGTACATGGAGGCAGACAATAAAAAAGGTAGCAAGTAAGAAATTTGGAGAAGAGCTCTGAGGACAGCAGAGTGGGCGGTGGGTCGTGCTGGAGCAGGGAGGCTGGTATGACGTTGGACAGCGTGGCCGGGGAGAGTCTCTCTAAGAAGGTGACATTTGAGTGGCAATGTGAGAGATCAGAAGCCACTAGAGGAAGCTTTGGGCAGAGCAATCTCCAGCGAGAGGGAAGAGCAAGTGCAAAGGCCCTGAGGTGCGAGTGTGCCGGGCGTGTCCGGAGGAACCGCAGGGAGGCTGGTTGGCTGGAGAGCCGTGGGCAGGAGCTGGGGACGGTCAGCCGGCCCTAGGTCTCGTGCCCCGGATGGGTCCCTGAGAAGAGGCCGGATTTTCAGTGGGTCGGAGGTCCTAGGCAGCTTTCAGCAAGGATCTCTCTGGCTGACGTGTAGGGGAGACTGGGAGACTGGTGAGGGGCAAGAGTTGGGGGTGGGGGGAGGCTGTTGAACTGTGAAAACTGGAGGGGCCGCCAGGGCGGTGGGGAGGTATGATGAGGAGTAGAGTGAGACAATGTCATCGCCTCCTCCTGCCTGGCCTGGTGCAGGCCTGAGAGCAGACCTGGGCAGAGATGAGGCGTCTAGGTCCCAGATGCGTCCGGAGGGCTTGGGTCTTGAATCATGGGGTTGGTGGGGGCGGGGGGAGCAGCGTGATGCTGAGCATCAGGCAAGCTCTGGGGAAAACCTGGCCTGGGTGGGTGTGGTCTCTCTCTCGCTCTCTCTTTCTGAGAACTGCTGTTGCTATTACTCCCCAAAGACTTTACATAATTCTGGCCCGGCTCCCTCCTCATTATGTCATGCACGGAGTGGAGTGTAGGTCACTCCACGGCTCGCTGCGGTCGGGGGAGAACAGACTTCTGGCTCCCCTGGCCTGGCAGCCGGCAGTCGGCGTAGACCCTCCCCACCCCAGGGTGGGGGTGGCTCGGCTGGCGGGGGTGGAGGTGCGGTCCAGCCCCAGGCCCTTTGGATGCTCCCCGTGGTGGGCCGTGCCCCGTGGTGGTGAACGTCTGTGCTGCGTCTCCCAGAGCTGGGTGGGGGTCTTCCCCTGTTGCTCGGGCCCCCAGCAGAGAGAGGCAGGCAGACCTGATGTCAGCCCTTCCTGCTGGCTTACTTCTCTGAACCCCAGTTTCCTACCCTGTAAAATGGGGACAAAGACACTCAAGCTCGTGGGCTGTGTGACTTCAGCGGGCTCACACGGGAGCTGGAGCTGTCTCCCCCTGGGAGTCACTTGGGGTTGCCTGGGCCCCAGTCCTGTGCTCTCATCTCCTTCTTACAGTGTCCCCTCCCTACCCCTGTCCAAGACCTTGCTCCCAATGTCAGCGGGAATCAGAACAGGGTGGAGCCCCCCTTTGCATAGGTAGGAAAGCCGAGGCTCACAGTGGGGCACAGAGGCCACACAGCCCAGGATGGCGGACACCAGAGTCGGAATCGGACCCCTACGTCCCAGCCCAAGGCCCCTTCTGATGTGTGGGCCACCTGCAAGCCCAGGGGTGCTGCGGAAGTTCAGGTCAGAGGGCACCCAGGCCTCGAAGGCACGTTCCGCTCCACCTCTGTGCTTTTACACACACCTCTAATTTTTTCTGTGGTGTATTTCTTTTTCTTTGGGGAAGAAAATTTTGCTTTGCACTTAGGAAACTTGAACGACGGTGCCGAGTTTCCCCCGCCCCGCCCCTGAGGACAGGCGCTAGGCCCTTTCCCGCCTCGTTCTGTGTGATCCTCACACTAACCTGAAGGCCATGGATGGTTTCCCCCATTTTACTGGTGGGGAAACCGAGGCCCAAGGTCGTACAGCTGGGCCAGGGGCTCAGACCCAGGGCTGTGCACTCCAAAGCTCTCCCCTTCCCTGACACGGGCTGCCTCCGTCCGAAGCTCCGGGGGTGGCAGATGAAGCTCCTGAGTCCACACCCCCATCCTAGGGGGGAGGGGGCCTGCTCTGTGAGGGGCAGTGGGGAGCCGGTCCCGGAGCTGCCGGGATGTTCGGCCCTGGGTTCCGGGGGACCGAGCTACCACAGAGAGTCATAGGGTGTTCGGATTAAGGGGAGCAGGGAGGGCGGGACACCCGTACCCCTGTCTCAGCATCGGTTCAGGTTCCTGACTCACTGCTGACTCGGGTTGGGGGAAGGAGGAGGGAAGAATGTGCCTGCCCCCTTGTTTCTAGAATTACTAAATTCTTGTTAGATCTTTAAATTTTATGTAAATTCTTCTCTTTTTTCCGTGGAAAGGTGGGGTATCATATTTTAATTAGTAGTGGTGTCAAAGGAGAGCTAGATTAATGATTGGAAATCCTGCTTTCCAGATGGTTTTAATTTTCACAGCAGGGCACCGGGGTATATATTTTTAATTTTTTTTAATTAAAATCATACCTAGTGTATTTTAGGGGCACTGAGCTCCACTCTTTGTGGCTCCAAGGATGCTGTATTTGGGGCTATGATTTTGTTATGGAGAAGCAAGTCCCTTGTCACTGAAATTAAAATTTTGCGGGTGAGGGAGGGGCAGGTGCTAGGAAGCAAAGGGTCAGGGATTGGGGGGGTGAGAGTGGGAGGGTCATAGGTAGAGAAAGAAAGGGAGGGGATGTGGGGGAGGGGGACCAGGTGCATTCAGGACGAGACAGGGGAGAGGACAGTCACCCTTTGGCCATTTGGTGTCCTGTTCAGTCAGGGCTTTGGGAGATCAGCTCTGGGCACCCTGATCCTTCGAAACATGGACGATAGCGGGAGGTCTCCTGCCCAGGACAGATGCTGGGCCCCGACTGGGACTTCTGGGCTCCAGGGAGTTAGTTACCTTTCGGCCTGGTGACCTTGACTGAGGAAAGTGAAGTTCTGAAGATAGCCTCCCCTCCTTTGGCCTTCAAGTGGCAAAAGTGCAGAGGTGGGCAGACGGGGCCTCTGACGTCCCCCAAGGCAAGGTGTGTGCGCGTGAGTGTGTGTGCCTGAGTGTGTGTGCCCGTGAGAACTCCTGTGCGTGTCTGTGCCCCTATTTCGGAGACGGCTGCTTCTCTGAAGTTATTTGTGTGGCTCTCTGCCCTGCTTTGGGGGATGGAGTTGAGGGGCTGGGGGAGGTGGGTGAGGAAGGGAGGGGACACCCTGGTTGGTATTTGGTCACAGGGACAGAACCTCACTCTGGCTGGAGCCATCTGGGTTCCAAGTGGAGTCAAGAGAGGCTGTGGGGTGGGGAACAGGTGGCGACAGCTTCCCTCTCCCTGCCTGAGAAGCAGGGTGCTCTACAGGGACCTGGCAGAGGCCTCTCCTGTGCCTGATTCGGCGGCAGTGGGGGCCCAGGGACACGGTAAAAAAGCCTGTCTTTTTCTGCTTCTGCCTTTCGAAGCCCAGCTCCTAGTGGAGACAGACACCTTCGGTAGTCAAGTCCGGATCAAGGGCAAGGAGACGGAGTTCTACCTGTGTATGAACCGGAAAGGCAAGCTCGTGGGGAAGGTGAGTGACGGTCTGGGGTCCCCTCTGGCAGCTCCGTGTAGCTGGGACAGCGAGCCCAGGGCCATGGCAGCCCTCAGTGGAAACCAGCTGGGGAGCGTGCGTGTGAGATTCCCACAGCAATCCCCGCTTTGCCCCCTTCTCCTCTGCCCACTCCCACGGCCTGCCAGGCCGAGTTATCCGTGTCAGTGTTATCATGACTGTGACTTTGGGGAGAACGCAGGGCCCTGGAGCTCTCCTGGTAGATGTGGAACTCTAGCTGGTTGGGAGGGGCCCGCCGCCCAGAGGGGGGGTTCTGGGGCTCCCCCCACCCCACCCGCACGTACCTGATGTCTGGGAACAGGGAAGCAGCCGGCCGAGGGCTGGGCCGCGGCGTTGTTTTAACAATCGCCAGGCTCCGGAACTCAGCCGCCTCGTCAGCGCTGGGCCTCACGGTTCTAGCGTTTCAGGAAGATTTTATTACTTTGGAACGGGCAAGAGAGCTGCATGTAACAAATTAGGGCAGGGGTGGGGGTGCGGTCGGGTGGACCCATGTGCCAGGGGCTCTGAGCCTCCACCGAGGCCGAGTCTCAGTGGTCCCCCCTTTTTTCCTGGGTGTGCTTGTTTGTGAAGCTTGCACACTCACTGCCTCTGGGACTTCCAGTGGACGGTGTTGGTGGCAGTACTTCTACTGGATCGTGTCTGTGTCCCCTTCTTTCTGCAGGGTTCCCTCCTCACTTCTACACTAACTTGGACACCGGGGTGGCAGGGCGGGGCTTCTGCTGGCTGGACAGGTGGAGTGGGTGCGGGGTGGAGAGTACACCCAGACTCCAAGCAGGATGGTGTCTTTGGCTTGGGCACAAGGCCCTGGATGATTATTTACATTTATTACACCTCATTGGAGGGGGGAGGTTACCCCAGCCTTGTTTAAGCCACGTTTTTGATTTCCTGCATCTCCCAGCTCACTCCTCTTTGGTCCACCATACCTGAGTGGCTGGGGCAGTGTAATAGGCCAGGGATTGGAGCCCAGGTATTGCCACCTACTGTGAATAATAACGGGGCCACTGGCCTCCGTTAATTGAGCACCTACTTTCTGCCAGCCGCTCCCGCATAACCCCAGGGGGTTGGTGCCTCTGCCGTCCCCATTTCACAGATGCAAAAGCCGAGGCATAGCGGGCCTCAGGCACTCCTCCCAGATCCCACACTAGAGCCGGGCGGGATGCAAAACCCAGTTTGGAAGGCAAAGATTCCAGCTGCCCTGCCCACACCAACGACAGCTTCTCAAAGAGCAAACAAAATAATAGTAATCACGTCGTGAGGCTCGGGGACGACGATGAGTGGTTTCAATTAGTGATTCACTTTCTGCGACCGGCGGCCGGCGCGGGGTCTGGGGCAGGGGCGGCGGCTGCGGCGGCGGCGGCGGCGGGTGGGCGCGGGTCCCCTGGCCTGGCCGGGAGTTTCCTGTGCCGCGCAGCCGCCCCGCGGTCCCGCGTCGGGCGCTTTGTTCTCCTGCCCGGCCCGGGCCGTCTCCCAGGCCCAACCTGCTCGCAGTTGTACTCGGCCTTCTTTTTTTTTTTTTTAACCCTGTTGGAAGGAGGGCCGCCGGGCAGCCTGCCGTGCCGGTGCCTGCGCGCCCCTCCTTCCCGTCTGCGTGGTTCCCGGCATCTTGACCCCAGGGAGGGCCGTCGTGGGGTCAAAAGAGCAGCCCCGGTCCCCTCGGGCCCTTCACCGCCGCCCGCCGCCCTCCGCCCGCCCGCCGGCTGGCCGCTGAGTCACCGCTTCCACAGGAGCCGGCTCCGATTTCCTGCCCCCTCGCCCTCTCTCCCGTCATTAATATTGGGGACGGTTCAGCTGGAGGCGAGGCGAGGCTCAGCGCCGTCCAGGGAGGACCGCCCCCTCGCTGCAGCTCCCCCCTCCCCGCTCCACGCCCCGCCCCCGTTTTCCCCCTCCAGGCTTCTGTCTTCTGGTCAGGCCTCAGGACCTCGGAGGGCGCCCCCCAAATCCACCTGTCCCGACTTCGCCAGCAGCGGGTCCCCCTGTTGGCCTCTGCCCAGCCCAGGGCCCCGCACTCTCTCTGGCTCCTGTAGCGGACGCTGGGGGCCCAGGGCTGCTGCTGTTTGGCGCTCTGCTGTCACAGGCTCCCTGGACTCAGACAGGGGCGGCAGACGCCTGGCACTGCCCAGCTGCAGTCCCTGGAGGTGCTGCCCGCGCTGTGCCCTCTGCCGGGACTGCCCTTCCCTCGCCCCTCTGCCCTGTGCCCTGGCTCATCCTTTCACACCCTCTTGCTTCTCTGACCCCCTCAGTCACCCACCCACCTGGGAGCCCCCAGCCTCTCACATAGCCCCCTGCTGCGGTCCGCTCACCGCGTCGTCAGTCTGTCCTCGGACCTACATTCCCCATTGGGCTGAGTGCTCATTGGGACCGATTCTCGATCCTTCTCTAGGGCTCTATTCACCTGCCCCAAAGTCTGCCAGGGCACCAAGAAAAGGAAGTACGGTTATTGTTTTCTGCGGCTTGACTCTTAACCTGCAGCCGGCACTGTGCACATCAGGCCTGGGAGTCCAAGCGCCGTGGCCTCTCTGCACCTCCACGTCCTCACCTGCAGAACGGGGACGAAAATGCTGGCACTCAGAGGCACTTGCTTGTTCAATGCTAGTCCCCTCCCCCTTGGAAACCAGATCGCTGAGTCCCTCCTCCACCTGTGGCCCCCCTTGGCCTCGGCGGAGGCTCTGGCTCCTTGGGAATGGCTCAACAGGACAGCTTTCTTGGTTGGTCTTGACCCTGGGCGCCAACCAGGCCACGGAGGGGCATATCGCTGAACCCCCAGCAGATTTTTCCCAGGTACCCCCGGCCCTTGGCTGTTGCCCCTGCCCTGCTGCCTTGTGCCTGCCAAGCGCCACAGCCCCGTGCCGAGCCCCTGCCTTCCTCTCTGGACCCCACAACTGTCTGGCCCAGGAGGTACTGCTTCCAGTCATTCCACAGTCGTTGAGCGTGATGCGCTATATGCTAGGCAAGTTTTCCTCATCTCTGGAGACTCAGCCCAGATGGGTTTTTTCTCATCTGTCCCCTCCGGTGTGATCGCTGGTGAGGTCCTCTTTGGGGCGGCAGGGGGAGGGGGCTGCCCCCCAGCACGTCTTTGGGAAGGCTGCTTTGGTTGACTCAAGTGACTGAAACCCAACTCAAAATGCCTTACGCCAAAGAGGGAAAGTTGGCCTATGTAACTAAAACCGTCCAGAGGGTCGCTCTAGTTTCAAGTAAGACTGGCTCTGGGGGCCCGAATGATGTCATCAGGATGCAATCTTCGCGTCATATGGAAGGAACAGGATTCCAGCTTGGATAGATGGCGGTTGGAGGGGGTTGTGGGGGAGATGACCCAATTCCAGGTCCCCGAGGTTCTGGGAGGAGATGGTCACTCCTTCCCTAAATCCTGCTCATCATCTGCCTGGCCTGAACCAACTGAGTTGGTGCTGCTGGTGGGGAGGGGCGGCCACAGGTGTTTTTAAATCTCAGCAGGCCACAGCAGGGTCACAGAGGTCATCGGGAGCAGGGGTGAGGGTCAAGCCCAGGTGCAGCCTGCATTGGCATCTTATCCTCTGAGTTCCTGGGTGAGGGGGTGGCTATGTGACCACCATAGGTGGGCCCCATGGCTCCTGAGCTCTGGGATGTTGAGAATTACAACCTGATGCCCAGCTCCCCAACCCTCTAAGTAAATTCAGACGTGTGAACCCACGTGCCAGGCACCGTGCTGACCCTTGCACGTTCAAGAGCTTGCTTCATGCCGATGTGGGCATGTGGGCCTGCGGAGGTGACATTTTGATGGGCAGTGCCCACACTGCCATACCCTGTCTCCTTGTGGGTGTGTCTGGGACTAGATAGGAGAAAGAAGCGAGCTACCATGGCAAATGCAGGTTCAAATCCTGGCTCTGCCACTGACAAGCTCCATAACCTTGGATAAGCCCTGTTGCCTCTTTGAACTCTGTTTTCTTCTGCCAGGTAGAGTCTACCTCGGTGGGTTAAGAGGATTAAATGAAATAACGGCTATGCAAGTGCTGGCCTGTGGTTGGCAATTAATAAAGGCTGAACGAATGAGTAGGGAGACCACGTGGGCAACGCACAGAGCGCTGGCCCTCTGCTGGCTCTGTTCCCTTCTCGGCACCTCCCCAGGAGGGGGCTCTCCTATCTCATGACTGTCTGGGGGCATTAGCGAGGGGTCCAGGAGGAGCCAGAGTCTGTTTTCTTTCCTGTGTTGCTCCCTCCATTTCTGTCTCAGAAGAACTAAATCTATTCAACCACAAAAGCTCTGGGCACCCCCGTCTTGGATTAAGGCCTGGGCTGAGCCATGAGAACGACTGAGAAGCAGTCCTGACCTCCTGATGCTCTTGGACTGTTGAGGGGGCAGGCAGATGTGGAATTGCTCCTTTGGGGGGTGTGGGAGGAAGAAGGGGTGCCAAGAGGGTCTAGAAGATGGAGTATGTAAACCCAGTAACACTTGATACTTAAATGGAATATTGAAGGAAGAGGAGAAAGTACCCAGGGAGATAGGTAGCAGTCAGGAAAGGCTTCCTGGAAGAGGCAGTTGCTGAACTGAGCCTTGAAGGATGAAAGCAGTTTTCCAGGCAGGTATTCCAGGGTAGGGAAACATCATCGTGTGACCTTGGTTCCATTTGCTCTGACTGTTCCATTGAGATGGGCCAAGGGCCCTGAACTCAGGTTGGATAGGCAGCTTCCATAATTATCCACGGGGTACCCAGAGCCCAGAGCCCACGCCCCTCTACCCCTTTGCACATATGCTCTGGCTTCCTTCCCCGCTCATCCCGCCAATTCTGTCCCCTGGGTCCTGCCCGTGCCTCCCAGGCCCTCCCCCTGCCTGCCCTGCCACCTCCTCCTCCAACGATCTCGTCCTCCAGAGAATGTTTTCTTGCCCTGCCTGTCCCTTTCTGCGGAGTTCAGCACTTTGCAGGGCCCAAGCTTGCCCTCTGCTCAAAGGTGAACGTTCCTGGAAGCTCCAGCCTGTTTTCTACTTCAAACAAAAGGCTGGAACTCGCACCTCAGTCTCCACGCACAGCCAGACCGCTGGGCTTCCAACTTGGCTGGGCATCTGTCCGTAGCGAGGAGTGGGCCCGGCCTAAATTTGGAGATGTTAGTTGGAAACTCCAGTGCTGCTAATTCAGGCCTTCCAACTCTGTGTGTTTCCCGCTCTTCCCCGTCGAGCAAGTCGACTGTCTCGGGGAGGAGACTCAAAGCCCGCCGCCCAGCACCTTTGGTCCAGCTCAGGCCCGAGGAGGGGAGCCAGGCCTTCCCAACCACCTGGTCTTCAGCATTCATTCAGCAGTTCCTACTGTGCGCCGGGCTCATTTATGAGCGTCATTCCGCACAAGGTTTCTATGACAAGGGACATTTCCTTGTGCCTGTTCGGTAGGGCGAAGAATCGGAGGTTTAGAGAGTGGGATGCACTGACCTGAGGTCACGCACGGAAGCCTTAGAGCTGACTCAGCTCCCGAGTCTGAGTGCCGTGAGCGCTCCTTGCCCGGCATGGCCTCCCAGAATTTTCACGCGTCTGTGTGGCAGCCCGAAGTCCCTGAAGTGAGGGCACGGGCTTCGGGGTTTGGTCGAACTTAGGGAGGCTCCTTCCTCCTTCACACCAGACACTGCAATGCACCACGTTAACTGTGATGTTTATTGAACATCATACAGTGGCGTCTGAGCGGGATTCGAGTAGCTGACTTCATGTCGAGTTTTGGGCACACCTGTCAGAACTCCTTCCTGTCACAAGTGCTAGAACTCAATCGCAGCTGCTTCAAAGGACATGGTACTGGCCCATGTGGCAGTGAGGCGACTGCAGCTTCAGATGCAGCTGAAGGATGCGACCAGGGCTTGGGATCTTATTCTTTTCCTCTTGGCTTTGCGCCCGCCATGCTGGCTTTGTTGTCAAACAGGATTTCCCCTCGTGGTGGTGAAATGGCTTTGCCCTCCCTTTACTGGGGTGTCCGAGTGTAAGTCAGCCTATGTTTACAGGCATTGTTGATACAAGGGTCTCGAGGAGCACTGATTGGATGGCTCAGGTCCCATGTCCAGCCCTGCACCAATCACAGGAAATCATGTTGTGATTGGCTATCTATGGGTTTCCTGTTCTCGTAGAGTTGGGGTGGGAGCTCTAGGCTGCAGGGTGGAAAGTGGGGAAGGTTTGGATTCTTGAAGGATACAGGGCCCGATGGAAGAAGTATGCTTCACAGATCCAGGAAGTGAAATTGCTGAGGCCAGAGTTCGGGCTGGGCCTTCTCTCCTGTGCTACCCCCAAACTACGGCCGCCCACCCCTGCCCTCTGCACACAGCTGTGCCCCTCGCACCCGCCCTGGCCCTTCTCACCTCCTTCTCCTCTCTCTTCCTGCAGCCCGATGGCACCAGTAAGGAGTGTGTGTTCATTGAGAAGGTCTTGGAGAACAACTACACGGCTCTGATGTCAGCCAAGTACTCCGGCTGGTACGTGGGCTTCACCAAGAAGGGGCGGCCGAGAAAGGGCCCCAAGACCCGGGAGAACCAGCAGGACGTGCACTTCATGAAACGCTACCCCAAGGGGCAGACGGAGCTGCAGAAGCCCTTCAAGTACACCACGGTGACCAAGCGGTCCCGGCGGATCCGCCCCACGCACCCTGGCTAGGCGGCCGCCCCGGCCCACGCTCACACTCCCAGAGAACTGCATCAGAGGAATATTTTTACATGAAAAATAAGGAAGAAGCTCTATTTTTGTACATTGTTTCAAAGAAGACAAAAACTGAACCAAAACTCTTGGGGGAGGGGAAACGGTAAGGACCTTATGGTTGACCCGAAACCCCCTACGACAAAGACTCACCCGGAGAGACGTGGTCAGCACACAGGTGCGTGTCTCTCTCTCAGAACAGACAACTCTCAACTCGTCCCCAGAGGAGGACTTGAATGAGGAAAACGACACTCTGAGAAACCAAAGTCCTTTTTCCCAAAGGTTCTGAAAGCAAAAGAAAAAAAAGCAAAAAAAAAAAAAAAAAGGCAGAAAAAAGTAGTGCCCCACCCCCCAAGGAACTCCCCCTCTTCCCCAATCTCCCGTCCCTGCCCCGAACTCCAACAAAAATCGCTCTCTGGTTTGCAGTCATTTATTTATTGTCCGCTGCAAGCTGTCCCGAGACACCGCGCAGGGAAGGCGTGCCCCTCGGAATTCTCGGCGCCTCGACCTCCGACGACAGACGGCCTCGTCCAATCACGGCGACCCTGCCTTGCTCGCAGCCTGCAGGATGCTGCTATCGACCTTCCGTGACTCACGTGACCTAGCACACCAATGATAAGGGAATATTTTAAAACCAGCTATATTATATATATTATATATATAAGCTATTTATTTCACCTCTCTGTATATTGCAGTTTCATGAACCAAGTATTACTGCCTCAACCATTAAAAACAATCGACAAATTATTTAAAAAACCCACGAGGCATTGAGTGGTGACCGGGGGCAGGGCGGCCCCTTTGTGTGTGGTTCTTCTTGGTCTTTGCGCTGAGAGCTGGGACCTTGCTCATTCATTTATTCACTCACTCACTCACTCACTCATTCGCCACCTGCTATGCTCCAGGTACTACGGATGCAGCCTTAAAATGTAGCAGGTGGCAATCCTAGCCCGCAGAGAGATTACATTCCAATGAGTCATTGCTTTGACGATTGCTTGGGTTGTACGGTCACACACGTGTCCTCCCTTGGCATCTCTTATGTTCAAGGCTCTCTTCGAGGCACTGGAGGTTTATCAGACAGCACACACACAAAAAATCCCAGCCCACGGGGGACTTCACTTACAGTATGCTGTTCACGGCCTCGTGGCTTCACTCACTGATTGATGGATTCACTTATTCAGTGTCTATTTAGTAAGCCCTTCCTAAGTGCCAGGCACTCTTTTACAAACTGGGAACTCACCAAAGACCCAAACAGACCAAAAACTGTCAGACCTCAGGGAGCTCGAAGTCTAGGGATTCCCGACGGAGACATTCGCAGAGTCCCCTCTGGCTTTTGCCAGGCGCAGGCTGGTGGTCCCCGCTCTCGTCCATCTGGTGGCGGAAACCAGGTAGTTGGGGACCTGGCGGTGCTCTGCTCAGACCCTCATAGGCTGGGGTACGAGGAGTCTGTCTGACCTTGCCGACACCCAGCGCCCTTTCCTCCAGGTCTTCTCTCCTGGGGCTGCTCCAGGGTGTCAGGGAGAGACAGGGGAACAGGGAAGCTGGCTGGGCTGATTGAGGTGGAAGGAGCCTCCTGTGGGGTCCTGCTGTTGTCACCTGCCTCCCTTGAAAACTCCCCCTGCCAGGACTGGCCAGAAGAGGTCCCCATGAGGTCCTATGGAGAGAGAAGTGGCTGGGGGCCAGGGGTTAGAAGTACCTTCTCTGCAGAGGGTTCCTGGCTAAGGAGGGGATTTGACTGCCTCTGAGCTGTGTGCCCCTCAGCACCTCCCGGCCCCCCGGGCTCAGGCCAAGCCCCGCTGTTGCTTCTGCCCTGACTCTGTACTGAGAGTCTCTCTCTTCCTCCCCGGGCCCTGCCCCCCGTGTCTGGGGCTCCCTCTCCTGCCTGTCACAGCACATCACCTTATAGCCTCCAGTGCACAGACTCACTGTGACCTCAGGATAATCCATGAGGAAGGACTATCATTATCCCAGTTTCACAGATGGGACTGAAACTCAGAAATGTGAAGTTGCTTTCCCAAGATCACAGAATAAGAAAGTGATGGGCCCTGTATGCAAATGCTATCCTGTCCAGGATTCTAGTAGCTGCTGCTCGATCGGGGCCTACTGTGTGCCAGCCGCCTGCTAGGTGCTTCACACACACGACCCAGGCATCGATGAAACATCCCTGTGTGGGACTCAGGGACTCCTGACTTCCACAGCTGGCACAGGAACAGACGGGCTCAGATCTGCGAGTGCCTGAGGCCTCAGTGAGCAGGTGACAGCCTGAGACCCTCGGTGATAATAATAGTGAGTGTGGTGGTTGTCTACTGAGCACCTATTATGTGTTAGTTCCATTCACGCTCTATTTTATTTAAACAATAGCCCCATGAGATGGGTGTGTGCTCTGTTCGGCACTGGAAGTTTCAGAGAAGTAAAGTGACCCGCCCCAAACAATTCAGGTGAGAAAATCGTGGGTCCGGAATTCCACCAATTGTTCATTCATTCAACGCACAGTAAATATGCGTTGAGTTCGCTCTGCGCCAGATGCTGTTCCAGGGCCTGCAGCCACAGCAGTGCCCTGAGCAGAGCCCCTGCCCGCGTGGATGGACCTTCTCCCGGGGAGGAGCGACAATAAACCAAAGAGTTATAAGCTATGATGTCGGGCAGCAGTCAATCGATCGTAAGGAAAAATGAACTAGGGTGAAGGGATGGAGGGGAGTGGGCGGCCTCCTCCCTGCACCCTCATCCCTTTAGACTGGAGAGGTAGCAACGGACACCCAGAGTTAATGACAGAGCCCTTCGATGACCAATGACTAGTGATAGTGATAACGACCAGACCATGGTGGGGGCGGGGACGGGGGCCCTTCCAGGGAGTGCAAAGACCAGGGAGCCACTTCTGTGGCCAGCCAGGTCCCTCTCAGCATCCTTCCCAAATTTGCTTCTCTGACCCAAAGCAGCAGAGGTCAGGGAGGAGAGGGCTGGGGTTTCCTGGTCTGAGACCCTCACCCTCCACTCCCACCCCCACAGTGGTGCCCTGTGAGCACGGGTCAGAAATGAGTGGAGACTGGCTCTTGCCCTAGCATTTCAAGGGGCTGGCAGACAAGAATGGGGGACGGGCCTCTGCATCAGGGAGAGAAGTGGGTTTGGATGGGCGGGGAGGCGGGACAACCGGGAAGGGCTGTGCCTGGGGTGTTCCTGCCAAGCAGGTGAGCTCTGGGGAGAGGGGGACGGAAAGCCCAGGCTGCGCGCAGGAAGCGAGGGCGGCACCCTCCGGGCTGCCGGCCCAGCTGGAGCCTAACGAGGCCGGCCTGGGATGCCCGGGGCTGGAAAGCCCCATAAACGGGCAGAGCCCTCCCTCTGCATCGGCCGAAGGATTGGGGCTTCCAGAGAAACAATAGTGAATTAGGTGTTAAAGATGTGAAGGCCGCTCCCCAAACAGGCAATTAGGTAGTGAGTCTGTTACAGACATTAGGCGGGGAGTTGGGGACCAGATGGCGGCAAGGCTCACCCTAGCCGTCCTGTCCCGAACCGCCTGGCCTCCTGGCTGAGGTTCCCAGCTCTGGCAAGGAGGGGAGGCGGCAGGTAGGCCGGTGTGTGGCCCCCTGCAGAGCGGGCCGGTAATTAATCAGGCATTCCTCCCCTCCCTCGGGTAGCCTCTCAACCTAATTAGCACTTGCTAGAATTTCTGCCCTGCTTCCCCTCCGCTTGCAGAGGGAGCAACTCTGTCCATGCTCCAGCCTCTCGGGCTGACCACTCTGCAGCTGCAGGTCCAGTGTCACCCTCTGGGGCCGGTCAGAGGTGCCGGCTGATTGTTAGGAGTGTCACAGACTTAAGTCTCACTTGCCCGCCCCATGCAGGGCTGATTGTCATCTGTTGAGCGCTGGCTTTGTGCAGGCAGTTTACCTGATTCTTTTACGCAATTCTCACCATGATCCCCTGAGATGGTTATTTTTATCTGTCCCACCAGTGAGGAAACCGAGGCTCAGAGAAGGGAGGTCACTTGCTCGATCGAGTTCATCTGTTTGACTCCCCAAATCCTGCATGTGACTCTTACACATCAAAGCAGCCCCCCAGGGAGTTGGTGTCACCCCTGTTTCACACAAGGACAGAGGGTCAGAGAGGCAAAGTGACACGCTCAAAGTCACACAGCGGGGCCAGGATTTGAAATGAGGTCTATCGGGTTCTAGGATCTTACCTTTCCACATCTCCCGACCCTCCGCTCCTGTCCCAGTGTTACTCTGGATTCTTCTGGCTACAAGTGACAGAAACACATGAAAACTGACTTAAGCCAGGAAGGAAATTCATTAGGATGACAATACTCAAAAGAAAGCATGCTGGGAAATGCCAGCCTGGTGAAGCAGTTCTGCAGCTCCGCCCCCACGCACAGTGCTGAGAAGGTGGGGGTGGGGGGGTGCACCCCACCCTTTCTGGGCCCAGGTCTCCTCGGAGGATTTGGAGGATTTGACCCAGCTTCGAGGTGGAGGAGGTGAAATGTTCCAAGTTTCCTTCCTCCAGGCCACCTTGTATCAGAGGAAAGTGAGTGTTTTCTGTTTCTTAAACTCAGATTTGTAGGGGAACCCCTTTCACTTAACTTTTACAAAAAGATTAGTGGCTACCATAAAACTATTTTTCACTCGGGAGTAAATCTGAATTGGGTATCACATAGATTCTGCAGGAAAGGTAAAACTAAAAAATGTTTAGGGCGTTCACGAGTAAAAAACGTGTGAAGACCCCAGTCCAGTCCAAGCCATTCATTTGTGCACCCTACACCCACACAGACGTCCAGCCCCAAGTCAGAAACTCCCCTGGCCCTGGCCGCTGGCCGGCCTTCTTCAGGACAGTGCCTCGGCGAGCTCGCGGTTGAGTGCAGAGAACGGCACGAGTGTGCAGACTCACGAGCTTTGGGTGCACAGATGGCGAGGGGCCTAACAGGGAGAAGGGCGAGGGGCCGGGAGACTCCGGAATGCTGAGCAGAGTTGAACTGAGAGGAGAAAGCAGGGAAGGGCAGAGCAGACGGAAGGAACAGCGCGTGCAAAGGCGGAGAGGACCAAGAAGATCCGAAGGTTCCCAGAAATACGGCAAGGCTGGCTCGGGGAGGCTGAGGCTCAGCGATGGAAGAGGGAGCTGGGAGTGGGGGGTAGTCAGGGCTGTGGTCTTCACCGCCCCCCACTGCTGCGAGGCACTCCGGCGCTGTGCGCGTGAGTCCACGTTCACACGCACGCTGCCCTGCACAGGCCAGGACAGTCACACTCCCACACTCAGCCAAGTGTGCACACCAGCACTGTGATAGCACCTAGCCATGCCTCTCTTATGCCCACCTTCCTTCCTGCTTGCAACATTTTCTGAGCGTCTCCTCCATGCCGGGTTCCTTGGGGTTAAAGCAATGAACCTGGAAGTCTCTATGCCCATGAGTCTGAATTGAAGTGACAGACAGTTACAATTATACTGTGGCAATGCGCACCATGGGCAAGGGTAGTACAAAGGAGGAGGCATCGAGGGCTTCCTGGAGGAAGAGTCCTGGAAGCTGAGACCTAAGAGAATGAGGAAATAGAAACAGAAAGAAGTGGGAGGGGGTGGAGCATGGTAGGCAGAAGCCCTAACAGATGCAAAGATACCAGGACAGCACATGTCCCCCAGAAAAACACAGACCCAGGGGTGATTCCTGATTTCAGTAGAGGAATGACAACTTGTTTGGCAAAAATGGGGCAGGGAGAGTTGCTAGGGGTTTCCGTTTTGCAAGGGAGGCTGGGACTGCTTTCAAGCCCAGCGCGCCTGGCGTGGTTCATTCCTCCTCAGCTTTCGCCTCCTGGTCTCAGGAGCCATCGAAGGTCATAGCCTGCCCCCGTGGCTCCCAATCAGGGTGGCTTTGTCCCCCAGTGACACTTGGCAGTGAGCAGAGATACTCCTGGTCCTTACCACGTGGCACCGCCATGGTTCTAGTGGGTGGGGTCCAGGGAACTGCCAGGCTACGTACAGGACAGCCCCCGCCCCCCTCCAAATTACCTGGTCCCAGACGTTAGCTCTGCTGAAGTAAAAAACCTTGGCCCCACATCTGTTCTTTCAGGAGGATGGCAAATGGTGATTTTCTCATTCTCTCCTTTCTCCTGCATTTAGTGACTGAGATTCTTCGACAAACAAGGACACCCCCCATCAACCGTTCACTCGCTTCCCCAGGCACTTCATACCGTATTCATACAAGAAACGAAAGTGCCCGGGTCTTCATTTCCCTGTTTTCAGGACAATTAATTAACCTCCTAAGACCGGTACTTTTTTTGGTATAATAATGGGAATTTCTCAAAACGTATTTCGTGCCTTGCAATCCATGGCGGCAATGGCCCTTTCGGAAGGTCAAGTCCTTTCGGCTGTAGCCAGCGAGGGCTCTCCTTCCGGTGGCTCTTGCCTGCATCCCAGTGTTCTGGTGACTTCTTTGCTTTCTGGTGTGACAAGATGTCCAACTCCATCTTGTCCCTGTCCCAGCCCCCAACCTGGCACCAGCTTTGTCCCAGAGCCCAGTTCATGGTAGTGGAGAAGGTCGGGGCTGACTGAGAGTGAACAGGGATGATTCCTAGAAAGCTTCTGGGGTGGTGCCCGGGACATAGTGAGTGCTCATCGAATGCTGCGGTGATTTTTGAGGACGGATGTGACCTCCTCGAAGTGGCCTTCCCCGGCCTCCCGTGCCTTCTTACACTTGCTGTCTGTCCCTCCAGACGCTCTGGGGTGGGGCCTGGGTGAAGGAGGGTTCGGGCTGGCCAGGGGACGCTGCAGACGGCGGCTTTGTCAGGCAGAAGGACCTGCCGGGCAAGAGAGCACCACTCCATCAGAGAGAAGCCAGGTTAAGCGCTGCAGTGAGGAGCAATTAGTTAATTCAGGAGTCAAGGCCTCGCTTTTGTTTTCATTGTCCACTTTAATCCTGCAATCACCTTTGACCTGCGCCTTGGGGCAATTAGTGCCTGCCCCTGAAGTGGTGGTGGGTTTGAACTTCTGCCTTCCTCCCGGGCTGAGTCAATACCTTTGTATTCTATTACAGGTAATTGAGGTAAAAGGGTTTATTTAAGCTAACACGTGATTACTTCCCACAATAGAACCTCTAACCCAGTTAGTGAATTGGCTCTTCCCGGCCCCCTATGTTTTGTCTGCAGCGAAGCCTGTGTTTTATTGACTGCTTTGTCCTCCGAGCTCTTTCCTCCTTGCTTCTGTCTCCTCCCACCCCTCCCCTTTGCCCTCACAATTCATTTCAGTAGCTTCAGAGTAATTGGCACTCACAAGGCACCCCTTAGGAAGCCAGGTCCTTAGATCCCAGTACCGTCTGGCCCATCCCAGAGGGATCTCACAGCCTAGTGGCAAAGACAGACTTGTAAGCAGGTAAATGATAGGTTACACTGTGATGTGGTAAGGCCAAAGTAATTTAACAAGTCTGGACAAAGGAGCTAGGTGGTGTGGAGTGTGCAGAAGAGTCTAGAACGGGAGATAAGACGAGAGACATTTGAACCATCAGACAGGAAGCTTCCAAAGAAGGGTTTTACCCACATGGCCCGAAGGGTAGTTACTTCAAAGAATGTGGTGGACTTCTCACTACAGAGCACAGATTTGGTTGAGGTGCCCTGTTTCCATATGGGGGCATGTGCTTTAGAGAGGCCGTCTGTCATCCACATCCAGAGAGGATGAGTCTTGATTCTTCAAGGTCTATCGTGCTAATTGCATTCCCTTTGCCAGTGATCGGCTTCAGAACGGGCCATGTGACTATATTCTGGCCAATGAGCTATAACGGGAAGTCTGTGGGTTATGATGGTCGGTGGGCACATTTCTAAGGCAGTTTCTTAACTCTTAAAAGCAGACACAAGAAAGTCATGATCCCTTTTCTGAGTCTGGCATATGGTGAGGATGCGATGGCTGGAGCTGTCGTGGCTCTCTTGCAACCACGAGGAGAAGGAGCGGCTACACTGAGGATGGCAGAGCAAGAAGATAGAAGACACCAGGGTCCTAGATGCCATTGTTCAGCTGCTGCATTAAGCTATATGGGGGCCTTTTTGACTTGCGACTTCCCATGGTCTGAAAGAACAAAAATGTCTTGTATTTTAGTCTCCTTCAGTTGCATTTTCTGTTATGTGTTGCTGAAAGCTTCCCAACTGGTACAGAAGAGGAGGTAGAAATTAAACAATGAGTCATGAAGAGAAGGGATACAGCCCAGACAAGGGAGCTGAGAAATCGGATACACGCCTGGGGGCGGGGAGGACAGTCAGTGAATGGACGGTCTGGTTCTGGGAGCCGGGGTCAGGCAGGGTTCAGCCAGGTTAGGCAACACCCACCTGCCCCCACTTTTCGGCTGCCTCCTTCTGTCCTGCCATTCCCTTGAAGGGCTTCTCACAATCTTAGTCTACATGTAAAATGCTTGAGCGCTCACTCCATCCTGGGCCCTGTGCTGGGCTGAAAGAAACAAAATGTGCCCCCCTCTGAACAGAGCTCCCAGTCCAGGGACAGAGGCAAAGGCATAAACCCACGTTTCCAAATAGGTGATCAGTCCCAGGTGAGATGGGGTGCGAGCTAAAATCTATTTTTTATTTTAACAGTTCTGAGTTAATTTTGATGCTCAGTTTCTACATGTGGCAGAAATATAACATTTTCTCTTTAATATAGTTAAGCAAAGAAAAAAACGAGTCGAGGAAACTAGTTGGTGGTGTTGTAGGTGACACGCGGCTCTGGCGAAACTTGTGTGGTACACTGCGTGTGCACGTGTGTGTGAGACATGCGTGTGTTCAGGCTTTGTTCAATCATCTGAAAACAGCCTTCTGTTCCCTGAGGAACTGCCACCTCTGCGTTTTTGTGGTTTCCCTGGGAGACGCCGTGTCCGTGTAGGATCTTCCCCACTCCTGCCCTATTCCATCGGTCTAGGGTTTCCCCTCACGGCTTTCCAGACCGTGAAAGACCCCTGTCTAGTGGCAGGTGCTCTGAGTCGTGAGGCTTGGGAGCCATTGTGTGGTTCCTCCCTCCGTCAGGGACTCCAAGCTGAAGCGAGGGAGGCAGGCAAAGAGAAGAAGAAGCTGGAGATGCAGTCGATTCTCGTTATTGAGGGTAGTTACGTCCTATAAAGTGGCTACAAAGTAATCAGTGACTACTGAGACACCGCCGGTTGGGGAAGTACAGGGGTAGGCTCCCGGGAGCCCCTGGCCACGGCATTTCCACCCTCCGATTCACACGTAATCTTGTTTCATCTGTGTTTCCTGTTGAAGGCGCCTCCCGTAACCTACAGTGGACGGTGGTGTTAACGTCGACCTCCCGGCCAGCAGCACAGCAAACTGTTCCGTCCCTCGGGCATGTCACAGCCCTCCCGAGCTCAGCAACGAGAGGCGGCACTTCAGCGCTACACTTGGGGACCGTTTCAACAGCAAAACCACCAACAAAAACATGAAAATGAGAAAAACGTGGCACTCGCTACACTGTGAGGGGGATGCTTGTTTACCTTTTTGCAGTCACACATGCTGCCTTATTGGACCTCAGCTGGGAGCATGTGAGTAGGGTGACTCAAATTTTTCACCACTCCTGGGCGTGAGAATTCCACAAATACTGATTTGGGGTTGCATGAATTTTAGCAAGTTGGAAAATTCACAAAGACAGAATCCTTGAGAAATGAGAATCAACTGTAAACAGTTCAGAGACAGCGAACGCTAGCTCAGCTCTGGGTGGGAGGTGGGTTTGCACCGCTGGCTCCAGCTGCTTCCCTATCCTCTTCGTGGTTTGAGTATTCGATTTCTTTTGATTATATGACCTATTTCAAGGTCATTTCTACCTCCTACCTCCTTTTGTTTTACCCTAAGCTGATTGCATGGGAGTTCCGTTGCTTGCACCCCAATGAGTTCTGACTTAATGTACATAAAGCCTTTGGCACACAGTAGGTTCTCTGTGAATGTAGGTCCCTTCCTTCCTTCATGGAATGCAGGGTTGGCTAAATGTAACCAAGGAGTGTATGTCATAGCGAAAAGCTGCAGTGAAGAGGAGGTGGGCTTTGTAATTAAAAAAAAAAACAGGGAGCAACATATTTTCAACTCTTCCCTTTACCCTAAGCAGCAGCAGTGATTTCTTGCCATGTTCCAGTGCAGATGGAAAAGTCACTGAATTACAAACCCAGTTGCGAGCTATTTTTGGTGGAGTTGTGGTGTGTGTGTGTGTGTGTGTGTGTGTGTGATGTACTCGTTGGGATTCTTGGCCACCGCCTCTGTTTGTATCAGCTGTCAGCAAATCAGAGGCGCCGTCCACGTTTGTTATAATTCATTACATTAATTAACCACGTTTGAGCACTGGGCGCAGGCCAGAGGGGGCGCGAGGGAGGGAGGCCTCCGCATTGTTGTGTCTGAACCTCCCGGGTCAGAGTTTCCACGGTCTGATGGGCTGCCATCGTCTGCACATGTGTCCCCTGACACGCGGACCTTGATGAAATCATCGTGTTTACATCTTCGAATACTCTCTGAAGATGATGCCCGTGGCGGGGCGCCAGAGGCAGCGAGCATCCCAGAACTTGGCTCCGGAGGCCCATCTCTGTACCCAAAAGAGTCTGGAATTACCCTGACGTCCAATACCAAACTGGGCATCCTGCTCGAGCCCCTCCCTCTCTGGCCAGCTCCTTGGGCAGGCTGCCTGGCCTAGGCCTTCTACAGGACAAATGGCGCCGACGGTCCCCCCCAACTCAAGAGCCGGTGGGGCAGAGCCTTCCTCTCTCCGCGTCCCCTTTTTCAGTGAATGGTGCCCGTGCCCCCTTCGCCCCCCCATATGTGGATAATTCTTGATTCTTTTGCCACATGCAGTCGATTTCCCTTCATCACCGTTTCCCGGGTCCTGCACTACAGCTCCTTATCTGTCTTCCCAGCGGGGCGTCTCTAAAATGCAAATAGGACATGTCCCTTGGCTGGTGCACCCCTCAGCGCTTTCCCACTTGCCGCGGGATGCTCCGTGATGGGTCCCGAGGCCCTTCCAGGCCTGGTCCTGCCGGTCCTTGATCCCTGCCCATCCCCAGGCCTTACCCGTCAGGCTCCCTAGCAGTTCCTCCCATAAGTCTCTTTTGCTCAAGTCAGTTTCCATTGCAGGCAACCAAAGACCTGACTCCTGAATAATCAAAGACTGTATTTGTTCTGTATGTCAGATTAAGGGCAATTTTGTTGACATTTTTCAACAAAAATGTCCTATGTTCTTACCATTTTAGACATGAAGTTTTTGTTCCCTTGGGTCCTTTTGACCTATTTTGGAACCATTTGGTAGGAACAAGAATGTTGCTAAACCTTTTAGAGAGAAGGTAGAGGCTGGGGAGGAAGGCTGATGCATTTTTAAAATTTTTCATTTTCTTTTGCAGTAATGTAAACACATACTTTCTACTCTCCAGGTACCACCCGTGGCAGACATGACTAATCAATCCTGGAATTCTTCCCCACTGAGCCCAAATAAAACCCTAGAAATTTTATTTATCATCCTACAGGCAGCCACAACCAATTAACCAGAGCTGGCACATGAGGGGAAACCTGTTGGGGACTGTGGGGCCTTAGGAAAATTCCTTCCTTTCTCTGGGCCTCAGTTTCTCCATCTGTTAAATTTGCCCAGATGAGCTGTAAGGTACGTTCCAGTTTCGATGGTGCGGGAATGGAAAGCCTCAAGTCACTAGGTGGGGGGTGGAGTGGGGGGTGCCTCGTGGGCCCCGCTGTCAGGCTCTAGTTGGGGCGCCTCCCTCCCCCTCCTCCTGGGGCCTTCAGGACTGGGAAGGGGGTGGGAATCAGGCCGCGTGCTGGGACACAGGATGGTCCCAGTTTATCAGTGACCACTGGGTGTGCCTGCCCCACCTCTACTCTGCAGCACAGCCGTTCAAGTCCATGTCCTTGTTCTCACTTATAGGTCAGGGTCCCCACATGCGCACCCAGTGGCAGAATCAGGATAAGAGCTCAGGTTCTGCGTCCATAGCTTTTCCCCAGTTCCACCTGCTCCAGTCACAGAGTCCCTAGGGGATTTGCCAAACTCCAGCCCCATCCTAGCTCCCCCTCCCCTTGGGGAGCCACTCTGTCTCCGTCCCCAACACTGTCACACTGTTTTTGCTCTACTGGATCACCCGTTCCTTTTCCTGTCTGTCTGAGCCCCTCCCTTGGCTTCCGTGTTCTCTGCACCCATCACCTGGGCCTGCACCCTCTTCTCAGGGCTGCCCAGGACTGTAGGTGGTTCTCCCAGGTGCCTAGGGATGGCCGTGCCGGAGAACTTATATTTCCCTCCCTCTCTGCACCAGGGCTCCCTTGGCCAGGGACTGGCTGGGCCGGAGCGGGAAAGCCCAGAGCCCGTGTCTCCGGCTGCACCAGCTCCAGGGGGATCGTCGGCCTGGAGCATCCCTGCGGGTTCGGGCTGAGGCTGGGCCCTCGCTTGGCTTTCTTTCCTTCCCTGCTGTTCGCCTCCCACTCTTTTGCAGAAAGTTGGTCCTCAATAAACTGCTTGCTCCTGAACCCCCAGCTGAGTTGGCTCTGGATGGTCTGACCTAACATGCCTTCTCCCTTCCCTCTATTTCTTAGGGAATTGCTCTGTCATAGCAACAGATTTATAGCGTTCGAGCACCGCATGCTTGGATGGGTGCTCTTACACAATTCTTTGCACATGCAGTTCTGTCCACCCGGGGTGCCCTTCCACGTCCCCTTCCCTGCTGGACCTGGTTCCATTCCCACTTCCTGGGAAGCTTCTGGGCTCAGCCAGATGGGGTTGGTCACTTGCTCTTTTGTCGCCCCCCATCGTGGCAGAGACCTGCTAGATTCTCACCAGCCTGGCTCCTCCATGCCCAGCCTCCATGCAGTGAAGCGGGGCAGCGGGGCTGGGTGCAGCCAGTGGAACATGGACACGTGGGAGACGAGGCTAGAAAATGTCCCAAATGTTCCATGCAGTCCTTCATGACGCCTCTCTCTTGCTTGTTCGCTGTAGAAGAGCCCGAGGAGGCCTGGACCTCATAACGATCCGTGGAGCAAAAGCCCCAGCCAGTGCAGTGACCGCGTGCTGCCTTGTGAAGCCATTGAGGTCCTGGGGTTATTTGTTGAAGCAGTTTGCATTGAATGGCCTGACTAGTACACCCAGTGCCTTATACTTCATCTATCACAACAACAGTCACGCTGCATTGTAATCAGTTACTGATGGGTCTCGCTCCACGGGCTAGGAGCTCCTGGACAGCAGACACGAGATTTATCTACGTGCAGTGCCCAGCACAAGATGTCCCGTCTTGGCTGGTTCAATGGATGCAGGAAATCACGTCGAGATGCAGCAATGTAGTCGAGTCTGCAGGCTCCAGAACTGGAGTGGCTGGGTTGAAATCCTTGCTTTTTTTTTTTCCCCCTGTTGTTGCTGCCTGGGTCACTTGGGCAAGTTACTTAACTTCTTTGGGCTTCGTTTCCTGACCTGTGAAGTGGTGATTGCAGAAGGACCTGCTACATAGAATAGTCGTGAGGAGGACATGAGGTCATGGCTTTAGCCAGAGCCTGGCATGTACTAAGCCCTCAGTGAGTACAACTCTTATTATCACCCATAGTTATTACCATCTGCACAGACGCCGAGATTCAGGGGGTTCGCTGGACTGCCGCAAGATCACTCAGAGGTGGCTCTTGCACTCAGCTCTTCTTTCTGTTATGCTCAAAGGCGTAAGTAGAGAGCTTGTTTGTCATCTCGGGCTTTCCCCTGGAGTTCTGGGTGACAGCCAGTATCCCTAGCAGGACGGTGACCTTGGAGATTTTTAATGCCTTCAGGCACTGTGTTGAGGCAAAGGGCCTGGGTGACTTCCCAGGGGAGAATCTTGTCCTTGGTTGAAAGACCCCTCAGGGTGGGGACGTCGCTTGGGACCGGGGCCCTGCCCTGGAGGAGCCAGGCCGAACCGTGGGATGCCCCTTGTTGCGGGGCAGGTGTGTGCTTGCGTACGAGCCACAGGAACACGAGGCCAGCTTCACCCATTTTCCAGGCTCTCCTTTCCTCCCAAATTCTCTCTCTCTCCTCCTCGTCCTCCACAAAAACACTCAGCAGTTCTGGAGCTGCTTTGGCAGTCTCTGAGCTGGAATTTCAAGACCTAAGGCCTTTGAGGATGGGGGCCCAGAGGAAGGCTTGTAGCTCTGAGAGGGAGATGCCCAGACAGCAGGAAGCGTTGGGGTTTCCTGAGGGCTGGGGGGAGATCGGACGCTCCAGGGTCTCCCCAGGCTGCAGGGCAGGGGCCCCAGCTGGAGGCTGACCTCATTCCCCCGGGAAGCAGGGGTCTGGCCCCAGCTGCGGAGAGAAGGCCCCGACCCCGGTGGAATGCTGGGGAAGTCCAGGGAATCCTGGCTTGGCTCAGTGGCGAGGACCCCAGCAGTCCTGGGGACCCCGTGAAGTGTCCTGCTCTGTGGGTGATGGGCTCAGCCAGCCCCTTTTCTGGTCTCCTCTGCCTCTGCTGAAACATATCATATTGCTGCCCACTTCTCCGCCATTTTCCCGGACTGCCCTCCCCACCCCACCCACCACCTGGTGCCCTGCACTCACCTTTCCAGATACCCCCTTGTCTTTGAGGTGTTGCAGCTGACCCATGACCTTACAGCCTCAGGTGGGCTTTCCCTCAGAGATGGTCCTGCCCTAACCTGAGAGTGCCTCGAGGGCGGGTCTGCGACGGTTCACCTTTGAGTGCAGGCCTCAGCACATGAATGAATGAACCAATGAGAGAATGAATGAATGAATGAGGGAATGAATGAATGAGCGCACGCATGAACAGAAAAGTGGCTGCTTGCGCTAATGAATGAACGAGTCCAGGAGGGAATGAATGAACTTGCTCCATGGGAGTGAATGGGGGAGCTGGGGGTTCTGGGGTGGCCCCTGGGGCGGAAGCAGCAGCCGTCACAGCAGGCAAGGAGGCTTTGTGGGGATGGGGAGAGGAGCTGCCTGGCTCATTATCTGGGGGGCCCCAGGGCCAAGGGGTCCCTTAGGCCTGGCCTCCCTCTGGGCTCCTGTGTCTTCGCAGGCTCCCTCCTTGGCCCTGCTCAGAGGAGAACCCTCCTGGCCCCACCCTTGGGTTTTCTTGGCAGGATCCTCTTTGGAGGCTGTTTCTCTTGGATGAAGCCTCTCTCTGACCCCTCCTCCCCTCCCCAAGTCCCCATAAAATGTTCAAAGTATTTTCTTTTACTCAATAAAGCAAACAAAGGCGAGGGCAGCCTTGAGGCCTGAATCTGCCGCCGAGCTCGTGAACCACCTCCGCGCCGGAGTCTCTGGGGACCCTCCTGTGCGCTCCGCTTCCCAGACGGGAAAGCGAGGCACAGAAGGGCCAAGGCCACTCTGCGGAGAGTGACAGGCTGACCCTTGACCCTGGGCCCTCTGACTCGAACTGGGGGAGAACCTTCCCCCTGCGAGTGGTCCCTCTCCACCTCACTCAGCTTCCGGGGGTCACAGTGTGGGGAGGCCCTGGGCCGGGTCCTAGGCAGCCTCGGGCCAAGGGTTTCTTCTGCAAGAAGCTGCAGTATGACGTGCTCATCCCTGCTGAGCATCCGCTGGACACAGGCAGGATGGCAGAACCGACTGCTGTGTGGGTCCTGAACCCCGGCCGGGGCTCCCTGGGACCAGTGAGACTTGGGTGGGTGTTCAGGGCAGGCGGCCGCACAGAGAGGAGTGCGAACGACCCTACTTGCCGGGTCTCGGTGACAGCAGCCCCCTACGGTGGGCACTGTTCTCACCATCTTACACAGGAGGGAAATAAGACCCAGACAGGGATGTGACTCGTTCAAGGTCACGCAGGTGGGAAGCTGTGAGCCAGGACATGAACCGGCATCTGTCAGACTCCAAAGCCCAGGTTCCAACTGGTGCTCGTAGTCGGGGGAGAATCTGAGATCGGAAGAGGCAGGTTCGATGGAGACTTGTGTCAGGCCCGTGAAGGGCCAGCCTCAGGGCGAGAGCTCGCCCGGGCTCCTGGTTTCCTCCCCTCCCACGACCCAAGGCCAGGCCTGCCGGAGCAGATGAGGCTTCCACTACCACAGGACAAGGGACTGTCCTTGCTTAATCAGTTCCTCTAGAAGCCTCACCACTTGCATTGCTCTTCCATGGCGATAGATGCTCTCCAGCCTCAGTGTGGGCTGGTCTCCCTTCTGCCTGCCCTAACCCCACAGCCCCGTGGTGGGTGGAGCCAGCTCCTCAGGAAAGGGGGTTCCCTCTAGACAGCCCTGCCCTCCACCCCCTTTGCATTGCTGGCCCCGGACAGCCCCCTGGGCCCCGGCTTGAGAACAGACACTCACCCCTCTGCCAAGCACGGAGTGGGAAGGGAAGGGCTGCGGCAGCCCCGGCCAGGAGCCCTGGCCAGGGAACGGGATCAAGAGCGGGTGGGATGACGGGCTGCCGGGGGCTCAGGCCCAGGCCCAGGGACCCGGGGCGGGGGCAGGCTGGGGGTGGCACAGAGGTCAAGGGAAGAGCAGGGGGGCTCCCCCTTCCCATCCCTGCCAGGGTGTGAAAGTCAGGAGCCTTGCAGCTGTAGCTGGAGGTGGCACACAGTGGGAAATAACCTCGACTCCCGGCTGTCTACTTAAAGGAGCAGACCTCTTAAAGGGACATGCCTGGCTGGGCAGGGGCCACGGGCGATCTCAGCCTCTCTGCCCTGGGGTCTGAGCTCATTGCCTTCCCACAGCCAGTGGGGCTGCCGCTCGTAGAGACGCCTTGGGTTCCTGCTCTGCCGTCTCAATGGCATCCAGCCGGGAGAGGACCATGGGACTGAGCCCTCACCTCCCTCATCCTTTGCATCCAGATGACTTCGGCGAGGGGACCAGGTTGGAGCTGGGAGTTGGGACCCAAGACTCCAAGCAGAGCGCTCCCCTGACTTAGTTTCCCCCTGGTCTCCCAGGAGACTGGCAGGGATGAGCACCCCCTGACCAGCTGTTCTCTGAGCTCCCTTGGCCCTGGAGGTGTCCGTCTCTTCTGGTGACATCACCTCCACTCAACCCCAACTTCCCAGCCCCTCAGAACATCTAACATTTTCCATGTGCTTTTCATGCGTCATAAATGGACGTCGTGTTCAAGGGACCAGACGGGCTGAGTGCAGATCCCCTCACTACCCATTGCCAGCTGCGTCCCAGTTTCCGAGTCTGTCCAAGGAGCCAACAGGAGCACTCCCTCAGGGGCGCTGGAAGGGTTCGGTCGGCTGATGCGGCCACATTGATTAGGGCAGACGCAATAGGCAGGCGGTAGCAGAATTCGAACTCAGGTGCAGCAGGTGCCAAAGCCGGCTCTCCTTCCTTTACCACATGCCCCGGAGCTGGCATCTCACCAGGGTCCTGGAGGCCAGCGTCCTTCTCTGGCTGAACGGAATCTACTCCTCCCTCCCATTAGCCAAATTCTACGGATCCCAAGAGTTACAGACAGCCACTCAGGGTGGAAATGGCTCCGAGCCGGGCAGCCCCTCCCTGTCCCTGGGCCTCAGCTGTTCCGTCTGTAGGTTGGGAAGATCTGCAAAGCCAGCCTGAGTCTCGGCTGAGCTATAATGCATGAGAAAGCTTTTAGGACACACAGCGGACGCCTCCTCCTAGGTTGGAGACAGGAAGGGGGCCTTCGGAGCGGGGGAAGTGAGCTGGCTGTGTCCACAGCCTCGGACCTTGGCCCTAGCCGGCAGCTGGGCCTGGACTCCTGCTCGTGGCCGCCCCCTCTCATGGGTCTTCCGGGATTTCCCTGCTCCAGGATGACCCCTTCCCTGCTGAGGAGGCTTCTGCTGCCCACCCAGGCACTCTGCGTCTGCAGGGCCCGGGTGCTTGCCTGTGTGTGAATGTAGGTGGGGTCTCTCTGGGGGCTGAGATAGAGTGGATCCTCTGTGCCCTGCACGGGCAGCCCCCACGGAGGCGCCCGGGCTGCTGGCTCCGCTGTCCTTCCCAGAGCCTCTGCAGTCCTGGCTGCCTCCGCAGGCAGATTCCCGGCGAACGGCGCTCCGGAGACTGCCTCGGGCCCAGGCTGCGTCATTCCCGCCCTCCCAGCGCCCTGGGACCGGCTGGGCAGGGCTCCAGCCCTGGGAACTCCGCCGGCTGCTGCTTTTTTTCTTCTCCTTCGAAACTTCACTCTTTGATTCAATGAAATGTCCTCGGCTCCCCATTGCCTGGGCAGAGAGCATTGGGCCTGGAGTCCAGGTTCTGGTCTGTGTTCTGGATGCCGTGTGTGACCACCGGAGAGACCCCGACCTCTGTGGGTCTGTTTCTCCATAGGTGAAGTGGAGCAGAAGGTGGGGGCGTGGGGAGGGTGCGCCTACCTGTAGAAGAGGGTTGGAGAGCTACCTTTGCATCCCCTCATGCCTGCCTCCTCCCTTTGTGGGGGGCACCCTTCTATCTTCACAGGAAGTTTACCCAGGGGTCTACACTAGACCCCTCCTCCTGGGCAAACCAGCTTATGGATCACTGGTCCCAGGTCCAGCTGTGGTGGCCTTGGGTTGAGACTCATCCCCAGTTTACAGAAGGTTCACCTGTAAGATCTCGTTCCCAGCTTCCTCCCTACACTACCCTCTCACCCCCAGGCTGAAGGCTAAGGCACCCCTCCATGTGGGGCTCCACCACTAGAGGGCGCCCACCACTCCCCAAAACATGATTTAAAACACAAAACTGAAATGCTCACCCCAACTGAACTTAATGATAAAAGCCACCATTTATTGAATTTGCGTGTCGGGTGCTGTACCAATCTCCACAGAACCTCTGAGAGGTAGATAGTGCCATTATACCCACTGAACAGATGATGAAACTGAGGCCCAGAGAAGTGAAATGACTGACCCAAGGTCACCCAGCTGGTCAGTGACAGAGCTGGGACCAGCATCCAAATCCAGCCAGGGCTCATCTCAGGCCCAGAGCTGAGGTCTCAGGGGCCCCCAAAGTCAGCCGTTGAAGTGGGATGATGGCTGGGGTGGGAACTAGAGAGGGAAGCTAGGATTGTGATGATTAGAGACCACCAAAGGGGATGGTCGCAAATTTTTTTTAAAAAAAGGTCTTTTAATAATTGTAATAATTATACTAGTAGGTAACACCTACAAAGCACTCACTGTGTGCCATGCACAACACCGAGTGTTCTTTCCACATCCAAGAACCCCCCTAGCGTCTGACACCACCCACTGGGGATGTTTCTAGCGTGACTTCCACCTTACAGGTGGGGTTTCTTCTGAGGGCAATGAGAAGTCAGTATACATCCTAAAATGGGGGAACGGGGTTGAGACCTGGTGAGAGCCAGGTTTGAAAAGTGAGAACCTTGGGGTGTCTTTGGTAGGGACAGCTTGGGGATGCCCTCTGACACATGCTGACCGTGGCCCTGGAGGACTCCCCAGCAGTGGGACACCCCCCACCTTACCCCTCCCACACCAGCTCTAAAAGGTGTGGCGCAGCGTCCCATCTGTTTGGGTGCATTGAGAAGCATCTTCTGCCTCCCCTCCCTTCCTCGGCACCCCCATGCTTTCTCTTGCTCTCTGTCTCCTGTGCACCCCCAGCCCGTTCGCAACACCCTCCTTTTCCTTGGGTCCTGGTGCCGGATCCTGCCCAATCCCCGCCAACAGCTTGCAGCTTCATTTCCCCTCGCAAACTGCACCTCGTGTATCTGGACATGGAGGACAATTTGGATGGAAGCACAAACAAAAGACATCGAGCAGCCAAAATACAAGTCATCAAATTCGTATTCCTTTCGCCTCGGAGGTTCTCCCCACCCGGGTGCTCGTCCAGGGCTTAACTCTTACTCTCCACGTGCTGGGGGCGTGGCTGCTTGCCAGGTTTCCCGATTTTGAAGTGACACATGACAAGTGCATCCCAGAATGCGAATATATTGTTAGCCTCCTTTTATTGCTTTTATTCGATTTTGACTACTGTTATTTTTTTAATGATTATAAGCACACCAGACACACAGTAGATGTTCCGCACAGAGGATATTTAGGGCAGTGAAGTGGCTCTGTGTGACACTGCAACGGCGGAGAGAAGGCATTACCCGTCTGTCCCATAGAATGCACGGCGCCAAGAGTGAGCCCTACTGTCCGCTGCGGGCTGGGGTGACAACGCTGTGTCAGTGCAGGTGCGTCAGTGTGACAAGCGTCCCACGCTGGTGGATGATGGACAAGGCTGTGCTTGTTTGGGGGTAGGGAGTACATAGAAATTTCTGCATTTTGCACTCCATTTTGCTGTGAACCTGAAATTACTCTAAAACGTAGCTTATTCATTTCAGAAAATCATCCCATCAAAAGAACCAAAAGCAGCATATATCCTTTTGTAATATTTTATAAAAATATTATACTATCGATATTATATGTACATTTATTAATGCTGTATGCACTGTCGACCTTTCTACAACTTGCTTTTCGCCTTATTTTGCTTTAGGTCTCTTTCATTGCTACTAACAACGGATGACTATTTCTTCAATGGATGAATATTTATCATCATTTATTTAGTTAACCCTCTCTTACAATCATTTGTATTATTTTCAATTTCTTCTGGTAAACGCCATCACAAAATTCCTATCTTTGTGTATTTGGCCCAGTCTTACTTTCAGATAAATTCTAGACGTAAACTCGCTCAGTTCCTTTCCAAAAACGCCGAGTTGACTTACGTCCCCACTAACACTCTCTGAGGAGACCTGTTCTTTCCCATGCTCAGTACCGATCACGGCCTTTGAAACCTTTATCGAGAGAGGCAAACCACGGGAACTTCTCCTTTCAATACACAGCTCTGTGGTTACCCAGGAGGCGAAGAATTTTGCCACGTTCTCAGTGGTCCTCTGCGGTTCTCTGCGTTGCCTTTGGAAATGGGTCGCAGGACAGCTGGACTGGGGCGCTCCGCATTCTGGGCGCTGTCCTCCCCTCCCACCAGCGGCCACCAGAGAGTTCAGGGTCCGTTCTGGTAACTTCCCGTGGCCCGATTCACACAGAGCGCTCACGCTTACACAGAGGGGCGCCAGTGCTGTCCTGCGGACACCCGCAGACGGAGGGTCACCGGCAGGGAGAGCCCCACAGAAGCTGGCTGTGCTTGTCACGGACACACCCATCGTCAGTGCGCAGCTGGCTGCACCGGAGCTCTCACACCCGCGCGCGTGCTCACACTCACTTCTCTGAGGATCTTGCAGAATTCGTTAAAAAGGACTCCCTTCTTTCCGTGCCTTACGTGGTGGTGGTTTGATGGCTCCATCACCCACCCACATTTAGGGGGCACCTACAGCGCGCCCACACTGTGCTGAGCCTGGGGCTTGTCCTCGGGGGCCAGAAGGGAGAGGCCCCAGCTCAGGAATCAGGAGGACGCAGGTTAAGGAGGGGGAAAAAAAAACTGTTGGTAAACCCACGCTGTTGCCGGTGGGCCTGTTTGGGAGAGCTTGTCAGAAACGCTACGGGGAGCTGGCCGAGGTTCAGACATCTTCCAGGAACACAGAAAACAACCACATTTTACTAATTATAGCGAAGGAAAACACGCCGCGATTACAGCTAAATTACATTAAGACATAACTGGCTGGCTGGCCAGGGCTCTATCGCCCTGGCTCGGGTTTCAGCCAGGCTGGGTGGCGACACGGGCAGGCAGGCCAGTGAGGCTGTGGCAGCGAGGGCCCCGCGGCCCCGCTCTCTGCGGGGTTGTGACCCTGGCATGACCAGGGGGAGTCCCAGGGCCAGCTCCGGCTGGTGGGACCAGCATCTTTCCTCCCCCAAAGGGGCTTCCCCGGGCCCCTGGGCGGGAAGCCAGTGCTGCCACGGCTGCTGAGTCATCCAGCCCTGGGCCCTCCGAGCTCAGGGTCCAGGACCTCGGGGCTGCGAGGGAGGTCTTACGGCTTGAGTCCTTAAAAAGGTGACAGGAGCGGTTGTTTGCTAAACCCTCTCTCTGTTGTGGCCACGGACGCTGGGTCTTCCTTCCAGGCCCTGGTCTGCACCTGCCAGTGAGGGCTTGGCACCTGTTTGGGGAGGGGGAGGGGGTGCTGGGCTCTACCCCCATTCTCCATGTAATTATCCCCAGAGGGCCAATGTCTGTTAAAGGCTTAGGAGGGATGGAGGGAGGGAGGGAGGGAGGAAGGAAGGAAGGAAGGAAGGAAGGAAGGAAGGAAGGAAGGAAGGAAGGAAGGAAGGAAGGAAGGAGGGAAGAAAGGAAGGAAGGAAGGGAGGGAGGGAAGGAAGGGCAAGGGGCAGGCAGTAATCAAGGTATAAAAGACAATCCACTGGGCACTTGCCAAATGCCGGGCACTGTCCACACAGCATCTCCTTGCATCTTCAGCCCAGACCAGAGGGAGGGCAGGAAGCCAGCCGTGCTCTTCCCTGAGGTCTGGAGCTGCACGCAGTGTGGTAAGTACTCAGCAACCCCTCCAGTCGTTAACTGAATGCACCATGAGGCCAGTGAGCTAGGTGCGGCCCCTTTGCGGTGGGGCTCCTGGAGCTCAGCCCGGGCAGGGACAACTATGACATCCGGGGTTGCATTCCAATCCGGCTGTTTGGCTCCAAAGCCCGTTCACTCCCCCTGGTGCCCAGGCTGCTCACCTTTGGGTGCCGATGAAAGCGGCCATCCCTGTGACCCCCACAGCACCCAGTTACGATGGGACCTTGGTCTCCGGCCTCAATCTTGTCCAGCTTGGGGCTGAACCAAGGGCACTCTAAGCCCAGCCCCTCCTTTCATTCTGCCAGGCTCTGTTTTCAACGCATTATTTCATTGAACCTTCACATGCCCTGGGGAGGGAGAAGTTTTTTAAAATTCTCACTTTTTTAGATGAGGATCCTGGGATTCAGAGAGGTTAAGTGACTTGCCCAAGCTCACACAGCTGTTAACTAGGGGTGCTGGGGTTCCCAGCCTGGTCTGCGTGCCGCACATTGCCAGGTCAGCATCCTCGTGGGGACCCTGGTCATCTCCTCTCAGGGCCGGTCTGATGGCCAAGGGCAGGGGATTAGGTGGGAGGCCCTCTCCCCTCTGGGGACAGACCCTGTGACTGTCCCCCAGGTCTCCGGACTCTGAGGACAGGGTTTGGCCAGGGCCCCGGGCTCTGCTCAGGGAAAACACACAGACCTGTGCCTGCTGCCTGGGGAGCTGGGTCCGCCCCAGACCCAGGGGCAGCAGGAGGCAGGGCCACGGCAGGAGGAGCAGCTGGGCTGCGGTCTGGTGGCCACTGTGTCCTGGCCGGTTGCGCTGGTGTTTACACTCCACATTTTTAATAATCTGATGTTATGTTTGGAGCTCGATCCCTTCTGCAGGGCCCTCAGGCTTGCCTCCAAGATGGTCTCCTAATTCCTTCCAACTCCTGCCCTGAAATGAGCTGGGAAGAGGGAGAGACCCAGAGGAGATGGGACTGGGAGACAGAGGTGGGAGCAGGGAGGCAGGGACCTCCACTTGACATTGATGGAGCTCCCACTGGGTGCCAAATGCATCTCTACATTAGTTTCATGTGATCTCCAGGGCAACCTAGAACGGAGGGTTTTCTCTGCCCGTTTTGTGGATAAAACTGTAGCCCAAAGGCTGAAGCAGGCCGGCCAAGGTCACACATCGCACAGTTGGTGTCGGGGGAGGGGCCGGGCGCTGAGCCTGGGTTTGACCTCAGGTGTGTGGGGCTCCAGAGCCTGGGTCTTCCCCACGCTGCCTGTTGAGCTGGAGGTGCACCCAGGCCCGAGGGTCCCTCAGGAGGGCT